>JACCIB010000016.1:200000-1400000 GCA_018906965.1 Philotrypesis tridentata | reverse complement strand
TCTCTACTCCCGGCTGTATATTCTATTACCGACACTCGATACTACGACGTTCGAAATAGAAGCCCTTTACAGCACTTTTCCCAGTCGCCTATAATCATGAAAAATCTATACATAGCAATTTTCGCCAGATGCAGACAAATTAAATATTGATATGCTACACTCGCAGTATCGAATGCATTTGAAGAACTATAGAAAATACATGTATGCACATTGTATATCCGGACGGGCCTCTGCTTTCGCCTTATCGGCGATCTCTCGTGTAAGCGCTTCCTGCACAAACTGCACACAAAGCAAGCCACATCCACGTATATATATACGTATCGATTTCGCATTCAGCCCCCCTCAGCCGTAGAGTTGTAATTACTTTCGTTACGGGGAATGATTTTTCAAGCGCGCAGCACCGTGTGTGGACGCGACGTTTACACAATCGTCTCCCGCTTGTCTATACACGCAGCCTCGAAGATGAGCTTTTTTTTACGCACTCGATTACTATTCGTTGCAGTGAGGGAAGATACTTTTAGCAAGATTGTATAGGGTTGGAGGGCAGTACGGAAAGAAGTTCGGGCGCTATGTATATTCCGGGGCTTTTTACAGTTAATTTTGATACACGGCATCTAAAATATGATGATTAAGCGGATAGAGCGCGTCACACTGCGGTTCTCTCTGGGCACCGCTGCGCAGCTACTCGCCCTCTGGAGAGCAATATTTTTTACCAAACAGCCGGGACTTGACTTATTGACCTGTGCGCTCTCGTTGCATCAGCTTCTCCGTCCGCTTTTTATTTGTCATTTCGAATTTTACACAAAGTAACTACTTTGCACTTTGCTTTTATTTTCTCATTCGAGGATAGGGCGTAGTCGTGCTCTGCCGCCGCGTCACCTTCGAGACGAATTCGCACAATAGCTATTGTACCGCATTTTTTACTCTGCAGAACACCTATACTCGTTGATGTCTAGTGCGTGCTCCAGAGTTTGTATACACACTAAGGGCGCTGCAGTTTACGTCGATGCGATATCATCTTGCAGTGCACCACTTAAGGATGTTCTGGCTGTTCAGTCAGATTCAAAATTTAGTTTTTCGACATAAATTGGTGATGATTATTAGGAAGCAATGATTTTAAGTAATCTAAATCTCGCGATTGATATGACGAATACTTAAATACACACTATAGACTATTTTGTTTGATTCTGTAAATTCTGTCGTTTTAGTGTTAAAACTGAAAATCACAGAAAATATAGTTCCAAACTTTTTCTTCTTAGTCAATTGAAATGCAATAAAGTTTATAATGTACATTTAAATATTTACCATCAATTGCGAGGCTTAGATTTCTTATAATTATGTTTGCTAATAGTTCTAGCCAATTTATATCGAAAAACTAACTTTTTTATGTTCAGTACATCATTAATAAGAAAACTGTATACTATAAATTATATTATCATCATTGACATTGACAGGTACGACCGACCATATTAAGCTCCTGACAAAAACCTGCACACGTCTGAATCGAATAGAATAACCACTCCGTTTCTGGTTTAGGGTATATTAAACGCGAAAGGCTGAGATCCTTAACCACGAAGCGGGCGAAATAAGAGGCCGCTGTTATATATATATATATGTACGCAAGGTTTACAAAATCGACCGTTTCTACAAAAGTTAACTTTCCACAATGTTGAAACGTAAAAATGCATAATCCTAGCGAGCGCCGCGGCGAAAGCTCGTCTTTACAATAATTTATCTTTATCACAAGCGGAGTACAGGGTAGCTCTGCGCGCGCTCCAGGCATTATACAAGTTTTATACAAGCTATACTGTTTTTTCCCCCCCGCATTAAGCGCTCTCGCACAGTTACGCGCGAGTGCGTTAGTATTATAAGAGACTGCGCGCGTATACCTTCGCGCTTCGCGTTAATAAAGGCTAAATGGGAGGCTTTATGCTTGTACAAGCCGTAGCGCAATGACTGTACGCGAATCCGACTATAGGCACAGAGGCGAGGAGGCAACAATTAAGCGCATAATATTCTCGCGAACTAATTCAACAGCTCAGTAGCTGATGGCATATACGTTATAACTAATACAGCGTTTATATCGCGAGCATCGCGCTTTACGGACATCTTCTTTTCTATATAATATATTATAGCACACCACGCGTAGTATATACACTTTCCGCGTTATATAGCTCTAGATCCATCGAGGCGTCGTAAAAAAAAGCAGAAGGATATCCGCTAGATGCGTTATCGATGTCAAAGCAATTCGATAGTCGTTACTCTCTCTCTCTCTCCCCTCTCTATCTCTCTCCCGACGAACGGATGCGTGTATATCGGATTTCTTACAGCGCGCGCGGAGCTGCAGAACTGCTAAAACTCAAGTTGCGCTCCGGTAAGCGATAGCCCAGTGTCTGGCTGAAAGCGAGCCCCCTCGAGCTTTTCCGAAAAGGCAAAAATAAAGCCCAAAACGAGCGCAACGGCCTCCTTTCAATTTCAGCGCTAGCCCCGAGGTGATAATATAAACGCGGCCTCGAAGCGTAAGTAATAGCCGCCGTCGAAACTTGCCAGCTGACTCGAAGTTTCGTCTGTGTGTGTGTGTGTGTGTGTGTGCGTCACCAGGTTATAGTCCCCCTGCGGAGAGAATTCCTTTTTAGATCCTACAAATCGCTTTAGTTGCCAACTCGTTGTAAAGTTGCCGTCGCACTAATTTAAGGATAAATTGCCCGGCGAATCACTTAGGGATAAATTACTGTGGCGGACTTTCTCCGCTCTTCTCTTCTTCGAGCCCGTAAGAACGTAGCTAGGGAATTTCCACGGGAGAGCCAGAAACTGGGAGTGAGAGAGCCGCGAGTTTCCGCGAGATAAGGGGAGATTGAGTGAGAGAGAGAGAGAGAGAGAGAGGAGAGCTGCGGGAAGAATGAGAAAATTCTAATGAAAATGAAGGGGATGGATTGAAGAGAGTTGAGCGGCATACGAAAGAGCTTTCGATTCCATGCATTATTTCTCCCGGGGGCAAGTGCTCGGGATTTGAAAAAGTTTGTCGGATTTGATAGGAGGACGAAGAAAAAAAAAGGCGAAAATGAGAAAACTCCGATACATCCTCTCGCTCTATATGCAATCGAATTTTTCCCATTTAATACCCGCAACATGTAGAGCGCGCGCTGAATCGAATTTCCACCTGGGCTTACAGGGATGTAATGACATACTGAAACTTCGTTATGCCGCCGTACGTAGCAGTGAGTTCGTCAGTGGGG
The DNA here is from genome assembly GCA_018906965.1 of Philotrypesis tridentata. NCBI lineage: Eukaryota > Metazoa > Arthropoda > Insecta > Hymenoptera > Pteromalidae > Philotrypesis > Philotrypesis tridentata. The sequence goes on along the minus strand of JACCIB010000016.1, from coordinate 1,396,764 downwards.
ATATCGAGAGGAGGATCGACGACGAAAAAGAAGAGTATGAGAAAGGAAGGAAAATGCCTGTGCCCCGCAGAGGCAGCAGGCGAGAGGATCCGAGAAGACGTAAATTATCATGGAGAGCAGCGGTGCGAGTGTCAGGCTCTTGAGGATCAGTCCAAGTAGTAAAAGTCTCGCTGAGATCAGACGTTTCCACGGAATAATCGCGGAGATCCGCTTGGGTATCGGGGATTTTCCTTGCCTTATATGGAAAGAGATTTTGTCGCTCTCTATGTATGCGCGAGCTATGCACACGCAGAGAGGAACTTGCTACTTATGGGAATAGTCACACCTTAGCGGAAACTCAGCCATATGTTGACTAGCGATGGGTTAATTTTCAAGTGAACGATAATGTCGTGCAAAGATTATAAGGATGTTCAACAAGATACAATTTTAATTTCATTACGCAAAATCAGAGACGGTAGAAGCGTATACTCTGCACAAGAATCAATAACTCAGCAACGTTAACGATACATTAGCTAATTATATTGGTTAATTTAGAAACTGAAATGTTCATGCTATCTTTATTGCATCGCTATAAAAAAGAATATTCAGTTCTGTTTCTTTGGAATATTCTTGGTAGAATAACATCAACGTTACGTTGACTCGTAATCCATTAACCTTATAATTATACAAAAACTTTTAACGTAACGTCACCAAGAAACACATTTTTCGGCCGCAAAATTTTCACGCTAATCCTGCAATAAAATTATGAAAGCTCGGTCGAAGGATTTTCAGGAATATAATGTGTGTGTTTTGCTCTAACGTAGTTATACGGGACTTTCATTTATTTTCTGACGCGTCGCGCATGCGCCGGGAGATATATTTTATACGCCGCGTGCGGCTGCACGGATTTATGATTATAAAAGTCTGCGGAGGAATCCGCGTAAAATTATTACATCCATAATTTATCCCCAAGACTTCTCTCTCTCTCTCTCTACCTCTACCTCTACCTCTCTTTCTCTCAGCTCCGCGAGGAATCTGGATCGGAAATTCCCCGATGCAATGCGGCCGCAGGCGCTCGCATTAAGATTTACAAACTTCGAAACGCGGACAAAACAAGAGATAGAGCACGGTATTTTAATAAAGGCAAATTTAGAGGTGCATGTACACCTCGTACGCAAATATTGAAATAACTCGACGCAAGTTTTGCGCGCGGATTTTTCCCGGTCGCGCATAACTTCTATTGACGAAGTTCTCGAGAGCGTAAAGTTTGTAATCGTAAGCCGTGTACAGCTCGAGGAAGTATGGGGAGGGGCTTAGGAGAGGTAAGTGCGCTGGCAATTTTACGGGAAAAATCCAGTTAGTTGGTCTAGTCGAGTCTCGAGAATGTCATGTAGAATTCATGCATGGATTTGGGCCGATGCGCGCGCGAGATGCGGCATAATTCAGCTGAATGTATACTTACGGGTACAGCTTGTTTGCCCAGGCCGCCCGGCAAGTGTAAAGCGCCGTCTTAATATCGAGTAAAGATGCAGCGCTAATATTCATACGTTGGCAAGAAGTATAGCGCTAAGCAAGCTTATATAAGCTTGTAAATGAAGTTAAGTGCCAGGTAGCGCCAGGTATTTCCATTAACTGATAAGCCGGTCCCGTCAAACCGAAGTTTAAATAACGTAACGTATAATCATTTTTGGTTTATCTTTCTTCTCGTTTGTACACGAGAGTAATTTGTATGATATTTGATTAAACCGCAATGATGTTAATACATTAATTGAACTAGAGCTTTTTAGGTCAATTATCACATTCTCGCGATTTGCAAAAAAGTAAATAATTCTTTAAATGAATCAAGTACCTCAATTTTGCAAATATAAATGTAAATATATTAATCAATGACTTTTTTTCAATGACAAACGTATTTCGTTAAAAGAATAAAATATATTTTCTTCTCTCTCTCTCTCTCTCTCTCTCTCTCTCTCTCTCTCTCTTTCTCAGCGTAGGAACCATTTACTCTTTTACAACTTTCCATCGCATTCTCTCGATTCGTTATAAAGATACAGCCGAGTCGAGAATATGACGAAAATTGAAGAGTTATGTACGACAAAGGGTACAGTGGACTTTGAGGGCTCGTATAACTTGTATAGCGGACAGTTTAACTTTATAAGGTCGAATATGCAGTGCGGAGTTACGAGACGGATAGCAGACGAGAGGATCGTTCCGGAAACTAAAACTTCTTCGCCGTGTGCGTGCGGTGTGCGCTCGCGCGCTGCGCGCCATTTCCCCGGGAAAATTTGAATATTATTATTTACGAAAAGTTTGCCGCGGCCCCTCAAGAATTTGCATTACCGCGCGCGACAAAGTAACTTGATGATTAACTCAATTTAATGTATGCGCCGTAGTCGTCGAGAGTTTATACGCCTAATTAATTTGCTTTACTACCCGTCATTTTCTAGTCTTTCGAGGAGCGAGCATATCCTACCCGCGCAGAAAAAAGTCAGCAGCTGAATATAGGCTCTAAATCTCTCTATATAAGTAGCAGCAGCAGCAGCAGCAGCAGCAGCAGCAGCATGAGAGTCTCTCAGGAAATACCTCAACAGTTTTGGCCGAGTGGCTCACCTCCATCTGCTTCTCATGACTGTAATCGCTCGACGCTAAAGCAGGAACGTCGCGGATTCTCTGGAGGAGGAGAAAGAGCAGAACAGCATGCCTCTCCACGTATACATGTATATGTTGTATGTATAGTCGAGAGAGAGAGATCGTTAAAGTGGCTCAACGCGCAGTCATCGTAGACGATTGTCGACGAAATGTCGACTGAGAGAGAGATAGAGAGAGAGAGAGAGAGAAAGAGAGAGACAGAGAGAGATATGCTCCCTCTGCCTTGCCTCTGCTGTGTACTAGGTTTTGCTGCTCTGCTCTTATTACGGGCTAAAGAGCACGAAAATCGTTCCAATTTATTTCAAGATTCGCTGTTTTTCTCTGTCTCCCCTGATACACTATTATCGCATTCTGCCCCCACTTTTATACGTACCCTTTCAACTTTCTTAAATTGCAGCACATTTTGTGCCCCGAGAGCATTTCTGTTAACGATATATTGGCTATAACTATTTGTTTATCTTTTAATTCATTTAAGCAGCGCTATAAATTATTATTATTGAATTCGATTCCATTTTATAGGCATAGTTTTTTTTTAACCTTAGTAACATAGCTACTTTTATTGCTTGAGAACAGCTCTATAATACTACGTTGATATGAGAAACTGACTAGTTGTTCGTTAATTTTCAAGTTAAAACCAGTGCAATAATGGCTGTTACTACATTTTTAAAGTATAAGTACGACAGAAATAGTAACGACATGTTGTCTAATTTTTGGCAATTGAAATTATCACGCTAACATTACAGTATTGTTAATTTAAAGGTAAATTCTGTTTTATACTTAAATAACTTTATGTAGAATTGTTCACTATGTACATTACTTATTTAGTAGGCAAATATTTTTATTTATATCAAACAAGTCGATATTTCAATAAATTCAATTTATAGAATTACATTAATCGGTAAATAGAACGAGCTCAAATATCAAAAATCCCCGGCGCATTATACGTAAAGAAATAAAATTGCATCCGGGTGCGAGGAAAAGCGTCGAACGTAAAATAAAAAAAAAGACCAACATACACACACACACACACACACACACACACACACACACACAAAGGAGTGGAAGGGGAATATACAAAAGCCAGACCCAAAGCGCAAGAGCGCGCACGTTCCATTAAAAAAGGTACATAGACACGAAGCGAAATCAAATATTTAACGAAGGCCACTCGCGTCAAGTCGAGAGCTACTGCCACCATAATGTTCGCCCACTGCGCAGAGTGAAAAATCGTCGCCGCACACACTCTCCAATTCGCCTTTATATCCATATTTTTTTTATCGTTCAAGCGTGCGTATTACATATTTATCAAGTTAATTTGAAAATTTTTATCGGATAAGTAAAAGTCTCGAATCGAGTCGCGTACTGACAAAATTAAAAGCATAAAAAATAATTAATGCCACCGGTGATTGAGCTGCGTTAAATCATTCATTGACTATCAATAAATTATCGCGTTTCTTCGATTCTCACCTGTCAATTTTTGCAATTTATAGGAGACGCAGCCGCGCATTTAACTCTCGCATTATGCACTGCAGGTGCAAAACATTGAATGTCAGTTTATGCGAAATTAGAATATAACTGGCTATTATAACAATGGATCACGAAAGGATTAACGCGGATGAGAGGTTGATGATGGGGCTATTCGTCGCCGGTGAATTCACTCGACTCCGGCGTTTATAATATAATCCAATTACGATATCGCGCATAAATTAGTGCGTCGCGAGAGATGGGAGAGGCTGTTAGCGCTGCCCCGACTTCGCTCGTGTATACACAAAGCCTTGCAGTAGAAGCATTAAGGCGCTGCCATGACGGACACCCTCGCTTCACGATTGTTTGGGCGGACTATTGCTGTTGTTCGAGCAACGATTGCGGAATATATTGGTTCACATCTCACGGGTTATGTGCAGATCGATCTACAGGCTCGTCGTTCAATTTTTCCACAAATTTACTGACTGTCGACCTGTCGGTGAAATTGAAAATGGGTTGAAAATTTGCTCGACGCGAATGAAACTTGCAGACGAGTCGACCCGTAATGTAACAGACGAATGTAGTTAATTTATTTATAGGTATTTAATGCGCGCAGTCGAAAATGATTACATTACTCACTGTCCCTGTTATATATATATATGAACTTATTATTTAATGAAACGTATACTTTGTCATACCTACGAGTTGAAAAAACTTCGTGGACGGTATTAAAAAATGCAAACGAAACCGAAGTCGTAATCTATTTTTATGCAACCACTTTCTATTCAAAAAATCGTTGTTCTCCAACGTTTATTTATTATTTTCATAAAGTAAAAAATGAAATTTATTAAAAAAACTATACCAGAAAAAAAACACTGCGTAAAAAACCAACCCATTATACCGATAAAATTTTCGTTAACCCACGCTTTTCACGCGCAATTTCTTTTTCGGCCAAAGCGGGCCGATGATGCATGTCAACCGCGCGACACATGTTGGCGAAACGAAAAACTGAAATCGTATTTGTTGCCAAAAATTAGTTGGAGCTTCCCGTCGACAATTCTGCGCGCGCAGTTTCAAAATTTCGCGCTATATACACACGCGCTTTTAGCTTCGTGAAATATTTCAAAACGAAATTTCACAGCCGACGCACCGGCCGAGTAGTGCGTCCACGTAAACGGTCAGCCATCAAGCAAGAACTCGCGCATATAAAGTACTGTCGTTGAAAATCACGTCCCTCGCAGCTCTGTTTGCAGCGTGCGCGCAACGGCACCGCACAAAGTCACTTTTCAAAGCCAGCGATACGCACCCCCTATGCATATAGGATAGATAATGTTGTCGTCACGCGATGATTTCTGCTTTAGCCGCGTATATATACACGTCGCTTCGGCGTGCGTGTCTGTGCCCCGCCGAAATTCATGGCTCCGGCGCATATTCATGATTTCGCGCGGGAGCTTGCTCAACACTTTTCAGCCGCGGTTGTTCGGCTTCGGTTGATTGTTTGCTGCCTTGTTTATCTTTTTTTGCTTTTTCACGCGGGGGACGGGGGGAGGGGGGGGGGGAGAGAGGTATAGAGGAGAACAAAAACGATGCGCGTGATTTATTCGTTACGGAATTTATTACGGAAAGTTCTTTTTACACGAGCGCGCGGTTACGCGCCCTGACTCTTAACGAACTGCGCGAATCTTATCGGAGACACACGCGCGCAGGTGTACACGCGCACAGCCACCCACGCATTTCATCCGTCGAGGAGTTATTGCGCCGCGAGCGCTAATGTGCATCGTAGCTGCGCTAATACGCAGACCTGAGAGTATATATACGAGTCGTACGTGCGCTCGCAATTAATATTCAACTGTAATAGTGCAGCGCGTACTTATGCAACGACTTCGCCACCAGCTATTACGATTCCAGTTTGTCGCCGTTCTCGCGAAATCAGTTATGTGCTCGCGCTCGCGCACATTAGACTGTTACGTGCACAAATATAAAATCGAAGTATTCTATACTGTTGGGACGAGAATTCCGAATGGAAAGTATACTGCTGTAGAATTGATTTTACTGTCACAAGTATAAACGCAAGTATATCTCGCGGGTTGATGTACAATATTCCATTCGCGCGGATAAATTCTTTTTTTTTTCGTCAGCCGTATTATGATCAGAATTAATCGATCTCTAGACATTCTTGAAGATAAAACATGAATTATAAATTTTTTGCTTATTAACGCTGATGTATTCGCTGTAGGAAATTCTAAAATTTTTAACAATTTTTTTTTTCACGTAATTGTTAAAAAGTGCGTGGTTTGAGAATAAGCTTCATACGCATTTTCTCCTCTGCAGTTTAATTATTCAAACTGGCAAACTAAGAGAAAATTTCAGCTCAAAATTTTTTCAGTGTACACATCGTAACAAGGCGGAATAAGGGTGGCCAAATGCGGCGGTGAATACATTATAGAGAGCAAAAAGCTTAAAAGTAATACCAACATTGCTCAGTCGTAGAAGAAGATTCGCGGCGGTGGCAAGATCCGCGACAAAGGCAGAACAGAGAGCAGCGGGGCGTCTCTCGAAACGACCTAATTAGTCTCATTGATTTTGCAAAGCGGCTGAGGCGAGACACAGTAGACGACTCTGAATACTAATAGCGAGTTCTCTTGCATTAATCGATGGCGAAACCGCTAAGTCGAAGAGACTGCCAATGTCTTTGCGTGCCGAGTCGACTCGCCTATTGATGCTACTGCAGCATTCAGTGCATATTGAACTAGTTACAGGCTAATTACTGGCTCGATAACGCGCTGCTAAAAACGGCTTCGTCGTTTCAATCAAGCCTTAATTTTATTTACAAAATGTGAGAATCAAATTCTCCTAACAAAATAACTTGTAAGATATAATATGTATGTATAATGTTATCTTTAAATGCCACGGATTTTTGAATTCGCAATCGATTAACTATTTTTCACCAGATCAAAACATTTTTTAATAATTTTACGATTCGAAGATCGTAAATTAGTTTTATCGATTTACACTGCGCTCATCATTTTTTAAATAGCTCCAAAAATATTCTATAGGACCATTCTGTCCAGAAATGATCAATGAAAAAACAACTGTCCCGGAAATTAAGCCAAGAAGAACCACATTTGACTGTAATTCATATTTTCATTTTTTTGTTTTGAATTATTATATCGTATATAAAATATAATTCTAAGCCTATGGATATATACAGAATATTGATGCTAAAACTAAATACTACAGAAAACTCAAAGATGCGTGAATTTTATTTTAAATAAGAAGTATCATGCTATACTTTGAACAAAATTACCAACTCGAAAGTCTAATATTATTAATTATTAATGTAAAAGCCAAAGCTTAGCTTTTCGTTATATACTGAAACCTACCTTCCTAGCTTTTCATTATCTACCGAATTAAACGAATAATTTATGTGTAGTGCAGTCAGCTCCGGAAAATTTTCATGGCTTGAACAATGCATAATTCGTATTTTTATGGAATGTTTCAAAATTAATACCACGGTGGTTTAAAAAATACTAACTTGCAATAACCTATGGAAGCCACTCTACCCATTACTATACTTTTGCAACGTTATCCATAGATTTGAATCGGATAAGACTGGACTAGTATAATTTGTGAAGAAATTTAATAGAAACCTAATATTATTTCGAAATAACTTTCGAAACTTCAAAATAGTGTTATGTGACAGTTCTTTTCTTCCTTGCTCGGGTAAAGGAATTTTAAAATTTTTGTACGTGGACTACGCTGCTCTTCGTTATATTCCTGATAAGAGCGACAATGTTGGTCAAACATCCAAGAAAGGAAAAAAATGTGTAAAACAATATGTGAGGATATGTTGGATTAGATACTAACAACAAATCAGTTTAGATTCTTATTTTAAAATTCATTGTGACAAAAACTTTTAATTCCTATTAATTTCGCTTTTGCCACTGCAGGTTTTTCATTTCATTCTCTTTCGCGAACAATTCTCTCTTATGATATGAAAGGTCTCAAGCTGCGTTATCATTCTTGGACCTTGTCATCAATCGATGTATACATACGTTCCGAATAATTCACAGAGCAAGATGACTCATAAGTACTGAGATATCCACACATTTCGGAACACCTGCAAGAGCGCTTCCAGCAAATAGTTGTGCCAAGCCAGGAAAATAGAGTACAGAAGCCATAGAGAGCTTTTCTATATCGTCAGCTAACAGACAACGACGACTGCTCGAGAAAACATCAGCACAGCAGGTTGTCCTGCAGCGTATATAGTAATAGCTCTCCGTCCTCAACGTTATATTTTTCCTCGATCACTCTGTTTCTGTCCCTCTCTATCTTTCTCCCTTTCTCCCCCCCCCCCTCCCACCTTCCCTCACATCGCACAGTAGGGCTGCCAATTTTCTTCGGAAGCTCTATACACACTCTCATACTCGTAAATCAGACAGAGAGTGTGGCAGTAGTCGTCGTAGCTTGGGTCCCTCGGGCACACAAAGCCGCCGCCGACTTCGTTTATTGCTGTGGGAGAAGCTGGCACCTTTTGACATCGACGCCTTTCCTCCCCTCCCCCTCCCCCTCTTCCGCGCCTCTCCTCTTCTCTTTCGCGAGTTTCACCCGACAAAGAGTGTGCGCAGCCTCAAAGGTCTATGGAGATATCAGCTCTTTCGGGATGTGTTTGTACGCAGGCAATCCGGCAAAGGAAAGCCAGGGAAAAAAAGGGCAAGAGGATACGATTAATTAATTGATACGGAGAGCTGAGGACAGATCGGAACTTGTATTTTGAACGACGAAAAAAGTCGATAAACCCATCGGGATGATCAACGGGACGCGCGTATTCGTTCTCAGAGCACTTGCGCGCGGACGGATTGTGAAATTTTTGGAGAAATGCCATTCGACCAAGTGGAAAGTGAGGCTGTACTGCTTCATACGCCATGTCGTCGGTTGCAGCGCGCCACAACCAAGCACAGCTCAGATTCAGAACGGAAGGAAGCACAGTTCATACTCCTCGATAACACTAGCCCAGGTCGTACATGCCACGCGACGATTACCTTATACAATTCTCCTTACCGCGACGTCGGAAATATTGCAAGAACAACTCGACAAGTCAGGTTGTCTCAAACCAGGCTCGACCAGAGCATTACCCCCCGACTAGCGTATTCATCAATGCGAATACAACTGCAATTCATGGGGCACTCAATTCGAGCCTTGCTGCTGTAAAATTTCATTCGGAGTCCATGCGACGTTATATAGGCGCGCGCTTTTGCCATGTCAGAACCAAAGCCTTTCTTCAATTTAATTTCGAGTCGCTCTGCAATATTTACGCTAGGCACACGCCTCGCGGCTATGGCTTCTGCATTAACCTCTTCCGCCGACACGTGCGCGCCGTGTATATACATGCACGCAACACATGGGAACTGCGAGCAGCGGCTGCACACGCTCTCTCCGCGCCGCGCTCGCATTTATAACCAGAGGGAATAAACAAAGTGGAAGTAGGCAGCGAGGAAGAAAAAACTCGCAAAGAAAGCAGGCGGAAGCGTCGCTCGAGCAAACTTTCTTTTGATATACCTTCCGCGTAGAACGACGACGAAGGGGGGGGGGGGACGGCGGCGGCGGCGACGGAAGGAAATTGGAGCAGCGAGCACACATACGCGAACACACACACACATACACACGTGTAAACACACACAGACGTACGGGCAAAGCCGGCGAAATTTAATTTTCGAAGCGTAGGCGCGCACGAGTTGTTAACGGTTTTCTTGCTGTCGCACGTGTTTTTGCCCAGTAGCGAAATCCGGTGATTAATTTTCAGTTTCGAGCGCTGCCTGCGGACCGCGCATGTACAAGTGTATACCTGTATATAGCCAGGGCAGCGATTGGACCTCTATTACTCTGGCTCTGATGCAGCCGGTGGGGGCGGCGTGATCGATTGCCGTGCTGATTTAGCCTCGGCGTATATATATAATACTTGTCGAGAGGGAAAACGAGACTCGGTGAAACGTTCTTTTTTTTCTCCTGCCCCCCCCCCCTCCCCCGTCCTTCTCTCCCTCTTATATACCCTTATACTCGCAAGCTCCGATTCTCGGAGAGAAGTTTTTTTTCCTCATTCGCTGCGGGCATTCCGTTTGATTCCGCGGAGGCGGCAATTGCTCCACGTGATTTTATGGAGACTATTAATTACCGTGGATGAATGGACTGGGTAATTAATATTTTATTAAACAATGATTTACGAGGCGCCGCGTGCAGCTAGTCTATAATATAGCTGTTCCAATTCAGTGGTATATGTTTGGAATACTTTCGACGAACGAATAAATACATACTGCATATATAGCCTTCGGAGCCGGCTATGGAAAACGTGTTCAGGCTCCGGCGATCTAAATACGAAAACCGATGGATTTGAGGTGGAGGGGGGGGGGAGGAGAGGTGAGCGGTAAATACCCCTAGATTAGCCTTGCTCTTCGTGATATCCATCGGTAGCACACTACACGCTTCCCTCCATTCATCCGATATTCTAACAAATCGACTATTTTGCGAACTCGAGTATATACAGCGCAAGAAATAAATTAATTCTATACTTGTTCCCGGAAGAAAAAACGTTTCGAGACTTCTTTCTCCCTCTCCCTCCCTCTCTCTCTCTCTCTCACTTTCTCCCTCGCGCGTTCAGCGAATTTTATACTGCGAACGCGCGCGCAGTCGTAAAAAGCACTAAACATTCGGGTGCAAAAATCGTCCGACCATAAAACAACAAAATTCGAAACGCCGTAAAGTTTCAATAAAAAGAAGCTGTGGGGGGGGGGAGGGGGAGGGGCAAATCTCGGATCCTTCATAAATCGAAAATCCACTTTCATCCAGTCGAGTGAGTATGGCTCGCGTGTGCAGGCATTTATTGCAATACTCGTGCATAAACTCATGACTTGGCTCTCTCACTTTCTGTCTCTCTCTTTCTCTGCGCTGCACGGCGCGACGATTGACCGGCGACGGGAATACCTTGAAATTACGAGCTTGTGTACGGACGGGGGAGGGGGGGGGAGGTTGATATCGATCCTCTTTTTGTCTCGAGCATTCGGGATTCCGAGTCCGGTGTCGCTCGTAAAGCCACTCGCGCTTTTTCGTCCCCTCTATTTCTTCTTCGCGCGTTTCGCGAGGAGAGTCTCTTTTTCTCTTTTATTTGATCTCGCGTTTTTCTGTTTGCCCCCCGATCCTCCCCCCCCCCCCCCGCCTCTCATCCTTCGTTTTTCTTTCATTTCCTCTATTTCTTATCAGTCTTTGTTTATGGCTTTCTGTATGCTTTATTTGCAAGCGCGCTCCTTTGTTTTATTTATTGCTGCCTCTTTCTTCCTCATTTGACGTGCTCGCCTGTTTTGTGGCTTTTTCGCTCTTTCACATTCTATATATCCATTGTCTGTTTAGCTTCGTTTCCTCCGCTTCTTTTCCCGCTTCCGTGTTGCCTCCTTTCCCCTCATTAGACTTCCATTTATCATCAATTTTGCATTTATCATCAGCCGCACGGCCGAGGTCTCTGAACTTGTAACTAAAATTTAGCTACCAAAAGTTGTACGAAAAATTAGAATTTATCATTAAGCTGTTTTTATGATTCTAAAATGGCTAAAGAATTTAACAAATTTCTTGTTTGGAATCACCATTTAGAGCAAGAATAGAAAGAAAAGAAAGGAAGGAGGGCTATTTGGTGTGTTTTATTTTGAAAATTTCTCTACATTACATCAAGTGATCAAAAGCTATGAGCATTCGAAAATATGAAGAGCGTTTCTGAATATTACTGAAAATAAGAAATTTTTTGAAAATCTTCAAATCTTTAGAATTGTTTTGACCCGAGAGATCGTTTAAAGCGCGCTTTTATCTTTAAGTTGAATGTTGAAATTATTTTTATCTACACCGTGGCTTCATCAAGTAAAATGTTATAATTATTTTTTACTTCAGGGACATGAATAAATTCTTTATTAAGAGTTAATGTATAAAAAAGAATAATAATCTTAAAGAAGGAAAATAAATAACGGGGAAAGGGTACTATGTACAAGGGGAGGGGTGTCGCTCACGAAGGAGGGTATGCTGGTTAAGAGGGAAGGGTGCTTAGGAAGAAAAGTGCAACATAGTAAATGGAACTACATACTACGCGGATAGACGGGTAGGCAAAAGTTTAGAATTTTCACTGTAACAAAGTTTTTTTGCCAAAAAACCAATATAGTTTCTTTTTCGAAATTTCTCTTTGTACGATCAAAATGATGGTATAGGATGTTAAAAATAAATTTGGCTAATTTAGTGTTAATTATTTAGGAAGCTGTCTAAAGAATTCGATATGTTTTTAAGAACTCTATCGTAGATAATTACCATTTCTTTCCACCCTTGTGACAATTCGCAGTTGACTGCGACTCAATGGAAAATGTACGACTTATTATTGTTCCAGCTGGTCACATCCCATCGATTTCCGTCGTCCCCAAAGCAGGTGGAAGAAAATGTCAGCCAGTTGAAATTAAAGTTTCTTTCTACTGCTCGCGAATCGATTTATATACGTATATAGTATACAGAGAGGAGTAAGTGACCATATCAGAAAAGTGGTTCTTCTTCGTTTTTTTTTAGGTCAGTTCTCACCTAGACCTCGGGGCTTGCTCTCATTTAGTGCAGGAGAGTTGGTTTTCTCTCCTGTTTTCCTGACTGTCATGTCAGTGTCAGTTCTTTCACTTTCTTTTGCTGCTCCTTCGCTGCTGGCTGTTTTTTGTGCTTTTCCCGCTCCGCTTTTCTCATCTACGCCCCGTGAGTATTGCGCGCTACTTCTTGACTCTCTCTAGCAGCTGATGATGCACCATCTCGACGGCTCTCTTTCTCTCGCCTATTTGCGTTTATATTAGAAGATGTTTCTCGCGGGAGTTCATTCGGCTGAGCTCGTGTACTCTACGCTGTTATTGCCCCGTCCATTCGGGCGTAATATATGGCGCGCTTCCTTTTTTCTTCTAATAATTAAACTGCGCAGCCGCGTTTTCAATTAACATTTCAAATTGCTGACCCTCTCTCGCCTGAAATTCATCGCGAGACGCGACTGCATTATATCCTTGAAAAAGTATGGGAAGAAAGACTGGTTCCCAATTAAGAAAAATAATTTAACAGCGCGGTAAATGTAGGCCAAGCAGAAAATTCAAATGCCCGCGAATGAAAAGTTTGAAAAAGGTGTATGAGCTCGCCCCCATGGATATACACAAGTTATCTTTTACTCGAGGAACCTTTAGAAATCGTCGAAGCGTATTTTTTTTCGAATTGAAAGAGAAAGAGTCGGAATGAACGTGGCTCCCATCCGAAGAGAGAGAGAGAGAGAGAGAGAGAGAGAGAGAGAGAGATAGAGAGAGATAGATAGATTGAGAGAGAGTGAGGGAGGGGGTGTGCGTGAGAGAGAGGTGAAAATTACTTGGCGAACTTGATGAAATTTCGACGTGGTATACATACATTATATACATGTATCCAGAGTGAAATCCCAGCGAAATGTATATTCTTCCCATTATACAGCTAAGTATACCACCATATTTCTTTCTCCGAAATCTTTGCGTTCATGAATTTTTCAATGTCTTATAACATACCTCGAAAGCTCGTAAATTACGATTTCGAGCAATTATTAAAATCCAGGCTTTATTCCCTTTCTCTCTCTTTTTCTCGCTCTCTCTCTCTCTCTCTCTCTCTCTCTCTCTCTCTCTCTCTCTCTCTCTCTGTTTCTGTTGTTTTTGGACTATGCCCGTTTACATTTCTATTTTTAGTTAATTATACATAAAATAATTCAAAAATTATATATAAAAATAATATAAAAGTACAAAGTACTAGAGTACTTTTTATATTTGTATTATTTGTAATCGTATCTGTACAACATAATGTACATTCAAAATAAATATTATCTCTCTCTTTCTCTCTGTCTCGACGGTGTATTGGGTACACACACACTCGTCGTTGGTCGAATAAAACACCTCGTCGGAATGAGAGAAAGAGGGGGCGGGGGGAGAAGTGAGAAAGAGAAAGAGACGAGAGACGAGAGGCTTGCCATCGGCGAAATTCTCGGGATAGCGTCTGCAGGCTGGAAAGTCAGAGCTATGCACCTCCTATCCGCGGATTTCTCGTGCTCGTCACGCGGCTACAGAGAGGGAGAGAGAGAGAGAGACTCCGGGGTGGAGCAGTCGACGGTCCTTTATATAGCCTCTTCGCGCCTCGAATTCTCATTCGATTTTATTACCTCGATCATGGATGGTACTTGCAAATCTCTCTCTCTCCCTCCCTCCGTACCTCCCTCCCCTCTACGGCTGTTTGTTTTCAGTCGGTCTATATCTTCGATTCCTCGGTGAATGGGGAATTTCCTTTACCAGCCGCTACATATATACGCGCAGAAGTAGGTCAGTGCTCAACGCGCCTCGAATGTGTATTACTTTATAGATACAGAGAGAGTATTTTCATTTCTTTTTATGCTACGCGCGAGCTTGTTAGAAATTTTTATTTTAACCCGCCCCTCGAGGACGAGTCTCATCGTTTTGTTCGGGAATAAGAACGAGTGAATTTGCATAACTCTTTTCCAATTTAGCCGCAGAGCCACGCGAAGTAGAGACAGGTGGGGGGGGGGGGGAGACAGAGGGAGGTAGCTGCTCGTTTTATAGGTATCGTATCTTACATCGTAAAAAGAGACGCTCTCGACCGTGGGTGTCTGTCAATAAATTTCATCCTTATCTCGTCCGTATCACTCGCGCAGCCATTAAGCTGCATTCAGTCTAACCGTAACATTGAGACATAAATAAATTCTCTTGAGCGCCTCTCTTACATTTCCGATATTATTTTAAATTACACTTCTGCACATCCTTTTACTTCCGCCAAGAGGATACTTTCTGCTAATCAAAATTTAACTTTCTTTTTAACAACCGCACCAGTGAATTTATATTCTTGGGAATGACCTGACAATAAATTGTCGAATTTTCGTTCCTCGTTATGAAGGAAAGTACAATACTTGGGATAGAAGTTTACGAATAAATTAATCAATTGCAACTGAATTAGCCCAATGGAAACTGAAAGATACAGTAGTCAATTTGTACGTCTGATGGTATAATTATGTAAGCTAAAGCAGATTGGGATAAAATGTGAACGATTTAGCACAGTAATTATTTCAAAATTAAATAAAAAACTTTTAAAACATTAAAATAAGTCCAACTTGAAGAAAAACATGCTTAATAATAGTTTTATGCTTTTGACATTTGCATGTGTGCAGATATTAAGCAACGAATTATCAGGATTTTTTCTCGACG
Source organism: Philotrypesis tridentata (assembly GCA_018906965.1). Taxonomy (NCBI): domain Eukaryota; kingdom Metazoa; phylum Arthropoda; class Insecta; order Hymenoptera; family Pteromalidae; genus Philotrypesis; species Philotrypesis tridentata. The sequence continues at coordinate 1,381,405 of JACCIB010000016.1, read as the reverse complement.
CAGAAAAACCCACAGTTCAAAAAGAAATTTTGAGCTTTGGAGGAAATATATCTAAATATAGACGTATTCCATTAACAAAGGCAAAGTTTCTTTCTTCCTCGAACAGTTAGCAACGGTTAATTTGTACTTGTTTAGGTAATGTGATACTTGGTGCAAACTCGCGATAAACTAGTTCTCTCCCCCCTTCTCTCTCTCTCCCCCCCTCTCTCTCTCTCTCTGTGTCTGTCTTCCTCGGCACAGATAAAAGACTAGTAACGAACTTCTATGATTAAAGCCCAAGAGCAGGCAAACAAGTTTTTAAATTACGAAATTCTAATTTCACTGCGAAATTTCATAAAACTCTGTTCGCCTGTGCGGTCTCACAATGGTGCACCGGTGCCATCTAATCAATGCTAATGGCCAACCTCAGCTCGTGGCTTGATATTCAATGAGACGTCGTCGCGAGTGTTCATTTCCAGGAGGATTGGACAATTAATGCGCGAGCGATATAATAGTGAAATTTGTATGGGAGAAAGGGCGATGGAGGGGAAGGGGGAGGGAGACTTTAAAAATCAAATCCCCATGAAATTCGAGCGTTAATCAAGGCCATCAAAATTTTCCAGGCGGATGCACGTACCTTTAGGAAGGTAGTTGGCGGCTCTCATCATTTCGAAATCGCCAGTTTAAAAGTACCTAATCACTCGGTTGGATAAGCTCTCGCGCGCGTTATACGACTCGCGTGTGAGTCTATATATATATAGGTATGTGTGTAGATAGCATAGCCGCGAGGTAGGAAATTGACGAGATTGGCGCATCGCCGTTACACGTTGGGGGGTTAATTGAAAGTTTAATCGTCCAATTTATCGAGGGTTATTACGGAAGCGAGGCTAAACGCGCACGAGAGCAAAGCGCACGTGTATATGGCGGCGCGGCGCCGTTAGTCCGATTGCGACGGGCGTCCGCGAGGGAGAATCTCGAAATATCCGCGAGAGTCTGCGAGCCGTTGTATTCAGAAATATGTCAAGATGGTGCAGAGTCGTGCGGAAGCAAAAAGTCGAGCCGGTATCAGCGCCGAGAAATATCAATCCAATAACAAAGGACAACGGCCAATAAAGGCGCTGATATAGAAACAGCCGGCCGCTGCCGCTGGCGTAACTATTACTGTTAGCTGCAGCCGCGAGTTCACGGGGGTGCGGGAGGACGGGGAGGGGGGAGAAGAAGCTTCACCAGCAGGTACACGTCCAATCCGAGATCGAATCGTCTGTGTGCTTCCGGTTAAACAATATGGCGACAAGCCAAAGCTTGCAGTTTATTCGAGTCGTATACACTGCACACACACACGAAATTTCTTTCCCTTATGCATTCTCAATATTACCATTATTGAGAAGACGACGACGGCACATTGAAAATTCAAATTTCGCCCCAAAACACAGGGGATAAAAGGCTGCTATTAATTCGTTGGCACGTATAGTCGCGATCCTTCAAACTAATTTATTCTGCGCCAGCTATTATAATAATTATAAAGGAGTATGTTCATAGCTGAAATACCCGTTATTTTTACTCTGGTCATCTTTTTCTGTCGGAAATATGTCCTTGTGCGTGCGTGACTTTATTTTATTGCATTCGTGAAAATGTCCATATGAATATATTTGTGGGTGGTTGTGCACGCGCCATTATTTTATTGCATTCGTGTGGAAATGCGCATGAAAAATGAATTTCATTATTACGCGCGTGAGAAAGTAATAAAACACACGTGCGTGTACGCGTTCACTCGCGGTTCCCGAAACCACTACAGTTTCGCTAGAAATATACCCCAAGGTATTACACTTTTTTTTCAGCATCTTAAGAATTAATTAAATCATTATATTCCATCAGTTAATGATGTTGATAGAAACATAATTTGATGTGAATCCGCATATACGGCTTTTAAAAGTAAAACATATAAAAAAAGATCTAATTTGAACTAGTGCAGTACACCGACAGTACTGTTTAAAGCAGCTCATTCCATTGCGCTTGTTGGGCTCGTTATCCTCGCGTGCCATCTTCACGATGCAAAACTAAGGCATACGAGTAGCCTAAGCGCAACGGACTTGGGTTGCTCTGCTATGCAATATACTTTTGCCCCCCCACTTGTTATACAAACGATTCAATCGCTCCTTGATTGCCCCCGCATTACGGCGGGAAATTCGAATTTTTAATTAACCCACGGTAGGGACATTGCGGGTAAAGCCATTACTTCGAGGAGCAATAGCAGAACCATCTGCAATTCATTCGAGCATTTTCTCGGGGAGAAAACCGCTGCAGGAGCATCAGTCCTCCTGTCGGCAGGCAGGGTATACAGCGCAGTGACAGAGTGGCCGCAACGCCAGAAGCAGAAGACGTTCCCCACTCGCAGTCCCCCCAGCGTAAGAAATGGAGTTGCTCGGGGGTTATCGACTGCTCCAGCAGCCATGTATGCATACACGAATCGGCGCGATGGCAAAGCCCAGCGAAGCGGATGCAACCAAGCCCCAGACTCGTCAGTCTTAAGCCCGGACAATGCATGCAGTCGGTAGAAATCGACTTGGCCTCTCGACGACCACCTCATATATATATACATACGTACACTCGACTGCTTGATAAATTTACCTTGCAGATGTGCCCTGTCAAACGAGAGAGACAGCGGGAGAAAGGGACCAGTGCCGATGATGGCGTCTATTAATTCGGAAACTGATTTTCACTATTTTGTAATTCAAAGCAATGTTAGTCCGTTATCGGGAATATTTTATGGCTCTTCTGGGGATCTATGCATAATTGTGCATGGAGGCTCTTTCGCCAGATCGACTGGCGTAAATTTCATCATAAATCATAATATTCTGTTATCTTATTCGCGATTGTATTTGTCCTTTAGAGCGTGTGACAAGAGAAAATGATTTTTCATTCGCTCACGTTGAAATCTTATCAGACAAGACTGATCGTACGTTAAGGGGGCACCCCTACTACAGGAAAAATTTTCACGTGGAAAAATTAGTGCTATATGAGCCAATTCTGACGAGTACAGGATTCTAGACAGTAGAGAACAGTATAAAACTGCCTTATTCCCATTTAAACATGTTTTAAATACTAGTCATTTCTATAGACAAATCTGGGTATTTGGGATTAGAAACATTTTTTTAACGTAAAAGAACTAGATTATTTAGTTTATCGAAGGGCTAACTGATTTCATTCTTTCAATCAATATTTTTTCAAGCATTCCTGGAAACAATTACAACCATCACAAAATAATAAGAGTTTCAAACAATTTCCAAGAGGAACAAGTCGGACAATATACATAAATCAAACAAATTTATCTAGTTATACTAGTCAGGTAAGAGGGACAAATACTTTAAAGCTCCCCAACTTTTTCACACTAAAAACTAGAAGAGTAAGTAGTTTTCTATCTAAGGATGTGAAGAAGCAGGTTCAAAATAAACTGCGAATCGTCATAACGTTGAGACGTATAGTAGTGGACTATTTAAAGGTGCAGAAGTTCACTATATATTCTCGACTCCGCGCGAACTGTCCAACTAAAACTGCAGGGCTTTTAAGGTAGAATAATTCAGAGTTCAGAGAAAATCTAGTTCAGAGACAATCGAGTCACTTCGTACTTTTTGTATTATCCCGCCGTGCCATTTAAGTTTCCTCATACATGCTTAACGCAGCTGCGAGAAAAAAAAACCGACTAAAAATAGCCAACCACCATTTCTCGCGCCCCGAATTCCCACGAGAGTATTCCGGCTCTGATTTTCGCGATACGAGGTGAAGATACGCTTCTAGCTGGGGCTTTATTATGATAAACGATGGGGAAAGAGAGCGTGGGTGCGCCGTTGGAAGAAAGCAATAACAAACCGAGTCTAGCTCGCTGAAAACACGAGGAGTAGCTACGCCGCCGAGATTTACGATTGCGTATCAGCGCGAATCCGACTAAAAGCGTTTGTTATATAAAACGCGGTGGTTTTGCAGCCGAGAGCCGTGGACTTGTACGAGGAGAGAGAACGAGAGAGAAAAAAAGCGAAGGGACGTGTAAATTTTTATATACATCCGTGGCCTCGATCGCGCTGTGAAGAGTCTACCTTGAGGTTTACGAGTTAGTTGTTAGAGAAGTGAAAGGGAGGGATCGATTCGACGTAAATCGTAATAAAGAAAGCCTTCTTTCGATTTAAAATAATTGACCCTTCTGGATTCAGTATGTGGTATATAGATTTCTCGTAACCAACGCGTGCAAAAGGGAGGGGCGCCATGTAACTTGCAAAGAGTTGTCGTGCAAAAGGAAGGAGAGTATCATGAAAAAAAGGGAGGGGTACGCAAGAGCTATGCAACTACGTATTGTATTGAAAGGAAAAGGATGTCAGTCAAAAGGGAAGGTATACAATACAAAGGGAATCAGGTGAATGGAAAAGATATTACGTAAAAGGGCGGGAGTGGCATGCAAAAGGAAGACATGTACTGCAAAAGGTAGAGGTGTTACGTAAAACGAAGGGAGTGTTACGTAAAAGAGATAGGTGTTATGAGAAAGCTGCTGACAATTAGATAAACAGAATAATTTCTTACAGATGTGTATTTTTATATTATAATTACTGTAATATAATGACTGATTTAAATATGAAAGTAAGTTTTAAATTTTAATAGAATTAACGTAGTATTATTAATTTCATATTTATATTTTTTACACCAAACAGTTGATCCTAATATAAGAAGGAAAGGGTGTCAGCAGTGAGGGAAGCCATTTCAGAAGAAAGGATGTCAGTTAGGTGGGAAAGGATAGCCAGGATAGTAAATGAGCTGCATACAGGATTAGAACGCTATATATAAGGCTGTGGATGAGAGAGAAAGGTGACATTTTTCGGCTTTACAAGGCTTTCTATATGAGAAAGTAAAAACAATGGCTTTTTTCAAAATTTACCTCTGTAAGCTAAACATTTTTAAAAAAGACCTATAAAAATATAATTTAATGGAAATGTAATGATCATTAAGAGTTCAGCTTTTGTATATTGTCAGTAGAAATTCAAGAAAATGTTTGCTCATAACGTAAGTTAAGAAACAAGCAATCGAATTGAAAAAGATCTGATTGAGATCTCAATTCTGCTAGTATTATAATTTTTATCCAATTTTTTTCGTCGGTTATTATAATTATGCGAGATGTACCAGTTTATGATTTTGTTCATTTAGTGTTTATTTACAAACATAACCACCGTTCGCGAGGGCAATTTTTGTTCATTTTTCATTCATTTGCTTATCAATTTACCACTAAAATAATACATGTAAAAGTAAGAAGTACCTGAACAATGAGATATAAAATCAGATGAATCTATGTAAATGAATAGTCTCAGAGACGCATGCGCAGTACATAAGCTAATCACATAACGTCTTTTTGGGAATCGCAAGATCTGACCATTCTATGGCGCTTACATTCTAAAACAAATTATTTCGACTCAAAAATACCAAAAATATCAGAATTCATCAAAATTTTTAATTCAAAAATCAAAAAGTGATCGTGTTATCTTAAGGAAATCGAAGCCAATGGGAAAAAATCATGCACACTATACTTAACATAAAAATTTTACAATTAGCTTCTTCTCCGAGGAAGCAGAAAAAGTTCCGATCGACTTTGACGTACGACTTTCCTTTTTGCGCAGCGATTTGCCGAGCGAGAGCGATAATTGGTCTCTGCGGGTGCAACACTACAGTAGCCACTTTGGCTTTAACAACGATCTCTTCACTGTGCATCGACAGGTTTAATACGCGGTTGCCGATGTTATGAGTGAGAGATTACCTGTTCCAGTTACGAGCCGTTTATTTGGAATAACAATCGTGTACATTTTGTATAGCGCAGCATTACATAGATATAGACTGCTCGGACACGAGAAGAGCCCCGCGTACGCAAGTCAAATTATAGTATGAACTTGTGCAACTGCGAATTTCCAGTATATTACGAATACAAGTGGGCGTAAGTCGTACTTTACGGAACCGCGCAAGCGTAACGAGTGAGGTTAGAGTGTCATGCTATGAAAGACTATTTATACTACGAATATATTATTTAGTGTTGCCACGGGTATCCATGTCATTAGCAGTTCGTTACTACACCATAAGCTCGGTGCAGTAAAGGGCTACTTATGCCACATCTCCCCATGGCATGAGTGCGGATTTATGCCACGCAGCGTTAAGGGATTATGACAGGGTTAAAATTATGAAAATATCAATGTTTTTTTATTCACTTTTTTCACAGTTAATAGTCCGTAGAATATGGTCCTGAAAATAGTCTTTTGCTAAAAAAATTTTCCTTGAAAATACAGACAAAAAACTGATAAATATGTTTCTAGCAAATTTACGAAAAATTGTGAATTTCAAATTTTTTAATTACAGCAAACTTGTGGCAGCAAATTGTTCAACCATGCTTCTTATTGAGTCATTTCATGGGAAATCTTACTGAAAATACGACATAAAAACCGTTTTACAAACAGTTTCTTTTTCAAGAGTTATTAATCTATTTTCGTAAAAGATTAATTTTTCTATATGTAATTTTCTATAACTATTGATAAAGTCAATATGTTAAAACTCTATAAAGTAAAGGCATTCAACAAATTTGAATTTGCCACCAAACATAGTATAGTAGAATTTTATGTCAAGTAGCCAAACAGCTGTTTTTCATCCAACCTTCAAGACACTAGATTAGTGCAGTTTGTCAGCTAGCTGGTTATCAATGATGTTTTAAGTAAAGAGTTTTAAGTAAAGAGCTTCCAGATAAGTATTGGAAACTAATAAGTAATAATTTATCCGTAAAAAGCTCTCTTTCTCTTTGTTTGTTTATTTTTTTTATTTTAGGTGTACGGGGTGGAAAACAGCAAGATGGGATTGTTATATTGACCGTATGGAGTGGCATTTTGCATGCTTTCTATAACAACTTAAAGTATATTTAATAATGGTAAGTATATTTAATATTGTCAATATATGTATAATTAATTGTATTAATTTTGTGTTTTTCAGAAATTTGTTCCGCTCAATTTGTGAACAGAGTGATAAGGGAGAAATTCCACTCTGGTTCAACAGGATTGATGATACGATTCTTTCAGAAAGCTGCGGCAAGTGCAAAAAAATTATGAAAATTATGATTTTTGGTAAGTAAATACCTTTAATTGTTTTTAAGCATTACACTCACTTAATGCACAAAAATGGTGTATAATACTTATATGTTGAAGGAAAAATAGAATTTTTAGAGAACATTTACATATTAATTTTTTACATCACTAATAATTTTTCTTTTTTTTCAGGTTTTAACCCCTTAAATACACAGCAGATGTTTGTTGCAAACAAGCGCTTGTCTTATAGTCTTATACCGTTATAACAGAAGCCCGTAATTAGCGCAATTGCAGCTTTGTTTGCGAATTAGCGGAAAGAGATAATCCAATGCAGTGAATAAGCTTAACGCGCTTTCCCTCAGCGCTCTCTCTCTCTCTCTCTCTCTCTCTCTCTCTCTCTCTGTCTCTCTCTCTGTCTCTCTCTGTCTCTCTCTCTCTCTCTCTCTCACTCCCTCGCGCGAGAGCAATTTCCGATCTTTCCTTTTTTGCCTCTGTAAAAGCTCGGGGACTAATTAAAAAAGTTAATAGCGCGTTACACTTTTTTCTTCGGCGCGCACTCGCGTCGGAAACTTTTTGTTTTCAGCGCCGCCCGCCGCGCGCGTACGTCTATAACGTCGAGGGAAAAACCCATTGAAAGAGACTCCGGAGAAAAATATTTGATCTTTTTCTTGGCGAGCAGCCCTCGCTCCAGCGACTGCAATAGCTAAAACGATCTAAGCTTTGAAATCCTCGGCTATGCATCCATCCTCCTTCTCCCCCTTCCCCCGAGAGACGGGAAGTGCAAAGCGGCTTTTTTCATTAGCGCCGAGCGATTTCGAGCTAAGCGCGTTTGCATCAAGCGCGGACGAAGAATGGCCGGCCCGGTGAAACACACGGGAACAAGAGAGAGAGAGAGAGAGAGAGAGAGAGAGAGAGAGAGAGAGAGAGAGCCCCGGCGCCGTCGTCGTTGGGGATTTGGAAGGTGCAGCAGCAGCGCGTGCTGCTCGCATTGAAAAGAGCCTCGGTGAAAAGGCCCGCGAGAGCTCTTCGAGCTTGAAAACTCTCCGGCTACATGCACTTGTCTGGTACGTACAAACCTTCCCCGCGTACACTCGGATTAATTTGGTTTTTTTCCCGCTGCCCCCGTAATGCATGCGCTCGCTCTTTATGTGGGTCAGGCACTTTTATTTCGAGATAACGCGATCGGAAGGTGCAGAGCATTGCGCGGGGGAAGGGCTTGATTAAATTCGGCGTAAATTGCAGCAGCCGAGCCGTGTACCCATCTGCGGCTACGGCGGCGGCTACTGATGCAGAGACTGAAAAAAGTCCTTTCTCTCTTCCCGACGGCACTCGGGCAATGGTTTATCGATTAAAAAGGACGCGCGCTTTTCCCTCCGCGGGTTTTCTCCTCCTCAGCGCCTTTGACGGCTGCGCGCACAGAGCTTATTTGCAGACAAAGCCCGGCACTCGCGGCAAAATCGGATGATACAGCGATTTAAAAGCCTCGCGACCCCCTGAATTATTCTCGAGTTTTAATGCGCGCAGTAGACAGCAGCAGCGAACAGACTGCGCGCCCGGATAAATTATCCACGTAGACGGAGAGATATTTTACGTCGATGCCGCCTTACACACACCCGCGGCAAAAGCGAAGCACGCGCGCGCATTACCGAATCGCTCGCGCTGATTAAAAATTAACGAGGACGATCCGCGAGAGATTTCCCCGGGGGGGTGCCTCAGTCTCGCGCGCCTACGTTTTCGACGAAGAAAAACGAAAGCGCGCGCGTCAACGTCGCTCTCGTTTCCTCGCCGATGACGGGGCGTCAGATTAATTTTTTAGCCCTTTTCGCCTCAATCAACGCGCCAGTCGACGCTCATTAAGCGAGTCCACTTTTGACGCGCGCCGGGGATCCGATTTCGCGGAATCGCAATAATTGCGGCGCCCTGCTGAATCATTGAGCGAGCGCGAAAACCGCGCCGAGAGAAAGAGAACGCGTGCGGCAGTCCGGAGAATAATCGCGCCGGAAAAAAAGCGCGTCGAGCTGCGAAATGCGCGGCCCCCTCGTAGCTCCAGCTGTGCAGCAACAAAATAAAACGTCGGAGGGAAAAATAAAAGCCCGGGAGCCGCCGAGCGCGACTCGCGGTAAAAAAAAAAAGAAATAATTTCCGCGCGCATATGAACGGCGTTACGACGCCCTCTCTCTTTCCCTCTCACTCCCTATTGCAGGCGGTACATAATGAAAAGCGAACGAAAAAACGCTGCCTCGATCCCTCTCTACGCGCGATATATTTCATATCGAGAGAGAGAGAGAGAGAGAGCTTTTTTGCAATCTTCCAGACGCACGCGAGAGCCTCCTCTCGCGATTTGTCAATGCGCTGGTCAGGTATAATTTACGCGTCAGTTTATTGGCGTGTCGTAAAGTTTAGCGTTTTTATTGCCCGGATGTCCGCTGCGATCTGACGGGCCGGGGCGAGAGCAAAAGCTGCACGTCACCCCGCTGATATATATTACGAGGGAACTGAAAAATCATACTCGAGTTTTTTCCTTTGGCGAAAGCCCGTGCTCTCCTTTCTGCGCGCGCGGATCGCTCTCTCGGGTGAAGAGGAGCGCGCTCGCGAGATATAGCGTTGTAAATTTAACTTTTTTGAAGAGCAAGGAGGCTTCGGTATAATCTCGTCGCGAACTGAAATTTAGTTGTACAAACTTAATTTTTTTTTTAATTAAATTATTAATATAATTATACGTGCATTGAATTATCAATCTCTATAATATGTGAGGAAATGAGTGACAGATGAAACTCTGCTGTCCTCCGATAGAAAAGCGAATCCAAATCTTCGGGATGAAAAATCAAGTCCTGACTATTATCGCACCACAGAATATGTAGTTATGGTAAAATTGTAGTTTTTAATAAAGATTTAACGGAATAAGTCAATTGAAAAGTGTCGCCACGGGTAAGCATCGAATTCTAATCTCCGGAATGGGAGGCTAAGTCTCATTGGGCGAAGATATGTAAAAATAAAAAAATTTTTTGCAATAATCTAAGTAAATATGTTGAAGCAAAGTATTTCAAAAGAGTTTTATCAGAACTTATAAATTAAAAAAGTTTATTAAAAGTTCACTCATTTAAAAGGCTGCCGAAACTAAACTTTGCAAGAAGAAAAGAAATAAAGTATAATATTCAAACGAATGAAACGATTGATCTTGTATTTACCTATACAAATGTGTTTCAATTCGCAGAATCGGAAAATGTTAATTAGAGATCGAGTAACAGCATGCCTAGTTGCGTACAGTTAGCTGTACAATTTTACTTCGAATTTCTCAACAAAAAGCAGAAATAGAAAGTAGAATTAATAGACTTTGTTTTCAATGCTTGTTAAAACTTATGCAGTTCTTTCTTGTTCGAAATAATTTAATTTATAATTTTACGTTCAGTTATCATCAGTTTGAATGGAACAGCGATTCGAACACACGAAATACATTATAACACTTAGCTGAAAAAAAGAGTCTGAATAAAAACCCACAGGTTTGCGTGTAACTTGCCGCTTTGCATTCCGAGTGCGGTTCAGCATCGCACACATTAACGCACCGTGGTAAATTCGAATCGCTGTTCCATTCAAGTAGATGATGATAATTTAAGGTAATTGCACCTGAAATTATTTATTTTTAAATAAGGAATAACCGCTGTAATTTAAAATAATATTGTTAACGATATTTTATGCAAAAATTATTTAGTTTAGGTAAAAATTTGTTTTTTATTGGCTAAGCAATGCGGGTGAAGTTTTTATATAAAACTTTTATACTTACAGTTTTTCTACTTTTATAATTTTGTACGTTCGCTTCTTTATCAAGCCATTTTTATAAAATTTGTAAATGGTTTTTCGTGAGAAGTTCATTGCTACGATTGCGAGATGGACTGGCTTTGCTTTCTTTATTCTTTTGCCATCTTTTCTCATCCTAAATTCTATCCATAACTATACTAATCATGCAACTGCTCAATATTATTCTATTTTGCAAATTTTCAATGTAACTTTTCGCTCGGTCTTTTCAACAAAAATTAATAACTATAACTGGATCTTCATCAAATACGTCAACCCTGTTGCTATCAAAATTTACTGCCACCCTATTTTGATTGAAAATTTTAGGAGAAAGTATAGAAAATTATAGCAAGTCTTTAATCAAGTTGAGTAAAGGTTCACGACGGAGAAAACTCTTTTTTACGAAACGCCACTGCAATCTTAGCGGAAATGAAAGTGGTCAAAGCAAATATGTACGTACAGCTCAGTGCTTTGAGAGGCTGTAAATCGACTTGGGCGAGTTTAATCGATTAATGTAGCCCGGGCACGCTACAGATTTCGAGCTAACAATCGTCGAGTTTATTGCGTACGATTTTATATTTCTTCTTTTGAAGGACTACGGCAGAAACGTAGTTTATACCCTTCTATAAAGTTTCAGTTTATTTACTCGGCGAGCGAAGAGAAAGAGAAAGAAAGAGACAGAGATGTCGTAGAAATAATTGTTGGTTGAACATCATGTATACAAGCGTCCGGGCAGTACGTAAAGTTTCCACGATTTAAGCGCTCCGAGATTTTGAGAAAATTATATAGACAACACTGCTGAAGATGAAGTACTTTTCCAAGTGATAAAGTGTTAAATAGTAGTTACTGCTCTGTCTCTCTCTGTCTCTCTCTCTCTCTCTCTCTCTCTCTTGCTTCTAGGAGTAATATATTAACATAAGTAGTCTCTAATGACCTACTACTGCAGATATAACTTTTTGGAGGCGGAACTACCTATATCCTTTGTTATCCGGCGAGAACTTTCGAGCGTAGCTTGCTCACACCAAGTTTCCTCAGCCCTTGCAGCGGTAAAGGAAACTTTTCTAAATTAACCACATAAAATGCCTTCTCCCTTCTAATGTTGAAAAAGAAAAGAAACGCCTTTATTTCCCTTCGATTTCAAGCCCCATATGAGTTTCTTCCTATACACATAATACAGTTCGTTTAAGCACTTTAAAAAATTGTTCTAGTAAAAATTATTGTTTACATTTTTGTTTATAAATAATTGCCTATCTGAGCTGCAGTTGTAGAGAGTCCACAGCATTCAGTACGCATATTCGACTGTTCGCATAGAAAATTACCTCTACATTTGTCTTGTCGTGCATTGCCCATTGAAGTATTAATGTCAAAATAAATAAACAAATTTATTAAAATAAACAGTGATTTACACGTCGACGGTTTTATCAGTCGACAGAATGCACAGTGGAGCTTCGCAAAAAATGCCTGATTAAAGGGGAACCCCTCTACGCGAAGCTGGTATGCCTTTGTAGGTTTCCATACGAGGCAGCTTGGCTGCCATTGTCCTGTTTAATTCATTAATCACGCGGGGTTGTTCTACGGCTCGGTATATATACGCCCATACGCGCATACACATAGGCACACATCCACTGTGGCGATCGTGCTTTCGATGCAAGAATCACCGTTGGAGGTGTTAATTATCGCTGAATCCTCTCGAGGGCGAATAAAGCTCGCTTTCCCTCCGTCCGCCCGTCCTTTCCTCTTTGTGCAAGCATCCAATTTTCGGATTCCTCTGAGCGCACCGTATTTTCAAAAAAAAAAAAAAAAAAAAAAAAAAATAGAAAAACGACCACATCCGATTTTGAGTTACGCGCATGTAATGAACCTCTTCTCAAAACTTGATATTAATGATTAAGTTACTCGTAATATACGGCTTTGAAAATATTTTCTTGAAACTGGATAAAATTTCCTGTAAAAATACTATCTTCGATTATCTGCAGCTCGAAAACTAGATATAGCTTTCCTGGAATTTTCAAAAGTTTGTTTCGAGTATTAGAGAAAAAAATGAACGAAAATGAAAAAAATTCCAGGAAGCTGGCACAGAACGCATTCATCGTGTTTCAAAGAAAAATCGGATATAGGTATACTATACATATATGGTTATTGAATTTGTAAGGCGATGAAATGTATATCTGTGGCTTGCAGGAAGAACCACTTAAGTGACATTTTGTGAAAAATTTTTTTTATGTCGAATTCGAGGTGCTCTTAGTACCCTTTTTCATTATACAATAGTAGGGTTTCCGAAATGCACAAATATTTTGAATGCCAGCCGATTGCATAATCACTTAACTGCGTCTCTCGTAAAAATGTTACCGCAGAACCACTTAAGTGCATTCGTTTTTTTTATTTTTGTGCGCGATACACCGTGTGAAGTACATTAAAGCTGTATAATATATATCTAATATATATACCGATATATTCGTCGACTTTTTTAAATTTTTCAAAAATTGTTAATTTGCAAAAACAAAAAAATTGCTGGGATCGCTTTGATAAAATTCTTACGTATTCTTTAGCTAATTCTACGAACTTATTACTCAACTTTTTCCAAAAGTGCCTGTTTCTGAATAAAAAATTCGTAAAAGTCTTCGTAAAAAATGTTCAATTATAATATGCGCCAGTTCGACCACACCGAGGTTCAACATCAACCCTCAAATCACGTATGTTTAGGTTTGGACATTTATTTTATGGGTTAGAGGGGTTCCAGATACATTGCTAATGAAAACGTTCTTGAAATCTCGAATTAAAAAAAACATGTGGAAAATCCATGCTTTTTTCCTTTAATCGGATTTTTGTCAGTGTTAATGACAATTTTCGAAAATTTCAATTCACCATTGGATAGGGCATGAGTTAAACTTTAAAAATATTCCCCGCCCGAATTTTTTAAATTGCAAATTGCATTAGTTACGAGCCGTCAAAGAAAGCGACCGCATAACCACTTATCTGCAAAGTTCCCGCAGAACCACTTAACTCGAGTAATTTGTTTAGCTTGCGCATCGAGAAAGGAACTATTTACAAATGTTATACTACGGTTGTATTCGTATTAGATACCTAATCAAATGAGCCAATACTTAGATCCTTTCTCTGACATTTCGATCTTACGTATTACTTCAAACATTGAAATCGCTTTTTCTCGAAAACACGAAAAAGTCACTTAAGTGGTTCTTCCTGTAAGCCACAGATATATAATACGACACTATCAGATACATCTGTACACTCGGCTACCATATAATAAGTCTACAGCAGAATATGCGTCTTGTAAAAGCTGTATGCACACGTTTCACGTTTTGCGTATGCACACGTTTCAACCGAAAAGACTGATCCGCGCAAGTGCAGAGCAGATTACCTAGTCAGCTCTGAGCTATTTAATTAGATATTGCTAGGCGAAGAGCGCGATGTATCTATATACAACGGCCGATATGACACGGTTACGCGAGGAACACGATGATCTGGATATAACACGGCTTATTTAAGCGGGAAATTCGAAATGATTGTTGCAACGGCTTGTGAAGCTAATTATGCATCTGATATGAGCCTGCCGCTTAATTAAAGATGCGGATACGGCGTATATGCTTTTGCACATTGGACTATGCTGCGTTGAGAGATTCAACTCCCCGCGGCGTTGGAAAGAATTTCACGTTTTTTTTTCAAGCTCGCTTTGAAGTAGCGCAAATTTCATATATATAACTTTTAATTACGACATAGACAGCGAGCGTTGCGACGACGGCTTTGTTAAATGCGAATACACTTTTCTCAATGTTGTAGAAAATGAGACCGAGGTTGAGGTTGTCTCATTGTTTTGTAAAAGCAGATTGAAAGGAATGCTCGTTTGATTAAACTAATGCGGCGGATGTTGCGGGTCGATGTTGCGGGCCATATATATCTGTGGCTTACAGGAAGAACCACTTAAGTGTCATTTTCGTGTTTTCGAGAAAAAGCGATTTCAATGTTTGGAGTAATATGTAAGATCGAAATGTCAGAGAAAAGATCTAAGTATTGGCTCATTTGATTAGGTATCTGATACAGATACAACCGTAGTATTACATTTGTAAATAGTTTCTTTCTCGACGCCCAAGCTAAACAAATTACTCGAGTTAAGTGGTTCTGCGGGAACTTTGCAGATAAGTGGTTATGCTGCAGTCACTTTCTTTGAGGGCTCGTAACTAATGTAATTTGCGATTAAAAAAATTCGGGCGGGCATATTTTTAAAGTTTAACTCATGCCCTTTCCAATGGTTTAATTAAAATTTTCGAAAATTGTTATTAAATATGAGAAAAAACGGTTTAAAGGAAAAAAGCATGGTTTTTCCACAATTTTTTGTTTTAATTCGAGATTTCAAGAACGTTTTCATTTGCAATGTATCTGGAACCCTTCTAGCCAACGGGATAAATGTCCAAACCTAAAAGATACGTGATTTGGGGATTGATTTTGAACCTCGGTGTGGTCAAACTGGCGCATATTATAATTGAAAATTGTTTACGAAGACTTTTACGAATTTTTTATTCAGAAACCAGGCACTTTTGGAAAAAATTTTCAAGAGTAATAAGGTCTTAGAATCAGCTAAGGAATACGTATGAATTTTATCAGAGCGATTCCAGTAATTTTTTTGTTTTTGCAAATTGACAATTTTTGAAAAATTTAAAAACGTTAAAAAAATTTTTTTTAATTTAAAAAAACCGACGAATACATCGGTATAAGTAATTAGATATATATTATACCGCTTTAATGTACTCCACACGGTGCATCTCGCACAAAAATAAAAAAAACAAGTGCACTTAAGTGGTTCTGCGGTAACATTTTTACGAGAGATGCAGTTAAGTGATTATGCAATCGGCTGGCATTTAAAATATTTGTGCATTTCGGAAATCCTACTATTGTGCAATGAAAAAGGGTACTAAGAGCTCCTCGAATTCGACATAAAAAGTGGTTCACTTAAGTGGTTCTTCCTGCAAGCCACAGATATATAAATACGCTGAAACTCGCAGATCAATGAGTGCGGAAAATAGGGGTTTGGAGCAAGAAAAGTCAATGAAGAATGTGGGAAGTCTCCTGAATGAAGGATACTTTCAACTTTGCACGCTGCACATACACAGACGCGCCCACACGCAGACTGCGCGCATATATAATATATAGCCATCGCGCGGATACACCAAACGCATCGCTATGGTCTTTTGCAAATGCACAAAAGTATCGTCTTCCAATATTCCAAAGGGGTAGTATTATAAAGGGGGATGAAGAATTTCGAAGTAAAATAAGACGGCAGTGCGCCGAGATGGAGCCCGATGTTTCTGCTTTGCTCTATACCGTATAGAATGCGAGAGATATCGTATTGGTTATCTTCGATACAAATCGAATGCCTTTATACGGCAAAGCGAGGAACTGCTACCGGAAGAGACGCGCAGGGAAAAGAATTCCGTGCATAGCAAAGCAGTGGAAGAACGAGAGGAAGGAGGCTCGTGCCGAGGAATATACAAGAGAGTTGGCCAAACGAGACCAATATAACGCTTGGAATAATATAAAGATATAAAAATGTACGCGAATTAAAGGCATCCTATTCCCGTAACCGCGCGTGTATAACGTATATATATTTTATACACATGCACACGACGCAAAAGCATATTTAGCGTCGAAAATTTCCACGCGTATATATTTATTTTCGATATTTTTTCTCCGACCGAGTACGAAACTCCGCGCAGGCTGTCGAATCTTTTATGCATCGCCTGGAAATTCATGAATTGCGGTAACGCGCAATTTTTACGATTTTCCGAAATTACAGTTTATTACGCAGCGTTCTGATTGCATGCGCGCGATTATATGGAGATTTTATTAAACGAGCCGCGCGCGCGTTGTGCATATAGTTTAAATTACATTTTTGTATATATATACACGGCTGACTCTAACCTTCATTAGCAACCGCTCTTCCGAATTTTCGAAAAAAAAAAATTCCTATTGCAGCTGAGCCCACTGAGATTCGCAAATGCATGCATAACGAGTCAATTAAGCCCGCGGCACGTGATTAATATAAGGTTCGTTCGGTTATGCAGACTCACGGGAAATAATAATGCGCCGAAAATTTGTATGCAGCAAGACCAGCAATTCTCACGTATACGTACTATTATTATACATACACCCGAATTCATGAAAATATGTAACTCTCGGATACGTATATACATATATACCCCCTTTACCGCAGCGGACAGACGAAAGACGCGAGAAAGAGCTAAAATATGAAGATTACAGCGAAATCGGAGAATTTCAAGACGGCAAAGGGCATAAAAGGGTAGTCTAATAAAAAGAGCTTTCACGATAGACACAGAGCTGGGAAAGAAGAAAGAGAGAGAGAGAGTGGGGCGGGGGGGGGGGGCCGTGCAGTCTCAGGCTAGAAATCACTATTATGAATTATGCATGCCAGGAATCGCGCAGAGCCGGCGCGGCGGCACACACGCAACATTGATCGCGCGGAGACATATACGTATTATAGGCTTACATATATACTATAGGTATGTACATACACGTACAATATGCAGATATTGGAGTGTAGTCGAGGACGGCCAGGGTAGTGTGCAGTTCCTCCGTATATTATTCGTATAGTAACGCTCGCCGATAATGACGCCTGCATATGTATCTCGAATGCTCGTGCCGAGGCAAGAATTACCTGCCAATTAGCATTTTAAAGCGAGAGCCGCGCTGTACACGTTTTTCCTCTCGCGCAGAGCGCGCGAACGTTAACCCCCATCTCGCGTGTATGTATAATATTTCAAGCCCGAGGGATGCTCGATGCAGCGCTATTTCTTGGGCGAGCGGCCGCGCGCGTGAAAGTGACGAGATTTGAGAAACTGCCGCGCTCGAATTTTTCGATGGAAATTGCAGCGAGCGCGAGGGATTTGCGCTCGAGACGTTTGCGTCCTGCACAACTGCCTCAATTGGCTTTTCAATCGTCCGGTGCTTGATTAATCGATCCAATCGAAGACATCGTCTACGTCATAGTCATATATCCTCTTGCGCGAATTAATACAGCCAAATTATATACATGCGTTAAGCAATTAATGGATATGTATTATGTGCTCCGCATATTATGTACTGTCTGCCTCAGTCTCGTGAACCTTCTGGGGTACATGTTCATAATTCAGTGACGGGACGGTGTTTCTTTCTTGTTTCGATAGCGTATATTATATATAACACTGCGATGTACTTCTACTTTGCTATATAGATTGGGAGGGTGAAGGAGGAGGGGGAAGGACTAACAATACCAGCCTTTCCCAATTATCTGCAAAATTCAGAGCTGGAGCGACTGGAGAAAATCTATATAAGAAACGTATTATTAACCCGCCTCACCCCAACAAGCTGCGACGTCACGCTATCGAAGGATGATGGAAGAAACATCGGTTGACATGTCTACAGCTTTTAATATTAGATGGTAATATTTACACATTTCATTTAAGCTCGCTAAATCCATATTTGAAACTTCGATGCTATATTGAGTAAGCATTCCTTCGCATCATCCATGATTTTTCACTGTCCGTAAGATTTAAGACGGATTTTCGGATTAAAAGCTCATTCTTTGTTATGTGTATAACACCATTCAAATAAAAATCCTATATTCATATGAAGGATATAGTATTTGAAATATTTTTAAAAGTGCTAGTTTTTTAAACCCAATTTAATAAAAATAATATTTCAAGAAACTACGAGCTGTTGTTCGTCTGGCTATAATGTATTATTTTTAAGTTGTTTACGTCTTAGCTATACTTGAACAATAAAACCTTTGAATCGTGCAAAAAATCAAGCGAAAAATTTCTTTTCCCGCTTTTTTCGATCAAATTTTACAACGGAATCTTAAAATTTTGTGTAACAATAAATTATTGTATATAGGAAGACGACCATTTCGTAATTTGTTATAAATAATATTTTTATATTTTGTTACAAATAAAATAATTGTTTTTTTCCTTTGTTTTGTAACATTCTTATGCATAAGCAATCAAAATATGCAAATATGTGCAGGTATGTTGAATTTGATTCAAAAGTCAAAAGAAAACGACTAGATCAATAAAAAGATCAACTTCTTTCCTCGAATTTGTTACAGAAAACAAAAATACCTCACTCGCCGTAAAAATCCGCACAAGCAAGAAACTTTTACACGGTAGTTTAATTTTTGTGTAAACTATTGCAATATGAAAATTAAAATAATTTAACAATAAGAACAGTTAATTTTAAAAAGATTTACTTCTGAACAATTTTCATCCTCAACTTTTTCACGTAAAGTTAATAATGTAAACGCTGTATAAAGTATATAAACCAAGAAATATGACTCTTTAAATTTTGTCTTGCAATAATAATAATGCTCTGTGACAACAAATAAGAAGAGAATTTCAAGTCGTTTTCAATACAGTAATACGTATACTAAGTTCAACAATGCAGAAATTGCGACAAGCTTTGAACACAAACTTTGAAAAACTATTCTGACAGTCAGAGAACTCCAGGACTATATGTTGAAAAACACGGGATTCGTGTTCCCCGAATTTATTCAAGCGCAGTTTTCCCATGTTTTTACAAAACTGTCAATTTTACTATTAACGAAGCTTCCTCTGCACAGGAGCAGGTAAAAATAGCTGAAAAAAGGGAATATCGAGAGCCACGTCGCAGTTGGAGAAAATTTAGCAGTAAACACGAGTGTAGCCGAGCTCTTCGGAAACTGCAAGCTAAACGAACACACAAACTTTCATAATTTATAACAGTACACGCTATCTTTCTCTCTCCCTCTCTTTCTCTCTTTTTCTCTCCCTCTTCCTCTCTCTCTCTTTCTCCGGTCTATATGCACGGCTATTAACCGCTACGCTTTTATTTTCAAACTCGCGTCAGCCTTAATTTATGGTACATAGTTTTTATCCATACATTCGTCGATTCTTTGCTCGTTTCGAGGAAAAATAATTTCGAAAACACTATTGCATAGTTCGGTAATGTAAAATTAACATAGCCTATTAATTGTAACCTCTGATGACAGACTTAAACAAAAAATAGCCTTTTTCTTACAGCCGCTCATTCAGATCCGTTAAATTTCGACGTACACTTGAGACTCAATTCGTTTTCAAATCAAATACGAAGCTGTCTCGCGGCAATGAATGGTCGTCGCTGATTCTTTTTTTCTGCCCCTCTTCGAGACAACAGAGACGCACAGCGCATAAACCGGGAAACAGGGGGTGTGGAAGGTGGGGGTGGGGGGGGGGGGGCTACTTATACAACGGCACCGAATAATGCGGTCAACGAAGCTTGTCGCTGCCCGCTGTTCCGCATATTTAAAGCTCGCGTCTAACGCAATAATAGAATTTGTCAGCGCTGCGGGCCCGCGCGCAAATTTACCTGGTACACACGCACGCAGCCAAATATCATTCGATTATATAGCCTCGGTTCCTCCCGCGTGGGCGTAATCCACAGCCGTATCAACAGTTCGAATATATATGTGTACGCGCGCAGCAGCCGAGAGACCGAGGGAGAGAGAGAGAGATTATTCGCGCATATACGAGCAGCGAAAGGCCGAGGCTCTGCGTAGTGCTTCGTTAGGTTTTCAATTATCGACGGGCCATTTGCTTTAATAACTTTTGCCGTGCGCGCACGCGAGGAAGAGAGAGAGAGAAAGCCTAGTTCAAAGTCAAACGCGGCTGCGTCGAATGGCGAATTTCGCCGGGAGCAGGGAGAGAGAGAGAGAGAGAGGGAGAGAGATAGAAAGATAAAGCGAGGGCGAGAAATAATTAGCCCCTGATGAGTGACGCGGGACTAATTGGCGCCTCTGCTGAATCATTTTGACTGGTTAAGCGCTTAACGAGCTTCGACGCTCCCCCCCCCCCCTCTCCGAGATTATGCGAGGCAGCATCGTCCAGCAGATATTTTTCGACTCACCGCGTGTGTGCGCGGAAGCTTTGCAAGCTCGTTATCGGGAAACTCACCTGGAACAGAGAAAAAGAATGGCTTTTAGAAAAGCGTCGACGAGCTACTCCTATTAAGTGCATACACAACGCGATCGATCAAACTTTCGGCAAACAATTGCATTCTAAATCGGCACCTATATCGATATACGACAAGCCTGCAATTATAATGCCGACCGGATATTCGGGATGACGAGCTGCGCGCAGGTTTCTCGTAACATACGTGTAGGAGGGGAAATGTCCGGGAGAGTTACAGAAAGAGTATACAGAAAGGGGATAGACGCCAGGGGAGAAAAGAATATACAGAGCCAACAGATAAAATCCGGGATTAAGGATTTTCCTCTGCAGCTTCTGCTGCTGTTGTCTATATTGTATAAACTATGCAGCCGATCCAGACATTCGGTGCCGTTGTACGGGGATTTCATCGATTTGCGGTGTAGAGCTTAAATTTTTTATTTTGTTGCTTTATGCATGGAATATTTTTTATAGATTCTCGTGTAAAGGCGCCTGCACCGATGCTCGTCGATGGCTTCGAACGCGACCCCGTGTAGGATAGGCGCTGCGACAGCAGTTGATTCCAATGACAATGAGTAACGCGTCAATTGGAAGGACAATTAGGTCAGTGGATAATTAGAAACCCTGTTGTGTTGACTGATTGTCATTATCATCGACGTCATGCCTCGGGCAAACACTGTGCGTTTAGAAGCTCGGTTATTATTACAACAATTCATGCCGATCGTGTTTCGCCGACCGAAGTTACAACGCGACGAAATTCGCAAATTGAGATTTTCAAGCCATATTGCGTCGCGTAGAATCGAAAGTATTAAGTTTTGACGTGAATTTTTAATGTAAGTACATAATTCACTAAGGTTGCATTTAATTTGACGATGTTTTACGCTTCGTTAACAAGATTTTAAGCTCATGCGACTTTTCTCGGCCGCTTCCCTCGTCTGCAAATATTTCCCACGCCAGGATGGAAATCGAATTGCGTAGTCAAATTATATACTATATATATTTAAAGAGAGCCATCGTCTAATTCAGCAGCCTTGGATTGTAGATACCGAGTAAAACTAGCATAAAAAAGTATATATATGTTACTTTTTGTAATACATACTGTACAGAGCATAAATTAATAAAGTTATAGATCCAGCAATGTGTACGATATACTCCTTTTCGTAAAAAATAAATGGTTTCCGTATTAATCGTGGAAAATCAAGCTAAAATAAACAAACGTAGCGGTATAAGGTAACAACTTTTTCCAATCGAACGGACAGTAACATTTATTGAAAAGAGCAAATAAGTAAATAAAAATGGCGAGTCAATTTAGTGCACGCCGTCGCATTTTGTTGACTCATACCCATCAAGCGCCGAAGCCGTTGCTGCCACTGCTGCTTTACAGGAACAAAAATAGCGTCGGCCAACAAAAGGTTTCTGCCAAAAAAAAGGTCTCGTCGAGCTTTCATTAACAAAACTCAAATAAAAGAGCATATAAACAAGGGGGCAGTCGAGCGCGTGGAGATATGCCAATAAAAGTGCTGCAGTGTCTGCCCTGCCGGACACGCGCTTTATATACGCGAGGAAACGTTTTCGCCAACGATCGACTTTGATCCTCCCTTCCGAACTTTCAATTGAAGTGTTAATGCGCCCCAGCCCGGCCGACCAACGCGATCAACGAGTCAACTCTGACAAGTCGCTCCCGAAGGATCGATTTGAATAATACGCCTGCGCCCAGTACATTTTTAAAAGTCTAATTAGAAGTCGCGCTCGACCGTTGCGGGCGGAAAAGCCGATTTCGCGCACGTCGCGTTGAAAAATGCCATTCGACACGCCGCAACGCAGCGCAGGAAAAGTGTAATTTCGGCGAGTCGTGGCCGAGAGAAAATGAAGCTCTACCAGAGAGAGAGAGAGAGAGAGAGTGATTGTGAAAAAGCGCAAGCGTGTGTGTGTGTGTGTGTGTGTGCAAGTGTAGGTGCGAGGTGAGGAAGGACGGCGCGCGGCGGCGCAGCCAAGAGGGAGAGCGGAAAAAGAGGTGGAAACGAGCGAGGAAGAGATTTTTCGCCTCGATTCCGGCTAACGAGCGTAGCTACGCGGACCAATCAAGCTCCCGCCGGCAATGCCCGCGCGAACGCTATACGTTATGCAGCCTTTGCGCTTAACGCGAGCGCGCGGCTCGAAATCACGGAGGAAGTACGCCCCTCGTTAAGCAAGTCGAATGGACCGAGAGCTCTGCGAATTGTGTTCGACGGCCGTGGGCGCGTCTGGACAGGCTCTCGCGAAAATCTACGCTGATGTTGCCGTTATAGACGCTGAAGAAACCGCGCTCCGCTATTGTGCATATACCTATATATAAACACGGTACGGGCGGATTATCGTTTGAATTGCCCGATATTGTTGTTATGTATGGGTGCGCTTTTGTCGAGGGAAAGAGGCTCGATTTAAGCAAATAGACTGAATCTTTTTATTGCTTAATACACTTTATGAGAATTCGTTAAAATTATATATTCCATCAGAAAAATTTAGTTGTCCGTGGTACTACAGTGACAATACATAATTTGTAACCTTTATATTATGAATATATATTATAATACGTACTAGCTTTACATTATTATGAAATAAATAACTTGAACTTTACACCACATAACGTCTCTAACTTGGCTGCAGACTATCCGCTCGTAATTATTTGATTTTATTATATTAAAGAAGAAAAAAAAGAGGAAACAAAGTTAATCAGTCAATGGCTGAAAAAAATTTAAACAAAACAGTAACGAAAGATTATTTGTTATTAACATTGATTTTCATACCCGTCGTTGTGTGTCAAAAATATAAGGTCGAGAAATAGACCAGGTCGCTCGTATTCTCGATTAAGACGAGTTGCTCCATTTTACATTTATTGTCCAAAAATTGATGTTATATTGAAACAGTGTTATTGACTATTTCATTTTCGTCATTCTGTTTCCAGAACTGAATGTAGGGTAGATTCATTAGGTATAAGATGGATCTGTTTAAAATAGCCGAATATATTATTGAAATTTTTGACGCAGCTTCGAATAATTTAGCGCTACATAGTTTTAGATCTTTTAAAAAAACAATTAATATTCTTTGATTTCATAGAACCAAAACGATAACAGCTAAAGAAAATAGCCAACTATCGAGGAATCATGCTTGGGAAATGAGAGCGAACAGAATTCGCTTGTGGGGCTTGAGCCATAACACAATAGCATCAATACTAACGCATACCTCCCCGTCGTCGACAATACGCAATTAATTTCTCATATCCGGGCGCACGTAGCTCAGCGAAGGATAAAATTGGCCGGAGGAGGGGTGGTGATGGGAGGGGGGGAGGTGGGGGCTCGCAGGAACGCCCTGTAAATTGAATTGCGGGCGAAATGGCTCGACGTGAAGCGCAAAAGAAGATTCGGTGGCAGCAGCCGAGCGTAAGAGATTGGATCGCGCGAGTCCCATTCGAAAAGAGAGCTATCCCCCTCCCCCTCCTCCCGGTCGAGTCGAGCAAAATCGAACACTCAATTTGTCCCCTACTACAGGCGTTTTAACGTCGTTAAAGTCGGCATCCGACACCGGGCAGACGACGACAGAGTCCTATCCGGACTATATACTATGGCAATTACAACTGAATATCCGAACTGAAATTCTCTCTCTCTCTCCCCTTCTCCCCCCCCCCTCTCTCTCTCTCTTTCTCTCTTTAATTGAGTAGAATGAAATTCCACACGCTCCAAAGGATTCATAAAGTCGAATAATGGTTATACACTGCGGGATTTACGCACCGTTTTCGTCAATGTTCAAGCTCCGGAGTACTTACAGTTGATTTCAGATATGCGAGCCATTCCATTTTCTCGACTCGACTTAAAATAAAGAATGAACAATCACTTCTATGAGCGCGTTGTTTCTGCTGTGAAGAAATTAGAGCTTTCGAGGTAAAATGATATTCCAACTTGTGTATAATTTCACGTAAATTGCTCTTTCTTAAAAATAGTGTGGACTAAATGTTCAAACATCGCCCACCGGAGTACAGCTATTACAGTAATATAATAGTCATATAATTAATTAACCATTTTACGGCGCCTAAACTTAATAACTGAATACCTCGCACGAACGTTATTTGCATTTTATGCTTTTGATGCATTACTCGAATGCCACGTATTCCGCTAAATATTTACATGGAGATTTCGGTGAGCTATCCAAAATTATAAATACTTCTATAACGCGCGGTAACTTAATAACAATAGTATGCATAGCTTTATTTAATTTTCTATGTGCTGCACTGTGACGTAAAATTGGAATTTCCAATTAATTTTCGGATTCTCTGTAAATGTACGTGCAAATGCCAAACATATAAAATAAACATAAAAAAATCATTTGATATTTCGTAATATTAAAATTAATTAATGCACCAACGCAGAATTTGACGCACAGTGTACCTCACGTACGTGCAAGTATTCGACCAATTCACCGGAATTACGTACAGTCTGTCGAAATGCTTTATCAAGTTCTTGTCAACGTTAATTTCGAGTACACGCTGAATTTCAAATATTGCATAAAGGAAATTGGTTATCGAGCTCTCGATGTTTATTCATTCGTAGATACGTTTTCATATAGCTATACGCAGCTGCGATCGATCACGCGTGACAAAATTAATTAAAATCCCCGCGTGTATTCAGTATTCTATTACTAGAGCAAATATTTTTCTTTGTCAATGAATTCAAGGACGCTTCAAAGGACACAGAGAGAGAGAGATATTATTCCTTATCAAGCTACACATTCTACACAGATTCGGGAGCCCTTGCTTTCTTCTGAGCAAGATAATTTATTGGGCGGAAAATTCTGGAGCGCAAAAAGCCGGCTGACGGCTTGAGAAATTCGCAAATTTCTCAAGTGTCGAAAAGGAAATTCGGCTGCATCAGCTACATGCGCGAGATAAAGTGTGCGACTTTTGATTTGAAGGGAAGGGTAAGGGGATGGGGGATGATCTTATGCATTATTTATCTCCAGCGCAGTTTCCCACCCTCGGGACACGCGTTGAAACATGAACTTGGAATTGCATCGAGATATCTTATTTTAAACACTAGTCACTCCTCCTTCCTGACGCGTCGGGAGGAAAGCCTTGTTTAATTTACGACGCTTTTATTCGACTCTTCACAGAGCAACAACGTGAAATTCCCCATAATCCGTGGTAACACACTGTTTAAATATTGCAGCTCAGTCGTGTAGACGCTTTGAACATGATTTCGGAATATTCATGTGAGTTATAAAGAAGTTTTGTGCGGACGACATAAATTATTAAAAGTAATTTGCAAAATCTAAGTGAATTGACTTCACTTTGGCAGTTTTTAAGCTCTTTAACAAATTACATAAATTTTAAGCAAACATTTCAAATAATGTTGTTTACAGGATGTTCTGGCAAAAAAATTAACGATGTATTAATTAATTATTGATCAATTTTGAAGTTGAGAGCATTAATGAAAATGAACCATTGAATTTTTTTTTCAACATATTTTATTATTAATTTGAGCATTGTTATATTTTTGTGCATAATTTTAATGATACGCTTCTGACACTGTGACTGTATGACTACGTTTTGATTTAATAATTCAACGTTAATCAATAAAAGCGGTTCATTTTCCCTATCACGCGATATTGTCAAATATAATGAGATTAATCAATTTAATAATTTCACAGGCAATCATGAATGGCATTTCAATTTGCTAATTACCCTCGTCCCTTTTCCAGTGTCAACTGATCTCAATTTATTGGAAAAAAGTTTATAATAAAAGAAAAAATATTTTTTGCAAAAACTAATGAATAGCTTATAAGTAGGAATATAAAAACGAATTACAGTATTAGGCCGCTAGGTGATTATAGAGCCTAGATACTCAAAGCGTTACTGCGGAGTCGACTACAGGATACGCCCTAGCAGCAAAGCATACGAAGTTTCAAATAATCGAAGTTGGGCTGTATCTGATTCAATTCCAATATACCGGAATATTGCCATATCATGGCAGAAAATTAAGCGACTCTAAAAGTCAATTTAGCATCATCAGCAATAGTACAGCCGATGAAAAAACAAATTATCTTGCTTGTAACTATTGATAACAATGAAGTTTCTTTAATGAAATAAATATTACTTTACAAATCGAGCTAAAAATTACGATTTCGAGTTTACTTTTTATAATATTTGAAATTAAAAAAATTACTTACAATTTTTTTTATTATAATCATTATTGCATCAACTGCTGATAGTATAAATTTAATTTTATGTTAACCTGCAATTCATAAATAATTTCTAGTGTTACTCAATTATCTGGGACAAGTATTGAATAATTAACAGCGTGGAGCTGCAGCACTTGCATTAAAAAATAAATTAACTAGGTGCACT
The DNA here is from genome assembly GCA_018906965.1 of Philotrypesis tridentata. NCBI lineage: Eukaryota > Metazoa > Arthropoda > Insecta > Hymenoptera > Pteromalidae > Philotrypesis > Philotrypesis tridentata. Next base: position 1,354,196 of record JACCIB010000016.1, on the reverse strand, counting down.
CCATCTCAATGAAAAATGTCAACGAACCTTCTGATATATCCAACTTCCCATCAGCAGCAACTGATGTAATTCCGGCACAAAAGCATTTGGATTTCCATTCGCATTCACGGCACAGACTGTTAATGCGATACAAAAGGTAACGCGAGTCCCGCACGACGAGAAAGCCGAAACGTAAATCGAGTGAAAGGCGACCCAGCTCTGCGCCATACATATAGCATCAAAAAGAAAATCCGCTCAAACGAGAAATATTCAATTGAGATATGGGCTCCGCCACCATTGCTTTATAAGTAATTATAACAGCAGCAGTAGCAGCGACGCGTCAAAGCGTTTGTTTGAGGGGGATCATACTCATAATTTTGAAAGCTTTCTATTTTTGAAAATTCAAATTATTGTTTATAATTTTAGGCAAATTCTGATTGTTATAAAAGTATCGAAATCTCTTTTCGATGGCTATGGTCATCGAACGTATTTTAGGTATATTTTCTTGATTAAAATATAAATGTTTATCCTAGTTTAAAAAAAAAAACTACGTTAAAATTAATCATGTGTGCGCAGGGAAGATTTCTTTGGAGAAATTAAGTTTCTCAATCTTAAGCTTGAAATTATCAGAATCTGCGCTTACAATTATAAATATTAATCTTAATTTTCAAAAAATAGAAAGCTTCTACGATTATGAGTATAGAAAAGGCGGAGATCCCCAGCTTATGCTGAGTAGCAGCAGCGGCTCTACAATCTACATTGACATCCGACATCAGTGGCTCTGCGAGGGTATCATTGTCGAGCGCATGATTGGCGCTCGCTCGTGTGTGCAAAAGCTCAAGCTCCGGAGTGTTTCAACGTGCGGCAACTTTTATCGGATTATCCGGATCGTCTTATAATCTTCTTAGCTGCTCTCGACTCCTCCGACGGCCTGCCGTATATAGCGGCGCCTTACATTAACGCTTTTTGCGAGAGGACGTCAGAAAATTTTCGAGTTCAAGTGCCCACTTTGCCCAGACGAGCTAAATAGTCGAACGGCAGTGTGCGGGAGGATTCACTTCCCTGCGCGCCACTGCTACGGAGTGACAGCGACGTCAAATAGTGAGTTCCACGAATACGCGACTTGTGCGTCAAATTTTCAGGAGACCATTTCCTCTTGACGACACGTTTATATATGCAACAGTTTCGAAAGTGATCGATTTTTCTTGCTTTAAATAATCAATTCGAACAGAAAAAAGCGTTGCCACTTTGCTAAAATGTGGGCTTTCTTCAAAATAATTTGAAGTACGTTTCCGAGAATGCCAGTGATCTGCTACCGTAAATTGGCCTGATAAAAAGGCTTTATTAATTACCATCGTTTAGAGCACGCGGGAAATAAGTAGATTAAAAAAAAATTCATCATTCTACAGCAGCAGAAAAAGTGTAAACAAGAGCCCTAAAGATTTTCTGACAATTTTGAATGAAAAAAAAAAAATAAAAGCAGGCTTAATGACAGGATATATATATATATAAAATCAGTTAGGTCTAAAACAACTGTAAAGTGTATTTATTTATGAAAAACATGAAGCCAGGCAAAAATATTGGACATACATTTTATTCGATATTTCATTGGTTATTTACACTTATTAATCAGACCTGCCCATTGATCAATACAAAGAGTTATGAATTATAGCTACTTCAAAACGGAAAATAATTACGTACATTTGAGTCATCAATAAACGTATCGATTCCCAAAGAAACAATTATCAGTGTTTACTCTAATCGCTCGAGTAATAATGTATGCATATACTAATATAGATATTACGCATCGAACTTATAATATCGCTTTGACAAAGCGCAAAGTTAACTGCATCCTCTCAGCACGTACACTCATTATGCAAAACTACGCTAATGAACCGTACAGAAAGCCGATATCCACAATTATTTACGCAGATACGCAATGAAGAATAGCCCGTCTCCACTATTGTTAATATATAACAAAATAGTCAGTAATCTGTGGGCACAAGTTCTGATTAAGTAGTCGAGTTGTTTTCTTTAAGATATTTCGTTTTCGAAGTAAGATTAAACCATCTAAACTTGAATTTTGTTCAAAGTAAAGTTCTAGTAATTTTTATCAATATTTTTAATTTTTTTTCTATTTTTGGAAAATCATGTATGAACTATAAAATAGGCAAACGTGATTATTTATAAAATAGTACAATAAATAGTAATAGTTCAAAAAGTGACAAAAGCAGCTTTTTAGTGGTTCATTTCATGCAACAACCCAGTTCCACTGAAAGGGTACTATGCCTGGATATCGTAATTATTAAAATTTTTTATTTTGAGATTATCATGCGTATGTTCCAGCTGCAAAAATAAGAGGTAATCAATAATAAATGAACAATCCAAGGCTTAGCTTATTTCATTTCTACTTTTTGTCAAACTGTTACAAACATTTTCTGTAAAAGTTTTAATAAAATGTGTAAAAGTTGAAAATATGAATGACTTAAGTGTTGAATATTTCATTTGATAAGTATTTGGTAAAGAGTAACCAACCAAATGGACACTGATGGATAAATGGACAATTTGTTAATCACTGAATTTTCATTTATTAAAAACAGAAAAAAATCAAAAAATCTTTTTGTTTTAATGAAAATAAAGTTGAAATTAACTTAAAAATTGCTTTGAATAAAATTTCCCTTTTATTTTTAAATTTCATTTATACACGTAGAATCAAGACATTTCATAATTCTGCTATATGCTTGGAAAATTTTGGTGAAATAAACCAAAAAAAGCTTATAGCTACTCGAATGCATTTCTGATTTAAATGAAAACTTCGAACTGTTACAGAATTATAAATTGTAATAATAGACTATAATTTTATAAAATACTAATAAAAATCATGATAAAATTCCAGTTTAATCGGGCCAACTTGAGTAGACGTCAAATTGTAAATATTCGGTCGTTGATTAATTGAAATTTTCTAAAACGAAAAAAGACGAGTATAACGATACATTTAAAAAAAAAAAGCCATCCGAATTCGGTAATTGGCGCGATTTACTATGCAAATGCGGCCTGTCCCCTGGAAATTCTCGCAGCCTCGTCAAACTCGCCGAATGAGTATAAAAATTTTATTGTACATATTCCACACTGTCCGCATTTAATAGATTCGACTCGTTATCGACCACTAAAAGCGCCGAATATTGCTATGGGTGTTAAATTGCGACAACGGCTCTAAACGTGCCGCGCGCGAATTTCTCGCGTAAGTAAATTAACATTAGCTTGGAGCCTCGCCGAGGCCGAGCGGATAAAAAACTAAAAGAACGGGAGAAGTCGCCGCTGCACTCGTTTTAATTTGCGCTCGCGTCGCGCAATTTTTATTTCCCTTATCGTGCTTTTAATTTGTTGCCGCGTCGACGACGACGGAATCACACGGCAAAGTTGCCGCGTGCACTATGTCGGCTGCGGGGAGGGCGCGCATTCTCCCCGCGGCTGTCACGCCCGGATGCAGGCGAAAACGGCGAAATAATGCGGCCGTCGCGGCGATTTAATAAGAGCGCCAGGCGCCGAGGAAAAGTTTTTTCTCCAGCCGTCATTTTATTCCGCGGCACGCGGGAAAGTCCGGCTCTGCAGCGCGATGTCTAATACACGTATGTGCGACGCGCGCGCGCGCGCGACACAAGGACGTCAAGTGTCACGTATAGGCGAAATTGTTGTCGCGTCCGGTCCGCGAATTGTTGACCCTCACGCCACGAGTAAATCCTGTCTGCGCTTCGACTTGCGGGATGATGGCTCGTCGCTCCGCGCGAAGGCCAAGTTGGCGCTGGGAAAACGGCTGGTCTAACGAGCATCCGAACTACGTAACTACCCTCGCTTCTGCTGTGTAGTGGTCTCTCCCCTTCAACTTCTGTCCTGACTGCGAATTTTCCGGAATATTTGCTGCTCCACGAGATCGGTCGAGTGGAACATGGAAATATCGACGCTCATCACCTGTGCTGCTGTATATGAGGAACTCCGCATTTTTCATTTGCTATTTTGCCCCCAAAAGTTGCGAAAAATAAATCTCGGGCTACGTCGACCGCATACAATCTTTTCTGTTCTATGGGACGTACAGAGCAAGAAAAAAATAGTGTACCCGCAAGAAATCGATCTTGTGACACTGTTTTTTTTGGACAAATTTGTGATTTTATGCAGAGATTATTACGCATTTTTTAGTAAAATACTTTGGATTTTTTCGAATGCTAGGCTAAATAGGCATACAGATAAGCTTAAAGTATCGTATCAGAGCTGTCATTTGAACCCAAGCTTGCCTGGATCGGATGTACTCATCAAAAGTCACGTACTTTTGAAATAAACGAATTTTGCTTCCAACTCCCTTTAGGCTGTTACCAAAATTCTCGATTTTACATTCTTTTTCTTTCAATCCTCGTAACTTTTAATTCAGTGACTCGATTTTGACGTTTAATAGCTCAAATTAAAGTTCTTTTCTTCTACTTTTCTGCTAATAAGATTTAATTGATAATTTAGTTAATAAGATTTAATTTTTTTAATATAGTGAACTATGTATACATGCTTCTCATTTAGATCATTTTTTGAAAGCAGATATATAGTTCACTATATAAAAAAAATTAAATTTAATCTTATTAGCTGAAAAGAAAAAAATAACTTTAATTTGAGCTGTTAAACGTCAAAATCCAGTCACTGAATCAAAAGTTACGAGGATTGAAAGAAAAAAAATGTAATTTTGGTAACAGCCTAAAAGCTTATCTAAATACGCTTAAGCTTATCTATATACCTATTTAGCCTTGCATTAAAAAAAAACCAGAATATTTTACTAAAAAATGCGTAATAATCTCTGCATAAAATCACAAATTTGTCAAAAAAAAAACAGTGTCACAAAATCGATTTCGTGGGTACACTATATTTTTCTTGTTCTGTACGTCCCATAAAACAGAAAGAACCTTATCCGGTCAATGTAGCCCGAGATTTTTGTTCGCAACTTTTAGGGGTAAAAAAATCGACTGAAAAGTATCGGATGATACTTTGAATACTCGGATAAAATAATGTAATGTATGATGCAGTCAGGCGTTAATGGCACAGCACACGACGTCTCACACTGCTATCACGTGATAATGTTTTATGAATAAAATTTATGAAAAAGAATGAAAAATGCATCGCATATATGAGGTAAGCTTTATGCAGGCAATAGTCAACAAATATAATTGAGCTAAACTGACATATTAACAAGAAATTATGACCTACCATTTACGCCACCATCATGAAATAATCATGGTACTGTTGTATTTTATTGAACAATTAATTTTGGACATAATTGTTTGTCAGCAAGAGCTATCAACCTTTCATAACACCACGTAATAACATAATTGTATAATTTTATTACGCTATTACTTTTATCAAAGAAGTGACCATTTGAAATGATTAGACAGTCTAAAACTGATACATGGAAATGTTTTGCAAGAGAGATAATTAATATAATTTAGAAGTAAATAGACTTGTAATGAAGTTGCGCAGCTATTCGCTCTATTAAATTCACAAAGCTCGAATCAGGACATTCATTTTACTTGAGCTTCGCGACTTCAGTGGAACATGTAACTACTCGAAAGTAATTAAAAACACTCATATACTTCAAATCTAAATGAAGACCAAGAAACAGTTTCGGAGTGATCATTTTAATTTCAATGTATGAAAATAAACAATAAAAAGTAAACAAAAAAGAGATGAGGCAGACTAACTTGTAAAAAGCTCGTCAGTTTTACGTTCCCCCTAGGCATCAGGTTCTTTACATCAGCAGTAAAGCACGGCCAACAAAATTTTTTTTTTAATACTCAACGGGATATAGACGTGACGATCTTGCCAGCTTTTGCCACGACCGTATAACCTTAAGCCCAAATTGCAGCAGCTTCGAGGAGGACCTGAGCGGCGTCGCTCAAGTAATCTCCCGTATATTCATCACGCACTGCGTGCACTGCGGCGAAGAAAAAAAAGAAAGCGCGGTGCAAAGCCCTTCGCCGTGTATAAAGTCGCGAAAAAATTTTCGCAAAACTTGATTAGCCGAGAGAGAGAGAGAGAGAGAGAAACGCGAGTTTGGCGCGCTGACGAAGCCCCGCGCCGCAACGGCGTTAACTTTTTTTACGCGCAGACGCGCCCGCTGCATTAGGGACTCCTTTGAAAAAGTTAGAGCTTCGCGCAGCAGACGCCGCTATATATACACGTGTATATATATAGGTGGAAAGTTGGCCGGGCCGCCGCCGTCGACGCGCCGGGGCGGTATACAGTGTAATTTAATCATAGCGCCGTGGCGAAATTATCGTCGGCGAAACTTGCCGTGACAAAGTGCTCAACTCGTGATGTGCCACCGGCCGGTCTTAATGACCCCGGAGGCCAAGTGGCCCCTCGATAAATTACATCTTCGCGCGGCGCGCTGCGCGCTGTGGGGGAGAAGAGAGAGAGAGAGAGAGAGAGAGAGAGAGATAGAGAAAAAGCACTCGAACCGATAGAATGAATTTAATTCAATATATTGAAGCAGCGTTCGATTATTAGCTGGTCGAAAATTGAGCGGTGCAGTCTTTTTTTGTTGACACGACGAGTTGAACCTTCGACCGCCAGACTCCTTGGACTCGCGTATTGAACTACTGAAAGAGAATTGTGACGAAAAAATTTTTTTGAAGGATTGTGTACTCTGGTGTTGGCTCTTGGATAATGCAGAAGCGGTATTTTTTATTTATTTTTTTTATTTTTTATTAAAGTGGAAAATTAATTAAAAATGATACGATCACTTTTTCGAACAGTTCGTGCATTTTATTGGTTCGCAAGTTTGAAGAAGGATACGAAGCGTTTTTCATATATAAGTTACGATCGCACGTGATTCGCGCTTCGCACTCGTTCAATCGCCCGATACTCACGTTTCGTACTAGTTTAATTAAAAGCATTTGCATTGCAGCTTTGATGTTTAATAGAAAAAAGCTGTACTTCATTGAAATCTACAACTTATCTCTTGTACTTTTTTTTCTAAAATGCTTATAGAATTAAAATTTATGGCCTAGCTGCAAAATCGTATATTCATTATACTTATAATGAATTCATTGAAGTGGGCCAAAATATATTTTTCTTGTAAACGCGTGCAGTAAGAAAAAAACAATTGATCCAATTGCAATCAATTTCTGCGAAATGATTGAATCTTGATTGAATGATTGAATTGTTTATGTGAAATGCCCATTGCCGTGCCTGCAAAGGGTAAACTCAAAAGACGTGACCTTCAACCGGTCTCCTGCTCTGAGCAATCCAAGCGCCGAGCCTACAGCTCGTACACCCTCCCTGCCTCTTTGAAGGTATACGCTACTACGTTCTCCCTCTCTCTCTCTCTCTCTCTCTCTCTCTCTCTCTCTCTCTCTCTCTCTCTCTCTCTCTCTTTCGAGTGATAAATATTGAAGGTTTATTCTTTACTACACAAAGGTAAATCCTTATTTTTGTTATCGACAGAAGAGCTAATAGTACGAACTTTAAATTGTGAAAGTCTTAGCAAATATTTTGCAGATCTACAAGACCCTGTTATAAAAAAAAGTAGTACTTATTTATTTCTTTTACTCCCTTTCACACAATAATACATACATATAAGCGATACACAGTAGCTGTACATTTTTGGTAAAAATGTGTTCGAAAATACACAAAAGCGCTCGTATAGGAAGGATACGTAAGATATCAAAAAACAGAAATGGACACTTGTACCTCTAAAATACTCTATATACAATGAATGTGTAATGGATATTAAAGTGTTTTTAACCATAGAATTCAAATAGAAACAAAAATCATTACAATTATCGTTTATTTGATTATTGCCAGTGAAACATGTGTCTGTAATAATAAGTTGAATTTTAATTTATCTGTATGTACAGAGACAGCTTGTTTATCACTGATTTTCTATCATAGATTTTCTATCATAACAAATACTGACTAAACTAAATTGATTTACATTTGAACTTTTATTATTTCTTGATGAAAAAACTAATTTCATTTCAGAATGCAGCATATGCATAAAACTTTGTACTCTGTGCGTGGCCGTCATTCTGTTCGAGTCTCGGTTTTCTTCATTAATTTCGCTCACTACATAATTATATAGACTCTGGAGTCGTTTGCAGAAGCTCGACTTGTCTTTTCATTATTATAAATGTACGCGATGCGCATAAGTAAATTAATATTTAGCTGCATTATGAAACATTTACTTATCTCTCAACGCGAGGCGCTAGTTTCTTAGGCTGCTTACTATATTAATTTAGAACAGTGGATGGTTACGCCTCTGCATTAATAGCAGAATTCATGCTTTCGCGTTCACTTCTAATGATGATCAATTATAATTGAAATGCGCAACTTATTTCGTAGAATTGATTTAATGATTCGATGTAATTATTTTCGTATCTATTGTATTTATTGTTGTATTTATCGTATAGATTTGTGACAACGATTCGTAATCGTAATTACTGAACATCGTTAATATTGATATTAAAATATCGATCCCCGTCAAAAAGAAATTCTTGCGTTTAATCAAGATATTAACCAGAGAAAAACTGGCAGATTCCCCACAAGGGTCAGCGTAACATATAAGTATATGTATACCTATAGGTATAGATAATGAATATCTCGGGCCAAGTGTACGGAATAATAATGATGGTGGCAAAGTGTAACTTTGAATTATCACTGGCCGAGAACCTTTTTACAATGGGAATCAAACCGACATCCGCCAACTTATTTCATTATCGTTCCAGTCGCTGTAAAAAATAAATTACCTCCTCCTGACCCTCCCTTCTCGCCTCTCAGTACAGAGCCGATAAAAAACTCGGAACCATCTGAGCCGGCGGTCGTTTACGCGAACAGCTTCATATCTCGGCAGCGCTGGCGAGGTGTCAAAAAAGAAAAAAAGCGTACGGCTTGGTCTCTCTCTCTCTCTCTATACACACACACACACACACACACACACACACACACACATATATATATATGCATACACACAAAGCTAAAGTGCTAAAGTAGTCGTAGCTGCAGAGCAGGAAAAGCGAGGGAGCGAAATTGGCATCTCGGACTATATACTGCGAAAGAGAGGGGGGGGGGGAGAGAAAGAGGGGAGGAGGAGGAGGAAAGGGAGAACTCGTTCGACACGAGTTTATACGAGCGAAGATTACGAGCGCGGCAACAATTCATTTCTGAAAGGGCGCGCGCGCGAGAGGGAGAGAGTCACGGTAACTTTCGTCTCGTCGACTTATACTACTGCGGCAGTGAGTGTATATATGTACGTAGCAGCGAACTACACTGTTTTACGAGCCTTCTCCCACGCTCACTTCGCCGACATATCGGATACTTTTAATTGCTTTTAATTACTCGTGGCTCAGTGAAATCGCAATGCAACAACGGCGATGCGGATTCGCCGGGGCTCTTATCGCTTCGATTCGTGAATCTCTCTCTCGCGCGCGCGCGAGCACGTGGGGGGCAAAGCGTCCGGGGGATATCGGATAACCATTTGCTCTCCTCTCTTCCGCTTTTTGCTTATGTGCAGTTGCGCACGCTCCTTCCTACGTCTCGTTTTGTCGGCCGATCGCTTATACTAATTGCTGTTAATGGAATGGAGCCCTCGCTGCGCAACTCGTCGCTGTGTACGTATATATATATATATCGCAACTGCGCTGGGGTACATTGTTTTCGCTGCGTTGAGAAACAATGCGCTTATACACTTCTAGATGTGTATATACACGTGTATACGCGCCTTTCGTCCTGTGACAATTTCACTCAGGATCCTTCACTGATTGCACCTTCCGCGCCGCTTGCCTTTCGAGAGCAGTGCAATCAGCCGTCCCATCCGAAGCGTCCGATGATTCTGTCGATCACTCGACAGATAGAGAGCGAGATGGAGAGAGAATCCGAGCGAGAGTTGTATAGTGGGGGCTTAATTAAGAGAAAATTACATTTCGAATGAAGCGAGAGAGAGAGAGAGAGAAACGACCTCCAAGTTTTTAACCTGCACTGAGGGTAGAAATTAGAACGACGCCAAGCTATTGTTTCAGATCGTCGCGGTGGTAACAGCGCTCCTATATACACGCGGAGAAGAGAACGAGGACAATCATTGAAGCGCGCGAATAAACGCTTTACGGGGTGAAAAATTGATTTGCATAAGTCGTCCTTTCATAGGTCTTCTTTAATTTCTTTAGCGTAGCACATTCAGCAGAGAGAGAGAGAGAAAGAGAGAGAGAGAGAGAGAGAGAGAGAGAGAGAGAGAGAGAGAGAGATAGTGGGTGATTTGATTTTTTGATAAAATATTAATTGAATCGCCGAGTCAACGAGTTAGCGCTTGGTCGTATCGATAATCGATGTAGCTACGGTTCGCTGCATTCGTTTTGCAGAGAGATTTTTTTTGGCATTGATCGCTTGAGTGCAGAGCTTGCGGTTATCCTGCAGCAATATCATTGTCCAATTGGTGCTTTATTAAGATTCAAGCATGTGGTGATTTTTAACATTTTTCAAAAATTCTCTATTTAAAAAAGTAGTCAGCTTAAAACTTACAATATTGCGCGACACCTCATTCTGCCCAGAATGAGAAATGCGTTGTTAAAAGTTCTACAACAACTCTTCGATCACTAGTTTCATCGAATAACTAATTTTCGCTAAAGATGTCTTCTGTAAGCATGCACTCAAATTTTGAATTCTTTTCATACTAATCTTTAAAAAATTATTAATAAAAAGAAACAAACCAGAAATAAATTTTAAGTCTAGCTTGAAAAAAGAAAACGGTAAATAATGAGAATCGCGTATAGTTTTATAAATTTGTAAAAAAATTGTGAAAATTATTAAAACTCCACCTAAATGCATGTAGCAGATTATTTCTACCAGAAAACTAACCTATGCAAAAGCATTTTTAGTTGTGGAAGAAATTTTATGCAAAATCATTAATTAAATGTATTTTTCATTTAATACGCAAGTTCATCTTAACAGATATAATGATTCCACATTAACGTCAAATTGTATTATAAATCATTTCGCCTGCTTTTAACAATTTTAATATATTGTAACGGGGCCGATTGGCTTTGCGCGACGGCCACGGAGTGTTCGTCGTGTCACCGAGCTTACTTGACTATTGAGAGCCACGCCGGCGTAACTCGTCCTCGACGACTGTGCTATATTCAATAATACGGCCAATGGTCGTGTTATCAACGGCCAAAAAGTATACCTTATAAACTAGCGTTACTTTAATGTACATGCTAGCATTGCACTAATATCAAGTTCTGCCGTAAAAATGCACATTAAAATAAAAAAACTCAAGTCATCTTCAACAGCGTAGAGGCAGACTCGAAAATTCCTTCTGGAAAAGTAACGTTATCTCGAGAGCCGTCGAAAAGTCCACACGATAGCAGCATGAAAAAATAAATCTTGTTTACGTACATTTCAACTGCAGAAGTTTTTCATTACTTTTTTTTTGCAACACGAGCTCTTCATACTTGCAGCGCGTAATGCGACTCTTCAGGTCGAAGATTCACGCTATACACGCGGAGACTCGACTATTATAAATCAGAGTTGTACGCGCGCGCGCCGTTTTTCCACTTCGCTACTGCCTTCCTTAAACGCCAGCGACGTAAATCAGCAAATCACCGCGAAAGCAGGTCGCCCGCAAGTGCCTCTATCAATTCGAGCTTGTGCATGTGCATGGAGCCGGGGAAAAAAAAGCTTCGCCCCCCGCGCCGCAGGATGCAAATTGCGCTACCCAGAGTTTTTCTCTCGCCTCCAAACATCATCGTCCCGTGTCGTCTGCTACTGCGTATAAGCGAAGCAAGATAAGAAAAGGGAGAGAGAGAGAGAGAGAGAGAGAGAGAGAGTCGAGTGAAAATAAAAAAGAGAAAAGCTCGAGTACGAGGCTCATAAAAAGAATGATGACTCGAAAGTAAGTCAGCGTCACACCGAAAACGAGAAAATCCCGCGACGCTTCAAACGAGGCGCGAGAAGACAAAGCAGCAGCGGCAGCAGAGGCGACGGCCGTGCGGCAGCGGCGAGGACGACGACGACTACGAGTATAAAGCCGGCCGTAAAACGAGGCTGCGGAAAAATTGACGCATAAAAAATATACTGGAAGATAGTGAAAGGAAGAGATGCGCGCATGCATAAAAGAGATAACGGGCCAAGCGTTATCACATAGACATCGGTAGCCCCGCGTAGAGCAGAGCGAAGCTGAAATAATCACGAGAGCTCCGTTACGACTTTGTGGGGACGACCGACATTACCCTAAAACACGGCTAACCTCGGAAAAATTAGTCGTCCATCCGCTCCTCAGTGTTAATGGCGCTGTCTGACTCTGCTTTCTCTCTCTCTCTCTCTCTCTCTCTCTCTCTCTCTCTCTCCGTCCTCTTGTTTCGCCCGGGCACTGCACTGATAACTGCAGCTATGGCGAGTGTGGAATTTCAAGCGCGAGATGAATTTCCGCGCTGAGGTAAAGAATCGCTGCAATCAAAGCTTAGTGCCTTAATGGCGAAGGAATTTGGATTTTTTTAATCCAGACGAATTAACGTTCAATAGCTATGCTATTTGGAAATTATTATCACAGTTGTCAACAGATTTTTTTCTTGTTTATTAAGTAACTGTTGTGTATAAGAAGGGAATCTAACGTTAGCGTCTACCGATTTTAACAGAAATACTGATCTTAAAACTGATCTGATTAACCAACCAAATGACTAATTAGAGGACAATCAATATATACTTTATCTTAGTTAGTAATTAATAGTATTATTTATTTAACCGATTTTATATTTGAGTCAAAATGATTAATTCCGACGGAAAGAACACATTTTCTTTGAGAACATTTTGAATTGTTAAAAGTAGTTTCTAAGCTTTGTGTCTCGACGGTATCCTTTGATATTTATATGCTCTACTTTTGTAACTAGAATTCAAAAATAATTCAAAATAATATTGTGTATAATAATACAATTAATATCTTTACCTCTACTTACATTGGATACAATTTTTATTAAATAACTTTCAATAATTAAGTAATATTTAGTATTCAGCCTTATTGTGAATAAAAAGATTCACCATGGATGTTGATTTGATTAACGTTTGAGATTAAATGTTATGTTATGTTCATTTTTTTTATTTGTCAATTTTTCATTAATTTTCAATTTGTGCAACTTATAGTAATGGGAATACATTCTGAACCAGAATCCTCGTACAATTCCATTTCGTACAATCAAATATCAGAATGTTGACAACTTTTTCTCGATCACGCTTCAAAGCTTCTTTGAAACTTTCATTGCGTCTCTTTTGATGCAACATCTATCAATGTACAAAGTTTCAAGATTTTCTGATGGACCCAACAGTTTTAAAAATAGAAGCTGTAAGTTTGACAACGATTAAATTAACTCATAAATCCAAGGCGACATGAATAAATTAATGAATAAATACATCCAAATGGAGTGGAAAATTGAGCTTGTTATGAGCATGATATTTACTTAAAAATTCTTGAAATGATGTGTAAACGGAATTTCCAACAGTACTACAATTCTGTCTAGAAATATGTTCAATTTTCTATTAGGGTTTCACTTTCACAAATAGTTTATCGGAATACAATTTTATCGAGTTTTCTTTCCAATACCGCATAGTCGAATGCGAACTGTTTGTAAAATATATCTCTTATCTATCAAAAGATATACGCCATTTCATTCAAATGAATCATATTTCAGCTCCAAAAATTCCGTTTTGTCGGTGATATGCTGAGAATTTACTGCATCGCGATATTTATATACACACTACTTTCGATGAAAATTCTGAATATTTCGTTGGATCGGTTGAGGGTAAAAAGGATAATTTCACCGCGAACTCTTCGCTGGAAGAAAGAAATGCGACTGACGCCAAGCGAGATTCATCGCTTAAAAAATGTGCAGTGACTCATGCTATTCGTACGTCTGCCGCATAGAAGAAGATTCCATAATGAACTGGCATTTATAGTGAATGGATGATGCGAGGAAGAAGACTTATAATAAAGCGAAATTTTTCACATGATTTATGGAGTTGAATTGCATCAATCGTGAAGAAAAAAATGGTCTGCTAATTTTAAATTTGTACGTTGCTTGTTTTTATTGTGTTGGAAATGCGATGAAATATCGCTTCAAGAGCGACCTGCGAATACGAGTCTGCAAATAAAAAATAAATCGGCTTAGCTGCTTTTACTGTAGAGAGTATTAACGTATGGAGTATTTAAAGTACTACCGTTATATAGTAAAAATGACGCAATACCAAAATTAAAACATAAAGTACATTTCGATCCTGGTGCGTTAGGATTTATTTACTTCTTGTACTTCGAATACCGAACTCATTTTGAATCTAGCTTACGGATAAGGTATTACAAACAACTTATAAATAAGATATTATATAAATGATTAATAACACGTAAATTAACGTTATAAATAGTGTATATGTGCGACGCAGAATGAAGGCGAGATCTATTTCGAAGATGTATAATTTCTTGGTAATTAATGAGACCTTGATCCCCAGCGAGATGTCACGATATTTACGGAGATGTCATTCCACGGCAAATTTAACAGTAAAGAAAGTTTACGTTACCTTTGTCTCCCAAAACCTGCTGTTTAATAATTATTTTTTTATTTAAACATAATACTGTAGACTGTCAATCACGCATAAGAGGAAAACACTCTTACATGGTTTATAAAATTTGATTTTTGTACTGTCCATAATTTTCCACACAAAACCAGCAAATGAAACAGGTTCACTCCTGTTTCCATCGAATTTTCTTTCTATCACAACTCGACCTTGTAAACAAAATTTTGGTTTTAAGATCAGATCTTGGTGCGAGACACCGGAATATCGGCTCTTCTCATCGACTCATATTATAAACTTAACGTGCAGAGATTCATACTCTCTAAACAAAAATTTTCAGCACAAGATTTCTTTTTACGTTTCAAGTTGGACTTACTCGAGACGTATAATCACAGTAAATTTAAGTAAGGGAATAATAATAATGTACTTTCGAAAATAGCTTTAATGTGCTGAATGAAAATCTGAATAAACTTGGTTTCAAACTAGCAGATACTAGGTACAGTATTATTCAAGCGCAGAACGCTTCATCTGCATAATGTGTGCGTGTGCGCACGCGAGCCCGTGTGTGTGCGTGTGTGTGTATGTGTGTGTGTGTGTGTGTGTACCTTTGCGGCCTTTGCTCTGCGCTACTTTTGCATAATGATTTTCTTGGGCGTCGCTTTTTTAAAAGAACAAAAGGATCCCGAAAATTTGAATTTTAAAGAGTTATTTCAAATTCGCGCGCATATATCGCGCGATTCTTCGCCGAGCACTTATCTTCAATTTAAATGCAAATGAAAGGCCTTAAACGATTTCTTTCATATACGTAAGACACTTCTTGCGAATGTAAATGATATTGGACGATGAACTTTCTTCTTACTCGCGCGAAGATTATTTTATATCGACTGAAAACTCATTTGCCGGGCTACATCTGCTGCTTTGACGTTACTCTCCCCCCCCCCCCCTTCGTGCAGAACGGCGCTCTCGAAGCCAAGCTCCGGGGGCAGCTCCAACCGTGATTGAACTTTTATTTCTGACATTTCGATGTAATTAAAAGAAGACCCAAAGCTCATTGAACGGCGTCCCAGGAAGCGGCTGACGCAACTGTGATTGTTCTACTAGTTTAATGCAGATGAACTTCCTTTGGCCGGGTTTAATTAACTGAAATCGCATGCATCCAAAACTTTTTCGCAACTTCAGCTTGTCTTGGAAATTTAATTGTAAGGGCAGAACATTTGAGACTACTGACTTAATTGTTCGGTGCACAATAATTTCCGGAAATTTTCTGAAAGCCGTTTGCCGAGAAGGTCGAAATAGAAATAACCGCAACTGAGCATTGAAAATTGAAAAAATATATAATAAATTTAATGTTTTTAAATGTATTATTAAGGTTTTTTTTGTAAACTTGAGTAAAAGTTGTTAATATTGACACTAATATTAGCAAACTGTTTTTACACGAGTTTATCAAATTTTAAAAGAGGTCGAAAATTTTTTCATTGAATACTACAACTATTTCAAAATATTATGTTTTTTATAATAATCTTAATATGGAAAGCAGACAATGGAAACATTTTTAGAAACTATTGCACATACTGTATACTTTTGACGGACATGATTTAATGAAGTTAATGTAATTATACTCTTCTTATATCATGCATTACGATTTTCAATAAAAGCCTATAAATGTAACACTTATACCGATACATAACATGATTCATTTATTGTAATTCTAGATTCAAAGTGATTTTAAATTTATTAAATAAAATGTGTCAAAGATAACGAGAATAAATTATTCCACCGGTTGAGATATAAATCTACTGATGTCCACTACTGCAATACGCATTCGCAGACTTCTCAAATTACGCGTACCTTCAAATTCCAACATTTTCCTCGATAAATCCATGCTCATCGTCGCAAGAGATAAAAGCACTCTCACCTCACCCCAAGTCGAGCCGATAATTTTTCAATAAAGCCTCCGCAACCCCCTAATTTCTGTCCGATCACAGGAGCCAAAGTAGCCGTTCGATGAGAAGTTGAGACGCCGCTTATACAAGGCCCGCATATATAGTGGCGCATAAAAAGCTCCGAGGCATGCAGATTTTATCCGGGGGATCGCTGCGGCTCCCATGGCGACTTCGCTCCCGTTATGCCCGCGTTTTATGCGCCGGTCCATTGTCAATCTTATCGCTAGCACGCCAGAACCGTCCGAGCCCCCGGGAAATTGACAGTATAAAAAAAAAAGTAGTGGAAGCCAGCCCCGGGGCGAGCGAGAGATGCGTGCGCTCTCTCTCTCTTTCTCTCTTTTTTTGCTCTCTCTGTCACTCTCTCTCTCTCTCTCTCTCTCTCTCTCTCTCTCTCTCTCTCTCTCTTTCTCTCTCTCTCGGCCTGTCTATCGGTTTTCGATTCGGCTCCGATCATAATTCATGCAAGCGCACTACGAATTATCGCCGCTATTCGCAGGCTATGCCGCTTTCTTCGCGCGTTTAGACACACACACATACACACACACACACCCACCCACACACACACACACACATATATATAACGCTTGATCGATCATCAGCCGGTTCACTCCTTTGCAGACCCTTGGACCTGCTGGAATGGATGCAGTGTGTTTGAAACGCGTTCTTGTTGAGCGTGCAGTGGATACGTTAGGGAGAGCAATCTACCTTCTTACGTCTGACCTCCAAAATGGTTTGGAGGTCAAACATAAATAAAGAATAAATAAAGATGTGTCAAATTGTACAGTCATCGCTATTTATTGAAGTTGATATCATCAAAAATCATTTTATACAGGTATTATCTCGGAAGACAGATTTCTATTGACTAGTTTTCGAAATACTTTCCATCTTATCGGATAAATAGTACAAGAAAGAGCACTTTTTAAAACAAGAAACTCTTGACTGTTGCTGCCCTGAGGCCAAACATTTTGAAGTGGACAAGACCAGTCCACAACTACCGCGTCATAGGTCTTGTTCAAACTATTCGTACATTTATAGAAATGTAGCCAATGACCCCTCGTTGGAAAGGCCTTGGACACAGCTTTCGAATGGCGAAGAGTTGATTAGCTGCGGGTGAGCTGGTTCGAGAGAACTCCAGGGAAACATTGACTGAGATATTTCGAACGATTTCGCGAAATTTTCCAATTTTCGTCTGCGTAACTTCAAAAAGCTACGTATCGACTGTCTTTCATCCAAATATATTTTTTGATTAAAAATATGCACAATTGAAGTTTCGTTTTGTACTGAAAATTGATTAAGCCGCAGGAGAACATACTGTGTCAAAATACATATTTCGTATTTTTGTCTTGATATAATATAAAAATATTAAATCTGATAATGAAAGACTATATTTTCATGTTCTGTATATTATGAGCTAGACAAAAGGTTTTTAATAGAATTTACACTTTTTTAGACAACTTTCTGGAGACTTCACCTTTGAAGAACAGAAAGTAAAGTAAAAAATTTTGAGGTACATCAAAGATTTACGAAACTCTATGAATAAAATTTATTAACTATGAACGATGCAAGTGCATCGCTCCTACGATTTCTGTTTTGCTTATATTACTAATGTTGAGATTTTATTGCCTCCTCTTCATTACATTTCTCTGCAAGGTGCGTTTATACGATTCACATACATGATACGTATCTTGAGGGTGTCTTTGTGGGTATCTGTATGTATTTATTTAGGTATGTTGACCTCGTTGTACACCGATTACAATCAGGACACGTACAATCTGATATACCACTTCTCCTACACTAAGAATATTCAATTAACGATCTAATCTTTTGTTTATTGCTATAGATATTTATCAGCGTTTATCAATCCTTTAGACAATATCAATAGTATTTGCATTCAATTAGACTGGAAGTCTAAAAATGATTTTCCAGTTTAAACAAAGACTTATGTGATGAATTTCTTCTTCAAGCTTGATTTCCTCTTTATAAAATGTTGATCTGTGGCATCCGCTGTGACAAGAATTTACGTGCAGTGCCTTTGCAAATCCTACCGCGAATCCTCGCTGAAGCGGATGCCGCAGATCACTGTGGAAAAGAGATCAAGCTCGAAGAGGAAATTTATCAGATAAGTTTCGTTAAATACAAACATTTTTTTATTCTTCTGTTAATTCTTAATCTTCTTTTCTCGATTTATTCATAATCAGTTAACTTAACTTCTTTTAATCTTCTTTTCCGCTTCATGTCAATGAAATAGTGATAAGGTGCACTTACCCAACCTGATTTTTCTCCTTAGGTTCTCCTTCTAAAAGAGAAAAACCTCGCGTACATAGCTAATCGTAGGGTATTCTTTTTTCCGGAGCAAAAACAACCCGAAAAACGTGAAATAATTAAAAAAGAAGAATTTATAGATTTTTTTCTCGAAACTATGAACTTTTAAAAATATCTCATTACAACAAAAATGTCTTAAAATTCATCAAAGAATATTTCAGATTTTTAAACCACATTTTTCAAAATTTCGATTTATTTGAATTTTCGAAAAATTAAAAATTGCATCGGATCAATCTGAAAAATTTTGAAAGTATTCTTTGATGAATTTTAAGACATATTTGTTCTAATGAAATTTTTATAAAAGTCCATAGTTTTAGAGAAAAAGATCTATGAATTTTTTTTGTGAATTATATCTCGTTTTTTGAGTAGTTTTTGCTCCGGAGAAAAGTACACCCTTCGATCGGCTATGTACGCGAGGTTTTTCTCTTTGAGAATGACCTAAGGAAAATTAGGTCTGGTAGGTGTGCGTTAACAATAAAACGTTTTACGACTTGCTCATGTGAGTTGTTTCTGAAATAGGATGAATTTACACATTACATCTAAGAATTTGAGCTACTCGATATTTTATGATATATATAAATTTTTTTTATACCGGTAACTAAATATGAAAATTCTTCTGTTCTATTGTCAATCATTTTACAATTATATTTTAAAATGAACGGTTGCTATGACTTGATAAATGCTTGAACCAATCATGACTGGTATATCAAATCAACGAAGTTTTAGTTTAACGAGTGGTGGCCATCCGTCACAAAATCGATCGCTTTCGTACAATCATACATAATAATTATGCCGTCAATCCGTTAATTTCCAAAAAACCGATTATCTCAGCAGAATATATTTATTATTAACTTATTTCAAAATTGCGCCCGGAAATATTAGATTTAAAAAAAATTTTAAAAACGAGAAATAGCACGAACTAAAGAGAAAATGCAGTACTGAATTACTCTTCTTTAAACACTATAGACAGATTTTCTGAAAAATACGAATTTTTTATGCTTTTCGTAATATAATGCCCATGCAACGGTGATACAGCAGCAGAGGGCTCTTTTGTGAATTTAAAAAATGCGAAGAATTATATTGCAGTAGAAAATGAAAAAAATGCATTGGCAGAATCGCAATAAAAAAAACACGTCATCCCCCTCCCTCCACCCTGCCGTCATCAACGCGACCCCATGAATCTCGCATTATTGGCCGAACAGCATATTCGAAATGCTGCGCGAGACATTTCTCTCTCTCTCTCTCACTCCCGGTAAAAGGATTATCTCCCGGAGTATTTATCGTTCAATCTAAACGGCTCGCGCGGGCAAACAATCGATTCGTCAAATGCATTGTCGATAGACACTTACCGCAAGATGGCGCAAAAAATATATGCGCGAGCGTTCACTCGATTATACATCCCGGAAATTTATACACTCGAGAACACGTATATATCGGATAAAGCTGTATATATGTGCGATATCGGGCACACTTTTTTCCATGTGGGCATATATCGAAAATAAGCTTCTGCTTCACTTTTGATGAACGACCTAACGCGCGCTCGGGCGAATTTTCATGACAATGCTTTGTTTCACGCGCGACCCGATCAAAAGCTGGAAATTTCTAGCCGTGTATAGCGTATCATTTTTTTCTATCTCTTTCCATTCCCCACCCCCCCCCACCATCCCCCTCAGCCCCTCGTCGTCCCCTAGCGATCGATTTTCTCCGCGTTATAACAAGCGTTTTATGCATCAGCGTGTGTATACAATTTTTATTTAAGCGTAAAATTTTTATTCGCGGGACTCGTTGAGAGAAGAGTAGTATCGAAGTGCTTTTCAATTTGCCCTCTCCTCTCTCTCGTTCTCTCTCTGTCTCTTTATCTCCTCCTCTGCCGCGGATACTATAGCCGCGCATCTCGCGCGAGTATATTGCTTCCCGTGGATTTACGAGGCCGCGAAACGGCGATGTAACTTCTCCGGCGCGGCTCGCATTAGCCGTTTACAATTGTCTGTTTGGCCCGAAATTAATCACGTCAATGAGATCGGGTCAGTTTGTCCCCGCGGGGAGAAAAAGACACGTACAGAGGGGAGGGGGGACAGAGGGTTTACGGCTCCATTACCCATCCGCTAACTACCAAAGTTGTAATTACTCGAGGAGAAGTCTTGTGTAGTCGTAACTGCGTCTCGAGTGTAAGGGCTTTTGAAATTTTTACATAAACATTTTAGAAGCGCATCGATGCGCTTTGCACACATATAACACGCAACGAGTCGATGGATTAAAGAAGACTGCTTTGTGCTCGGCTTAGCCTTCATTACCCTCGGCTGAAGTCGATAACCGCCGAATCAGCCGCTTCGCGATGGTAATGCACGCTCCAAACAGTTCTGCCGCGAACGAGTACGCGTTAGAGTGAATAATTTTAGCTTGTACGAAAAATAGTATTACATTGCCTTTATTGAATGCCAAAAAAAGTTACTGTTAATTCATTGGTACATATATAACTTTTTTTGAACATTGTTAATCGTTTTTGCAGGTAATTCTAAAAGGATCAAGGAATTGTTAATCGTTTTTGTAGGTAATTCTAAAAGGATCAAGGAATTAATTAATTACATGTGACACACATGCAATTTCAAGTTTTCTAGATAATTAATTTCTTATAACCTCAATCATTTGTACCTATATTGTCAGTTTTTTTAAAATATTTTTATTATTTTTTGATATCTATTCTTGTAAACTCTTCATTATTTTTTTAAATACGCGTGGAAAGTACGTGAGTTATACCGTTTAAAAAAGTTTCTTTTCAAGTAAATTGGTTCATTTTAAAATATACTGCAAATATACATGAAAAAGTATTCAGTTCGAAACATGCATTATTTTCATGTTTACCCAGCACATGTTCATTTAAAGTTGACTGGCTTCAAATATGAAAATAAGCATCATGATGAATTCTCGTGTTTCTACAACATATTGAACAAAATTTCAACTCATTTCATGCCTTTTTTATTACAGTTATTGTTTTAATAAGAAAGGCACTTTTTTAAAAAGTCGTTAAAATTGAAACAATACAACGCACGCAAAATCAATAAAAATTATTCAATATTCGTTCAAACAATTTTTTATGGAAATTATACAGAACGGGGTGGCTTGTATTTTCAAAAATCCTATAAAATGTCTTCATCACTCTTTTAAGATGTCTTTAAAATTTTCGAGACAGCAAATTACGCTTTAACAGAATTAACAAAGTGCATTTATGATACTTTCGTCGAGTAATTCCATTCAGCGATGTATAAACTAATCTTTTACGAGAAACTGTCCTTTGACCAGAATATATATATAATCTATAAAAGCTATGGTACAGTTCTTTCGCAACAGCCGATATTAAATTTTACAGCGCAAGGAGCTTTTGTGCGACTTGTTTATGAATATCCCAACACCATACAGTTTCCATTGAGTCTATCAAACAAACAAAAATTTTTTAAAATAATAACAGTATTTTTATTCAAAAATTCGATAAAATTTAAATCTGTGTGTGAAAATAATGAATACTTCGAATTTCACTGTCGAGCGCATTAAATCCCCAGTTCTTTTATCGGAGATAATTCTTCGAACGACAGGGACGTCAAACATGCCAGCCCGAAATATTTTTTATTTTTAATAAGAGTGCCGGAACAATTTCTCGCAAAATGTCTTTTCAGATGCGTCGAGCCGAATTTCAATAAGCATCTTTGCACAGCAATATTTGCGCGTTTCGCATATTTATTTCCTAATATATATGTATAACTTATTCAAACTCAAAAATACACGTGGGAGCTTTCCGTGAAAACGTCGAAATCAAAAAGCTGTGGACTCACTCGAAATGAAGTCTCCAATTTAATGGCTCTTTCGAATCGTGTCCTTTGGGCGCGCTGTTAAATTAATTAGCCGAAAAGTTGCGAAGGGAGAGAGCCGCGGTAAATTAGCTGAATTTTTTGCTGCATAATTAGAATACTTTCTGAGGTATTCGGCGACGCCACAGTGAAGATTAAGCGAGCAAGCGCGTCCGAGATAGTGCTCTCCCATTAAAGGACACGGGGAAAAAATTCAAGACTTTTAATATCCGCGCGCGGGCGATTATACATGTATGTGTGTATATATATAGGGCGACAGCTCTTCGCGAGACAGCTCTCGATCAAACGATCTTCCGTGTGTCTCGGGGAGGAAAAAATTCGTTATGCAAATCCGAGGCTTTTAGAAGGAGAAATAAAACGCGATCCGGACAGAATGGCGCTCTCGAACGCAGTGGGTCAAGTGAAATTAATGGCCACTTGTAAGTCGCGTACGTGGCATCGGCGGAGGAAAATTTAATAGCGGCTTTCGGTCTATCGAAAAACGATTCGTTTCGCGGCGTATAACACGGCGTTCTCGCAAAAGTCGATCCTCGAATCGACCTATATATTTCGCACTCGCCGCGTCTCGGAGAGAGAGAGAGAGAGAGAGAGAGAGAGAGAGTACGTGTCTGTGCGCGAGGGAAGGGGAGAAAAACAATATCCTTGAAAAAATGCCTCGGAGAGCGTCGCCTTTTTCTCCCGCGCGCCCGCGCGGCAGCCGCAAGCTTATGCAAAGTTTTCTTCCCAGCGTAATCGCGGTTAATACCCAGAGCTGCTATCATTACGGGAAACTTTAGCTCAGCTGTTGTTATACGAGCTATCCTCATCTTGCCGAGTCGGGCTTGTTATTTTTGATCTTATGTAACGATCGCCTCGTCGTCGAGCGTTGTCACAAGCGAGGTTACATTCAATTAGGACACCTGCTAATCCCATGGAACGACTCTATATATGCATATGTTTAAGCTTTGCAATGGGCCTCATATACTCGTCACAAAAGCGACTTCCATAGCGCATATCTTTTTTTCCTAAATTTTTGCTATTGTGAATGCTCAGAGTACTTGGGAAAACCTATTTTCTTCGAAACTTGAAATAATGCTTTTAATGCGTACTTGATTTTAAATTTAAACCTATACAAGTACGTCATAAATTAGTCTTGATTAGTAAATGATTCATTATGTATTAATCAAAGTTAAAGTAAATGAAATTATGTAATACGCATGAAAATGTATACAAGAGTATATTCAAACGAAAAATAAAAAATATAAGTGCGCACTAAAGATAATTTTAGTGCATACCTAGGGGAAATCTCCTATGAATGTAATACTAAAATTAAAACATTTTCAACAGTGTGCATTTTATTTTCGACGCTTATCTGTCGGCCACTGTTTCGTTGCACGAAGCCTTTTTTATTACTCCGCGCGCGCTAGCTTGTTATCTCTTTTTGGTCCTTCTCCTTTTAACTGTACTTTCATTTTCCGCGAATGTCTCTTTTCTTTCGAGCCTTACTCCGAATTCTCTCTCTCTCTCTCTCTCTCTCTCTCTCTCTCTCTCTCTCTCTCCCTCCCTCTCTCCCCGATACTCACGTACAGCTGGAGAGACAGCGCTATTGTCGCCGATATTACTTTTCCAGGAGCGCGTGCAAGTTTTCTCCGTGAAAAAAAGAGAGGGGTAGAACGAGGGCAAAGTTTCTGCCGCTGATGCAAAGCCTTTTATACACTCACTCTCTCTCTCTCTTTCTCTTTCTCCATGTAAACTGCGCTCTCGTAGCCTGCAGATACGCGCCGCGGTTATCGTAATTAGAGATGCGGAATGAGTTATCGCTCGTTGAATAAGGAAAAAAGAGAAGGAAAATTCGTCCTACTTTTCAACCTCGAAAGCTATTCTTTAGCTTAGTTGCGAGACAGAATTTCCGGGAGAGCTTCGTTGAGAATCATTTTTATAGTGTACAGCGCGCGGATGCACTAATTTATTCTGGACTCGAACTCAATTAAAACACCGCGAGGCATATATATACACAAGAGAAATCCGAACTGTGCGAGCTTGTGAACAAATGGTTTCTCCGATCAGATCAATTACGTCATTCCTCGGCTGAATAAAGGATATATAAGTTTGACAAGCATAGTTTTACATCTTCCTCTTATTTAAATGATCATTTATACTTTTGTGCTCCGAAAACTTAAGAATAAATTGTTTGATTACGATGCATGGAAACAATTGGGGAAAGAAAGAAAATTTAGCCAATGAAAGTAGATAAAGATCTGATTAATCAGCCGAGCATCTACTTAGAGAACGATCAAAATGATTACTCATCTCTTTTTTAAATTAGTAAACTTACCTTAACTTACTTTATCAAAGTTCTATTTTCGAAGTTAAGTGAAGGTTTATGTAAATAATATTATAAAAAAGTTAAATGTGAGAAACATCCATGATGTATGTATTATATCCATATACTATCTCTGAGGCTTATAGAAACAATATAAATTTTTCACAATTAACGGGAAATTTTTTAATAGTACCTTAATAGAGAACAATAACCGATATTAACCGAATAAAAAGACTGTACAAACTGGAATATATATATACTGCGCGTAATCAATCGAAAAGTCAATATTTCCAAAAAAAGCACGCATCAAGTAAATAATGTCAAATCAGTGAGTTCAGCTTGAAAAATTCGCAGAGAAAGACGACGAGAGCTGTCGTTAATTATTATGGCATACATAGCTGTGCACTGAAGCCATTTATAAAAGGAATGGTTGGAGCGTAAGCTCGGCTTTTTGCGTTTCGACGAACTTGAGGGAAAAAGCTTATAAGGTTCTCCAGAAATTCCGAGGCTAATGGAAGAGAGAATTCACGGACTTTGAGTCGAACGACTGGAAGGGTGGCTAAGAAGTATGTTGGAAATATGTTGGAAATTTCGGGGTACAGAGGCAAACTCCATTGTGCATTCAAAGTTCGGTAAAAGGCGCGGTGGCGCGGCTAGACATTCACTAATAAATTAAAAGGCTCTTCATCGAAGCGAAGCTCTGTGGCTAATAAAGCGCGCGTCGAGGCGAACAGACTAATTAGTCACGATCACATAGTGCTCACAGACGCTGCTTGAAATACGAGCAATAAAAACTGTCGCGATACTAAAGATTTAATGCAGACTTATTTCAACTAATGCATTTACGGAAATAGATTTTGGCATAGTTTAGTATAACTATGACTCGAAAAGTTCGCACGAAAAACTGAAGTCAACAACTTTTGGTTCCAACCAAATTTTATTGTTTCAATTTCGAAATTTTTAAAGTAATAAAGTACTAGAACATCAAAGCTACAAAACAATTCCTAACGAACAACAACTCCTATTTTCGAAAGATATACGAAGGATTACAAAACGTATTGATTATTCATTCGTGAAATATGAAAAAGATCCCAATTTTTTGTATGCAAAGCTTATGTTCCAGGAAATAAGCCCATGTTTTATTTCTTACTCTAGGTTGTTCAGAACATTGTCAAAATGCAGACAAACATCGATTTCCCACTTATGATCATGTCTCTTCCATGAAATATGAAAAAGATCCCGGTTTTTTACGCCATAATATAGCTTACGTTTCAGGAAGTAAGCTCGTGTTTTGGTTATAACCCTACATTGCTTGGAACACTGTCAAAATGGCGAACAAACATCGGCTAAACACCGATTTTCCACATATGATCAAGTTTCATTTGCAAAAACATTTGTCCAAACCGAATACTCTGATCAAACGCTGCGTAAGTTTGAAAACAACGAACTTCGTTTTACTCTTTTAAGGCTCTTACTAACATAGTCGATTGTACCATTTTTCTGAAAAATCCTTGTAATGTTTGATCCAAGCATCCATTTCTAACGTTTAATAATTGAAATTAAAGCTCTTCTCTTCAAGGTTCAAGTCTGATTGGTGTGCCTCCAAAAAAAATTTGAACTTCTAACCCCGAGCTGTTTCCTATTGACCGTAAATTTGCACATATATATCATATACGAGTAGCAAGGTTTATTCATGCTTCCGATAGGTTAGACGCCGTAGGGCTCGGCCCTAATCAATGCCCGCGTCGATTGCCGGATAAATATGGACTGGGCGCGCGATATCTCGCAGAGAGCAATTGTTATGGGGGGCATGCAAAGCTTACGCGCTGCAGCTGCTGTTGTCTGCGGTCGTGCTCTGTGCTCCCTGCGCTCTGCCTTGTTATAATCGCTCGTTTTGCCACCGACACTTCTCTCTCACTGCATGTACGTATATTTCGATGTACATGTAACAAATCCTCGACTATATCCTGCAGCTCTGATAATGACGTGGTTTGCCTTTGCGTTTTTTTATTGACTTATATTCCGTATATCTTGTATCTACTACATTAAACGAATTGGATATAGTTTCCATAAAAAAATGAATTAGATACTAAAACGCCCCTATTAAATAAAAAATAAAATCATAAATAAAATTAGTAATATGCAATTATAATTAATAATTTATTATATTAGCATTTTTTCTCTAGAAGAAGACAAAATCACTTATTTAATTTAAGCTATCATAGTCCATGGACCTTTCTCACCACACTTAGTGTTTCTTAACTTCGACATGGACTTTTTTACTTATTGTAAAATTTTAAACCAATAATAGATCTAAAAACCTAAAAGAAATTGGAAATTGTTTCAAATACCTGTCATTCTCATAAGTATGTAGAGATTTTCATTTAATGTACAAGATGCGAAGATTATGTAGTAATTATGCCATGCCACATATCGTTTAAATAAATTTTATCTATATACATAGATATTATAGATATATACCGATTATACAGATATAACGCAATGCTATATATCTATGTACATGCTTACATCAGTTATATGTATACCAATAACAAACAATATTTGAAACATATTAGTTATAAGTATACCAATACCGTATACATATAACTAATATGTTTCAAAATATTAATAAAGAGCAGCACAAAGGGTATATATTCCAAACCAACGAGAAATCACTTATTCTCTCTACATTTTCTTATTAATATCACATTCTTTTAACTAATAAGAAATTCGGACGCAGCACAATACATGTTTTATTATGCAGACACGACGTATACAGACAGAATTAAAAAAAAATAAAATATATTTTATACATTTCAAAAACTGAATTCTGAATTGACTGCAGGGATAAGTGTTCGTTTCCAGGTAGAGCAAGTTAAGATGTAATACAGATTAGTAGAATTTCAATAATTTGTATCTATTTTCTAACAATAGTTCTCTATTTTTAGATACTATATATAGTGCCAAAACCAATGTTTAATAATTATATGTATTAATTTTCTTGAACAATTGATTTTCATTAAAAATGTTTTCTACACATAGTATAAATTCTTTTAAATTTAGAGGCTTAAAGTTCATATTTAAACTGTACAAATGTAAGAAATATACATTATTCCAAAAAAAGTTAAATTGTTTCCAATTGTCAAGATATTTTTAATAAGAAAATTTAAAAAATATTCTGGCGCAAAACATAAACGCAAAAGAATACGCAGGAGATATATTTTTAGTGAAAATCAGTTTGATATATGTAGCCATCGAAGCATGCTTTTAGCATACTTGTTTTAATTTTTAATTTCTGAAACGCGTTCTCATTTCATAAAAAATAATCGTTGCGACACAGAATTATAAATTAAAAATTAAATTTTCGTCAATTCATTAATTTTATAGTACACCCCGCACGAATTTATGTACTGAACTTGCACGCTTTCGATGCTAAAACTCTAACGCATTCGCACAATGTACTGGCTGGAAAACAAAATGAGTAAAAAGCCATTAAGCTGAGTGGGAAAGCTTGGCATCCACAAGTACATGCATAAAATGCGTAGCGCGGGAAATTTGAACTAGTGCTCATTGCGAATGTGAGTTTAGAAAATAGCTGATGCGTTTTCGCGCCTAAATTCTCTCTCTCTCTCTCTCTCTCTCTCTCTCTCTCTCTCTCTCTCTCTCTCTCGGGAGTTAAACGAGCGAGGAGTAGCATGTAACTAGTAAATTAACGGAGTAATAGCAGCGAGTCCGGTCCATTTAAAGATCCGTCTCTCACGGGTTACGAGCTTTGTTTAGTGCTCGAGTCGCGTGTAACAGACAGTCGTAGATCCGCGGAACTATATACTGCCGCCACGGGAACGACTATTTTTACATAAGCGCTTTAAGCGTTTTATCAATTCCACTTGTCCGAATTATCTACGGCTACGCTAAAATGTTTCCCGCAGTGTGTCTCCTTCCCCCTTTTTTTTCTTCTAACCGCGATATGCCGCTGCCGCTATATTATACGCATTAGTATTCTGAGCTCGTTTCGTTAGCCGATATTCTGTGTTTTCTCGTATTTATAATAAAATTTGAGGTATCTCCGAATGAATGTGTTGGGTATTGCTCATAAATTATCGATCTCACCTTCGCGGAAATAAATTCACAATGAAAGTTATTTTAACTAGATGATCGCGACTGGCTGCATGCGGAATTTAAAAATTTTATACGCAATATCTGTTCTACGTGCGCGCTTGCCTCGACTCGATTCGTGCGATGAATACACCTTCTGATTATATTGTATGTTTTATTGATGACATTGCGTATAATGAAAGAATTTTCATTAAATTATAATTAATATTTGAGCATGACGTGATTGCGAGAAAATAGAATATAGAAATATTTTCGATCGTTTCTGCGGGTCGAAATTCACTTTATTTTTAATTAATACGAGCGAAATTGAATAATCATTTCTAATTTTGTATTATAAAGTATTTGCAATGAAATCAATGGTCGATTTCATCCAATCTTTGAATCTGCGCAAAACACAAGTTAAGAAAATCGATGTAATTGTTTTTCAGTGGAGTTGGACATACGATAAGTTAGGCAAAAAGGGTGGAACACATTTTATCACAAAGTATAAGCTAAATCCACTCGAAATAAGTGGCGGATCTAGGTAGACTGTGCTATAAAATTGTATACTATATTAGTGACTTAGCTGGCCCATAGCGCAGCGTAAATATCACTCTCGCTCCATTCGGACGTTAACAACAAGCTTTTAAAGAATCGCCCACTTGAGTTATGTGCATCATGATAAACTAATCTTATGCATAAAGTGCAATTTAAAATTTTGCAAAGCCAATTTATGGTTGAAATTTCCAACAGGGTATTTTGTTGCATTTAAAAATTTAAAACAAGTAACTACGCAAATGTGATACTATACGAAATTCTAAAACTGCATAGTTAAAAAATACTTATTCGCCATTTCCAAACTGCCATAAAAATGCAACCACTTGAATAATCAATATTAACTATTTCAAATGCAGTGAGTATGAAAACGTAGTATACTATATTTTCATCGTAAATGTATTTTATTTCACGAGATTCAGTTATTCTATAAGCACTAAAGCTTAACAAGAATAGGAAGTTTTAATCATGATCACATCAACTTAAAAGTGTAGTACAACTTTAATATCTCATTTTGCGTATGGTAACTGCTTCAAACAACCGCATTAAAGAGACCAAACACTTTTTAAACTTAAATAAAAAGGTGAGAGAATCAGTATAAAGAAATTTTAATAGAGTCATTTTTTAATATAAACCAAATATGATTATCATTAATGCAATTATTAATTAACAAAATATAAATTGAATAAAAAATCAAGATATCCAAAATTTGTTTGTACTAATTGCTCAGTGTTTAATGTTACCTTAACAATTTGAAGCAAAAAATGCAAAGCCTTACAACCAAGATCCAGTGCACTCATATCGAAAAAAGACTTTTATAAATTTCACCAAAGAAGACAGCCACGCGAAAAAGGATCTGCCAAGATCCTCGCAAAGAAATCTGCAACAATGCTGGGAAAGAATTTGAATTCTCTGCAGAGACGCAGTGGTATCTGCAGAAATCTCTGCAGCGAATACTATACAGATCTGCTCTGCTATACAGTGATGATCTCCCAACATATTTCTGTGAAAGCCACCTTATCTCCGCAGAGAATATCAGCAAATTTTTTTCCTGAGAGCACGACTTTGAATTGAAAAAAAAGCTAAATTCCAAATGCAATCCCAATTTACCTCGGATTTATGTCCCTTGCACCTCGGCAAGAGCAGCAATAGTTCCTGCTCCACTTTCCAGAGGATAACAAACGCACATAGTTGCACGCACAACCGCGACCAATGTGCGATGCGGCACAGGTTAATTCGCCGATGTGTACTGCACACATACTAATAATTCTCTTTAAAACATCGAGTTATACGTATATGTCGAATTTCAAAAAATAAATGCACTTTTCTTTGGTCTAGCCAATAGACCAATGGGACTTTCTTCTGTAAGACAAAAGGTAATGAAAAATGCCGAGGACCATGCGAAATATAGAATATGAAAATCTAACACGGGGAGGTATATGGAGAAAAAGAAAAAATTGGCTATTCGGATTTTTATTATTATTTTTTTTTTTTATGGGCATAACTTTTGATCAGAGCATCGAAACTTGGCATATTTTTTTAAAATTAAAGCTCTTTTGTAATACTTTATTATAGTGTTATTCGAAATTTTATTGGTGCCTCGGGAACATTTGTAGTTATTATTCATTATTAAGTAAAAAAAGCGTAAAATGGCTCAGGAATATGGTTACTAGTGATTTTTCCCATGTTCCTCTACACTTTCGACTATCTTTCGACTTACAGAAGAAAGTCTGATCGGTCCGAAACCTCTAGCTTTAAAAAAATTTTTTCCATTTCTAGACCAAAGAAAAGTGCGTTTTTTGATTGAAATTCAACGTATACGCGCAAATATACACGCGTTGAGCTTGATTCGAGCTTGCAACGTATACACAGACGAGAAAGCGCGTTCCCCCGCCGTTTCCCGCGCGATTCGACGAAAGTGAAAATTTCACTGGTATACCAAAAGCGCGAACCACAAGATTCGGTCTTTGAAAGATATTTCAACAATTGTGTGTGAAGAGAGGGCTATGTGTACACGCGGATACTCGTTAAACCGAGAAGTGTGTTTGCTTCCGCGTAAATGTGTGTGTATATATATATATATATATATATATATAGAGAGAGAGAGAGAGAGAGAGAGAGTGGCAGCAGGGGTGGCGTCGTTGCACGCCGACTGATAAAAACGAAGCTCTTTCGTCGACATCGACGCGTGTACACTGTACACCAAGTGCAGCAAGTCGAACTAATATCGATACATCAGCGGTGCTGCTGCGGGGTGAGTGGAGGGGGTTCTCTCTCCGTACGAGCTCGAGGGCAATTTGGCGTCTTTACTGCGAAAATTTAAAGCAGACGACGCACGCGCCCCCGCGGTTATAAGCTGGGAGAGCCGCCCCCCTGATATCCCGCCGTAACCTTTCCTTCATAAAACTTTATGAACTTTGGCTTACCGCGCGCGGGCCGTTACGCGATATACGCTACGGCCATCCGCGCACAAGTAAATTGATTAAAAAAGATCATCGAGGCGATACGCGCGCGTCTGTCTCGAAATACCGAGTCTTTAGCGCAAGCTTGAACTTATACGTAACGTACCACTTGACAAGCCGCAAGACGAGAGAGAGAGACAGAGAGAGAGAGAGAGAAGAAGCCAATTTTAGCGCGGGGAGACGATGCCGACGCTTTTCTTTAAGCAACAACTACCGCCGCAACTGGGTTAACTATTGATTTTACGGAAAAAGCACGAGAAGACGACAACGCCGTCGACGACGACGACGCGATGCTAAGCTTATGTATCGTCGTCGTTCGCGTAAACATTTGTCGGCTGTACACACGCAAACACACCCCCCCACCATACACACACACACACACACACACACACACACACTCGTATACACTCGCGGGGTACTTCGTCGTCGCCGTTCTCTTTTCCACCTCCACGCCCCATGAATTTCTGATGAGCCTTTCCGGAATTACACTGTTACATATTTTGGCAGGCAAGCGCGCGCGCGCCCTTTCGCGAGGATTAAAGTTCAGAGCCGCAGATTTTTCATGCGAGAGTAACGCAGCTTCGCAATCTAACTTTGTGAATCGGCCTAATTGTTAGCACATCGGGGGAATTATGACTCGGAGAGAAATGACGTTCGATGATTTGATGTTTGCCCTGGAAAAATTGCTCCGGGCATTACAAGGAGTAACAAGGAGTGAAATTCGTAGTAAAATTTACATGATAGGTGTGTAAAATTTACATAGTCCGCTGTGTAAAATTTGCATAATCCGCCATGTAAAATTTACATAGTGCGATATGTTGAATTTACTTAGCGCGTCCTTTTACGGAAATCTGATAAGGGGATTAGGTTAGAAATTTCTGAGATGAGCTGCTGCGTAGGTAACAAAATGTGAAGTTTTTAACGGTAAATGTTTCATTTACAAACATTTTTTTAGGTCGTCTTCTAATCAAGATATATTTACCTGTCGATATCAAGAATAAAGAAATTACAAAAAATAAATAAAATAAAATAAAATAAAATACAGAAAATGCAGAAAAGTCGAAATATTCCATTTTATACTATATAAAAGTAGTGGTAAAAAAACTATAATAAAATGAAAAAAAATTCTTATCGGGAAATACTATGTGTACACGGTTTACAAATAGATGGCATACAAATATGCACCGATTTTCCATCAATTTTATTTTTATCCAACCATTTTATTTCAATCATATTTGGTCAATGCACAACCGCATGTGGATTTGTGTCATCAACGGTACTATTCAAAAATAAAATTTCAAGTTTTATATAGTTTTGTAGTTAACATTTATATTCTGAAAATCGGATTCTAATGCAACCAAAGTACACTCAATATTCTAGAAGAGAAAAACTCGACTATGGCAGAAAGGAGAGAGTATAAATTTTTAACTATAAGTAAAAGATTACAGGGTAAAAAAGAGGCAGAGCGTCGCATGTACGCGAGTTCAAAGGAGCGAAAAAGAGGGGAGAGGGCACAGAGCTCATCGAAGTTATGAAAGCTCGAGTTAAATAGAGCGAAAGTCGCGCCAGTGAGCGAAATAATTCTCGAGAACGGAGCGAGAGATATTCCCGTTGCGATTTTTTTTTTTTGTCCGAGAGAACTGCAGGTTAGGAGAGTCCTATTTACATGAGGGACTGCCTCGACTGGCTTGATTTATCGTTCCGACGGGCGTGATTCTCGATTTAGCGTGAAGAAAGAAGAGAGCTTGCGAAAGGAAAGTAGAAATTATAAATCAGCCTCTACGTACCCTCGGCTTTCTATTTTTGGATTTTTCCTTAATCAAAGCGATGATCCAAAAGAAGCCATTAGTGCCGAGAATA
Organism: Philotrypesis tridentata; assembly: GCA_018906965.1. Taxonomy (NCBI): domain Eukaryota; kingdom Metazoa; phylum Arthropoda; class Insecta; order Hymenoptera; family Pteromalidae; genus Philotrypesis; species Philotrypesis tridentata. The sequence goes on along the minus strand of JACCIB010000016.1, from coordinate 1,320,235 downwards.
CCGTAATTTTTTCTCCGTTCTCGAGCCGCAGTACACAAATTAAACAATTTATCATGCGAAAAATATTTCTGACTAAATCTGTTCATTTGAGCATTTGTCGAAGCGAGAAAACACCGAAAATTCAAACACTAATATTTTTCACCATTTTTTTCTGTTCAAAAAGTTCAAAAAGTTGTACATAAGTAAAACTGCGGATAAAATATAATAAATGAAATACTTCTAGTTCTAAATCGACAAAATTTATAAACTGACTATGTTCAAGTAAATAAAATTGTTTATAATTTCAAAATAAACTCTAACACATTTTTATCAAACACATTTTTTTTAAAAAATCTGAAAAATAGAAAATCTCTTCGATTTATCGGTACTTTTTCAATTCCCCTCTACCGTGTAGTGTTTGCTAAAGCGTGGAAATGCAATTTTGACTTTGACTGAGTTGGGGCTTCGAAAGAATTCGCAAAACTAGAAAGTAAATTAAACTTTTACTTCGTACTGCTTAATCATCTGTAAAGCCAGAAAGCTCATTCAAAATTACACGCAATTTTCGGGATTAGTATGGGGGCTAAGATATCGAGATTAATTGTTGCGCGCATATCGCCTGGGGAAAAAAGCCTTTGGTGTTTAATCGGTGCGGGTAAAAATGAGGGATGCGAGCGCGATGTGTAATCCCGAGAGGGAAGAATGACCGACGCGATCATTTCTCCGCCGCAGAGCAATTCGAGGCTCATATTGCCGCAGCGCAACACAAGCAACTTATCGGCTGTTCCGCGGGAGCTCGTAATTTACGATTGCGCGCTTTTTCATTATTCTTTTCCTCCTCCGCTTGTTTCTCCCTATTCTTTCCCTCCTCGGCACATACCTCCCAAGTGAAACCGGAGATGAGAGGCTATACTTTTTCAGCCACTGGTTGAATGCTATTCCCTTTCTCTGCGCGGCGATATTTGCTCGGAAGCCGAGCGAGAAGCTTTACGATGGAAGGTGTAGAGTGTGCCTGCCTCGTGGCAAGAGAGGAAATTTTGCTTTGGGAGAAAGAGATATAATGCGGGCGGAAGAGCCGTCGCCGTCGCTCGATGGATATGGAAACTTTTGCGCCTTTTTTTTCTCATTTCATCACACGCACGTGGTGGTTATGTAAATATCATCATATTTTGATTGGGAGAAAATTCGTATCATAATGCGAATAATATTTCGTCCGTGTAAAATCGCAGTAAAACAGAGCGTAGTTTCGAATGAATGAATGAAATATGGTTTAAAAATGACGTTGTTTTTATACTTTCTTATAGTTTTCACTATTATACCTTGCAATTGAAAATAAAATCAAAAATTCATGCAGTGCTATGCATATGCAATGTTAATTTACTATGTACTTAGTTATTATATTGACCCAAATATTGCAGTTCGAATGCCGTAAATTGTAAAATAAATCTGAATTAGTTGATTGATGTGCAATAATCATTAAAATATTTGCAAATAATCATATTAATAGGTTTTAATCGTTCTAAACTATGAAATACTTTTATAAGTGTTTTTATTGTGGGCAAAATTATTTCTACCAGAGAAAGAATTGACTAAATTACTAGTTCTCAGTTAACTGTACACTACATATTTAACTATTAACTTTTTGTTTCCCTCATGCATAATAATTTCTGTATCCAGACTGTATTGAATTTCTTATACTTAATTAATATTCAATCTCTACAAAATTTGCCAAAATAACTTCAACTTTTTTGCTCTATGGATCACACACGAAATTACGAATAAAAACTAAGTATGAAATTCATTCTCACTAGTAAAACAGAAGTCAAGAAATTGATAATTCGATTCCTATTAAAATTTCAGTAGAGCAAGTCAATGAAATTGTTCTCGATTTATTCCTCTTTTGTTAGCAACACTATAGGTTCGTTGGCGGGATTTAATTTCGAGATTTGTGTCATTACCACACTGAGAGAAATATATGCATTAATTTTTCAAACGTTCAGTACGAAAAGTTACAAGAAATTATAGTAAATCATGCACAGACTTCCTAAACACTAATTTTTCCAATACAATATAGTAATTTTTATTTTTGCTTATCTGTTTTTAACTTTATAGAACATTATTATTTTATGATTATTACTATTATTTATTGATTATTTATTGAATTAAATTGAAACATAGAAATTAAAAATTCTTGACTTGGGCTGAATTAGTGGACGTCCGGGACTGCATTCAGGAGCGCTAACCACTCACTTAAACAGAATTCTTACACGTAAAACTTTGGATCTAATATATAAATATATAGAATAATTTTTACTATTTTATATATTAAATTTTAATAAAAATAATTTTTACTATAAGTCATATAGTAATTTTTCCTACTGCGACTTATGGTTTTCGAACTTAAAATAGTGAATATCAGCATAATTGTAGTAAAAATTCTGATAATTACAGTCTATGTTCAGATTACTATAATTTCTTGATCTTTTTCGTACTTACTTGCTTTTTTCTCACCGCAATATACATATAAATATTACGAAATTATTTTTATTATAAGTAAGTATTATCACTACGACTATTATAATTATTATACTGAATAAATCGATTAGTGACTTAAATTTTCCTTTTCGCTAGCACTTGTATAAAGTACAAACTTTTAAATAAAAATCGAGCGAATAAGGTACCTATAGAAACTCAACCCCACCCCCCATCGATGGGAGGATTCGATAAGCCGATGTATAGGATAAATCAGCAAGCCTATACTCGAGTAAGAAAGCGAAAGAAAGAAAGTAAGGGGTTGTGTGCGTGAATATATAAGTGTACGTGTGTATATATATATTGGGATAAAAGACGGTCTAACAAGAAGCTGAAGAATTCTAGAAAAGAGAAGGAGGAAACCGCGAAATTGAAGGGAAGGAAAAGCTGGGGGAAGGGGAGCTAGAAGAGAGAGAGAGAGACAAAGAGAAACACTCGAGCTCCCCTTTCCCTTTTCCTCTTTTTCTTCTTCTTCTTCTGCTTCTGCTCCTTCTCCTTCGCCTTCTACTTTTCTTCCTCTCGAATTGCAGGCTTCTCTAAGGAGGCGGTCGGTATAACGCGCTTACCTGGCCGGCAGCAGATGCATTTATAAATAAAAGGGTAGAGGAGAGAGTTAGTTGTCGGCAAAGTTGAGCGGAGAATCGAGTTCTCGGGGGCAGACACGGAGCCCGAGCCAAGATTATGAGACCCGCGCTGCGTGGAAGCGCGAGAGATAATGGAATATTGTATACATTTAAAGGCGAGACGGACGAGCCGCCCGCGCTGAAATTTTAACCTTTCTCGTACGCGTATAGACAAGTGGAAAGTGAAGAGCGAGAGGCTGCGTTTAATCGAGCAAAAGTTTCGAACGAGAGGGTAACCGAATACTTGCAGGACCAAGCGATTCATAATTAGAGGGAAACGGACGCGCGCGCACGCTCGGTCCGACGAGTTTTGCCCCGCGACGCGACCCTGTTTTTTACCGGCCAAAGTTGCAACGGATAGCTGGACTACCCGGCAGAACGTTAAACTCCCGCTCTCTCTCTCTCTCTCTCTGTTCTCTCTCTTGTCTGGCAGTCACAAGAAGCGGCGGATAATTATTGCTTCGTTTCGGGGAACAACTGCTTAACTGACGGTCTAATTGCCGCTAATTCTCGTGGAGAAGCACGATTTTGCTAGGGGGCTTTATTCTACGGCTTTATTTAAACGTCATTATTTTTGTGCATTCATTTTCAAGAAGACAACGTTCGATTGTTCAATCGTTCGCGAGCGCGAGTTGATCGTTTCTAATGTAAAATCTAATGTAAAATTAATCATTTAATACGCTCTTTTCTTCCAACTTCACTGTCTACCACAAGAAAATTTTCCAATTCGCAAGTTTTTCTCAGCCGCGCACTGATAATACGAAGCGTATTCAAAAGAACTTTATCAGCGCAGTAATAAAGAATAGGCGTATGTAACGCATAAACATAATTCAAAATACTGCACATAAAGCCAGAAGCGAAAATATACAGGTAACTCCTGCACAAAGGACGAACAATGGCATCCGAAAAAAATTCGAGCCCCGAAGAGAAAGTGATAAAAACCCACACACACAAATGGCTACAGAAGCAGTAGCAGCAGCAGCAGCAGCTTTCAATGCAGCGATGCAAATAGCTTGTCGGCGCGCCGGCTGACATTTTGGTTTGGAAAGCTTGTGATAGATAAACAAGAAAACCAGTCGGATTTTTTTCTCCGCGCCGAGGGGCGGAGACAAAAAACAGAAAAAAAAACAGTCGGGGAAAAAGTCATCGGTTAGCTCGATATTAATCTCGACTGGCTCTCCCAGCCGAGCGAAAATCCAGAGAGCTTCGCAGGCGAATTACTGTCTCTGTTTGTCTGATCCCTTCTTCTCTCTTTCGCGCGTTTTATTTGCAGCGCGAAAGCGGACACTCTTTTTCTTTCCTCGATTTTCACCATTATTTTTCCGCGCAAACACTATATGTACGCACGGGTCAACTGCATTTTATTATTCTGCGCTTGCGTAAACTTGGCGAAAATCAACGAGCAGCTCTCCCACCCTCCCCCGCGTGTGTCTCTAATACAGATTACTATCGGCGACAGGGGGGGGACACTTGCATGAAAAATTCTCAGTTGACCGAATGAAATTTCAGCCGGCGATCGATGGCAGACCGGTGCGTCTCCGCTCGACGCGCGCGACTAACAAATCGTCTTCATAAGAAAATGAAGTGCAACGGGCGAGGAGAGGAAATAGGAAGGGAAATCTTGTAGGAGCTCGCGAGAGCTGGCAAAGAGAAATTTTTCACCGATAAAACCCCTGACGAGGGACAGCTTGATCCCGGGGCGAAATCGAAAATATACCCTCTTCCCTCCCTTATCTTCGCGGCTGTTCTCCATCGCTATTTATCCGCCTTTCTCTCTCTCTCTCTCTCTCTCTCTCTCTCTCTCTCTCTCTCTCTCTCTCTCACTTTCTCCAGCGTTGCTATACGCTTATCTCGATGTTTCTATCTTCTACAGCGCAGCGGCTATACGCTAACTCGTAGCGCAGCTGAGTCGATCCTCATCCCTTTACTCCTGCTGTATGTATATATACCTATGTATAGAGAGTATATAGGCTCCTAGAGACGTCCGGAAGTGGAAAGTTAACTTGGTTTCGCGCGCGGCACCCTTTTAAGCAGGCCAAGACGTCTTTCTAGACTCTCGTCTCTCAGGCTTCTTTTCTCCGGCGCTTCGCACCCTTTCCTCCTTCTCCCGGCTCTTAAATCTACTTTTACTTGTTTAAGCTGAATAAAAACTGATCATTTTCTAAACTTGGCTAGTTACCTTGGTTATCGACTTTAACTTACAGAGTTTCTTTGCTTAATGTCTTGATTAGATGGAAATTCAATGAAACGCGTTGAAATTATTTCCCGAGCTATTTTCACGATGAAACATTTCACGCACTCAAAATTAACCACTTCAAAATAGCCAATACATCGTTGAAGCTCCATTATTAGAAATTGTTCGTCGTAATATACGTATAGAAGCTTCTACTCTGAGATACAACTATTCCAATTTGTATATTAAAAATATATAACCACGTATATTATATTATGGAATATCGTCGCAACGTATTGTTTATTCCAGTACAAAACTACAGAAAAGTAACGACTACGATCATACATGAACACTCGTTTAGCCAATGTGTATCATCAAAGTTTCTACGACACACACGGTATACCGCCTATTATGACTCACATTAAAATCCCATAAAAGCAGGCGCAATTATTGTAGGTACGGGTGCGCAACTTTTGTCAATGAACTATTCCAAACGAATTCAACATTAACCAATAATTTTAATTAGCCATTATATTATTAACGTTTCTCCCTGGATATTGACTAGCCCAATTCGCACACGTCTAAACGTTTCGCCCGAGCGCGCGCGCGCGCATGAATTTCTAATTAAAAGTTTCCTGCCACTTGAGCACCAACGAATTCATAAGCTCCAAATTAATTATCTCCACTCGACTGCGCGCACCGAAATTCAGATACTTTTTTCCCCTCTCCCCCCCCCCCCTCCCACCCTCCAGAATGATACGAGGGAAGCGGCAGCAGAAAAAATTTACATATTCCGTGATATCAAACAAGCGTATTAACAAATCCAGCGAGACGTGAAACTTTTTCCATACTTCCATTTCCTCCGATCGCGCATATACGTATACATAGAACTTGGAAGCGGCGGCGCGCGTTCTACCTGTCAGAACGAATTCGCGTCCCGCGCGGTTATCCCCGGCGGACGAGTTTGTCCGCGCGCGTAAGTTCATCGAAGCGAAAATGGTTCGGAGCGAAAACCAACCGCGTAGTCCCCCCGTGCGATGTGCCGCCGACGAGCGATTCGGAAGCGGCGCAGAAGCCTGTATACATATACGCGCGTCTATATGTATACGAATAGATGCGCGATTGGGAGTCGTAAAGGCGGGTTACACGCGATGATAAATATAACCCTCGTATACTCTACTGTTCCGGTGTATCAAGCGTACATTTGTCGTCCGCGTCTCCGGCTGTAAAGCGTCAGATGCTTAATTCCTTCGCTTTGATGGGACCATTTCTGCGTGACGCGTATACGCAGCTACCTTCTCAACACCGGCAGTCGAAAATCGCAACTTATTGAAAGCTATGCGCTGTCGATCGTATAGCGCTGTATGTTTAGGATTTTAACGGTTAATTATTGTTAAGCTTTAGATAAGTACATGTTTGCTGTTAGAATCTTAAGAATTAATTCACTGATTATGCGTCGTCGTACTGCTCGAAATTTAACAAAAAATTAGCTGGTTTGCAACATAATTAGTTAATTTAATTTTGCGTACACTGATGCTGATGTATTGTTAAACTTTTACAAGGAAAGGTAAGTGAATATTCGTTGACTCGGGGCGTAAACGCAATCAACTATGGCCAAATAAAGTTGATGTTTTAGCTACTTATTGGTTAATTTCGAAAATGAAAATGTGACATAATCATTATTATACTTATGACAAAAAATGTAGTTTTACTTCATAGGATGTAAATCCAATGTAATTTGTTATTTAAAATAGCGTTAAATTAAAAATGTCCGCGAGAGAGATAGAGAGAATTTTTGTTAAATAACAATTTTGTTTGTCACCGCATTGATATCATAATTTTTCTCAAGAAAACTATAGCTCTACTGTAAGTAGCTTATTTTATCAACAGATTACATAAAATAAAAAAATTTTCCATGCTTATTCGACTAGTTAGTTATTCGCTAAAAGAATAAAGTAACTCCTTTCAATCATCGAACTTATTGACGCACACACTCCAACGATGAAAAACCACAGCTTCTTTTTTTCTTTTCATAACCAATGGTATACGCTATCGCTCGACCCACATGTCGATCAATTCCCTTCTGCACGTTTCATACTCTTCCAGTATAGAAGGATTATACCGACGTGTTTTCATTGCAAAATTAGCAGAGTACACTCCACAGTCTCCGCGTCACTCTGCGCGCACTCGCTTAATTCCACAATTTGCTTTACCCTCCCGCTTGGCAATCAGTTAATGCAAAGTGCGCCAGGTGTGTACCAGTAGTAAGTTGTCGTAGCCGTCGTCGTCGCCGTCGTCGTCGTCGTCGTCGTCGTCGACGGTGTCGTCGTAGTAGGCTAGTCGTAAAAACACAATTGCTTATATATTGCGATCCATCCCATCTCGTCGATATGCTGCAGAGAGGAAGAGGGTGGGGGGCCGGGGAGGAAGTGAGGAAGAGAGGAAGAGCGGAGAGCCGCGGAGCGGAGCGAGTGGAAATTGTCGCCGAAGCAGTAGTCAGAGTATAGTATAGGCTATGCATCGGGAAATCGGGATTCGGGCCGGATTACCGTGCCGAGTCCTATGGCAACACTAAAAGCTAATGGATTCCCATCCCTTTGAAGGTGAGCGCCGAGCAAGCGTTGTACACATCCCCCTGCACAGGCACACACTTTCTGCATCGACTCGCTCTTTCACTGCAACTCCCCCGCACAGCCGCCGCGATATCTCTCTTCTGTCATTAGCGCCATTAGCGCCTGTCGACGTACACTTCTCTTTCTCTCTCCCCCTCACTCTCTCTCTCTCTCTCTCTCCCTCTCTCTCTCTGCCGACGCTGTTGCGCGCAGACTTGACTAATTGATTCGAGGAAACGAAGGTGACAGGGGAGAAAAGTTTAAGGGATTTTTCCTTCCGACGTATGACCTGGGGCTCGATAGATTCTCGGCGGAAATTAATTATGGATAAAATGTCGTGCACTTGGGGCTTGAGCGACACGCTCGAGAGTCATTGGTGTGGCGACAGCGTTAAAAGCATGCATTAAAGGCTAATAAGCCATGATACTAGGTGAACTCGCTTTTTAAATAGAGGGGCCGGATATTGCCTGTAAATTTTCATGAATAAATAAAACGATAGGCAATATAGTTTTTTCACGCAAGATAGAGCGCCTTACGATTGTTATAGATTATTAAGCACTGTCTCGTCATTTTTTTTTTTTGCAGGTGTCCTGAGATTTGGAAGATAAACGTAATTTAGTGAATATATTAAGTATCGCATTTTTACTTGGAAAAATTGTAACATATTTTTACGTTAATTTTCTTCCTCGAAATTTCACGTTCGACTTCAAACTGCATATTTTCTGAACACTCATTATGGAAAAATTTTTAAACGTGTATATTATGTTAATGCAATTACAATAAATTTGATTTTAATGGTTAATAAAATTTTTCGTTAAAATGACATAACGTAAATAAAAATTTGAGTTCCTCGCTAAAGTGAAAAATTCCGTTTTTTCACATATATGAATTTATACGAAAATGACCAAAAATGGTTGATTTTTTTTCTAGTTTCTTTGTAATACATCGAGCAGTGCAGAAATATCCATGAATATTAATTACGCTTAATTTTCCACATGATCAATTTTTTTATTTTAATAGTATTTTAAACATAATTTATTTAAATTTATGCTACAATTATTAAACCTTAACGTTCAATGTCGAGTCGTAAAACTAAAGGAAATTTTCAAAAAATTATTCATCGCAGACATAATTAAGCTTAATGAAAATTTCAACTTACATTCATGCTTCCGACTTTGCTGCATCTTCTCGCTCGTCAAAGTACATTTCAGTTAATAATTCAGCGATTGCAGTATCAGTTCTTGTACCAGAAAATCAATCCACGGAATCGACTATGTACATCCAGTAGACTAATGCACCTGAATATTTAACGAGTCCATTCAGCGTCCAGAAATCAAACGACTTCGTGCATGTAAGGAGAAACAAAACGATCGGCGGTTTATATATTGAAACCGACGAAAATAAATCGCTGGAAATATATAGCAGCCACGTAAAATGATGGAATAGCTGATTCGACGATCCATCAGTACATAGATTTCACGTACACGCATAAATCTCAAGTCGAAATAATGGAGCAATCAGAGTCTTCTTTTATTTCAGTCGATCGTCCCGACGAATAGACTTTCTCTCGCTATCTCCAGCCGCGACACGTGTCTGCGCGCCTGCGCGCGCGCGGCTCTTCTTTCACCCCTTTTCGCACAGCGGTCTTCGTCCTTCTTCCAATTTTTCCGCGGGATAAGCAGAAAAGTTTTCCAGGTACGAAAGAGCGCAGTAAAATCCCGAGGCTCGGAGGTCCTCTCTCCGGCGCGGAAAAACAAAAGTTCTCCGCTCGCCGAGCTTTTTTCCGCGTTCCGTTCTCGGCTTTTTTTTCCTATCGCGGACGTTCCAGAATGAGAGAGAGAGAGAGAGAGAGAGAGCGAGAGAAAAAAGGAGGGAGACGGAGAGAGACGAACATGCGTTGCGAAATCGATACGTCAGTGGGATGCTTTCACGGGACGTTACGGGAAGAGTTTTAAAAATCGAGGAGCGCCCGCGTCGGACTTTTTTATCCACCCCGGCGTATGTCCCTAGTCACGAGCGTGTGATGATGCTCTTCGACGCGGAGAATTCAATTGGGGAAATTTTCTTCTCTCCACCCCGGAATTCCTCCTTTTTTTTAAAGGTTCGTCAAAAAGAGTCTCGCGGCAAATATTGCATATAAGCTCGCGCGCGGTTTTGCCTGGAATTCGAGGGCAAAGCAGACTTTCTTCAAAGCAGAAAAACTTTCTTCTACGACAAGCTGTTGCGCACGCGAGCTTATTGCGTCGATCTAAATAATAATGTGTGCGCCGCGCGTATACACAACACGTGCGTCGAGTTTATTGCACAGGTCAAAGACTTGTGAACTTTTCTTTCCGATGGTCGAACAAATTTCCTCGAATCAGCACTGACGCAAGTTTTATATATATAATTGTTTCGTGTATTGAACCTGGCTCGATTCGCGTGCCTCGCAAAAATAGCTTTTCGATGTCTATTATGATTACTCGTTATAATTGCTGCTATTATTATTAGTGTCAATTCCATACAACTATTGTAATTATTACTGAAATTATATTAATTGTTGGTACTGCTGCTATTATTATCATTGTAAGTGCAAAGCTGAGGCGCAATTCTCCCACAAATATCGAAACGTATTTTTTCGCGAATAAGATTTTCCGCGTCCGAAAAGTTCATAAAAAATTAAGGTTGTTTTCAAGTTCAATAGTTTTCTACTCAAAGGAGTTTCTTCGCTTTTCACTCTTTAGATTTTGAAATCAACTAGAACCGTATCCCGATAACCATTGACTATTCCTCGCTGAATTTACTTCTTCGATATTATACCATTGGAATATCAAGGCATAACGAATTTACCCCCTCTAAAAATCCACAGAAAGACCGACTCGTGGTCGAAATGTCGAATATCTGATAATTCTAAAATTAAAAAAAAAACTCGCGCAGATACAGCGGCCAAGAATTGATGTCGGACTCCGCTCCATCCCGTCACAAAGAGGAAGATCTGTGCCGCTTGTTGTCTGTGTGTGTGTTTTTTTTTTATTTTCTTTTTTAAGCGGCAAACGTGCTTCGTGCATAAGCAGCGGCACGTGCGACAGCTCAGAATCTGAAATCCAAATGAGTTGCCGGAGAATTCCAATTAGTTCCCGGGCGGCTGGTGGGAGGAAAGAACAGGTTGTTGCATTCGCACGTTTCGCAATCACGCCTCGTTACGTGCTTCTGCTCCTCTCGGGGAAAAAGGAAAGCTCCGTATAAAAGCACTCTATAGACTCGTCGAAATCGATATATAGACTGCGCTATATACAAGAACGGCGAGCGTATAAACACACACACGCACACACGTAGCGCGGGGAAAAGGACGAAGCTCCGCGGCATTAAATCGTAATCACGAGGCAATAGTACGCTGTACATACAAGGCTAATTACCAAAGCGGGTTTGCTTATCCCGAGCTAAGCTCTCGTGGGGGGGGGGGGGGTGTATATACACATATAGCCATATTTGGTCGCGACGGAGCCAGAGAAAACAGACGGCGAGCCGCCGAGGAAGAAAAATGTAGGTCGATGTACGTGTATACGCGAGTCGCTGCGAAAAACAATCGAGAGAAAGACTGGCTTGACACTTGGCGCGAGTGTGCGGAGCGGCTTCGAGGAGGAATCAAACAGAGAATGGAAAAGTAATATGCCTTGGAGATTGATGGCGGATCTCTGCTCCAGGTGAATATTTCATGGACAGTGTCGTGCGTTGTCTCGAGACAACGAGATTCTCTGTGCTCGTGGGTCTGTGTCTGTGTGTGTGTGTGTGTGTGTGTGTGTGTGTGTATACTGTCTGCAGTGGCTATCGATTGGCAGGGAGAACGAAAGCTCGGATATAGAGTGGACGAGATTTTTAATGCAATGTATAGAGCTGTGGAGAAACAGCGTACACACTCGACATCGACCGAGAGTCTTTTAATTTTTCAGACTGCTCAAGTATTCATTTTGAAGGATAACGCGAAAGAAAAACAAGCGAAAATTCGTGACTCACTTGTGTCCCTGTGCGAAAAAGCTCTCTCCGTTTCTCTGGCACACTCACCTGAAACACAAATTAAAAATAGTTAACGAGAGCCCAAAATAAAGTCGACCACAAATTTTTCTGTATCGCTATCAAACTGTCTGATAAACTTGAAATACGTCCTTTCTTATATATACTGTCCCTTTACATCGGCGATTAATTGTCCTCAACCACGCCAGGCAACACACATCATTAAAACAACAAAAATAGCATGGGCTATTCTCGGCTTCTTATCAATCGTTACTGTTCTAGTGGACCCACTAATTATTCGCATATTTTTGCAATTTTAGACCGACTATACGAACGCTACTATAAGTTGTAAAAGTTAGTTTTATTCAAAAAACAAATTGGAACCGATATCAATGCGAATAATTTTCTAGTACATGAGCGATAAATTTGCGTTTAAATTATCATATTATTATTATTTTAATGTGCAATAGTTAATTTATCGCCAATCTTCTACCATTTTGATTAGAGTGCGGTTTAACTATTGATCGTGTCGAAAATAACGTTCACTTAACCGACACGCTGACAAAACAAATAATCAATTTTCTATCAGGGTCGCCCCCAAGCAAATATAAGCAGAATAAACGCACACGTAATTTTTCCGCAGAAAGCGCGTGCGACGATAATATCGATCCCAACCTGCGCAATATACGCAGACTCGGAGCTGAGCGAGTCCTTGAAGTGTCGGGCATTCACCACCTAACAGGGAAATCCACGTGCTGCTGTCAATTTCGCAGGTTATTTCCGACACAATTTTCTACGTATAGGATCTGTTTCCCCTTTTCGCTCGTTCTCAGGGATTAATAATTAATGCAGTAAGGCATACACCTTCCTTTTTTTCTTGATTTTATCGAAGTAGTATGATTAATGTTTTGCGACAGAAGCTGCCTGCAAAATTAATTTAAGGGGCCAAAACACCCCTATAGCCTACAAAATAAAATCATAAATAAATTTAGAACTATTCTGCACAGATAATAGATCGTTTTTATGCTAAAGTAGATAATACCTTCAATTTGCTGTCTTCAAAATTGTGGACCATCCCTAACACCAGTCACACAGCGCTGACATCGACATGGATTATTTCACTACCGTAAGCTTTCAGACCAACAAATGGGTTTAGGGACCCGAAACTAAATGGAAAATATTTTAAAAATCTGTCATTCTCATGTGAACGTATGGATTTTCGATTGGATGTTTAAAAAATTTTTTTGAAAAAAAAATGTTTAAAAATTAAGCCGCCTACATTACAAAATTCAGTTTAATAAAAATGTATAAAAATTAATCCGCCCACATTAAAAAATTCAATTTTTTGTGAAAAAAAACTGTTAAAGCACCCAATTGAAAATCCCGTACATTTGCATAAGAAGACGATTTTTTAAAAACATTTTCCATTTGATTTCGGGCCCCTAAACCCATTTGTTGTTCATAATCTATGTCAGTCAACGCAGCCAACACATCCAAGTCAACACTTCATGCTATTCTTTGTACATCACGTAAATCTATTAACATGTTTTTTACTAAAGCTTTTCTGCAGCATGTATGATTCGGAGATTCTCAGAGGACGAAATGAAACTTCTTCAAAGTTGCACTAAAACTTAAGCAGAGAACTTGTTTATTAAAATGTTTCTTTTTATTTTCTCAAGAAGTAATGAGAGGTGTTATACGTTTCACTTCGTCCATTCCATTCGGCTTAGCTTCTTAACTGCAGTTAGTCTATTATTAATTGAAACCTGCCAAATCCATTTTTCGAGCTTCGATACCGCGACGGCTAAACTTACAATGAATGATGGATTTATGTGCTGTCCGAAGCATTTTAAATAAACAAATGAATGCAATTGATTCATTCGTGTTTTTTTTTATCATTACTGTTTTAAATATTTGCCATTGTCATACGAAACATTTGTTTGCTAAATTTTCTGGAAAATTTACTAAACTGTTAGTTAAGACAGAACTGTTTTTCTAATAAATTTCTTGTGTTATACATAATTTGGTGCTTCATTTTATAGAAATACAGCAATTTCTCAAGAAAAATATCAGAAAGAAAGATATTTTGAAAATTTCTCAGAGAAATTTCTTATAAAAAGTATAAGAAAAAAGATATTTTGAAAATATGTGCATATGATTTCCTATGCACATTAATGAGATGAAAGAGAGGGTGGAGAGAGAGAGAGAGAGAGAGAGAGAGAGAGAGAGAGAGAGAGAGAGAGAAAGAGAAAGTGTGTATGAGAGAGTTAGAAACACGCACAAGAGCAATTATAATATATGCATGACCGGACAAAGTTGCGTTGAGAAAGTTTGGAAGGAGAGGCGGAACTGACCGGCTACATACATGTATAATGTGTACGTGTACGTGTATGCAAAACAGTAGGATAAGCGAGGGTCCGGGTGTGAGCTTGTGGATTCAGGAAAGAAAAATACGCATATGTATATGTATACTGACGGAAAAATAGTATGTAAGAAGAATTTGGGTTAGAAAACATATAAGACCAATTCTATTACTTATATAATCACAGAGAATTGTATCAAGGAAGTTTAAAAAAAGGTGACGGAACTGTAACCGGTTGTATGCGTGTTATATCTGTATTTACAAAGCAATAGGACAAGGGAGGTTTGAAGAGAATAAATGCATGGACTTCAAGGCCAAGACATACAAAAAGTACAAGGAGAAGAAAAACCTGAGATAAAGCCTATACTCTCTAAAAAAGCAGAAACGAATCAGTAGACTAATGCAGAGAAGAAATATACTCAAAACCAACTAATATATGCATAGACTTCATGCATATTTAAATCTTGTAATACAGTTTTTATAGAATATGAATTGGTACAAAAAGTTAGAAAAATAGTTTCTTACGTTTACTGTGCAATGATTTACGTAACCCGGTATCTATAAATTTTAACACGTACTAAGTAATTGAGTAGATATCAAAATTTGTATAGACGGAACACAGTTGATAGGTGTGAAAGAGAATTAGAAAAATTGACTGAAGATGTTGCAGTTTGTTGCTATATTTATATAATTTCTCAAAAGAAATAAGTACGTTTTACCCATTTGTTGGTTTGAATCTTAACAATTCGTTTCCACTAAATTTTTAGTTTTTCAGTCACAATTCACAATTGTTGTAAGCATAACAATTAATTTGTTGTGGTGTCTAGTTCCAGATATTCCGTTTCAAACTTATAAAGAACAGTAAATTCGAAAAGACCTTTCGCATCGCAAATTCAGTAAT
Organism: Philotrypesis tridentata; assembly: GCA_018906965.1. Classification (NCBI taxonomy): domain Eukaryota; kingdom Metazoa; phylum Arthropoda; class Insecta; order Hymenoptera; family Pteromalidae; genus Philotrypesis; species Philotrypesis tridentata. Next base: position 1,305,063 of record JACCIB010000016.1, on the reverse strand, counting down.
TTCTAATCCCGTCGAATGAAATTCGTCTCAAAAAAACCAGTTGGCGAGTTTGTCAGAGATAAACATCACGTGAGTTGAGATGAATTTTCACATAAAATAATTATGAAAATCCCTGAAACGAGACTCTCCACTCTGTGGTTTCGCCTTTACCCTCGTTCACCTCTTCTTTTCCTCTCTTCCCTATATATCTACACACACGAGATTCTAATTTGTATTTCGCATGTCTGGTCACGCTCGGCTTCATCTACTGATGCGAAAAGTCTCTCCTCCTCTTTCTCTTTCTATCTGAGCATACGAATTCCCTGGCGTAGACTCCGTTGCCGCACACACGCTATGAAAAAAAAGAAGCAAAGGAAAAAAATGAGTCGACGGAGGCAATTCCGCAGAGGTAATTTCCCTGTGGCGCTGTCTTGCAGCAGCATCAGCCGCACAGTCGGAAGATCCCGGCAGGCCTTCTTGCACACGCGCCGACTGGCTTTCAGATTTACGAACGAAAGCCACGGACGACACAAAGCCTATACGCGAAGAAGCTCACGTCCGACGCTACCGCTTAAAATCGGATTTTCGCGCACGCGAGGGTCGTAAACCCAGCATACGGACTTTAGGAGAAGCTGATCTGCTGATGCGGAAAGTCGCTTCGACTCTGAGATATGTGTGTCTCGCGTTCGTATCTTCATGTTTTTCTAGGAGCGAGCGGTAAATAGAAAAGTGACCTAATAAAAGTTATTGTGTGATCAGTAACTGCTAAGGGTTTCCTGAGTATAGTATAGTAATTTCTTTGAGAATGACAATTAATTTTATAAGGTATTGCAAAATTTATTTATCAGTTTTCAATTTGTACGGTAGTCACCAATCAACAGATAACAAAATTGTATTTCATTGTATAACACAAGAAATAAAATAAAATTACAAAAAGTTAAGACCAACATATTCCCGTTCGGTAATTACATAAGTTTAAGAGACAGCTGTCCTTTGTCTCGGCATCACAAAACTTTAATTGAATTTAACTTAAAAAAATGTTTTAAACCTAATTCTGTATGAGTATATCCTGCAATTATTTTTAATTTTATTTGACAAATTCAAATTTCAATTGACAACTGAAACGATAAAAAGTTGTACAAAGGTTTCCCTTTTTTAGTGTTCGAATTAATTATACTTCATCAATTAGAGACAGAAAGAGAGCGAGAGAGAGAAAGAGAGATAAAAAACAACACAAAGGTCTTCACTAAATTTAGTCTACTAATGAAATATTTTATAGTTATATATAGTTACCATCATCGGACATTGATAGTAATTATTCGCGAGTTTGTGACATCAAAGAGAGATGCTTCTATCTATGTATACGTCCACTGCGAGAAAGCTGCTGTGAAATTTGAATAAAATCTCTCTTTCAATACTTACACGGACCATCGCATGCATAGGAAGAGAGGAAAGAGAGCTGGCATACACGTTATATGACTTACGTTTGCCCGGAACTAATGAAAGCGCTGCGGCGCTCGAGCACATCGCCCCGGCGCACTTCACTCGCTGCTGAAATTATGTTGCAAGCCTCGAGAGTTTCCATGCTCATCACGGACTTCCTATGGAATTGACCCTAATCAATAAGTCATCACAGCATAGGTGAGCGCGTTTATGCTTGATGTTTCGATATTAATCAGGCATAATTCCTATCACAGCGGATTTTGATTGCTAATACAACATTTACTGTTTCAACGCTTTGTACAAAATGCACCCATTTACATACACATGCGTTGATAAGATTAAATTATTCACTTATGTTTACCTAGTATTCATCTAAAGCGCTGTCAGACACGTTCACCGACTACTTGTGGTTTAAAGACTAATGATATATTGACTAATAATTGGTTAATTTAAGTTAAAAGTGTTTCGCTTCACGATGAGAGCCTAATTTAGCAGTTTCAAACATTTTTTATTGCTTAGTTGTATTTCATCGTAAGTTATAATATTTTGTCCTCGCAGTGTAACATTGTTATCAGCATATTGAAAATAAAAGTTCAGTTCTACATTCCGTAAGAAGACAGAGTGAGTATATACGAATACAGAAAGAAAGAATCTTTTATATTTTAGGTATAGTGATATTGTTTCCAACGTTTTCTGTATATTTTTTATATTAAAAATTCAAGAACAACATAACATTAAATATAAATACATGATGGTTCTCTGTTTATTGTAATATATTTTAAAACAGTTGTAACTTTAGTTTTGGATTTGTAACCTGCATACATGCAAGAGATTTTGACGGCTATTTATTACATATCTTGCTCGTGAATGAAATTATCAATTTTAATACATCTTTAAACTTGAGAACGACCAAAAATTATTCCATTAAACGTGCATACTATTAATTTAATTTGATAATAGAATATCAAATTTAATGCATCATAGCTGTAATTACGGCATGTCACATCTCAAGACTTCGACTGTTTCAACTACTTCATCTTCATAACCTGGGTTTCTGATAACGTTACCCCTAACGATGACGAATCCTCCCGCTTCAAAGTAAATTGAACAAACGACATAGGGGGTGTGCTTCTTCAGCATAACGATCCACTAATGTGATTAGATCCGCGAATAGCGTTCGCTTGTACAATTGAAATCGAAGACCGTCGCGAATATCTATTCACCCACCCGCCTATCCCCTCCATATGCTGTCAGCAGCAACGTTATTGGCTAATGATTCTAGGAGTAAAGGAGCCGAGGTCGAGTCGGCGAATATGAGGGCGATGATTAATCAGGAAAGTGAAGAGGGAGACAGGAGCGGGCTGAGATTACAGCGCATGATTAGACTGCACACGTGCTTTACCCTCTGACAAAGCTAGCGCTCACTCTCTCTCTCTCGCACGTCGAGCGCGCTCACTATGTACCGCGGTGTGTACAGAGACAGATGTGTAGAGCCATGCACAGAGAGGATTCCCGATGCGGCTGCAGAGTCCCGCAGCCGGTCCTGTGTGTCTTATTTCCGACAGCGCAGAAACCCGGGACGTGTGCGCAGCTCGATTGTTCAAAGCAAATCCAATAGACTGCGGAGGATGGCCTAAGCCTCGAAATCTGTAGGGCCAATAGTCTAGCTGTTGTGGGGCAATGAGGAGAAGAGAGGCGCAGAGGAACAGAAACTTGATTTATTAGATTAGGAAGCTTGGGCATACACACATACGTACACATACACAAATGCATTGCATCAAGTAAGAGAGGGCGAGAGAGAGAGACGTGCCAATCAGCTGAGCTGCATGTTTACCGTGCTGCTGCAACTCGCAGCACTATCTCTCTCCATTATCAATTCGCCCCCGCGACTTGAAAGCCCCTCCAGCGTCACTTCTCATCTACGCTGAATTATGAGCGACCGGTCTGTTTGCCTCGCAGTCTACTGCGTCTGCAGTCGAACTTGGATTAAATTTATCTCAGATGCTCTAGCTTCTCTCTATTGATTGTACACTAGCCAAGATGTGGACTGAGAATTCCAACATTTCACTTTGTTCTAATTCCAAGTGGCTGAGAATGTTTTAACAATTTATTCTAAGATTATTCGTTATAATAATGCATACAATTGCTCTTCTTATTCTAACAAACACATTGTACAATTTTCTATCGAAAATACTCAATCTCTTTTTTAAGACATAAGATTAGACAAGAGAATTTCAAATTAGCGACTTCGTTGTGGAATATTTGATGCAGCTACGATAAGCGCAGTGGTAAATTATTCATTTACTGCGCATCTTACATTAACATCTGAATAACAGACTGTTGGGCTTATAAACTGTAAGATAAAATAGCTTAGCATTTGTTTTCACTCGCATCCCTTTACCCGCGTTGATCGTCAGCGTTGGTGAGACGCAAAGTTTTGCGCGTCCAGAACAAAGATGTGCAATTGCATCGAATCTTAATCATGCAGTTGGAGCATCGATCGATAAAGTATACATGCAAATTCACGCTCATTAAAATGCATCAACGCAAATTTAACAAATTCTCACTCAGCCGTAATGGAAAAACCATTTACATTCTCAGACATTTTTAAATAAATCCACCAAACGTTGGTAATCATATACAAAAGCAACGAATAACGATGATTCGTCTTAGTTTGTCTTGTCCAAACATGAAGCTGAAGCCTAGGTAAGATTCGTAATGCTCTTCAAACGTAATATAGCTGGAGCCTGCTTGGTTAATTCCCAGCGACGTAGGTAGTACTGCTGTAGCTGCTGCTGCTGCTATATTGGGCTACGTATTATACGCCATGGAGAGAGAAGGAGAGAGAGAGAGAATATGATAATTAGGTCACGCCGTTGTGAATGTTTGCCTTTTACTGCGTTGTTAGAGTGGGTCTACAATTAGATATCCATGGTTCTCATAACTGTGGATATCAGGTTTACCAACATAAAATGTATTTGCATGAACGAACAAACGAATAATTCTACCGCTTATTTGACAGTTTATTTTTAAGATTAAAGTATAGAATAAAGATTTTTTTGTAAACTGTTCGCAAATAAATGAATTCGCAAAGACGCTTTGACATTCGTATATAGAAATGTATTTTCTTCGTATACCCGACTTCCGTACACCGTTTGAATACTTACATGAAAAGCCAGCTCCCTCGACGACAATGAAATTATCAATGCAATCTTCAATTTAATTTTTTGCAATAGAGAGAAAAAAGCTGCCTGAAGTACAAAGCGAATTTAAAAGAGGAAATTTTTCCCTTTCAGATATACTCGCGCCGCATCAATCTTGCCCGAGTACTCGCTGCTGGGAGCTGTTTTCAATGAAGCCATTATCTATATAACTAAGCGCGCTCTCAGATTCGTGTCAGCTGTCATCAGCAGCTGATAATGTCTGGTGTATGTATGTAGCCGGGGGAAAATTTTACCGAAGCCGGCAACGTACGTTTGAACACGTACAAGTGAAGCGCTGATCGCTTAAAAGTTTCCTGCTGAATCGTAAACTCGAAAAGTTTCACATAGTTTACCCTCTCTCTCCCTCCCTCTCTTCCTCCCTTTTCCTCTTCTGCGTGCACTCTCTCTTTTTCTCTCTCTTCCTCTCTCTTTCTTTTTCTGTCTCTGTCTCTATCTCTCTCTGTATAGTGTCCAGTGTTAAGACTACAAGTTAATGAATTCCTGTTTGAGCAAAAGTAAAAAACTTTTTGTATTGTTAAACATTCAGATGAGAGAGTTTAAGTTTCAAATTATTTCAGTATGTAAGGTGCTGAGACTTAGACTTGCAAATTCTCTCTCTCTCTCTCTCTCTCTCTCTCTCTCTCTCTCTCTCTTTCCCTTCGCGACTAACTGCAGGTTCTACTTCGCATCGATTTAATGGTCACTGAGTTTTTATACTTGTCAATCAAAATTTCTAAAAAAATGACGATCGCAGTAATAAATTGCACTCTCGAATATATATAATAATGAATATAATAATTATTATTGTCTATAATCTTTGACTTGGTGAAAATCGAGATTTTCAAACGAATAGTTTGCATACAACACGACCAACAGAATGAGTTCTTCGGTGAATCGAATGAAAACAAAAACCGATGGACAAAGAAAGGCAAAGCAATGAATTTTTCAATTTCACGCGACCACGCATCAAACTCCTCTTCTATGCATTTATAACTTTCACGATTTCCGATACATCACGTATACAGAGCTATATTTTCCGAAATACTCTAGAGATCCTAAAACAATTCAGTATACCAATGAGTTTCCAGCTATTATTCCACTTGCCCAGCGGCCAATTGAAATGTTTCGAAAAGAATTCCAGCGTAATATATATATATGCTGTTAGAAAGGCTAATAACTGTTGATGAATTTTTTATTGACTTTGAAATTCATGTGATTCAATCTCTGTTTAATTTTCTGCCTAAAAAATGTAAAAAAAATTTGATCACCTAAAATTATAATTGAAGTACTGTCTGACTCCAAAAATACATTTGAATATAAAAATTCTGTTTTATTGTTAAAAGCTGAGATTCTAAAAGCCAGCTGATTTTCTTATAGCAAATGGTAAAAAGAAAATTTCGATAAATTACAATGCAGTTGGCCTGCGGTATACAATTATCTAAAACTTCACGAAGTTTGCATTAATATTTAAAAATTTAATCTCTTCAAATGGCATTCCACTAACATCCCTCAAAATTATGCAATTCAAATGCGTCTTGGTTATTTCGAAATTTTGGTTTCCGCGCACTGCTTGTAATAAGCAAATTAGCTGCTTTTTCGTCTGCTACACTGTGCTACGAAATTTGAATTCTCAATTGACTTTGGCATCTCCTTAAACTTGTTTTAGCACACTTTTTACCTTAGATTGCAGCACTTAATTAACACGTTAACCAACGAAAGTGGTTAATTTTCTTCTGAGGTGTAGAAAATTGCACTTAAGGTGGGTAAAACAGAATGAATTCCCCACCATAATAACAGCTTCTCGTATATACACTGGCGCAGTGCAGAATAGATTATTATCGGGAAATAAGAAAGCAGTTAAGCTCGCAGGTCTGCAGTGATTGAGAAAAGAGGAGTTATAAAAACGGATACAGTGGCTTTTCTCTCTCCCTCTCTCTCTCTCTCTCTCTCTCTCTCTCTCTCTCTATCTCTCTCTCTCTCCCTCTCCTCGTTGAGAAGCGAGAACATAAACATTTATTGTACCGCACTGCCTTCTTTTTAATTTTCTTGAGTAAGGCTGGAGCGTAAAAATGTTCTTAGCCGCCTAAGAAGCCATCGAATTGCACGTGAGACACTGTTTACTTTTTATATGGAAGCAAAGCCGCGCTTGAGCGGTATAAGATTTACCAAGTTTGCGCGTAGCTGCGGTAAATTCGTGTTTATCATGATCAACTCCTCACGGGTTGTTTATTTTTTCGTATAGAAAATTTCCAAATCCTACGTCACTTATGTGCGGAGCAATGTTTATCTTCTTGGTAAGTAAAGAAAACTGAAATTCTTAGACAGGAAAATTAGCCAAAACAGTAATGTCCGGAAATAAGTTTATTTACTTTTTTCGACATCGGCTATAAAATTGGAAATTATCGAACATTCACAGAGTTCACTTTAATTTTACAGAGTGCGTAATTTATCAATATATACGTTCCACGTGTAAAACAACATCATTATACAACAGTTATATAATAAAAGCCATAATGGTAATATCAATGCGGATGCATTACCGAATAACTGAATTCGTTTGGAGCTCAAATGCGCGGGAGAATAATCCCAAATAGTGCAGCTCCCGCCGATTAAAATGTTCATTACACAGCATACGACAGGCTAACTAAATATTATGCTATACTTTATTAAATATATCAGTAGCGTCACAGTTCTCGGATTCGAAATCCATTATCCCCGCAGCTGAGTTCGGCTGAGCATTCAGTATTTGTGTCACTGCGCTCTCCAGCATCCATATCAAATTTCTCTCTTCCTTCAATATATACACGCGGTAAGCGGTATACTGGGTGTGCACCGAGCGAAGTAGTCATTCGAAAATAAAATTGCCCTTTCGCATCTCCTCGTCGCTTGATGCACATGCATATATACGCCTGATCGATAAATAACAAATGCGCGCACTTTCCCGGGCACATGGATGCGCGCGTATATACACTCCGCATGCACACAGCCGACGAAATTTTTCGCGCGCGAAGATGAGAAGAGGGAGCCAGACTTCTCGCATTGAGATTTCATATCCGAGCAGACAGTACTGCAGCGAGGCACGAAAAGTAATATTTCACGAAGCTGTGAGCGAGACGAAGTGCGGCGCGCTGCTGTGCACACTGCGAAGATGGAAAAGATTGGTGTGTGTGTGTGTGTGTATGTGTGCGCGCGCGCGTATGTGGTTGAGAGCGTGTAAAGGCGTTTTGGAAATTCCGAGGAAAAATGGACAGGATCGGGCGATAAATCAGGCAGGATGAATCGACGTCGAGCAAGAAACAAAGAAAAGAGGGCCGAGAAAACGGCGGACCAGCGGCCAATAATATACGAAGAAATAACGGGATAGGAGACGAGGTATCCGCGCGTGCATATATGTATGGAAAGGTAATACACAGCGCGCGAGAGGGACGTAATAAAAACGTCGAAGAAATGGCATGAAGAGTAAAATCGAGGGGGATAAAAGTGGCAAGGGAAAGAGCAGCCCGGAACTGGCACTCGGCCCGGTTACGTGATGTCATTTTGAGTTTTGGTCTAACGAGCGCCCGCAGCGCTGACTACTTTCCCAACCCCCCCCCCCTCTCTCTCTGTCTCTCCGTCTGTCTCTCTCTCTCTCTTGCCCTCGCTCGAACACGGCCAAAGCCGATTGCGTTTAATAAAACAAGCTCGCTTTGTGACGTTGAGCGTTAATCTGCAGACTTTTTTGACTATTACACGTCAACGAGTGACTTGCACCTTTTTTTCTTACCCCTCATTAGCTCAAACGTTTCCGATTGATTAGGTTTTTAGCTCGTGCACGGGAGAGCTTTTCCAACGTACCCCGGCGGAATGATCCGCGGTTTGAAGGACGCAAATGCACCTTCAATATATAGTTGGAAAAAGTGAAAAACTGCGAAGTTTATCATTGTTCCTCTTTCATTATTTTCGCTTGAATATATATTTTTTAAATGCATTTAAAAATAGTATAAACTCAAAAACACAGCAAAGAATATAAATAATTTTTCAAGTCCTAAATCTCGAGTGCGACCCTGAATCTATGAGGATGTAATTTTGATGCTTATAAAATGTTTTATTTTCATTATTAAACACCCAAGAAAAATGATGCAGGGAACTGTTTTCATGAAAATGTATTTTTCCGTTATTTCACTTGATCAAGGGTGCGACCCTGAATTAATGAGTCTATCTATTTGTAAAAAAAATCGCGTAAGGGATAAAATACTTTTCATTTATTAATTTATCAACATGGATTTTATCAGGAGTGCAGTTCTGATTTAGAAAATTCTCATTGTATTCTTTACGAAATTACCTCTCATTTAAATATTTCTATGCCCTAAAATAATTCAACAAAGTATATTTTCTATTTTATTATGTTTATAAAAATTTTATTCTGAAGCAGTACAAGGAGCTGAAACTCAATTTTGTTTTAGGAAAATTAATTTTTCTCTTACTCTAAATGATGGTATAGCTTTAATTTATGTTACCCGAGTACATTTTTTAACAAAATGTAAATCATGTCAACAAAAGCTGATACTTTAAAGATAAATATCGATATTTTCATGAGATATATAAGATAATAAAATATGAGATAATAGAAACAATGAAATCCGTATATCAAATTTATTCTTGGACGTATCTCCCTGTCTCCCATACCTTCATATTTTCTCCGTTTCAAATAATATTACTTTAGACCAAAAACTGCGCATTAAAAATAAAAACAAACGAAGATCAGGAATTTTTCATTGCAATTAAAACGAATTTTCAGCTATTTAAGGTATATCCGCTTCCTTGAATATTAACTGGTTCTAATTTGACAGTTTTAGTCCCATTTACCGTTTCAATTTTAACTTTTCACAAGTTTGTGCACCAGCATTTTATTTCCATCGACTCTTAACGCTTTGAATTCTCGCTAAATTTATAATATCCGGCGGAAAAGTAAATCAATTACAGCGCGCTCGCGAAAAAGTCGTTTTCGCTCCGGTCTCTCTTATGTACACCGATATATCTGCTGCCTCTAATACAAGGCGCGATAGCATTTTGAAATTGAAGAGCGAGTCGTGCCTCTCGAGGTGAAAACCACTCTGCCACTCAATGCGTGTGTATATAAATACAGTCGTGCAAACGACGACGCCCGGGGACGCTTAAGTAGAAGATACACTTATCAAAAGTGCTCGAGAATACGACTGCGTTAATTCCGCGATTTGCTGCGTAATTGTGCAATTCGGCGTCACGCCTCGTCGGGTGTGAGAAATTAAAAATACGAAATAGAGCGAAGAAAATTTAATTAAACGCCGCGCATCTTCATTAAAAAAAAAGTCTCCGGTCGAGGTCCTTCTTATCAAACTGAATTCGAGTGTGCGCGTGCGCTCGATCGTGTGTGCACACGCCATCAGCAGACAATTATATATATCTCTCTCTCTCTCTCTCTCTCTCTCTCTCTCTCTCTCTCTCTCTCTCTCTCTCTCTCTCTCTCTCGCATCGAGTATACAGTGCCAATCAGGCGCACACGAAGCGCGTCTGTGCCGGTGACATAACCGCATCCCTCGGCCTAATACATCATCAATCACCCCATAAATCAATCACTCTCGCTCTCTTCTTTCAGAGCCCCGTGTCGTCCCCCGCCATTTTCCCTCCTTGCCTCCCTCTCTACCGCTCCCTCCCCCCTTCGCCATAAATATCAATCCGGCAACATTAGTCCTCCCTGCCGTGGCTCTCTCTCTCTCTCTCTCTCTCTCTCTCTCTCTCTCTCTCTCTCTCTCGGCTCCACGTTTCTCCAGGCGACGACGCGTGCACATTTTTACCCTCTCCTTTTTCCCTCGGTCGTTGCCTCGAGCTTGCACGTGTATATACGTGTGTAGTGTGTACAGAATATACGTATATACGTAAACGTCTGCCGCGTCTCGGCGCGCATAAACGCCCGCTATCATGAGCACAGTGGGAACGAGGTGTGCGCGGGGGGGGGGGGGGGGAGAAGGGGAGAGAGAGAGAGAGAGAGAGGCCAATCTCTCGCGCAGCCATGCGAGAATGCAATGCATCTCGAGGACCTGCAACGAGAAATTCGCGAGGCGTGTGCTTGCAAGCTCACTCGACTTTACACCGATGTACTGCAGCATCAAGCGCAGCTCTCTCTCTCTCTCTCTCTCTCTGCATATGCTTGTGTATACGCCGTCCCTTCGCTAACTGCGGCAGCGCGCCCCTGCACATTTCCGTCCTATACCTCGATGCGCGTACGCGTGCACATGACGACCAGCTGGCCGGGCGTGCGCGCATCAACGGGAGTCGCTTATTTGCGCGCGAATTCGTCTAGCTTTATTTTTTTTCCTTTTCTTTCTTTTTTTTTTAATTTTTCTGCATTTTCGCGGAGAGCTCGACTGTGAACTGTGCACGACTTGGCACTGAAGTTGATGCGTATAGGCGTGTACATGCGCCTACGTTTATATATACATGTACACCTCGGCGGGGGTGCGCGGGGGGCACTTGTTAGCTCCGTGGATGGAGCTTGCGCGGGTTAATTGCATTAGGCTGTCACTTCATAATCTCGGCTAAATGCGTTGAATGGGTGACTCTCGTTGGTTGAGCTCTGAAGAGGCCTTTCCCCCGAGTAAACAGCAGCTCGAGCGGAGAGGTAACGAAGCCCTCGCGCACACGCGTACACTTAATTTCTTCTACCCTCTGACACCGCCCACCGCTGATCCGTGACTTCTTCAACGTTTTTCCTTCCTCCTATAGGCTGACGCGTACTTAGTCAACTTTTCCTTCCAAGTAGAGACATTTTAAGATTGATACTCTCGCGCTTCTTCGGAGCTGAAGATTCCATTATCGTTCGCCGCAGATATAGAGCCGCATTATTAAACGTGGACGTCGGAGAGAAAGAGAGCCATTGGACTCTTTCATTTCATTCGACACGGGAATATTTTAAATATTGATACCGTACACATGGTTGCTGTATTTTTAAGCGCGAAATTGGAACGTGTATAATACGAGCTTGATTAAACATAAACTTCTCGAAAATTCGCCCTGCATGCGACGGTAGCATGACCATTTTATTTTTCTTTATAACTTTCCATTCAATTTTTACAATCAATTGTCGAAAGATTGGCCGGTATAAACTTTTTTGACGCATTTCGCTTCTTTTAAAATTATATTTGCTCGCACGGGAGGCCATTTCGTTCGGCGTCTGCTTCTTTTGCTTCTGTTCCTCTTTTTTGACTTAATTGAATCTCTTTCGCCTGAAAGTTTATTCAGAATTTTTCACTTGATTAAAACAGTTTGCCCGCCAAAATTATTTGAATAAAGTCCACGCAGGCTTCGCAGATGATAAAAATCGAATTCTCAAACTCTCCCCTCCCCCCGGCTGTCTCACTCTCTGTCTTCTTGCTCCACCCCCACCCCCTCTCTCTATCTGCGAAAATGATTTCCCTGCGCTGCAATTCCGTGAAGAACAAAAAAAAAGTGTAGAGTCGGAAAAGAAGAAAGTTCTCACGCGGCCATACGCGCTATACGTTCTTCACAAAATGAAAAATCGCATCAGCTGCGAGTAAAAGTACACACAAACATCGACATGAGTACAAGCCAGCATATTTGCTCCGGAAAAGTTGTTGCCCCTCCCGTATACCGAAGAGCAACTCCTCGTCGACGCCGGGCAAAGTCGCGTCTCCTTCGAAACTTCGTGCACACATGCAGCGCGTGCTTGTATCGGGAAATCGCAGGCGTATATATATATATATATATGTAAGATCAGCTGAGATTTCGCGGCATGGATATTTACCATCAGCACTCTGCGTGGGACTCAACGCTCTCGCGTGCCTTTTCTCCGTTCACTAACACGTGTAAAACAAAATTATATAGTTCATTCTTGAAAAGTTACTTAAAATTTGTGTTAGCACTTCAGTTAACCAGACAGTAAACCAGGATAAATTGCAGATTTGAAAGACGATAAATTACGTATTAACGTTGAAACCACTGATTATTTCATTATGCATATTAATACGGTGGCACTGAAAGATTAGATTGCCATCGTAAGTGGGTTCTTTAAATTTGAGGCTTGACCTGAATATAATTTCTGAATTTCATAACGGACGTCAATTATTTGCACTCCAAGACCTTGTTCGTCCTACAACGGAACCTTGCGTATAATTATACACAATGCAAGCTAGCACAGATTAGCCCGATTTTGCACAGTTATGTACCTTAAAAAGCATGACAGCCAAATTTCCGTATTATTAATTTATTTTTAATGATTTCAAGTTTTATTTAAAAATGTGTATAGATGATAATTTTATTGATAGTTTATACTCCATAATATGCTTCAAAATAGGTTCTCATATATGAATCTAGATCAGTAATGCTGATAGGTTTCCATAGCTCGAGGCGCTGGCAACGATGATAGGCAAAAAATAAAATCCAAAATTTTTCAGGAGTGTAGGATGTTGATATCGAACATGAACGAGGTCCAGGTAAAGCGTTCCACAGCTTTTGATATTTAAAGTCCGTTTTCTTATACTTAGTATAACCTTGATCCCGTCGTCTGCAACTTTAGATACCTAACGACGTCATCCCAGAGTACAGTCATACAGAGGCTTTAAGATAATTTACAGAAGTATACTTCAGATTGTTTGTTATTATTATTATTAAAATTTACTATACTACTCGCAACGACGATGATAATAATTTACCATATATTTGGAGAAAATTAAAGTCATACTTTCATAACCATGGGGAAAAATAACTGTTTTAATAACAATAATCATAGTTTCTTAGTTCAATCAATTCAAATATCTTCACCAGAAATCAATATAAATGAAAAATATAATTATTACAATTTGAGCAACTATCAAAAGCAATAAATTCAAATTCAAAATTCAAATTCTCTCTGATACTGTAATCCACACCATTATACGTCCGCACACATGAGCATGCACGCATCGATTTAGCGAAAGGGAGGGAAATCCGGAGCCCACCTGTCTGAGCCGCGGGGGGGTCTCCTCTCTATCTCTCTCTCTCTCTCTCTCTCCCTTTCGCTCACAATGAAATACATCTCGACAAGTGGTGGCCGATTGAAGCCGGTAAATTTATCTCGCGGGTCGGTATCATCCAACTGATGGTTCCAGCGAGAGAGAGAGAGAGAGAGAGAGAGCTATTCTCTCGATCGATCTTTGCGCACAGCGGATTTATGGCCGGCCGACTTTTCGGATAGCACAGAGAGTCCGACACTTACTTACTTTCTCTATCTTGCACGGGGGCGCGAAAAGTCGACTCCCACCCATCTATATAGAGTTTAATGGAAAAGTATACGACGACGGTAAGAGAAGAGTTCGCGATAGTAGTTAGATATAGCTGCGCATGTAGGAGAGAGACGGACAGAGAGAGAGAGAGAGAGAGGGAGGGAGGGGGGAAGAGAGAAAAGTAATTTTTCCGTGTTTTTTCCTATGAATAGCGCTTGTCAATAAATAATGGGGGCGATGCATGCTGCCGTTGTTACCACCACCGCCGCCGCCGCTCTGAGAAACTTTCATGTGATTTCATGCCGCGCACCGTGCGGCTCTGTTATATCGATTGTTATTGTTGTCATTTTTTATCGACCTTTTGCTTCTCTATGTAACGAATTCGTTATACATACGTATACATACAGATAAGCTTATACCTATAATACTCGTGTGTGTACACTGAAATATAAAAAGGCCTAATTATCTCTGCCGTGTAAGTGTGTACTGTGCTTGTACACCTTTGACGGCAAGCATTTTTCCAAGCGACTGGGGAAGACATATATAGAAGAAGGACAGAACCAGACGAGTGTATATATTAGCGTAAGGCGACTTAGGCTCTTATATACACCTCCAGCGATTCCGTTTCCTCCAAGTCAAAGTTACAAACTATGAATTGCACAAGTTCTGATTCAATCAGATGACGCTCTATATATGCATCGCAGTTCCCATAACTCTCTCTCTCTCTCCTCTCTCGCTAAGAGAGTATTGGATAGTATATATTCTGAGCAACGTATGTGTGGGTGTCATAAAAAGTCACAGGGTCCGCAGTGTGTGCGTAGGTGGTACAAATACACATGAAAAAAGTACCAAACAAACTCAACATTAAAGTGAACGCGAAAAGTTTCTCACCGCTGGCTATACCTATCTATCTCTCTCGCTGGAGAAATTTTATGTCATGTCTGCATTGTTTACGCAGTATCTATAAAAATGCTTCCGTTTGAAAACGTCGAAACGTGACTAGCTATTTATATAACACACACACACACACACACACACACATACGTCGGGGCGGTCGGGGAAAAGCGAGTCGGCGGTGCGGAGGAAGGTGCAGCAGAAATTTGAAAAAAAAAATCGAGAGAACAATCCCACCCGTTGTTTTCACTTTGAATTATCGAAATAATAAAGCTCCGCAGCGTAACGTATAAAAGTGTACTACAGGCGCTCGTTTTCCCCGCGAACTTTGATGCCGACAGTCATCGGGACGCTGCTGTATTTTCATCGAGTAAGCCGTATTCACGCGTAAATAAGTAATTATCGATATTGCGTCAAGTGTATTACAGCCCGGAGTAACAACGAAAGCATATACGTATACGCCGCACAAAAACAAGAGCTCCCCTTCGGCCGTTCCCCAAACAAAGCGAGAGAGCGCAACAATGCGCGTAATTTACAATGAAACAATTGATAATGAAGCGCGGGAGGGAAGTTAACCTCATCCGAGGACAAGTCACAAGTCACCTACATATACGTATATACTCACCGATCGCGAAGAGGCAGAAGGTCAGCAGCAAAAGCACCGGCAGCGCATAGCCGAGACTCCTGGCCATGTCGCGTCCTCCGTCAGCTCGCAGCTACAGGACTTCTCGCAGCTACTCACAACTCATCGAGCCGTTCCTCGTCGCCCGATTCGTCCCATCGCACACACGCGCACACACACACACACACACTCGCGCTCGCCCACACTGTCCGATGCAGCGGCGACTTTGTCTCTGTGTATGTAGTGTCCAAAAGTCTGATATGCCGCTTACGTGTGTATGGCCACGTATCGGAGGGTAGTAAAGGAGAAAGGGGGAGGGAGGGAGAAACACGTGCGACTGCTCGAAACTTGCGAGAGCGATGTTCCCGGCGCGAGGCTCGAGGTGATACTGCCGGCCGCGTGGCTCGTCGCCCGCCCGACGCAGGAGAGCCGCCGCCGCCGCCGCCGCCACCACACACACACACACACACGCCAGCACCTGCGGCGGGGTGGGAGGGGAGGGAGTTAGGTCTCACTCTCACCCCTACGATCGCGCGCAGCCCCTCTCCGCGGCAACTGGCGCACTGATAGCGCCGCGCGCGCGCGAGCGACCGTCGGGAAAGTTAGGTTATGCCCGCGGTATATAAGTGTACAGATACGTCCCGACGTCGTCGGGGGAAAGGAAGGGAGAATTCCCGCGGGACTCGGGCTGATTATTCACGGATCGGTTCCGGTTCGTCGCTGGATATCTATTATACTTATTATGGTCTCCGTGATGGGAAAAGAGATGCGGATCGCGAGCTGTCTGCCGACGACCTGTAACGCTGTATAAACAACAGTAGAGTATTGTGTGTGGGTTTGCATAGGTAAGCGAATTTCGATCGGTATACTTGTATAGGAATAGGATACAGTGTGCGAGTGCGAAGGAAATTGCTTTTCAAAAACACGCGATAAACTTCTCTGCGTAAGCAAAAGTAGTAAACCTGCAAAAGTAGCATAAACATATTTTTATCAGATGCGGCGAAATGTTAATAGTAAACGTGTATACTTACTGGGGAAGTATCGTGAACTTTCCCGGGACTTGAAGTTCGAAAAACTGATTTCGGGTATAACAAAAAGAAAACCGCAGTTTTTTATTATAGACAACAAACCCTTGAGTTGTTCACTTCAAAATTGAAACCATTTGAATTAAACCGTGCATCCACGGAATCTTGATGTATATGACCAATTCTCATACAAAAATGCACTTTTCGGGGGTCCAGAAATTGAAATTTTATTTTTATAGCTAGAGGTTTCGGACGGATGAGACTTTCTTCTGTGAGCCAAAAGATAGTCAAAAGTGCAGAGGAACATGGGGAAAGTTCCATTTAACGTACAACAAAAGAGCTCTAATTTTTTAATTTAAAAAGACATGCCCAGATATGATGCTCTGATCAAAAGCTATGTCCGTTTGACAAAAAAAAGTAAATAAAAATCCGAATAGCCGATTTTCTTTTTTTTCCACATACCTCCCCATGTTAAATTCTAATGTTCAATGTTCCTCATATTCCTCTGCATTTTTTACTATCTATCAGCTAACAGAAGAAAGTCTGATTGGTACGAAACCTCTAGCGTAAAAAAATAATTTTCGATTCTGGACCCCCGAAAAGTGCATTTTTCTATGAGAATTGGTCTATGGAATATACACACTATTTTTTGCACACTGGTATTTCAATTTTTTATGTGATCAAATTGAAAGACTTTCGTTCACTTTTTAATGCTGTAAAAAAAATAATTTAGTATATAACTATTGTTAAGAGCGACTATTGAAATGGTAAAGCTATATTTATTTCAAGTTTTAGAGAATTTCTCGGCAACGAGGATCCCGTGGACAAATGAAACGATGATTAACGTTCTTTTTCTGCATATATTATACAATTCGAAAATTTATATTTTTAATATTTTGATTAACATTTGTTGATGCTAATTTTTCATATTTTTCTGCTGCATTTCCAGATTTTAAAACTAGCTGCGGATATATAAAAACAAAGCATATTGCTTATTTCCTATATAGCTAATAACTTGTTTCGCCCCCCCCCCCCCCGATGTCAGGCTCATGCGCTATTGATTCGATTAATAAACATTAAAGCGATACGCAACCAGCTCCCCAACCCTCCTCTCTCTCTCTCTCTCTCTCTCTCTCTCTCTCTCTCTCATCCTGAGCTTTTGCGAACTTTCTTCTCTCCGAGAAGTACTCGTTATCGTCTTTCCGTTTCCGCGAAATATCGGGAGAAGAAATAAGTTTCGCTTCTCGTGTAAGAAGGAAGGTTCGCTCGATTCGCGTGTAGTCGCGAATTGCCGAGAGCGTCAATTCTGATTGGAAATAGATCTCCGTTTCGTTTTTGAATTCTCGGATCTGCGAAGAAGGGGGGGGGGGGAGGTCGTAAAAAATCGAAAAAGCCCGATAAAAGAAGGAGTTAAATAAACGATAGCGCATCAATTGCGTTGGCTGTAGTAAAAGTCGGATGATGCGTGCCGGCAAGTCTATATATATCG
Organism: Philotrypesis tridentata; assembly: GCA_018906965.1. Classification (NCBI taxonomy): domain Eukaryota; kingdom Metazoa; phylum Arthropoda; class Insecta; order Hymenoptera; family Pteromalidae; genus Philotrypesis; species Philotrypesis tridentata. The sequence goes on along the minus strand of JACCIB010000016.1, from coordinate 1,287,172 downwards.
TACGCGTTCGTATCTTTAAAAATAAATCGCGCCCACTGAATATAATTTCGCAATTCTTGAGGAAAAAATAATTACGAATAAACGAACATCGACGGGGGAATCGCGATGCGATGCTGTATATCCGATTAGTTATGATTGAATAAATTGTTATAATGTGAAATCCTTCGTTGATCCGAGATTTTCATTGTTGGAAAGCAAAACGTTGCGAACGATTTTCTCGGTAAATTTTTAAATTATAAATTCGAATATAAATTTATTTTATAAATCAATTTATTTTGTATAATAATATCTCAAACGCATATAATAAAAATCGTGAGATCAAAGATGATTATATGCAACGCAGAATAAATAATGTAGGTTTTCGAAATTTTGTTTTCGCCATTATTTTTTATGAGTAATTAATCAGATGCTTTTCCATAATTTAGCGCCAAATTTAAGTTTCGCATATTCCCTTTAATAGCATATGTGTATATGCTTCCTCTAAAAGGATGCTTTCTTATTTAAACAATGAAATTTTTAAATTATAACTAAATTATTACAATCCTTTTTAAGGAGAATTATATATACAGAATGTATATGCATAAGGTTAGTTCACAAAAAAATTTAACAGTGTTCGTTCTGTTCGTTCAGTTGAACGGTGGAAGCAATGCTAATGTCACTTTTAATACCCAGCCTTATGGAAATATCTGCCATCTTCGACAAAAAGTTCCCACGGCGCTCGCATATATTATTTTGCAATTTGAGAAACTTAACTTACAAATTGTATTCATAAGACAGTTTTATAGGATTCGTTTCGTATAAATAACTCGTCATTCTCCCACCCCAGCTCCCCCTAGGATAGAAAAATGCTTGGATATGTCCTTATACACGGTAGAAAAATGCTCGAATCTAAATAAACACAATGCATTGTACGTTATTGAAAATTTTGAACTTTTCGATGGACTTTTCGCGTAATCCCGTTAAAACAAAATTTTCAATCTGTAAACTTTGACGGCGGTCGAAAACAAAAAAGAAATTGCGTGTACATATACGAAGCAGTGGAGCCCGTCAAATCAAATCCGAAATTCTCCATAGCAACTTGAACCGCTCCGCCGCGGAAAATAATTATTTATTCGAAAACTATGAGCGTAAGCTCGGAACAGCGTTAAACTTCCCCCTCCTCTTCCTTTCTCTCTTTCTCTCTCTCGCTCCACGCGCACACGCGACACGTCGTTATAGAGAGATCAAGTTAGCGCGGTTCCGAGGAAATTTATCACGCCTTCAAACCCCCACCCACTATGTATACGCTATACTCTTTCACGGGTACACGTTGCGACCGCCTCGTGGATAATGGCAGAGAAATTCCATTCGAACGTCGGGTCCGCAGTACACAAACACACGCACATACACACACTCACACGCGTATACATATTATACACAGCAAGTTGGACGATAAATTATAAACGAAGCAGGCTGGTACCTATTCCGGGGAGAATTTCAACTAATATTGAAGTAATGTTGCCCTCGCTATACTCGTCTCTCTCTCTCTCTCTCTCTCTCTCTCTCTCGCGAAAAATTTCGACTCTCCTCTTCCACCGGGAATGTACGCGCGCTTGTTCGAATGGGGGGGAGGGGGAGGCCACTACTGAAAAGTGCAGTAAGAAAAGTTCCGAGTGTGCACAATTTGTCGGGGACTCGCGATAAATTTAATTTCGACCAGGGATGGCATCGAAGAGATATATCCTATATATAGATATTGCGCTGGGGGGATGAATGGAAAAGTATTGCTGAGTGGCTACTTTCTTTGAGGAAACTCGATTCGCTGTGTCTGATAGGAGAAGCTGTTCGGCTATAACGGATTGGACCCGAGACTCCGCCGAAGTGCTTTCTGCTAAATTGATAATGTCCAAGTCATTTGCCGGGAGTTGGACGCATTTGCGCAACAATAAGGGTCGGGCGAAAGAATAAAATTCTGTCTTTCAAGCGAGCGAAAATATTTTCTTCGTCCGACAGAATGAAAATTCCATTGGCATAACGATGAGCATAAATTCCCTTTCTATAATGTAGTTCGTATACAATAGTGATTACACGTCAATTTTCTTGAAGCTATCGTCGTGCGAGAAATTATTTTCTAAATTTCCCTCGGTAATTGCTGTAAATTGCGACGAATATACGTCAATGTATCGCAATATATTGCAAGTGTGTTCCCCGCGAACTTTAGTATAGGTGTATTATAGAAGCGACGAATTGATCCTTTAAATGGATGTACTTCTCTTCATCAGACGTAAGTGCACATACGTTTAATTTATACTTGGTTTTCGATAATATTGGCATTTCCCACCTATGTCACAATTTCCAAGAAAATCCCGAATAATGCAGTGCGCGCAGTTTAGTAGTAAATGTCGCGTATACAATCCGCAGTCTAAGTACTTTTGCTTGTTCCACACTTATCCGGTTCCTATTTTTCATCACTTCCTCGACCCCCTCGATATCGTGTGAAATCTTGGTCGAACATTATTATCTCATACTATAGTCTGCTTGTTTAAAAATTTATTATTTCATTTGATAATGTCAGTAATAGAATAAATAAATGTTTATTTATACAAGATCTTTATATTTATACAAGACAGTTTATTTATAATTGATAATATTTCGATAAACATTCCTTCATTGGAATCGAATATGCGCGCTTTAGAATCATGCATTGAACAACAATAGAAAATTAAATGGATTTTGTCACAAGTCAAGTCCAAACAAACGATAACAAATATTGAACAAAAACAATCCCACAATACAAATAAAGGATGTAAACCCTCGGTCTGAAAATTCTGAAATTCTAGGAAAGTCTCTCTAGTCCCGAATGAAAAATTCGAGATAGAAAAAAAAGCGAGGTACACGGAGAACAGCATCACATAGTAGCCGCCGATCCGAAGCTTTTACTATGCACTCCTCGGCGAAGAAATCGTGAGCTCGCACGAACGAGAGCCAATATACGGGATTTGTTATGCGCAGCCGTGCGGTCGCGTATACAACCGGAGAAAATTTTACTGCCGTGCCTCGATACATCCCTATACGTAGATTCACCATCTCTCGCCCCCCCCCCCATCCCTCCGTCCTTCCTCGTAATGTCCGGAAAATTTATCGCGGCTTTGTAAAAATTTTTCATCGAGCACCGTCTATCGCTTAAAAGTTTATTTTTCTTTCGATTCTATGATATACACGTGTACCTTTACATTGAAAAATATACTCTCGGAAAACGGCTATGTGTCCGACACAACGCCGAGATTCTTCACTGAATATATGTAGACTCGTATGTTTACGATGCTATCTCTTTAAGTTGATGCCTCTTTCATCGAATTCCAAACGGCGAATCGACAGTTTTTGTACCCGAAAACATGCTGTTGCGATGCTGTAAAAATTTCACTTTTAAAATAGAAAAAAATTTATTAATAATATAATTATATGTTCGTGAAAGAAAGACAGCGTGCGTTTTATTATTCGTAATTTTTTACAATGGAATTACCTATAAATTTGATATTAATTTTTGAAAATTTTCACGATTTTTCAGGACATGAAAAGTAAAGAATCCATTATTAAACAATTAATTAATAAAATTCTTTTACATTTTATTTTTTCAAAAATATTCTGCTCACACAAATCAAAATCCCTCGTCCCTTTAGAAATTTCTTGAAATCATCAAGTAAGTCAATAAAGCTATCGGACATGTATACTCCCCTAAAATATCAATGAATTTTTAAAAAACGCATTCATGAGAATGTACACGCATTATATGAGAATTTATCTGTGTCTCTGCGAAGAAAATAAAAAAATGTCTTATCCTGAAAAGAGTATTATTATAATCATTCCATACACGCATTTCCATATGCACATTTATTAAAATAACAAAATCAACGTGTGATACCGTTCAAATTTAATGAGACTGGAATTTTTTATCGACATAAGAGGCACGCAGCTTAAGCGTCGGACGAAAGAGGCACATCGTCCTTCATTTGCCTCGGCCCTCTGCCTGTCTATACACACAGACAGCTACATATATGAGGCTGACAGGAAGAACCACTTAAGTGACTTTTTCGTGTTTTCGAGAAAAAGCGATTTCAATGTTTGGAGTAATACGTAAGATCGAAATGACAGAGAAAAGATCTAAGTATTGGCTCATTTCATTAGGTATGTAATACGAATACAACCGTAGTATTACATTTGTAAATAGTTTCTTTCTCGACGCGCAAGCTTAACAAATTACTCGAATTAAGTGGTTCTGCGGGAACTTTGCAGATAAGTGGTTATGCGGTCACTATCTCTCAAATTCGAACGGGACATATTTTTAAAGTTTAACTCATGCCCTTTCCAAAGGTGTAATTGAAATTTTCGAAAATTGTTATTAACAATAAGAAAAAACGGTTTAAAAGAAAAAAGCATGGTTTTTCCAAAATTTTTTTTTAATTCGAAATTTCAAGAACATTTTCATTTGCAATATATCTGTAACCCCTCTAACCAATGGAATAAATGTCCAAACTTAAAAGATACGTGATTTGGGGGTTGATTTTGAACCTCGGTGTGGTCAAACTGGCGTATGTTATAATTGAAAATTTTTTACGAAGACTTTTACGAATTTTTATTCAGAAACCACGCACTTTTGAAAAAAATTTTCAAATTGACAATTTTTGTAAAATTTAAAAACATTAAAAAAATGTTTAAAAATTTTAAAAAATCGACGAATATATCGGTATAGGTAATTAGATATATGGGGAATTTTTTTTTAAATCGGCACTTAGAGGGGTCAAAAAATGGTTGATTTTCAGAAGGGAAGCACAGTGCGGTTTTTCTTGTTCTTTATGTCATGTAGAACATAAAAAATTTGGGGTACCACGGATTTGAATATTCAAAATTTTCTCAAAAATTTTTGAAAAAATTCATACGTATTCTTTGAGCAATTTTAAGCATTTTTTATTCAACAACATTTTTTCGTTAAGGTGATATTTCTCGAGAAAAAAAATCATGTTTAACAACACGCTCACAACAAAGTTTAACATCAGATTTTTGCAGTTTTTTCAAATGCTTGTCATTTTCAAGCTAAGAAACCACTCCGATCGGGCTTTTTTTTAAATTAAAGCTCTGTTTTTGTACTTCAATTTTATGCCCAGACATTTCACTTTTGAGCCCCGCAAATGCGTTGTACAAGCATTTGAAGTTATTGGCTTTTTGGCTTAAGAAGCTCAATTATTTCAAAATATTTAAAATTCAAGCGCTTGTAAAACCTTGTCACAAAGCTCAAATCCGTGGTACCCCAATTTTTTTATGTTCTATATGACATAAAGAACAAGAAAAACCGCACTTAAGAGGTGTGCTCCCCTTCTGAAAATCGACCATTTTTTGACCCCTGATCTAAGTGCCGATTTAAAAAAAAATTCCCCATATATTATACAGCTTTAATGTACTCCACACGGTGTATCTCGCACAAAAATAAAAAAAAACGAGTGTACTTAAGTGGTTCTGCGGTAACATTTTTACGAGAGACGTAGTTAAGTGATTATGCAATCGGCTTGCATTTAAAATATTTGTGCATTTCGGAAATCCTACTATTGTACAATGAAAAAGGGTACTAAGAGCACTTCGAATTCGATATAAAAAAAATTTTTCACAAAATGTCACTTAAGTGGTTCTTACTGCAAGCCACAAATATATATATGTATATATAGAAAGTGAGACAGAGAGAGAGAGAGAGGGGAGAGAGAGAGAGAGAGAGAGAGAGAGAGCTATCGACTACGGGGAGGGTAATAGTCGATTCAGTATTTTTACGATCACTATTTGTGGCATCGGCATCGGCTACGACACACTTTCCAACGTCGATTTTACACTCGCGCCATAATGCCCTTTCTACAGAAGCGCGCGCGCATGCAAAGCCCTATTAGCCCTATAAACGGAGAGTAGCAGCCGCGTTGCTGTCGCTGATGGTGCTGCTGTTGATGTTGATCGCTGCTGTTGTTGCTGTTGTTGTTGCGGGTGTCGTCGTCGTCGTCGTCGTTGTTTTTTTCTTCCGGCTTTATTTGCGCGCACGACGAGCGGGAGGCTCTCGATGCCGCACGGAATATTACACTCTCTGCGTATAATGATCTCGTTATGATAGAACGTTGCGCAGCGCAGAGTCGAGTTGCAGCCAGGCGAGATCACATCCGGAGGCGAGAGCGAAATTAATTATTATACCGCGTGAGAGCGCGATGCGTGCATGAGAGTGTATGTATGTATACATGTACGTTTAGGGCTGTATGTGCGGCGCCGCGCGCATATATCGGGGACGACAGAGGGCTGAGCGCAACTACGCGCCATTTCGAAACTTAAAGCTACACCGCTGGCTTATGCGCTCCCCGCTATATGTATGAGCAGTTCGGTACTTTGGCCCGAACTTCCGGAGCAGCAGCAGCAGCACGACGGCCATCAGCTATATGTCGCTCTCAACCTCATACAAGTTTGGCTCTGTCCGTCAAGCGCACCGCAAAGCCCGCGATCGCGCAGCCCGAGAAGTTTGAAAAATATTTTTCAGCTCGACAAGCGCTTTCGCCCTCGATACGTATACGTGCGCGCATCGGCTCCTCTTCGGCGCGCACGCACGAGCCACTTTTTCGCGCGAAAATATTCTCTTAATGTCTTGGAATGCGGTCGAAAGCGTATAGTATGTCTAATGGTTGGTGCGCAAAAAACGACGCGATTTACCCGATGAGTTTGGGAATTATTTATTATACGCACGAATTTCAATTACTTATCTCGATGCAGTTGCGGTGCCTTGATCCGAGAAGCTCTGGCGCACGTGCCGAATGATGAATTTCAAGTGATTTTAGGTTTTGATTAGATTTCAGGCGAGCTGATTGTAATGCGATGGGTAAAATTTTGTAAAAGAACAATATTGCATTATGTGTATCGATTTCACACATAATTATAATTATAATTTAACTGAATTCCCGTTATATTTTTCGCATCTGTTCGACGTTGATGTTTTTGAGTTATACAGTGTTGAAAAAAATTGTTTAATTATTGTCAATCAATGGAGAAGTGCAAATCTCGAAATTGTGGTCCCATAGAAATATAACGGAATCCAAAGCTTCAAGTTAACATTCATGCCTTTTCACTAGAAAAAACATTTCAAATGCATTTTGAAAAATCTCGAAAATTTACTATTACAAGGTTTTCTATATAATACAGAAGCCCATTAAATTATCAGAAACTAGATGACAGCTACCTATCATTTTTTTTATTTTAACTTTACACTGTAATATCTGACTGAATAAGGTCTGAATAATGTAATAAAATCACATCAGTCAAACTTTATTCAGTTCGGAGATAAGGTTTGAATAATGTTAAAAAGTTACATAAGTCAAACTTTATTCAGTTCAGAGATTACGAAATAAAGTCGAAACTTTGTAAAATGATAAATAATTGCACGAATAGTAATAATTATGATCTAGGATTTTGTTAAAATATGGAATGCATGTTATCGTCAGTACTTACGAAGACTGTCCCAATTCAAGAAAGATCTATTTTAATATGTCATTTCTAGAGCATTAGGGTAATTAAATTTTTCCGGGATCTGGTAAACTTAATCAGGTCCTGGACGAATGTGTTTACTTCATAACTCTAGAAATGGCAGATTAAAGTAGACCTTTTTTGAACTGGGACAGTCTTCGTACGGATCAACGATATATTATACTACTTTACTCGAAATAAAGCAGTGATCTCATTTTTTCAGAACGCCACTCTAACGTTATTATGTATTTATAGACTTTCTTTTGCAAGAACGTACATTACATTTTCAATACAATTTAATATATAACCATCGCATATTTAAAAGTTAAGTAATGTACGTTTGAAATGCATCTCCCAATACTCAAAAATACATAAACTGAAAAGCGTTAATAATTCTCTCGAATTTATATTTACTTCAATAAATATTGCACATAAATTTTTTCTATATACTAATTTGGCAATAACTAAATACTGCTTTTCCTTTTCAACTTTTTTTATATTTATCCGAAAATGTTGTGGAATTTATAAATAATACCGCAATCTCTAGCTGTATAAATAATCGAGCTTTCCATGACGCATTCGACTCAAATAATCTTTTTAGCCAACAATTTTAGCCAAACAATTTTTTAATCCAATTAACTCGTTAATTTTCTATTCACATTACCTCCACTTCGCCGGAATTTCCGCATCAGCATGCGAGCCCTAAAATTTTCCCTTACACACTTTCCCCCAGAATTTTAATAGCCCCAGCCGTATACATCGAACCTCCGGAGCAAGCGTCGTCCTCTCGTCGTAAAAAAATCGAGTTGGTCGCATGAAAAAGTTTATCGCGGCACTTTGCGTCTAAAAATATAAAGTAAGTAAGCACGAGTCGAGACGTGATCTCGTGAGCAAAGAAAAGAGAGAGAGAGAGAGAGATAAAAAAAAATGCGAAACTTATAACTCGGCGGTGCGCGTGGTGGAAGAGAGCGAGAGAACCGCGAGAAAGTTAAGTATATACGCGAAGAAAACAAAGTGTATACGCTCGACTTGGCTCGACGGCATACAAACTTGCGGCTTGCGAAAGTTGGGGTGTCGCGGGGCGACACGTGCGACCGGCTCTTTTTCAACCTCACCCCCCCCCCCCATCCCTTCCCTCCCACGCTGTTTACCAGGCCGTCATTAACTTAGCCGATTACGTTGTCAAAGTGTCGAGTGGCCAGAAGCAATTTCGAAGATTTCGAAACTTTGCGCCGTCGCCCCCTTTCTCTTCTTCAGACGTCGTCTTCGAAAAGGAGAAAGATAATTTTAGCGGTATAGGTTCGAGAAAAATTTGCCGAAAACGAATGCAGCATAATACGTTACTGCGCCACTGAGGCGTGCGAGAACGCGCGACGTTAGCCTGTTGCGGGCGAAAAGTTGGCGCGAGCCTGAAATTACATTTTTACGCCTGATTAATAGAAATACATATTTTGACTCGCATGAATTGTTAAAAATTGTAATACCGTGAAAGCAGTTTCAATTTCGGCGCATCAAAGTGCTCCCTTAATACCTGTTAGGTCTATACGTACTTTAAATGAACGTAATTCAGAAGTGAGCGTGTAGAAATTGAAAAATAAATTTAATTTCTAAAAATTATCTATACATTTTTTGATAGTTATTCAATGTAAATCTGGTCACATAGAAATTAATTAGTTATAGGCAAAGAAGTCTGCGGAACTTGGAAAACTGGAAAATTATGGATCTCGTTCTTCGAAATTTTATTGTCTCCCTCTGCGTATCGTGGTAAAAATAAAAATGGTTCTACGCTTTTTTAATTGCAATTCAAATAAATTATGATCAATTGCAAAACACAATTCTTATTTTGATTAAAGGTGTATATCTTAAATTTAAGGTATATCTCAAATCTTCTTAATCGGGAACGGCAACGACTGACTCTCCTCCCCCCCCCCTCTCTGTACAAAGTTTAGTGGCGGAGGAGGAGGAGGAGGAGGATATGAAGTCCACGAGAAACAATGGAATAGTGTGGACAGAAGTCGTGGAGAGCTGCCACGAGAATCGGAGGGCAACTTGCGAAATGGGGAATCGAAGTGGCGCGAAAGCTCGTCCGGGGAGTGTATTTCAGGGCGGTCCGAGCCATTAGCAAAGCCGCGCGCAATTAACTCAATTGCTACACGCCGACCCTCGCGTCTCCATTACAGCGGCTACTGTTAACACCTACCGGCCCTTTTCTTTTCCTCGAAAGCACGCCGCGAGCTTACCCTCGGCGACGCGTAATGGCGAGGGCGAATTTATCGAGCTGACGGCGCTTGTCGGAAATTTATCGAGGAGGCTCTGGACTGTTGTTGGGCTTGATGGGATTAATATCGCTCTCCATTTGAATTTCATATCTGTACATACGATGCGTGTATTTTTGGTAAGGCTAGAATTAATTTTTATCACTGTCCAGATTGGTCGTGTTCTCTTTTTCTCCCAGCAAGCTTTCTTGTTGACGAAGCACGTTCAGGTTTGCTTCCGTGTGCCTTGTTTTCGGCAAAAATCTGGAAATCGAACATTGAGAGCGAGCAAGAAGAAAACGATGTAAAGTACTTCAGGAGTAAGGCTTTCAAAGTACCTTCGAATCCACGGAGTAATGTGCTTGGGATTGACTGTCGAAGCATCTGCCTCTCCCAATAAAAAGCTCGTCGCCACTCCCACAAGCACAGTTATCGCCGACCCGATAAAGACGAACCATAGAAATGAAATTTGAAATAGTATCATCGGCTCATCCGCTGGACTAATAGGCGGTAACGTCGTGGTCTCGACGAGAGTCTCGTTCAGAGGATACGGACAATTCTCGACGCTCGTGGGCAGACTCGCGTAGCGTATAGTTTTGTTCAAAGTGTGCCATTTAGACCCTATGGTGATCCACGACATGAACAACATTGCTACGCAAGCACCGGTCGTCACTCCTTTATTTCCAACGCACGGGACGCACATGCCGAGAACGAAAATTCCCAGAAGTGGTCCGTCCACTGCTCCGCGAATACTGTACGTCATCTCTATTACTGTTCCCATGTGTTCGATCACAAAAATCATAGCTATGCTCAACAATCCGATAATCACTGAGGTCACCTGCAATTCGTTACAAAACCAACGTCATTCGATGCTGTGCGCGTTCTTTGGACGATGCGATTTACCTTCATAATATTGGCAGCTTTCGCATCTTTGTTGGGGCTTTCAGCCACCCATTTCTCGATGAAATCGTCGTAAATCAGTCCGGATAAAGTGTTCACGCTGGCGCTCATTGTTGACAAAGCGGGGCTTACTATGCCAGCGACAAATATGCCAGATATGCCTGGTGTGCTCTTCGTAATATCCAAAACGTAGTGAGATACTATTTGGTCACTTCGCTCGACCAACTTGCGAAAATCCAATATTTATTGTTGAAAATGGAGTTGTTACAAAAAAAAACTGCGAGATTCATAGTTACCTTGGCTGTTGCTGGATCGCAATCGTAATATTTGGCATACATAAGGAGCCCAGTGAAAACAACGCATAAATCAATTACTATGGAACCTACTGTTTTAAGCAGTATTGCTCTGAAACGAAATGAGAAAATGAATTAGAGCTCTTATTTTCGTACTGCGAGATTCTTAATTAATTTATAATAGTTACTTATTGATTTCTGCTTCAGACTTGATAGCTAAGAATCTCTGAATAAATTTTTGACCAACAGCAAAATGACTCAAGGATGGAAATATAGTTCCTATTGTCATTGTCCAAACGCTATTTCGAACAAATGGGCTTGGATTGAAGCTGCAAAAGTATATTAAAATTAAAGTATTTAATCTTTCATTAATTGTACAAAGCATATGCTTATTATAGTGTACTTTACTCAAAAATATCGAGTCTTCCTCCCTTATTGGAAATATTCCAGGCATTTGAAAATCCGCCGACCGATTTGAGCCCAAAAATAAGAATCATAACCAATCCTCCAATAGTAAATATAAATTGTATAGTATCAGTCCAAACTACTGCTTTGACTCCACCCTGAGTATTGAAATTATTATCAAATTATCTAACGTATTATTTAAATTATCGAAAGAAAGTTGCTAACACACTTAAACATTTCATTCGAGATGGCTTCCGAAAAATTATAAATTATTATGTATACTGCATATTAAATTCTTAAAGCCAACTGAATATTAATACATCTAATAATAGACCAGTTAATTGAATCTTACCATAGAAGTGTAAGTAATACATATAATGCAAAGTATGGGAGAAATCAAGTGATGACTGTATCCGGTAACTTGAGAGAAGGCAAGAGCTGGTACATAGATAACAATGGGAACGTAGATCAACAAAGATAATATGTACAAACTAGATGCAATAATTCGAGTTCTTCTTGAAAATCGAAGTTCTAGGTATTCATAAGTACTTGATATTTGCAACTTATAAAAGACCGGCATGAAAACGTAAGCCATTATAAAACCGGTGCTGATGGTGCTAACTACGGTCAAAGCGTATTGAGCTCCATGCAAGTAAACTTCAGTGGGCACTCCTAAAAATGTGATACCTGACAAATAACTTGGAAGAACAAACGTTACTAACAGAATTATCTTGTATATCCGTGATGGAACATTTTTAGATTTCTATAGACGCTTACCTTGCTAAAATGCTCGTTGAAACCGGAAGGTATCCCATGGTTTTTCCACCGAACAAATATTCATCGACACTATTCTGCTTGCTAAAGAAGCCAAAATATACTCCAATCGCAAGGCTTAATCCGAGTAAACTGCCAAATAGCAAATAATCGATCCATCCAAACACAAGTTGGTGCATATTGTGGGATGTGTTGAATTATTTGAATATATATTGATTGACTTGTTATTGATTAGATTCCAGAATAAACTTCAATTAAATAAACGCCTTCGTTTCACGGCTGCTCTAACTTTCGATCGTCTTTTAGAGTAACTGAGATGAGCATCATTCATGGAAGCTAATTTTGCGAAAGTTAATGCCATCCGTATCTTGCTCTTTAGAAAGGTTTATGGCTTCTGGCTTTTCATGCGAATTTATAAATCACGATAAGATAATTTATACTTTGTAGATGCTCGGTCGCGCAAAAACCGCAAACAGTGAACTATTATCAAAATGAATTTACAGAAATAAGATGATTTTCAATCTATTTATAAAACTGGATAAAAGGTAGATTGATAAATACAAATGAAACATAAACATTCGATTACATTGAACATTTGTAAATTAAATTTAATAATATTTACAATACAGATCAGACTTTAGTTAGTTATTTTTGCTTCATTAAATGTTCTCTGAGTCATCGTAGGTAAAGATGGAAAGTCTGATCACAGACTGCTTTTACGAAATATTCTCGCGCGAGAAAGTGGCATTTGTGAATGTATTTGATTAGACGCTGAATCCATAAATGGAATCGTATTTTGATCAGCATTTCCTTCCAAACTCGATACTGTCAAAAATAGAAATTGGTTTTTCAATTATGGAAAGTCATTCGTTATTGTCATTTTCTTACAATGAAATCTGTTTATTTTTATAAATCTGTGCTAGAATCGGGATAGAAACATAATTGAATGATACCACGTTTACTATCATACTCTAATGATAACCAGACATGCAAACTTCTTATGCTTTGAACTCAAGACCCCCAACCAGGCCAATTATCTGTGTTCATTGTTGTTATGAAAGACTGTTTTTATTTGCAAGCGTGTTCATTAAACAGAATACACATTGTAAATCTTTATATTCATTTACATTCATTTATACACAATATACTTGATTACATTTATAGTTCTTTATTTCTTGATCCTGTTGTTATTTCTATTTTTTATTTTTGTTTTTAATTCTTCATTGATGGAATAAAAAAACTCTTTAATTTAATATTTTGTATAAAACTGACCATATTGTAGGTCATAAGCCATGTTTACCGTACATACAAGCTTTCTCACCTAATACCAGTTTTTAAGATTTCATGAAATATGCGATCCAAAATCTTCACTTGATTTCATAGAAAATGAAATAAGATTAACAAATATGTATTTACCGATGAATTCTTATAATTTCTTGTAGATTTCACAATCGCGTCAATACGAATAATACATTAGCATTTAAATTTTGTGTCTATGCATATCATGAGCGCATGACGTGTCTATTTGCACGTGTTATATGCACAAAGTATATTTATTTACGAACTGGAACATGAGAGAACCTTACAGTTTTATTTTCAAAAAAATGTAAAATTCCATCAATTAATTTTTGAAAAAATTTGGTCATCAACAATCAAAACAGTATCCTTCCCGTGCTTTTTTGCTAATTTTTGTATGCATTTTTAATAAGATTTTCAAGTTGTAGCTTCAATTCTAAACATTTAAATAGAAAAGTTGCAGATAAAATACAACTATCATTTTAACATTAAAAAATCAGTTTTGGCATAAAACTTAAAATTTAATGCATTGTTCATGAATGTCAAAATTGTCGATTCTTTAAGAGCGCGAAACGTGAGTATTAGACGATCGAACAAGCGCGAAGCGCGAGCCTCGTGCATTATGCGTTGCATCGTGGAGCACTGAGTAGTTTATACTTTAAGTTAATTAGCATTAGTAACTCTTTCAAATAAAACAAAGCCGATTTGTTAAATTTTAAAGATAATCAAAATTTTTGTTTCAATTATTTTAGGCAAGAAGGAGAATAGTAGTACATGTATTTTTTTATTTATTATAGGCGTGCATTATGCAACAAATTCAAGCGTTCTGTCATCTTTTTCAAGTATTGAATTATTTCGTAGAGATATACTGCACAGTATTATTGAAAAATTGATATCTATAGCTCATATTTATTCAGCTACAATACAGCTGCTCGTCGGATTAAAATTAATAAAGACAGCGCTATGTACTCAATAACAAACATCAATGAAACTTTGGACTGACAACTATGAAAATACAAAACAGAATAAATATACAATAACTCGAATAAATAAACAAAGAAAAATCTCTTTTTACGAGTAATACCAGATCAGACCATGTCTCTGCACGATTTGTTATCGCTTTGTATCACCTTGTAATCTTCGCATTCGCAAATCTTTTGCAATTCACCGGTAATATTCATTACTTTCGATTCGCTGATGATAATCCTCGGTACTCTAAAGCAGAATTGTTCACAACCACCATTTTCAATGGCACATAGATTGCCACTTACGATCCTCTGGGCCGCCTCACTGAATATCTTCACTCCAGCTATTAATTGATCCGGATCGTTATCAAACATTGGTAAGAGTCGTTTAGCATCCAATCCCGTCAGCTTATCAAACCGCCAAATGCTCGTTAAGTTTGCGATGTAAGCGTATCGTCCATAAATACTGATGGACCTTGGATGTCGCACTGTGGATACATCGATGCTCCGAAGATCCGAGCCATCCAGACCAGCGCTTTGAAGTTCAGTAGTGTCTGGATTGAAAAAGTACAATCTGTCTTGTTCGTGGTCGATGGCGAGGCTAGTTTCGTTCACAACGATTTCTTCGCTGAAGAAAGGTGTTAGTTTTAATCCGCACTTTTTGTAGATTTGGGCTTCGATTTTGTAGAGCATCGTGAAATAGTGACAACCGTTTTGAGGATGCACCAGCAGCGATGTTGGATGTCCAGCCGTATAATGAAATTTTTGGAGTGTTCTCCAAAAAGACAAGCTTTCTTTGGGTTTGAAGATGACTATGGTCGTGTTCTGCGCGGTATCGCAATTATCCTTAACGTAGTACAGATCGTTAGTCACCCAGTCGAACGATATGTCGTTGATGCAGTTGTCCCTGTCGTAAATCCCTTGAGGTTCGTCGTGCGTCAAATTCAGGATATTAACAGAGTGATCGTCACTGAACGCGATGGACTTCGCGTGAAAGTTGTAATCGAAATCCACGGTCTTCTTACTATTTAAAACGGACGTGTGAAAGCGAATGGGAACAATCGCGTCGCTAAAAGCCTGTCTTCGATCGTCCAGAATTCTCCCTCTAAAAAATCCACCACGTGCGTACAAAACGTATTCCTTAACCGGCTCGCAATTGTTGGTCCCATCCTTTAGCTGGTAGCCGACGTAACAAGTGCACGTATGACCAGTTTCAGCTGTGAGGAGACAAAGCTGTTCGCAGCCTCCGTTATTCTCTTCACAGGGATTAACTACACTGGCCACTTCGCCGGTGTACACTTTGATCGCTTTTGGATCATCAAACGGGATCTGTTGAAAGTCACTTTGACTGCACACGCCGTTAGTCGTGGTACATGTCCATAAGGTGCGGAAACGCGAATTCAATGGAGGTCTCGTCCAGAATAGACGATTTCCCGAGACGGCAAGACTGACGGTCGCACCGGATACCGTAGCTACGGTCAAACGATTGTTGCCATCGTAGTCGGAACTTTCAATAGTCGCAAGTTCAGCCCAGTAGAGTTTCGGTGTCTGAGTATCCACGCATACGGCTTTTACGCTCAGGCTCTCCACGACTTTTTTCAAATAAGATCCGTCCATGTTGCCTTTGAGTATCTGCAATATTAAATTGAAATAATGAGTAGAGTGCAATAATTAGGGGCCTATGGTGAAACCAGAACGTGAATTTTTGAAATCTGTTGCTAACTTGCTCTGTTCACGATTTTTTAATCATAAAATTTCGTGTTTTAGTTATCGAATCGTCGCACAATATGATTAGTTGTTATAAATAAATATTTTTAAAAAATTCTAACAATTTGAAAAAAATTCCAGGAATTTTACGTTGAAAGTGTTCTTAAATTGATTTAAATTTTTTAAAATTGATTAAGTCTCACAGAATACACTTTTTAATAATCCAACAACTTGTTTTCACAAACCTTATGAATTGTACAACGAAACTCCTAAAAGAATCGCCATAATTTGTATGCCATATACTTTACGTATTATAACAAAGATATAGTTCAAAGTTTAAAAAATATAAAGTCATTATCCAATTCACGAATTTGATTAACGCTATTGATTGTTTAACTTGAACGAGTTAACATGCACGATCTAATAAATTTTAATAAAGAATTATGCTTTTTAAATTAAAAAAAATTAAATTCTGTTAATCTAATTATCGGCTGCATTTTTTTGTATTTTTTTTTTTTTCATTTGTGCAAAGCAACTTAACACATGGGAAGTTGATGGCTGGATCTAAAAGTGCAAGCTCAGTCTAATCAACTGGATCTCCGACGACACTTGAAACAAAGTCAAAAAATTCTAAGAGAAAAGAACAGAAAAATTCAATTACCGAATCGGCTTCTTGCACGATGAACATGAGTCCGCGCGCGTGGTCGAGAGCCAGGTCGACCGGCCTCTTCAGATCCGACGCGGCGATTCCGAATTTCGTGCTGCTCGGCTCGTAAACGTTCAATTTTCCGGCGTAGCCATCGAGCACGTAGACCTTGTGGGTGACGAAGTCCACGGCTATGGAATTGGGCTCCCATCTTCTCGCCTGGGTGAGATTGTGGAATCTGGAGGACAGCGAGCCGACCGATGACGAGCCGATTTCTCGCCAATAAATCGTCTCCTTCTTGTAGACATCGAAGGCGGCGATGCCCCTCGACGATCTCGCCAATCTCGTCTGCTCGCGACTGTTGAGGTCCAGAGCCCAGAGATCTCGCTCGTCGCTTACGAGCAGAGCTTTCGAGTAATCGATCGCTACGACACCGGAACCACCGCCACCTGCGCTTATGCGGCAATGGGTTAGCTATGCGTCATTAACGATTTTTCATTCTCGCAAACGCGATAATACTGCAGGGCCGCATAAATTCATACCTGTCAGAATAACGACGACCGCAACGACGCTCGCAAGCAGAACTACACCAATTACTCCGGCTATAACGTAAACGCTATTGGCGAATAGCTGTTTGAAATGCTGCCAGAGAGAATCCGCCGTTATTTCTCTTACTTCGTCACTTAATCGACTCATTGTTTATCGGCGCTGCGCGCTGTGTCGTTAATCGCGGCAACACATGTTTTCACATAATCAAATGCTTTATCATTTATTCACATAATTAACTCCGTTTTGCCGCGAGACGAAAACTGCACCGCTGTTCGATACTCGCGAGATATACGCACTGAAATGTATACGACGACGACTATACACGAAAAGACACAGTTAGACACGGTGTAGCATTTTCAAACTCGGAAATGTTGCTGATAAGATTTGTGATTCATGCGTTGTAGAGAGGTGTGTGCGCGTAAAAAATGTTCCTTTTGAAGTGCTACTCTTTGACGGAATGTGCTCTACTATTATTTGGAAATTCTGTCAGAATTTCGTTGATGTTCGCCTATTTAATTAAAAACTCGACGATGAGGCATTCAAAACCGTGTTTTGTACGTAGAGTCTTGCACTCATTTACAAATTACGCAGGTGCGGGCTCGTGGGAATCTTATCTCACTAGCTTATCGCAAGGCATGACGCTAGTGTTGTGTAAAAGACCGATTCCAAGTAAAAGTATACACTAATGAAACGATTGCGTGGTACTTTTTTTAAGAGAGGATAATTCTGAAACTGATGCACTAATGAATCGTTTATTTTACGTAATAGCGTGCAAACTTTTTAATCTTTTCAATCTGTTATCTATCCGACATAATTATGACGATCTCTACTTAACCGACTGTCGATAAGTCGAGCTGAAGGTTTTACTACGCTACATCATCAACAGAACAATTTGATTAAATGCGTATAGTTTCGCGTTTAAATATATCGTAAATGAATGACGCTTCTTAAAAAACTTTATCTTTATTTTAATAATAACTAAATCAATTCGTAAAATACATCAACAAAGACAATAACAACTTATGCATGACTAGGTTGAAAATAACCTTTCAAAAGTAAAAATCACAATGGTAAAGACTATAGGTAAAGTGTCACTCAGAGACGTACTGCTCGATGTACCGCACTCAATCTTGTCCTGAAGACTTTCCAGAATCTCCTCGTACGTTCGGCCAAATCGAAGATCAGAAACGTGTTTCTGCAAATGCCGCGTATGATCCTTAAATTAAAAAAAAATCAGTATACATCTATAATGATCAATACTTTTCGATTGAAAAGAAAAGAAAAAGATTACTCACCGGGAATATCACATCGGATTGACCCTCGTAAGGCCCATAGAGTGTGAACATTGCGGTTTCTCGGTCGTAGGTTCTTCCGAAGAACCGATCGAGCGACAGAAGCATTAAGTAAATCTCCTCCTTCCTCAGTTGTGTTATATTTTTATTTCCTAACACCTACGCGAGAAGAATACGCGCATTATTATTATCTATAAATTAAAATTCAATTTTTGTTATTCATTAAGTTAATACTCGTATGTCTTTCCAAATGACTTTACACGTTATTTCAAATGGCATTTTGAAGATATTTGTAAGCAAGCTTTAAAATCAATTAAATTGTATAGAATATAGATATATTATTATGCTTTAGATTTTAGTAATTTTATTTTATTATTTTGCAACGGGATGTTTGAATTTTTATTCGCAAACTTAGTATTACCGATCCCAACGTTGTTTCCGCAATAAAGCAAGGTTGCATTTCTTCGTACGATTCGTCTTGACAAAGCATCCTGTAGTTCACGTGGAATATCGAGATACCTGTAAGAAAAATCCGACCTCGTCGATTATTGCAAATACATCGATCTGAAGTTCGCACTCAAAGTACCTGAGAAATATTGCTTGGCAGCGCTCACGTTGACAAAGGCCACATCTCCTCCGTGTCTCAAGCACTTGAACGCATTCTCCTCCGGTCCCAAATTTTTATCGAAATGCGTCTGGTTGCACAGAGAGTACAAATTCGTCGGTACCGTGGTATTCTTTTCACTAAGTCCGTAAACGCAAGATTGATTGAAAAACTGAGATATCGCCCTGTCGTCCTGGCAGTCCACTTTTGAAGAGCTATTTCTCAGTATAGAGAAGAATGCATTCCAGCCTGTGGACAAACAATAAAACGCCGTGATCAGTCGTAAGATTTTTATTTAAAATAATTAATTTAACAATGACTCCTTACCGACGCTTTTGTATCCAGCAAAACAAGCGTTCGACCCTCTGAGGTCGCTGAAACTTTTGTACCTGGCATCTTTCCTGACAACAGCCGCGAATCTGCTGGCCTCGAGATCCTTGTTGGAGATGATATGAGCGATCGGTATTAAGTTCAAGCTGAAAGTATTGAAAAAAGAGCAAAATAAAACTAGAGTCAGAGCAAATCTTTTGAGAGAAAAATGATTGTTATTGTTATTGTAATGTCAACTCGAAAATAGAAGCATTACTTTTTTTCAAATCTTCCGCCGCACAAAGCGGATATCTAATATTGCTCAAAATATATGCCACGCAATATACAAGCCAAACATATGCCGTTTATATTGATCTTATAAAGGGGCCGAAACTTTTTAAAATATTCTTGCGAGTACTAATATAGATATACCTCCTCGCGTGTAACTCTTCCTCGGGTTTGGCGACGTAAATATCGCAGCGATCGTCCCGAACTGCTTCGAGTGCCGATTTTCTGTCCTTCTGCTGAATGCACGAAATTCTTGGCTCGATTTTGAGCGCGGCAGCTGCTGCTTGCATCCAGCTACATTTGCTCGCCTCGGTATTCGAAGAGACACACCAACGTATCGTCCTCTCGGGACTACAAGACGAGTGCACCCTTGAACTCGAGTAGCCTGGGACTGAAATTTGTATTGTTTGTATCCATTTATTACGCGTTTTTTTTTTCATTTCAATTAAAATAGTCAATTCAACTTTCATAATTTATACATCAAAAACGATTGACTTGTAGGTTCTTCCAATGTGATTTGCGTTTGGTATAAATAACTGCATTGTAATTATTTTTTCAAAATAAAAAAAAAATGTTTGAAAACAATATTGAAACTCCAGTATCTCAAAATTCAATTTGGACTTACTCTGAGCAGCTGAAAAATATGGATTGTTACCACCGGAAGCTAATAAAATTCCATCTCTGATTCATACCTCTGAAGCTTAATGAATTACAGGAATAAAAAATTATCCAGCGCTTGTTCTTAAAATTTTCTGCCTAAAACACCCACTTTGTTTTGGCTAGAAATACCTCAAAACACTTTTGAACACTTATCTACTTCTTTAGAATCTATTATTACAAAGCTGTCCAATGAAGAAACAAACAAGTGCAAAACGACAGACATTCCAAAAGTCAATTATCTCATTTTTTGGCGTAGTTTGATTTTTAATTATTTTTTCGCCTGCTAGATTGTGGCGCGAAATTCGAATTTTCAATCAACTGGTATTCCTAATAATGCAAAAAATTTATATTACATCGACTCATGTAATCCTCAGGTGGCAAAGCGGGATTCAAGTCAGCTAAGTAAGAAAATTTATTGGCTGCATGAATCACCGGATAAAACAGCTTTCCCGAATTCTCCATGTCAGCTACAGCCTTCGTAACCTGATCAGCAACAACGCTGCAAAAGGTCAATTAAACACGTCGAATGACAACAGTTTACATGAGAATTGCGGATATTTTCCAAATTTACCTTCTCGCCACAATAGCGGATTGTGGTTCAGCGATCCACGTGCACGTTTTGTTCTCGGACAGAGGAATGAACATACCGTCCGGACATAGCATGCTGAAACCGTACGACGATAGCTCCTGTTCGATAAAAATAAAGAGTTTTTAATTACATGTAATTATTCTGTTTATTGCGCACATTAAAAAAATAATAATAATATTTACAGCAAAGTACGACCTAACGGCGTCTCGGTTAACCCAAGCGATGTCACCGACGTTCTCCAACAGGCAATTGATCGCGCCTTGCATACCGTAAAATTGATCACCTTCGTAACATCCAACTGGACTTCCACAGAGCGAACAGAGATTCTTATACTTTGTTTCTGAAAGTTATTTTTTTCCAATATATACATATATAAAAAAAAAATTAATCATTCAATTGCTTAAGTCTGTGAATATTTTTACTCAAGAGTCCGTCATAAGCTGCATCGAGTGACCAAGGTCCAGCGATACAAGCCGATTCGAAGTGATGGGATAGGTCAGAGATTCGATTTTCCAACAGTGTCTTCTTGGTATCGCATCCTTTCGTTACAACCCATCTTTCAAAGTACTGGAAAGAGTGATACATTTTAGAAGTAACCAATATTTGAATTATAGGTTGTTTTCAACTCAGACGGATTGAAAATTTAAGAAAAAAATTCAAATTTCGCGCCATAATATAACAAGTGCAAAACATTTAAACTAATATCTTGGTCTTCCATTTATATACAATAATCTACTGTTTTTCACAGTTTCATATTCATTTCTATTATTACATAAACGATAAAATCTTGAATAATGCACTAAAATATAATTTTATTCAACATTTTCTTTTATTTGGTTATTAAAATAGAAAGTTAATAAATTAAAAATCATTACATAGAAGAAGGCCTGATATACCTGGTGGTTTATTGTGCACATTGCATAATGTATTTCATCTGCTCTTATATATATGGATTGCTATTTAAATTTGAATCTATAATTCATTTTTAAACTTTTAAACTAGTATACTTGCCGATGTATAGTGATAATGGTAATTAGGGGTGTAACCTAAATCGAAACCAATATAACAAAGTCTTTTGTCTTTGCTGATCCACGTATTGTCAAATTTATTCTTCACGATAGCAACCATCTCGACGTCGTGCTGAGGTTGATCTAAAATAAACATTTGTTTACACAAAGGATAATTTAATAAACGTTACTGGATGTACTAACTTTTCGGAAATATTTTCAGTTCCTGGGTTATTAAAACGTCGCTGTTGTTGATTATGTCCATGTGGAAAATACTTAAGTCTTCGGGTTCAAGTATCGTGAAATCCACCAAACCAGCAGCCAACATTCTCAGACATGTCAGCCTATGAAACAAATGTATAGTTTTTAAATCCAGAGCTGATGATGGATATTTTATACACTGACAGAGATATAGTTTGAAAAAGTTTACTTTTTTTTAAGAAATTAACAGTAAACTAATCACAGACAAACATTTAATTACTTTTACAAGACAGTATGGTATATTTTTATGGATCTTTATAAAAACTGTAACAATATTAATGATAAATGAATGCAACCAAACAATATGATTAAAGGCAATTTTTACATGCAAAAACAAATGCTTTATTTTTACGAATTCTTAATCAAATTAGTACACTCCATTTAAATGATGAAATTGCTCTCAATATCTGGTTATGTATACGCACCTATCGTCGACCATCACACAATTAATTTCGCTCCCTTTTTGCTCAATATTTTTACACGATCGCGTAAGGGCATCATTGGTTTTCGACAGCTTCTTGGTCGTTACACAGAATTTCACTGTTGACGCAGAAATCATTTTTTAAATTAGTATTCCCATTCAAATTACATGTGTGTATTCCCTCCCCGAAGCCACTTTGCATTAGCATTTCGAAACTTGATGGAAGATGTACGACCAATTCTGAGAAATGATCCTAAGATATTTTCAAGGCTTAAGCCAGAATAATTTCGATGCAAAAAAAGTCAGTGCCTCTCGTAGAGCTCGAAAAATAGATGCAGGTATGTACCTTCTCAAAGTCGATGAAAACATTAAACGGATATGCGAAGCGATTGTCAAGGCTGTGACAAAAATAAAAAAAATAAGAGAACGTATCATTGACTTGTTTGTGTTTGTGTCTCCCGCTACTTTGTATTACAAATGTCTTATTATAACGATGGCTGAAGTTGTTGAACTTGTACATGATTTTTCCACTTATCGTATTGTAAAACTAGATTTTCATGAAGTTTTACGTTAAATTTTGCTTTTTTTTCACAAGTATAGACAGGTATTACTAATGTATTAGTAAAATAAATTATTTTTAGAATAGTTTTTATATATGTTCAAAGCTATTCATTATAAAGAGTAATAATGGTCGTATCAATGTACTTCCTTGATAATATGCACTATAACTGTTCGACAAATATATCGGAGTTCTTAAAAAATTGGATACAACATTTCTCTGACCGATGTATTGTTTAAAATAAATAAGTATTCCGTTATTGTAAATGATAAACAATAATCTAAATGAATAATCTAAAATAAACGAATAAAAAATAAATGAATTATTAAAAACAAACAATAGCAATAAAAAACAAATGGTTTTCATTTCGATAAAATATAATTTATTCCAATTTAATCAAGCGATTACTCGCCTGCATAATTCAAAGTATCTGTTATTAAGTAAATTATCGTATCTCGACGCTCAAAAAAACACAATGACCGCATAGTCGATAATACCCACATGCACCGGCGTCAACCTTGTGCGTCCACAGCAGCAGGCACGCGACCAAAAAAATACTCCACGACATCCTCGCAGCCATATGTCAATAATTTAAAAAGTATTTTCTCCCAAGAATACGAAAGGTATATGCCGATAAGAGAGCGTTCCGACTCCGTTAACCTGTACCACTGTCAAATCCATAAAATTCCTCTACACTTTCACTTTCATCCTAACCGCGCGGCGGAAGACAAGTCACAGATGCATCGTTGGCAGGTGTGCGTGTATATACCTATCTCCTCTCGGTCTTCAGCTTCACGAGCGTTACACGATTTAAACGCGAAGCGAGAATGAAGCGCACGCGCGCACAGCTCCGAAACGACTGCCGAATTACAGTGCGAGCGGAAAGTATAGCTGCGAAGTAAAAAATAGAAAAAGATTCTCGGCGAGTCGTTGGAGGCGCATATTATATCGGTATCAATTTACTTTCTAGTGGGGGGGAAAAATCGCGTACACAGTCGCGGCGGACAGTTCGGCTGGAAAACGTGCTATACATGCACGCGAAATTGGCCGTATACAGCTGTTGCAGACACTTTTTTCTCGGGCTTCGAAATTCGCCGAAGGTATATGGAATATGCCGTTTTGCAGCGTTTGTAATATATCTATGCAGTTTTGATCAGCAAAAATGTTTGCCCGTAATCGAGGCACAACAGAATGCATATCGCTAGAAAAGAGGGGGCCATCCTTTCCGAAAAATTTCTGCTCTTATTTGGTTTTCGTATTTCCGCGTGAATTCGCATTTTCGAGGCGTTAACCAGCTCTACGTCATAGCCAACGTAATGCACATCGTGCAACGTTCTTTGCAACTTCATTGTCCCGTCCTTGAAAGAGAAATAAAAAATTACCATCGCACACTCGAACAGTAAATTGAATTTTACACTGGACATTTTAATTACTCACTGCGAACAATACGTTCGGCTCGTCTTCGTACGGCCCGTACATTTCGAACATCGGGGTCTCTCGGTCGTATGTCCTTCCGAAGTACCGATTCAGTCCCGCAAACATTAACAAGACGTCATCCTCTTTGACTTTAGTTATGTTTTTGTTCACGATAATCTGCAAGATTTTGAAGAATGATTAAACTTTGACGCAACGCATAAATTATCTTTCTATATACTTCTATGAGCAACACTACCGAGCCTAAAGTAACTTTAGCCAGGAAACACGAGCTTTTCTCATCGTGTTTGCGTTTGGGACAAAGCGATGTGTACTTCATGTTGAATACTACTTTACCTAAAAAAAATACGTCGATATCAGATGTGTACAAAATATTCGGTGATATGTATGTTTGCAAAAGAAATATTGGCCTACGCGAAGCATATGCTCTAACGGCGCTAACGTTTACAAATGCAACATCAGCGCCATCCTCGAGGCACTTGAAGGTCGATTCTTCCGGAGTCAAGTGAGATGCTGTGGGAAAAAAGATATTACATTTACAATAACTTTGACGATACAATCGTGTGCTTATGTACTGAGAAAAAAAATGAATCCTTGCGAACAATATTTTATCGAACATCGAAGAATCGTTGTGTAGACAATGAACTATTTAACTATTTAAATTAGCGCGCTTACCATTGTTTTTACAGAGGGAGTACAAATTTTTCGGAAAACTCCGATTATTCGCGCTGAGATTCAGAACGCAGCTGTCTTTGAAAAAATCCGAAATGGCCTTAATGTCGCTGGGACGCTGTTGATCGGAATCGCTTTTCAGAGCCGAATACACGGCTTTCCATCCTACAATCGTGCGCAAAAGCAATGCATAAATCGAATCCAACACTGAGCAACGCAAACGAAAAACGTACCAGCGCTCCCATATCCCGAAAAACAAGCTTTGGCCCCCTTCAAGTCTCCCATTGTTTTGAATCGAGACTCTTTCCTCACAACGGCCGCGACGTTATTTTGCTCGTCCTTCCCATTGCCCATCATCTCCATAATCGATTTCAGTCCGGATCTGCCGACCCAGAATTATCATAAGTATATATATTTAAGCGCGTATCCCAAATCCAGCAGCAGAACTACGAATCCTCGCGTGCATACTTCTCCAATTGCGATCTCTCGTTGGCCTTAGCCACGATGACTTCAGCGCCGAAAGTGCTCAGAGCTCGGATACACTGGTCTCTGCTCGGTTTTCGAACGCAAACGAAGCCGGGACTGAGCTCGAGCGCGTCCGACGCTCTCACCAACGACTGGCACTTTCTAGCTTCAAGGCTGGACGATACGCACCAGCGGATGAGCCGCTCTGATCGACATGTCGATTTGCTTTTTACCGATGCGCTCCAATATCCTGGAACTTAATCGAATCCGCTCTCTGCGTATATTGACAAGCGCGATATTTCGATCTTGGTGCGCGCACGCACAATATTCATAGCCCTCCCACAGCTGTATTGCGTAGACTCACGTTTCAACAAGTACTCCTTCGTCCGAACGGGATTTTCCAATTTTTTCAAATACGAAAACAGATAGGAGGCGTGTATCACTTGATAGAATTTACTCTTCTCCGCGCCGCTGTCACTCACTTTGCCGAGGACGATGCTCGCGACGTTTCTGGAACAATTTATTGCCAATGCGCTCATTCGAAGATATAAATGAACAATTGATTCGATTCGATGGAGGATGTCTCGTTATAGTCAATTTGAAATTGAAATTCCGCCCTTCCCCCTCCCCCTTCCCCAATATAAATAGCGGACGAACATTACTATGGTTTTCTGATAAAAAGAAAAAATTTCGTTATGCAATATTGTTTACCATTTCACGGATTACATGACTTTCTGAAACGGATATTCAAATGGTAAACGTACTCCACAATTACACAACAGACGTCATGTGCGTCTTAATTAGTCGATTTCGTTTTTATAAAATTGGCGTAACGGTTTTTTTCGTCTGCTACTAGCAGTGCGGCGCGAAATTTGAATTGGATCGATCAATTTGCTTCAATCAAATTCACTCGCCGCTGGCTCCAACAGTTTTTTTTTCCTCAGTATGCAATCGAATTTGTTTTCAATTTCACGTACTTGTTGGCAACGATCACCGGCCGAGGATCAGAAATCCAGGTGCACGTGTTGTTCTTCTTGGAAGACAGGATTCTCGTCGTTCCATCCGGACAGAGCAATGAAAACCCATACGATCCTAATCGCTGTTACATAAAATCAGAACGTAAAGCCTCGTGACTCATCGGGCGCAAACTTATAATGAGCTTATCGACGTCCCTGCGGGCGCGACTGCCTGTTCACAGGCGCCGTTCGCGGGACTCACCGAAAAATACTTGGACGCCTCGGATCTGCTGAGCCAAGCGATGTTTCCGACGCCCTGTTGCAAGCACGTTAAAGCTCCCGTCATGCCGTAGAATCTGTCGTCGTCGTCGCAGGAGCGCGGATTGCCGCAGAGCGCGCAGAGATTTTTGTATTTCGATTCTGAAATTATTGCGGCCGTGTTAATAAATTGTCGACAACTCTATGTCGAATTTCAAAAAATAAATGCACTTTTCTTTGGTCTGGAAATCGAAAAAATTATTTTTTTAAAGCCAGAGGTTTCGGACCGATCGGACTTTGTTCTGTAACCCGAAAGATAGTGAATAATGCAGAGGAACATGGAAAAAGTTACTAGCAACCATGTTTCCGAGTCATTTTAAGTTTTTGTTACAAAAAAATAATGCGTAAAAATATAGTAGTGGAATAATAACAATTACGCATGTTTCCGAGGCACCAATAAAATTTCACATTACACACTACAATAAACTATTTTTATAGAGCTTTAATTTTAAAAAAACTATACCAAGATTCGATGCTCTGCTCAAAAGTTATGCCCGTTTAGAAAGAAAAAATAATAAAAATTCGAATAGTCGATTTTTCTTTTTCCTATCCATGTGCCTCCCCATGTTAAATTTTCAAACTCTATATTTCCCATGTTCCTCAGCATTTTTTATCATCTTTTGGCTTACAGAAAAAAGTGTCATTGATCCGATTAGCTCTATAGCTTAAAAATTTTTTTTTCCAATTCTAGACTAAAGAAAAGTGCATTTATTTTTTGAAATTTGACATATATAGCTTACTCAAATCAGTATCCATTTTTCGATCCAATGACCAAGGCCCAGCGATACACGCCGACTCGAAATGCTTCGATATGCTTGCTAGGCGATTTTCGAGCACGTTTTTGTTGGCCTCGCAGCTTTTTGGAAATAGCCAACTTTCGAAATACTGTGATCGACCCAACGCATTTTTATCAACGTAATGAATATTGCTGTATTGAGTTCACGAGTACAAAAGTGAACGTCAACGCTTTTTCTTCGTGTATTGTCATGAAAAGAAAAATAAGAATAAAACAACCATTTATTTATTTTATTTTTTTGTTTTTTTTTTATAGTATCGTGAAGAAAAAGGGTTGGCTCTCATTTTTGTACTCATGAATTTATTAAAACACAGAGAGCTCCAGAAATAATTAATATTGTTTTTATTAACCCTTAAAGGGCTGGAAAATGTTAAAAACTCGTTGTTTCTATTAAAATATGTTTATAATAATCGTAAATTTATATCAAAATCAATAAGGTGTGTAAGTACTATGTAAACAGAAACTTACGGTATTATAGAAGTAATCGAATCTAGGCATACGACTAGCTTCAAGACCTATGTAGCACAATTTTTTCCCCTTCGTCGTTATAGCAGTGCCCGGCGAGTCGCTCTTGACTACAACCACCATCTCGACATCTTTCTGCGCTCGAGCTGGGAAGAGAAAAAACATAACGACGAACAATATTGCGCATATAGTACAAAGATATTCAAAAATTGAACGAACATTCAGCAAACTTTTTGAGTTGATGAGTCACGACGAGGCCGGATTCGTTATAGGCGCTCATTACTCGTAAATCTTCTGGCTCCGCGACCATAAAATCAGCTTTCCCAAGCGACAGTAGATTCAAGCACGACAACCTTATAGAAAATATATAGGTATAACGCACGATTTATCCCACGACGGCAACTTCGCTACACCGGAGCGTATAGATTTTACATATTTACACATATACCTGTCAGACGCCAGGACACACTGTATTTCATGCTGAGCTTTATGCATCTTATCGCAAGCCTTATTCAGTCCGCTATTGACTACCCTTTTGGGAATGCAGTATCGTACTTTTTTTTAGGAATAAATAAAGCTATTTAGTTTATTTCAATTGATATAATTGTATTGAGCTTATTCTTAAGAACTATAAAGGGGAACTGGAAAATTGTAACTAATTTGCTTACAATTAATAATAGAAGTTATTTATATTAAAATAAAGGAATGAAAAAACTTTGAGCACTGCATCCATCGGATATTAAAATCTAAACTTTAAAATATCTAAAATAATAGATTATAGTGGTATAAATATTATTCTTAATTACAAATAAGTTGTTTTCTTTAAATTCGACTATGTTGTACAGCGTGCGATTTGAATTTTTAATTAACTTCAGAGTTCCCCTTAAATAAATACTGTTGTTATACTTGAACCAGCTGTCGCCATTGCAATCCAGGCTGCAAAGTGCGCGAACAAAAAGAAGACCTTCATTTTCCTCAACTACTCTCGTATTTTCGTAAGCGAACGAAGAAAAAAACACTTGTCATAAGCACTTGAAAAAAGAAAGTCACGCCAACAAGAACGTAATGATCATTGCGAACTTTCGTGGAGTAAGTGCATTGCGTGAAAAGTGTTTAAAGCGCTTACATCGGCCATGCTCGCACTGACTAAATATTAACGACTCAATAAATAAAAACTTTTAGGTAGTTGGTAGTCCCACTCGTAAAAGAAGGCAGTATACTCGTAAAAGAGCATCAATTATCTGTCGTTTACATATCTCGTGAACTTTCATGTCGTTCGCGTATAGCTTTGCAAACTTTTTTTTAATAGTTATACGCATGCCAACCACTCGGTACTTTTTAATTAATTTCAACGCGTATCCGTAATTAAAAAAAATTTTATTTCGCATTCAATTTTTTCTACCTGCACAGCGAGCGGATATTTAAACATCTCAGTATTAGCACTAATGCATAACTTCGTTCGTCATCAGCGTATCTTTTTATAAAAAAAAAAACTCATTGAACAAAGTGTTTGCACGCGTGTCTATGCAATAAACAAGCTGCATACAACGCCATTGAAATACTTTGCATTCGGCAGTCCTCGGCAATTTCCGTGTCTATATTGCTACATGGAATGATGCGGTATTGTTTCACTCTCTCCGGAACACGTCTTCTCTCGCTCAGTAATGCTGCTGCATGCTGCATTGAATTGACGCAAATTGATTTTACTTTTCCGAGCCGTGCATCAAATCAGTGCGCGTAAAAAATGTTTGTTCGTAAATATTGTAAACAGTGAATTAGAAATTCCCTGATTTTCTTTCTAATTGGTAATATATGTTAGTACTGCAGTTTTAGCTTGTTGCGATAACAATAGAATGCTAAGTGTCTGTATTCTGTCGGTCGCTTGTTTTATTATTCAGCTTCGTTAATTCTCGCTGTAAACAGATTTAATCTCTTGTAAAAATACGTTCTTTCAAGTATATTCGTCAATCCAGCTTTCAGCCTGTAGTACTTCTCATTCGCGTGCAATGTAGTATACAGCGTACAGTACAATTCTTACACGTATGACATAGCGAAGAATATACTATAGCAAAATTTACTTCAGCAAAACGCATCGTTCTCTAAATTCTCTAGGCAGATTCTCTAAAATGATTTACGTGCGCAGATGAAGTATAGCAATACATCTTACAAATCAATCTCTTCGTATATATTTTAATTGTCTAAAATGATCAAATTTATAAAGCATTTTATCTTCACATAAAACATAAACAAATTGCACTATTAATTTCATGTCATGCAAGCAGCTTATTTTGTGCAGGCATGAGTGCGTTATCTTCGAGAAAGTAGTTTATCGATACATGTGTCACGGAAAAAAGTGTACAAGCTCGGAGACGTGCGGTGGAGACTCGTCGCAGATGGCGTGCATGCATATATAGTCTTTCTCGGTGCGCGTAAATTGACAATAAGCTATGTATCTTGGAAATTCATGCCGTAGCAGTGCATATGCATCGTCCTTTGTGGCGCGCGCGCGCACTCGCCTCCCCTTTCCTTTCCTGCGAAGCGCCAAGTCGCGCATCACGTCTTCCGCACTTCCGCATCGGATCTTTGCATCGAGCGTTTTTTGTATACAATACAAACTATACACGTTTTATCTAGCTCACTTGTACAATTTATCAGTGTCATAAAGATATCAGCACCAAAAGTAGACGCTCGAAAGGCCTTCTTTCGCTTCACGCCAAGATAGTAGGAGAAGATCATCTTTATGACAATATCCCGGCTGTCGCAGTTTACGAGCGAAAAAGTTGATAAGAGCTTGGCTCGCGCTTGCCGTAAAATTAGCATATCGAACAACAATGGCCAAAGTTAAAATTAATCAGCAGCAACTACCTGTCAAGGCTCACTTTTTTTTCTTCATGGCCGGTGAGTTTCTCAATTTAAATATATTAAAAAGTTAATTCTGATTTTTAAGTACATAAAAATGAACGGTACAATTACATTTTTCGAAAATCAAAAAATCATTGCAAACGAACGATGTTATTTTTGTAGCGCACGGTGTGGCAAATCCACATTTAAGACAATTTCATCGTGCAAATATCGTGCGCTATAAAGTGCACGGTGAATAAAAATCGACTGCTTCTATTGCGGATAGGTATGATTGCTATAAAATTAATTTCCCGACAACGCGCCAAAAAATCGTGCTTAATTCCAGCGATGGGTGCGATCCTGCCGTACCAGCCAGTCTACGTGAAGCAGCTGGGCGTATCTCCAGCGGTGATGGGCAGCATAACGGCGGTACTGCCATGTGCTGTTCCTCGTAGCGAAACCGGCCTTTGGCTTCCTCGTCGATCACTTTCGCGCCTGGCGACGAGCCATCTTCATCGGACTTCTCGCCGCGACCAGCTGCTGCTTCGAGCTTATGTACTTTTTGCCGGCGCTGCCGGCACCGGTTCTCCCCGCCAAGGGCGAATTTTTCAATGTCTCGTGCTCGTCTATCGGCCAATGCTCAGTTATGGTAAATCGTCGTATCTGCAAACGATTGGCGATCGATTGGACTCGCTTGTAAAATGAAATTTTAATCTATATAGGGCATCAATGCAACGGATTCATGCAAAGACGAGGGACGAATATCGGAGTGTGCCTGGAGGTGTCGATACGCCGGTAATTTTAGTGCAGAGATCTTCTTCAGGGCCAGCAGAGAAGCTAGTCTCGCTGCGAACACCTCGTGCTTCGCGAAAGAGTCAAACTGCCTTGGGGATGACGTCTGCGAGATTACATGCGACGACTCCAAACACGAGAGCACCTGCATCTACTGGTCGCCGACCTTCCTGGGATTCGTTCTACTCATGGCTTTAGGAACAATAGGCTTCAACGTTTGCAACTGCATTTCCGATGCCGTGTGCTTCGACGTACTAGGTGCCTGATCAAGTGATCACGGAATCATATACGCTATATAATTATTTGATAAAACGATCCAATATGCCGATGACAATGCAGATTCATAGTCCAAGGTAAATTATTGAGCAGGATTGAATTTCCAATACAGGCGAAGGAGGCGAAATGGGTTACGGAAGGCAAAGGGTTTGGGGCTCGATAGGTTTTGGAATCGCAGCGTTTGCGGTCGGCTACGCGGTCGATTCGTGGTCCAACAACGACACCGTCAAGTCTTACACTCCTTCATTCGTGATAATCCCTGCCCTCACGCTCATCGATCTCTTGTGTTGCCGCAAATTGGAGGTAAACTATATATACATCCGACATACATTTCTGTGAAATTAATAACACCGTTACCGCGCACTGAATGAAACATCGTGAAATTCTTTAGAATCAATTTATTGCGAAATAGCAAAAGCGCAGATAACAGAATTTTTACAATTTTTAAAATTAGGATAATTTTTTTACATTGTTCTTTTAATTAATCAAAGTATAGGAAATGAAAAGTAATATTAACCGAAAAACAAAGACACTTTTTTCATAGATAATTTTAAAAAAATACGACGTTTCTCGCCAGTTAATCAATATTTTTTTACAGCATAAAAGTGCATCAGTCTGTAAATACATCAAAACATATGACTTAAAATTCCATTCGCTAATCAATCGCTAATGATATCGAAAGAAAATCAAAAGATAATATACAACACTCAGATTTTTCTGTCTATAGTATATGCTTATAAAACCGAATATATACCGAAAATGCAGTGAACCTTCATCGATTCTCTTCCTCGAAATTGTATTTCGAGCTTCTCTCGTACTGGCTTCAACCTCCGACTAAAAAGAAAATTTGCATTTTTATTACACGTTGTTCAGTACAGTAAAACAAAACGACAATACGATTACCTCTAAATGTCTTGGATGACTCGGCCGCCAAAGGGCTGTTCGCCCTCAGCGGTCAGGCAGCCGAGCTCGTCGCCTCTGCTCCGTTGATGAAGGGGGCGGGACGCGCGAGGCAAAATGATCAGCCGCAAGCAGCACTGCTCTCTGAACTGCTCTGAATAAACGTTGCATCGATTTAGTAAACTTTCTGGCGCTCGCTCAGCCACTGCAGCAGCAGCTGTTCCTGCGCTTCCGAGCTCAAGTGCTTCACGGAGTCCATGAGTTTCTCGACGTCGCCCAGCAAGTCGCGAGTAAACTCGCACTTGGACCCTCCGCTCTCCTCCTCCTCCTCTTCATCTTCTTCTGCTATGGCTTCCATCGGATGACTCGGGTCGGCATCGCCGTCGACGCTTCCGTCGTTCACCATCATACTCGCGTCCAAATTGGCTTTTTTCTTCCTCGGCGGCTTCTTCATTCCTTGGCAGGCCGTCAAAGCCGCCTCGACGTCGCGCCGCTCGCGCTCTCGGAAATAGGCTCGGCGACAGCGCGGACAGTCCTCAAGGTCGACGTCGCGACGACCGCAGTTGCGGCAGAACAGCGGGAACAGCGGCCGTGGACAATGTCGGGAATAGTGGCCGAGCTCCCAGCAGCTGAAGCAGCATTTCGGCGGAGGGTCGAGCTGAGGGTCCACGGGCACGTAGTCGAGGCTTTTGTATCTGATGCCGCTGAACTTGCACAGGTGTTTCTCTTTGAGAAAGCGGTTGAACAATGGCTTCTTCGTCTCGGGGAGGAGCTCGACGGCGCGGCAAGGAGTCGCCGGCTGCCCTTCGTACTTGCTGCGGGACGCTCTCGTCTCGGGCGGAAGCTTCTTCGAGCTGAGCAGCAACTTCGGCAGGCTGCTGACGTAGTCTTCTTCGTATCTGATGCGGTGTTTGCTCGTCGTCGCGGACTTTGCCTCGTACAATGGAAACTTCTCCCTTCTACGAGCGAATCCCGATGGCTGCTCGTCCTTCCAGCCGTCCCACTCGCTTTTTTCGCGGCACTTGCTCGTTACCGGAAAAGATCTCGCTCCGGACAACGAAAACGTCTTTGCTCTGGGACTCGACTTTTCGTCCCGTTCCCCCCACGCAACGTACTTACTTGCTCTCGGCTGCAGAGACCTCGTCCCCGTCGGCGCTCTTCTCCGATTCTCCCCGAGCTCGGGAGTCAAATTTTCGTTCCAGTCGTCCCAATCGTCCCACCCGAGGTACTTATTACTTGCTCTCGGCTCCAGAGATTTCATCCTCGGCGCTTTTCTCCAATCCTCTCCCAATGATTCCAGTTTCGTTAAAAGACACTTTTGCTTCGACCGATGCTTTTCCGCATATCCGCTCAGCTTCGCCCGGCTAACGTCCCAATCGTCGTACATTCTGTTGGTAAACAATGCGCGAGCTCGACTCGCACCGACGGTCCGAAGCGATATGAGTGCCCCGATGCAGTGCTACGCGCGCGAATGCTTACTTATAAGTAGTAAGTATTTAGGTATGCGGAGTCGATTGTAAATATAGCAAATCAATTTCGAGTTCTTTGTTCTATATGCGTAATGGCGGAATGTATCACGTGCTTTCTAGTTTATAATACCTATAGCAAATTAACTGCGAGCCTAATGTGCCTCTCCAAAACTATGTATTGAAACATTTACATAGGTATAGTAATATATAATAAGCAAACTAATTTATAATACAATTGTAATGCAAAGAATAATAACTATACATAAGTGCATATAGTTATGCATACTAATCGTATATAAATTAATGTTGATATTAATGATTGATATTTTGTTTCTATAATGGCGCGAAATTTGAATTTTCAATTAACTCAGTTCGATCTTTTGCAGATTCCGGTAATGTCCGGTTCGAAGAACATTCTCGAGGACGTCTCGAAGTTGATTCGCGTAAGACCCGTCGCAATATTCCTCTGCTTCGCTACCATCGCCGGGATCCTGGACAGTTTCTCCATATACTTTCTGTTCTGGTGAGACGATATTAGTTGTCTACAATTACACGTACTTTTCTGACACGTATACACGAAATTCTGCAATATAATATTTTCATTTCTGCAGGTACATGGAAGACTTGGCGAAGGCGACCGGCTA
The DNA here is from genome assembly GCA_018906965.1 of Philotrypesis tridentata. Classification (NCBI taxonomy): domain Eukaryota; kingdom Metazoa; phylum Arthropoda; class Insecta; order Hymenoptera; family Pteromalidae; genus Philotrypesis; species Philotrypesis tridentata. The sequence goes on along the minus strand of JACCIB010000016.1, from coordinate 1,251,849 downwards.
CATGCACGACATCAAACTTATCGAGGGTCTAACGGTCTTCGCACAATCACTCGGTGGCGAGGTGATATTCTTCTCGTTGTCAGGAAAGATCCTCAAGGCGGTTGGCTACAGCTACAGCTTCGTCATATGCTTCGTGTGCTACGCATTAAAACTGGCTCTTGTTTCACTGGTACCGACACCCTGGTGGATTGTCCTCGTCGAATTTTTCATGCAAGGTCCGACCTATGCGCTGTGCTACGTCACGATCGTCGCGTACGCCAGTGTCGTTGCACCGCCGGGAACATCGGCTACTGTCCAAGGTATCGTTGCTGGTATGGACGACGGCTTAGGTGTGTGCTTATGAAATTTTAATATATTGTTTTCTGCACAGTAAATATGCATCGAATCAAATCAATTGACGCCGTTATTTATTTATTTATTTTTTTTTTTTTACAGGATTTGCAATAGGTAGTCTCGTAGGAGGAATTTTGTATAGTTCATACAACGGAGTAATGACACTTAGGATCTATGCGATATTGGCGATCGCTACTGCGTTCGCGTATCTGATTATGCACCTGACTTATCTGAAGCGCGTTATGCCCAAAACTGGTAAGTACTGTAGCAAGCAAGAAAGCAATTAAAAAAACATTAATTTAGTTAATTCAGGTTTTTAAGTTTACGTTTTAGTGCTTGAATGCAAAGCCTCGCAAGGATTCTTGATAAACAGTTTTCATTCATTTATTTGGTTTTCAGATACTCAAAAGAATGATCAGTGGATTAGAACGGATGAAGCAGCAGAAAAATGTGTCGATTCTGATATTGCTGAGCAGTAACTTAAAGTCTTTCGCTAATAAAGACTACTGACGTTTTAAAGGACTATATAGGTGCACTTGGGTCTTCCCAAGAAAACTTATCAAACATGTGATCATTTTTAATGAATTGGTATCATTTGATAAAGAGAATACAAGTACCAGTGCCATATTTTGTTAGAAAGGACTGCATATAGCCTTATATATTCACAATTAAGAAGTACAGTTTCATAATTATTTTTTTAATGAATTATGGTTAGGAATGAATATAGATGTTAGCCTATTACACTATGCGACTTAGTTATACATGTGTTTTTTTACTCAAATTTAAAAAACAAACGCATAAAGCTTTACAAAAATGTCGATTTGTATTTGAAACTAAACAAACCAGCGTACTCGCAACTTTTGAAATTTCCCGCGCATCGATCTACATATCATAACAACACCCCCCACCCATCCTCTCCTGCGGGTGGGGGGGGGGACCAGCTCTTGGCGAAAATTCTCGCATTCTCTCGCGCATGATCGAAAGAGCTCAGCTCGCAGCCAGCAGTACAGTATACAGTGTGTACTATGTACGTGTGCGTTGACCAGCCGTTCGCAGACCACAAGTGCGTATGCGCATCAGTTGCTCGCGAAAAACCATAACAAACGCTCTTGCTCTCTTCTCCGCAGCGGAATGAAAGCGGCCTCGAGGATGAGACGGTGAGAGGAGAGAGCTGCTGCCCTTGCGGTGCACGCATATGGGGGAGGCTAGCGAAAGCGAGACGAGCTGAGAGGCGGTAATCGTCGTCATCGTGGAGAGAGCCGGAGACGGAATATGACGAACGCCATGAAGGAGGAGATCGAGGAGGAGACGACCGGCCAACCCCGGCCGCTTCGACTTGACGACCTGCCGCTGGAAATCCTCCTGCTCATCTTCGACTACTGTCACGCGTTCGACCTGGTGCGGCTCAGCGGCGTCTGCACGCGCTTCCACGACATCGCCCGCGACGAGGTGATCTGGTACAAGCGCAGCAAGCACACCCTCGCCACCAACCAGGTGTCCAAGCGGTTTCGCTCGAGGTATATACTGCGCGTTTCTCTCTCTACACCGTGTATACGCATATGTATATTGCACACGTTTGTGTTCCGGAGTCGGATTAGCTTCGACCTTGTTAAATACGCTCGATATAGTTTGTTATGTCGTACCTGCTACTCGTACTTGAGCTTCGATTTTTTTCTTCTGCTACAATACATATACGCTGAACGTATAGACTCGATAAAGAGATTCTTTTTGGGCAATTGAATTTTCATTGCTTTTCGGAGCAGCTGCAGAACACACGCAGTCGCATTATTCTGACTCGTAATTTAAACGCAGGCTGCACTTCCGAGTCAATCAATTGCGACCAGTGTATACTTGCAGTACTTGTATGCTACATAAAATATTAAAAAAATATTTCGCACTTCCATTTCGGAGGAGAAATGTTAAGGTCGATAAGTGTAAGGCGATGCAGGAGATCTCTCAATGATGATCGTTATGTCAGATTAAATTTGTGATTTCGCGATTCGCGATACACAAAAATGAAATTGAGATGCCTAGGTAGCTCCGTTTTTGGATGAGACGAAAACAGTGACTGCTACTGCTGACATACGCGTATATTTTTAGATCACTTAGAGGTTAGGTCGACAGCTGTGTTGTTTTTATGGGACTTTCCAATAAAGGGGTGTCTGTGAGAGATAAGTGACGAGACTGTAAACGTAAACAATGCGGAAACTTTATTAGGGAAATTTCTCTGTTTTCAAGGTTAGCAGTGTCACCTTGGCAGTTATCGCTTTTGCGCAGTGGTATACACGAGTTTATCGTAATCTTTTTTCAAAATAGAATTAATTAGAAACTAATGTTCCGATTTATTTATAGAGCCGCGTATTGTGTAATAATTTTATTTGTTTTCATCGTGAATACTGAAGTATTTACGTTCTTTGTCTGCTTTTAACATGATGAAAACACAAACAGCTGTTATCCGTGGCGATATTACGTCGTCGTTCATATATGTAACAAGTTTTGCATTTTATAATGTCCGATTATCAAATCGGAGTCATAAACTATTAAATCATTGCAATGAATTATTGCAGTGATATTTTCAAATTTTATCGTATATATTTCTAAGTTAATTGAAATAGGTAGTTATTCAGATTGGAATCTTACTTCATGCGTAAATTAAATATCACATTTGAAAGTTGACAAACACTCGCTTCAAGCAAAAGGTCATCGCTCGCGTTTGGGTATACTTACTTTCACTTCCTCCAATCAGTTATGATCTTTTACTTTTAATGTGTTTTTTTTTTCATTTCCTGATATGAAACCACTCATGACGCTTGAATGAAAAATAATCAATTTTATAATTTTAATTTACAGATGCAATCCTGTTCTTGGCCCACGTACAAAGTGGCAGATTACACACAATTGGGAGTATGGTCAATACCAAAAAAACGTTCTCTTCTCTCAAAAAATAAAGTTGATGCCTTGGATCCAGCTGACGGACAAGGAGCTGTGGTGGAGTGGTGGAAATCAGATGTTTGGATTCCGAAGAAGTGATCCATTTAATTTGGGAAATAAAATTTTTCATGAAAACACTCACAGTGATATTTGTAAATTTGTTGTTCGAGATGATTATATTATCAGTGGTCACAGGTAAATTTTTGCTTCAAAAAAGACCAATCTGCAATGGAATGTGACATTGTTAATAATATTTTGGTCTATTGCAGAGATGGAAGCATAAAGTACTGGATGAAGAATGTATTATATGGTGGGAATCACTTTTATGGCAGTATTGAAAGAGCGCATTCCAGAGATGTCGATGCTGTAGATGAAACAGGAGATTTAGTTATTTCTGGTTCAGCTGATGGAGTAGTAAAAGCATGGACCTCTCCGAAGAATCAAGATATTATCTCTAATATTCCTTTAACTACTGTAAGAGTCAGTGATCGAATTTGGGCATTAGCTGCTGATCCAACTGGTACCAAATTAGCTGTTGGCTCTTCAGGAACTACTGGACCTCCACTTTATATTTGTAACACTGTGGAGTAAGTGATTTTCTTGATGTATGTCTACTTCCATTAGTCCTGTCAATTGATTTACATTAATAAATGTCAATATCTTTTCAGTTTTAATCGTTCTGAAGTTGTAAATCATGCTTGGAGACAAGGTGCTGGAATTTTAGATATGGTATGGGATAATCCTCATACTTTACTTACTTGCGGCTATGATACTTGCGTTCGAAAATGGGATTTAAGGTAGCTTTTATTAATTTATTTTCTTTTATTTGCTCTAAAATTAAAAATATTGTTTGATATATTCAAAATAATTTCTTTTACAGAATTGGAAAATGCGTTGGTGTTTGGTCTGATCCCACTGATGCAACTATTTATTGTATATCTTCTGATTACAATTATACCATGGTAACAGGTACCCAATTTAATTGTAAAGCTGTTTTATGGGATCAACGTAGGCCGCAATATGTTCAGGTATTTTTATTGACCTAATAAATTATTTTTTTGTTCTTAACCTTTTGTAAAATGAAATTATACTTACTGTATTGTATTTTTTAGCTTTATTTTATGAATCTCCGAAGAATGTCTAGCCCAATTTACAGCGTTTCATTTGATAGCAGCCATTTGTATGGAGCCACAGATCAGAACGTCATCGAAGTTAAGTTTTCGGGTCAACCAAATGTAAAGAAGAATTATCGCGAAATCATGAAGTATGACAAGATCTATTAGTTTTAAAGATAAATTAGCATAATTTAGAATTTCGAAATTTAATAATGAAAAATTGAATAATGATGTTATAGTAATTAATTTACTACTTTCTAAGCTAATAGATTTTATTGATTATTTATATAAAATTTACTATTACTTAGTGATGAAAGCCTTATTAACCTAATTGTTGAATCTTTTGAATAAAGTAAAGGATAGATCAATAATTCATATTGAAAAAAGATCAGTATTCTCTAAGAAATTTTTATTTGAGTATTTTTGATATTTCTAATAAGCAATGATCATTCACAATGGAATTTTAGCTATCAAACTCACCATAAGCTTATATTGCACTTCTCGTTAATCGTTTACATCACTCATCAGACCCCTTAATAACTCTTTTATTGATGTATCTATTGTGAATTGTCAAATAAAGAACACAAAAAATTAATTAAATTTTTTTCTTCTTTACTCGACGTTTGCTTATAAGAAATAATCAACAATAAACTTACACGTGATAGCTGAAAATGTACAAAGAAGCGAAAAAGAAATATGAAATGTATATTCAAAAAGATTTCATCAACAATTTATTGTGTACAATATCTAAGATACATATGCAAAGACAAGTGATCAGGATGTACATTTATTTGTATAAAATATCTCTTTTCTCGGTAAAATATAAAAATATGAACACGATTTATTGACAATCTTTTCGAATGCCAATATATATTGGAAAAAAATTAACCAGCAAAAAATAACAAAAAATTATACATTCACTACAGTCTTTTTGAGTCTTAAGATTTTAGAATTACCGTTTGTTCGTAAACTAAGGAAACTTAGTTTATACTTCACTCAATCATTAAATTGAACACAAGCTTTTACCAAGCTCTTTCTATAAATGTCTTTTCTTTTTCTCAAAATGAGAGAAACCGATCAACGTATATTCCTCGATTGAAAAACTACACGATATCATAACGTATATTGCAAATGGCCAAGCATCACGTATACTACACATAATTGTTTTTGTTATAAGTAATTTACGCAAAACTTTATTAGATCAATTTTAAATAATTTTTTTTTTAAATATTCAAGCTTAAACGTTTTTAAAGTAATTTTGTTTTGACCTTTCAGAAAAAATACAGTGTATATATACAATGATTAAAGAATTGAACCAATGATCTAAGTGCATGTATTACTACCAAAACAAAATTTTCGTTTAGAACCATATTGTTCAATAATGAGTTACTCCAATTGCAACATGATACAATAAAGAAGTTCAAACAGTTAAACTTGTTCTCAAAATACTTAACTACACTCATATCCGCACATTTTCAACCACTACATAAAAATCCATACCCTTAGAAAAATTTCTAAAAAAAATGCAAATGCCAAATACCCAATCTTATAAAATCTTTGCTTGCCAAGTTTTTAACACTCTCTTCTTCTCATAAAAATCTGTGGGATTTTCTTAAATCATGCTGCGAATCATGTAATTAAGAATGCCTCCGTTCTTGTAGTAGGTGAGATCTACTTCGGTGTCAAACCTCACGATAACCTCAAACTTATGTCCTTTATCGGTAGTAACACCTATCTTTTGGCCAGGTTGGAGGTTTTGCGGAATGTCGATATCGAAAACCTCGTAACCGGTGAGTCCTAAACTCTCAGTTGACTGGCCAGGTAGGTATTGCAATGGTACAATGCCCATGCCCACGAGGTTTGAGCGATGAATTCGTTCGTACGATTCAGCAATAACGGCACGAATGCCGAGTAGGTATGGTCCTTTGGCAGCCCAGTCACGAGATGAACCCGAACCGTACTCTTTACCTACCAGAGCTATCAGTGGCGTGCCATCATTTATGTATTTCTCAGCAGCATCGTACACATCCATCTGTTTATAGAAAATATTGTTATTGAACATGAGAAACTGACTCGATGTAACATATTTTAAAATACCAAACCTCTTCATCTGATGGAATGTAAACCGTTCGCGGTCCAGCCTTGCCAATGAATTTGTTCACTAATCGAATGTTTGCGAAAGTTCCACGAGCCATTACGGCATCGTTTCCACGTCGTGAGCCGTATGAATTAAAATCTTTAGGATTTAATCTACAATTCGCCATTGATCATTAAATAAACTATTTTTCAAAGAATTTTATAAACCAAACGCACATTGAACCTACCCTCTCTTCGACAAGTATCTAGCTGCTGCAGAATTACGAGCTATGCTACCAGCAGGACTTATATGGTCAGTAGTAACCGAGTCTCCGAGATTGAGGAGTACTCGAGCGCTCTTGATTGATTTGATCGGAGGCAGTTCCTGCAAAAAAATTTTGATAACGACTATTTGCACATGAGAAAACTCCAACAATCGCTCTACCCACCCTCTCAAGGCTTTCAAAGTATGGTGGATGCTTGATATAGGTCGAACTGGTATCCCATGGATAGAGCTTTCCACTCGGCGCCGCGAGGTTCGCCCAGTTATAACTGCCTCTTTCGATCTTGGCGTAAACCTCCTTGAACATCGCTGGGATGACATATTGTTGTTCAATCGCCTGGATCTCGGCACGGGAAGGCCAAATATCTCGCAGGTAGATATCTTTGCCGTCCGCTCTGCGACCTGTATAAATGATCGTTAGCGCAAGCAGTAAACATTATATTTTATGCTCGACTTCTTATCAAAACGCTTACCAAGAGGCTCGACTTCAAAGTCAATATCAACGGTACCAGCGATCGCGTAAGCGATAACCAGCAGCGGTGACGCCAAATAATTTGCTCGAGTATTCGGATGAATTCTTCCCTCGAAGTTCCGGTTGCCAGACAATACACCACAGCACACGAGCTCGTTCTGCGTATCATTACATTTTCGATTTTCATTTTTTATATTAAAAAAATCCAATAATGCTATCGAATAAATGTTACCTTTTCGATAGCCTCGACCATGGAATCGGACAGAGGTCCGCTGTTACCGATACACGTCATACAGCCATATCCGACGATATCGAAGCCAAGCTGAGTAAGGGCTGGCACTACACCGCTTTCCTTCAGGTAATACGTTACAACTCCCGAACCAGGTGACAGAGACGTCTTTATGTAAGGAGCTACCGTCAGTCCCGCTGCTACAGCATTCCTCGCCAGTAATCCTGAAATACAATTTTTATTTGTACTTATTTAATTATTTATTGTTTTGTTTATTTCTGCACTGACTTCTAATCATTAACTGTGCATAACTGAAATTTAAACTTAAGTTATTTACAATTTCACAGTTGAGCAAAAAACATTGTAATAATCTGTTCTTAATAGCGAAATAAGACTAAATTCTTGTGCAAATTGATTCAAATATACAATTAGGATATTTTCTTTCAAATGTGTATGAAAATTTTGGAACGTAATAACTCATGCTGAACCAATTTAATAAGTTAAACACATAATCTATCTACAGGCACCAGACAAAACTAAGCGTATATCTAAGCGGCGTGCAACAATAATATTTCATAGTATATCTCAAGAAAAATTCTACTGAATAAAGTACCTGCGCCAAGCATGACACTGGGGTTGCTAGTATTGGTACAGCTAGTAATCGCAGCGATGACGACAGATCCATGGCGCAGCTTATAATCTTTACCCTCGAATTGAAAGACTCCCTCGGTCTTCACCTTGTCGCCGCTCAATCCATAACCTTTGAATCCTACCTGAAAAAGGGACAGCTTTGGTTAATTATACCGTAATAACTCTCGGGATGTCTAATGGCCCCGTCGTTAAAATTTTCTCATTAATATACTACCCATAATACCTCCGAAAATGCAGACAACTAATAAATGAAATTTCAACGCAAAATCTTTTTCGGAACAATATTTTATCTGCTACGTTATGGCTCATCAATCATTATTGAATTTTTTTTTGTTATAAATATTAATTTTCATCGTGGCTCGCTGATGCATCTTATTTTAAGATTTATTAATTGATATTTGTTTCATTTAAACTCAATATCCCAGCAAAAATATTTGACTATTTCAATACAGTAAATAAATAGGTAAATAAAATTAATTGACAATTTATTCATTGATGATATAACTAACTTCTTAAAGATGAAACCCCGACTACAAAGATTCAAATTTTTAAAGATATATTGCGTAGTCGAAATATTTGAAAGTTTCAGTTCAATAAATTTTCATGAAGAACTGAAAGGACAAAATAACAATTGCAAAGAGACAATAAGAGTATGAATAACAAATAAATTACTGGTTAAAAAAAACTGTGACTAGTTAACAAAATAGATTTTTGTTTCATCGCGCATCAGTAAAATATTCAGTGAAACATGGAGCCTCTCATGCCAACATTTTACTTTTCGTTAAACATATTAAAAATACGAAGAAGAGCAGTAGGCAGTCGAGGAATGCATCAGTCATAGCTATTCGACGACTACTTTTTTTCGAGCACCGAATCACAGCAGGTGTGCACTTGTGTCGAGCTTTGAAGAAACGGCCATTTGTCTTTGTAAGTACTTTGTAATGCATCGACGCGAGTCCGGTTAAGCGGATTTTTTTTCTTTTTCCACCCGCGATGTGAGCGACCTCCGCGCATCTCGAGTTTCCGAATCATTCGGGATATAAATATATTGTGTGGAGAGAAACTTTCGTGACGATTCGCTGACGAAGGGGTTCGTCAACCCGAGTTCACTGCAGTTTCGATTTCTCATGTACGTATAGACTTTTTAACTTATCTTATTTTATAGCTTGAAACTAATTTATACACCGAATATTAGTGAAAAATGGTTACTGCATCGAAGGCGCATTTAATAAAATAGAGATTATTTGTGAAAACAGTCATTAACATTGAAATAAAATAAGAATAATCTTAAATGTCTTTAATTATATTATAAATACATAATATACATAAAAATGTTTAAATTACCTTGTAAGTAATGTAACAGAAATGAAATTACAGCTTATCACAAGTATTAAAAAAATAAAAAAAATAATAACAACTTTTTACTACCAAGATTTTTGTTCATTACTCAAAAATTCTTCGTATTTTATGGTGCAAAATTCGAATTTCATATAGTATCAATTCTAAAACATCATACGATTACTTTAATCAAATTTATTTGTACAGAATAATCCATGGGAGCATAAATAAGTTAAAGCTAAAATAAAGTGCGAAGTGAAAATATAAACTGCAGCTGTTATAAAGACACAGTAAAAGCCGGACCGCCTTTATTCTGCTAATCCCCAGCAAGCTATTTTACCAACAAAGACATCATCAAACTGTAATTCTATCGTCGTACCTTATTGTTTCATTCCTAAAACGCAGTCGTCGTTAAACCGCCATAAAATTTTAAAGTAACAGCACGATGAGCGAAATCGTAAATTTTATTTTCGAAAAAAAAGGTATATAGCTTCCCTCGAGTATAATAAATTTTTCGCATACCAAAAATCAGCGAAGTTAAAATTTTCGAGGAAAAGTTGCGACAGAAAATTGCTCAAGTCGAATCGCGATCGCGAGTATACACATAAAATCTGATGGTCTGTGCAAAACGAAAAATGATATCAAGCTGATCAGCGATTTTCGCGGATGTTCACCTTCTGCGCATCGACAATTCGTCGTGAAAGTAATATTTATTTTATCACATCAAACGTGGCTGTCCGTTACGTTTCAAAATTAGAATGTCTTTATATCGAGCGACTGCGTCGTTACGGGCTAATTTGAGTGAAAAATTTGAAAAATCGATCGTACAATACGATAGCATGACTTTCTCCCCTGAAAATCCTCCTCGAGGTGATTTTCTCTTAATGACGAGACGGCCCGACACGAGGTCATTAGAAGACCAACTTTCCGCGTAAATATTTTGAAAGAAGGGTATTGCCATTTCGACTGAGAAGGCACTCATTTGCGAGAGTTTGAGAACTTTGCTTTACAGACATTCAAGATATAAATATCTAGAAATTGTTCAAAAATCGTTTCGATGGATTTTCGTTTCTTGAAAGACAAAGTTTAGCTATCGTATAACTTTGAGTTTTCGTCACAACTTTCGAAACGGCATTCAAAATTTTGGAAGTTCAAATTTCATTTCTTTCTCCTGCGTGAACGCGTTGTTGTGTATATATATATAAATCATACGCACATACATACTGTATTTACGATTTTATTTCACTAATTCGGAAAAAATTTTACTTTTAAAGACGTATTTTTAAAAATTATGATAATAATTATAAATGCTGCAAAAACTTTAATTCTAAAAAGTCTAAACAATTGATTACAAGCTCAAAGCTATTAAGGTTTTCATTTTTAAATGCATGTCTTAATGAATAATAATTTTTTCCTATGTCGCATATCTTGATGACTCGTAGTTTTTAGGCTTATTTGTACAGAGTAAGTATGTAGATCGGCAGAATTTCGGAAAACGTTGTTTGCAGTATCGTTAATTTTGTTTAAAAATTAAAAAGAAAAACGAAAATGATCAATGTATTTAATCACTAAATTACGCGTTGAAACAATAAATTAGCTTGAAGGAAACTACTTGCCACTGAATCGGCAGCAATTTTTTTGTTGACTAAGCAAGAGTTTTAGCAATTAACGATCAATGTAAGTACTTGACGTCAGAGTTAATGTATCCGCACATCAGACGGATGTCTAATGGCATTGCAATGGCCCCCGACGTTTGTAATTTAATTTTGATTCATACAAGGTTGCACCTATATGAGCATATGAAATAGTCGGAAAGCTCGGCAAAATCAAAGTCAACGAACTGCTCGCCAGCCGAATCTTCGGCCTCAGCAAAATTCGATGCACACGACTTTGAAGCTCGTTGCTTCATCATTTCGACGGCGTGACACATGCTCTCGTCTCAGAAAAATTAATTTAAAATCGCCTCGGCAGGCTGTACAAAATAAAAAAAGAAATTTCACAATGCACCGCGAGCGCGCAGAACGAGCGCTACAAGAGAGACAGTCGTCGAAACGCGCACGATCTAAGTCCCAACAGAGGAAGTGCGACAGCTCTATCTAATTATTTTCCAAAGCTTTCGGAGCCGGGAAACGCGATAGCGATGTTTAAGCGACGCTCGAAGCGGTGAAAATCGATCGCGATTCAGCGCATTGTTCTCTATAACGCTTATACACAGGCTCTCGCATGACTATGTATATACGCCTGTGACTATCCGCTCAACTAAGCCGCCGCGCGTTGGTTTGCATAAATTCATCCAAAACAGAATTTCCAGCGAAGCGAAAAAGCCCGAAGGATTCTTTCGGGAAAGCCTCGTGCGCACGGAGGGGGAGGAAGAAGAAGCTCGGCCAATTGGGGGTGCTGGGACCGGTTAGGTGGGGAGCGGCTTCGGCGTCGTGAGGCGCAAGTATAAATGGGCCTGGCGACTCGAGCCGGGCGTCAGTCGTGCGCTTCTCTCGTTATAAACGGTCGGCGAGCAGGTGTCAGTCCGTTTTAGCGTGGGATTATTTTCCGGATTTTCCATGGAACTCCTCGCTCGCAGGTGTGCAACAGTGTTGTTTCGTGGATCGAGAGGTGTTCGCGAAATTTTTTTTTTAGCCAGGTATTCCGATTCCGAGTGTCTCGAGGAATTTTCGATTGTATACTCTTGTACTTTTGTTTTTCGCGGAGAATTCGAAAAAATATTCTTACTTTGGCAAAGTCGAATTCTCCAGGTGTAGTATTACATTGCTCGCAGGAAGTCTGCGAAATTCTTGATAAGAGAAATTTTCAGTCGATTCAGCTGTTCGCGTCTCAATGTCGCGGTTTTAGCATCAACTTCGTAGATCGCAAAATGACAATTTAGACAATGTTTAATTCTATTTAATTGTAAATAATGAAAGAAGACGGAAGGTAAGAAGGCTGCTGTCGGGTGAAATCCTGCTTGGTTAGGGAATTATTAACGCCTCACCGGGTAGGATTCATCCAATGTCTGCCTCTTCTCAACTGTTCGCCGTTTACCGTCTCGATAAATAAAGATCGTCTCTACGTTAGGGGCGAAGTATCGATCTAGTGACACGTTGATACTCGAATTCGTGACTAGATCGAAATACTCGTCCCTGACTTCGAGAACCAACATCGAAGTTAAACTTCATTACGGAAGATTTAAGAAGCGCGAACTTCAAACCCTTTGTCCCGTTTATTTTTCTTTGGTGATCTATCTGTACGATGAATTTAAAAAATCATAAAGCTAGATCAGCAAAGGAAAATGCACGTGGACCAGTCATCGAGCGACTTCGCAATGCATAAGCAAGAAACATCAAGAGGATATTCACAATAAGGTAGCAGAATTTGAAGGAACTCTTGCGGTGATGTGTATATCATTGAATTTTCATATCACAGCAGTAGTTACCTAGGATTCTACTGTCCAAAATCATCGAATATCCACTGGATTGAAGTATCCCCCCAATGATGTTAGTGAAAAGTTATCGAGTTGCCAAGTACCACGTGAGATAAACGTGATCCTGTCTGACGATACATACAATGCGTCACTGGGTTATGTTTGTCCCATATAAGTACTTTTTCAACAACATAAGCAACTTCTTAGCTAATGCATAACCAAAAATACTACTTTTCTCCTGTTGGTTTTTCGTAAGTTAAAAATTATTTATAATGTACTTGTATATTATACACTTACTTTGTTGATGAGGCAAGCGTTAAAATCTTTCTTCATATCAACTACTGAGACGCGGTCATGTGGTCTCTTAGGTCCACTGACACTGGAAACGACAGTGGACAGGTCTAGCGAAACGACTTCAGAGAAAACAGGATCTTGGCTCGGATCATCGTAATTTCGAATCATACGCACTGATTTTAGATATTTTTCGATTCTTTCTATGTGTTCCTCAGATCGATCTAAAATATTTCAATTGCTTTTAAAGCTCTTTCAAATTTAATGAAGTTTTAAGACTAATAAAAAACTTTACTTGTTTGACGAAGATAATGTAAGCTCTGGTTATCTACAGGGAAAAAACCAACTGTTGCTCCATATTCAGGACACATGTTAGAGATGGTAGCTCGGTCGGCAATGCTCAATTGAGAAACGCCAGAACCAAAGAATTCAACAAATTTTCCAACAACGCCCAGTTGTCGTAAATTCTTTAAAGTAAAATAATTTGTTTTAATTTTCAGAAATCACACTTATGCTATTAAAAAATATTTGACGTTTTGTTCTTACCTTGGTAATAGTCAGCACGAGATCGGTTGAAGTGACGTACTGATTTAATTGTCCCTCCAATTTATAACCAACTACTTTAGGTATAAGCATTGATATAGCTTGCCCAAGCATGACAGCTTCAGCTTCGATTCCACCAACACCCCAGCCAAGTACACCAAGACCATTAATCATGGTAGTATGAGAGTCAGTTCCCACCACGCTATCAGGGAATACATAGTCATTCATATCAAAAACTACTCTAGCCAAATACTCCAGATTGACCTGATGAACTATACCACTGCCAGGTGGTACAATTAACATATTCTGAAAAGCTTTGGCACCCCATTTCAAAAACATAAATCTTTCCTTGTTTCTCTCAAATTCCAATTCCTCATTCTTTTTGCTGGCATCTTCGCTTTAAATTCACATTAGAAATTAGAATTTAAATCTTATAAATACAAATATTTTAAGTATTTCTAATTCCCATACCTTCTGGTAAAATCGACTTGAACAGAGTGGTCAATGACTAGATCAGATGGACACACAGGATTAATTTTGTCTGGATCTCCATTGAGCCTTTTAACAGCATCTCTCATAGCGGCAAAATCAACAACTGCAGGAACTCCAGTGAAATCCTATGTTAAAAAAAAGAGGTTTTATATTAGCATTTATACGTTTTTATGTGTTAATTTTTATACATTTGCAACAACAAATACATATATCTTAAGTGAACTTATTTGATATTAAAAAATTACTCAATTGTAATCTAATGTTCTATCATGTATGAAAATCAGTAAATTTTATTTACATTTACAGATAATGTGTATTAGCTTTGTTATCATGTGATTCTAAAAATAACTCACATTTATCAAAAATAACTTATCAGACATGATTATTGCGCTTTTTTTGCTTATTAATACCTTAAAAATTATGTAAAATTCCATCAATAAAAATGTACCTGAAGAATTACTCTGGCAGGTTTAAATGCCACCTCCACTCCTTCCTCCACTGCTTGATTCTTTTCCCAATCCAAGATCTTCTCGACATCCTTACTTTTGACTTGGAACTCATCGCAATTCCTCACTGCACTTTCAAGCAGTACTCTTATAGAAAAAGGCAATTTATCTGCAATTAAAAGTAGATTAATAATACCCGATCATGTAAGAAACGTGTATCTAACTAACGCAATAATACATTCAAGCATTTCCATAATAATTTACAATATTTTTTTTAATGCGAACGAACTTGATAAATACCATATTTTTCTCCAAAAGTAGTGACATCAAAGTACTTCTTCGATTTTCCTGCGACATCAATGGACTTGAGCAGATTCTTGAAAGGGTTCTCCGCTGAAAAGTAAAAGCCTTTAAGCTAAATGCTTATAGAACTGGACACACCTTCGACTCTTCATCGCAACACACTTTTACGTAAACACGCTCTGTATAAATTAAAAAAAAATGACATTTGCATCCCAAATGAGCCTCGACGCAGAACGAAACTGCCAGATCATCGAGTCTCGCAGGCAAACCTATGGCGATTTAAAATTTTCTACAAACTCTATATACGAATCGTCAAAACTAGGATCTACGTCGCAAAGTCACTTGCTTGTTTTCTCACAGCGCCTCGACTTTTGTTTTCCTTTCGATAACAATATCCTGCGACGCGAGTGTTCCGCGAGGGCAATATCGTTCGCCGAAAACCGTTGAGAATCACAGACAACCAGAACGAATTTCACACGTACCAGTGCCGGACATCGCAAGGAACCGCTGGAAACTTCGTTAGACGCGCGAGCGGGCTTTTTGCAATGAAAATCGCGAGAAAATACGGAGAGAGAGGTCAAACCTGCAGCTTACACTTACCAGCCATGATTGTCACTGCGGGAGTCACGTCGTCCACTCTCTCTCTCCTGCGGCCTCTGCAGACACTGTATACCTGTATGTACGTAAACTAAGCGCGAGTCGTGGAATGAGTAAATACGAGATTGAGGTTATGCAGCCACTATATATGTATACTCAAGCGCTGTTCTGTTCACGCACTTCCCACAATCTCGCACGTCTACTTATATATAAAAAAAAGTAGGTATACGTATACTTATAGAATAGAGGAGCGGCAGACACCAGATAGTAATCGAAGCTGATGTAAGCATAGATATCCTACATTCCTATTCCTACCATATGTTTATATGAATGTGACTCAGAAGGAGAAGCAGTTTTTTAATTATCGTGTGCCGATATGTTGATTGCGCGAGTTTAACTGGAGGCAAATATTGCAAATTGACACTGTTTATTGGTTGCAATAATCCAGAAATCTTTTTACTTTCTTAAAATGAAAACAGTACAGTAGTCGACTATTACGCGTAAATAATTAATAAGCAAGCGCACTTGCGGGAATTTGAATTTCGCGCCAGTAGCTTTTGCATAGATGGCGCTCAACGAAGAGCGCTCAAAATTTGAAATGAAAACAAGAACTGCGCACTTATAATTAATTCAAAACCAACACTGCGAAAATGCTCGTCTCGAATGATTTGAAATTCATCGTAAAAACAAGCGATACAGCGCCATTGGTCTGTCAGACGATACTAACCTCAAGCTTTCGGACTGTTCCACAAATTCAAAATTCACGTAAGTACACTTTCGCCAACTCACAGGAGCTGGAAACTCCGTTTTCTTGCTCATCTCGAATAATGACGAGAACACCGTTGTTCGACACTTTCAGAAGTGCAATCAATCAATCAATCACAAATCTCACTCGAAACCTGCCAAACAAAAGGTACGAGATGAACCGGGCGCGTCGAAGGGGTTAGCCGCGCCAACTCCATCGAGTCCGTCAATCATGAATTTGAAACGGACGACAGGCAGCGTCCCGACATGACGAGCCGCTAAAAAACCAAAACTCTGCATGCATCGACGCAAAATTTTCCGCGTAAAAGGATTAGTCTGAAAGCGACAAAAACAGAAAAATATGCACCGAAATCCACGATCGACGACGCCATGCCGTCCACCACCTGCCAGAGCAGGCGGTGGCGAGCCTTCGTCCGGCTTGGCCCAAGTGCAATGCCCTCGTAATAATATTTTTAATTAATCTCTGGCGCGAGATAGCACAGCTCCGAGTATTCGCTCGTTTGCTTACTTTCTGTAGGCCGCGGACCACCGAAACGATCGCAGGTGCAGTCGACGATTCCGAAAAGGGGTCCACCGCCCGCTCCGCCGAAGAAGCTCGACTACAAGAAGCCCGCGATGACGAAGGCCATGGCCCAGAGGCTGAAGCACACGCAGAAGTTGCAGGAGGAGTTGGCGCGGAAAGAGGCGGAGAAGACGCGGAAGATCCGCAGGACGGCGGCGCCGATCGGGGGCGACGCCCGGATGGGTCGCGAGAGACGGCCCGGTGACGTGCGTTTCACTGCTATGAGACGCCATCGTTCGAATTTTAATGCATATCTGAATTTCATACTTCCACCCGCGTCGTATTTATACCGAAATCCAAAATTCCCATAATTTTTTATTTTACACCGCAATTTCGAATGAACAGAAAAATACAAAGAAATGTTTCTCTCTCCCTCGAGAGAGTAGACAGTAGCACACAGCATCGCATTATAATATACCGATCGTCGAAGCGACTTGGCCGATCCATTGTACACTGCCCGCAGAGGTGCCGGCAGACGAAGGAAGCCCGTTGCCTGGCGAGCTCGACCCACCGCGAGACCCCGGCACCGGAGAAGCCGTGCCCCCGGGAGCGATCTCAGCCTGCAGCCCGGGAGAGATCGGCCGGGCCATCCGGATCCGGAGCGGTGCCCGCGCGCACGAAGAATCTCGCCGAGTCGATGAACGCCGACATCGTCCACGCGGAGCCGCTTCGGCCTGGGCTCGTCGACAATCTCATCATACCGCCCGGCGCGATCGACTCCGAGAAGACGACGATCGTCAGCATACCCCAGCCGGAGGCCAGCCAGCTGAACAACTCGACGATCGCCGCCTCCAGCAGTCACCCGACCAACAAAAGTGCGCAGCTCATTGCCGAGACCCTCGACGAGCAGGTAGGCCTTTTCGACTTCATTTCGCGAGCGATCTGCGCGAGGATGCTCTCTGAGGGCTTGGGTCGTCGCAGGACGCTGCCGAAGCCGCCGTGGTCAATAGCAAGCTGCAGGACATGCAGCAGGCTCGGCGCGATTTTGTCATGGCCGTGGCGAACGTCGGTGGTAACGCCGTCAATCTGCAGGTACTGTGCACGCTCCACCTTCTATACTCGATTATCGCTAATCCTTGTCGAGTCCAGCAGAATTTTAATTTGGCATGGTTGCAGGTTCATTCTGTCTGACGTGCGCTAAGAATTATCACCTACAAAAAATCAAACTCTACATTGATAATAATTCATTATTTGTCGTGTTAATTAACGAAAGATAATATTGCTTCGTGAATAACTTTTGGCAGTAGCATCTGCGTTACTATCGATAATTATGATTTTTTGTTTAACTGTTAAACGTTAATTTTCTGTTTAACTGCAAGAGGGAGAGCCGTTGTATAATATCAGTAAATTATTTTATCACCTGTTTGTAAGATTTTTATAATTGACGATTTCAAAATTTATGCAAATAGATAAGCCAACCGAAAATATAGCCCAAAGTACGCGCAATATTATACGCGGGCTAATTACGTTTCTTGTGCTTTATTATTATTAAAAAAGAGCACGAGTTTTTTTAACTAAAATACATATATCTATCCGTACATGTCCAACTGCACGATTTTTCCTCTAATCTAATGAAAAAAATCTTTCCAAAAAACTACTTAAACTCTCTCTCTCTCTCTCTCTCTCTCTCTCTCTCTCTCTCTCTCTCTCTCTTCAGACACGTTCAATTGAAACAAAAATATACACATACTTTCAATCAAAGGTGCACAAAAATCTGAAACCCCTTCTGTCCACGTAGGAGGATGAGGACGATTGTCCGGGCATAGATTTTCCCAACTTCAGCCAGAACGTCACCCCGATCGCCAACATAACGTCGCCCAGGCTAACGACTCCCCCGCCGCCGAGTCCCCCGACTCCGAAATTGTATCGCTGTCCCTCGCTGGAGGACCCGGAGCTCCAGATCAGGTATCACCGGAACCACCCGGTGGTCGAGGCGGCGCGCGACTACCTACGGCGAGCCGCTTGCCTCAACCAGCCCGAGAACGAGCCCGAGCCGGAGTACCTCGAGGAGTGCCCTGTCATCGGGGCCGAGAACAACGACGAAGTCTGCCCAGCGCCCACCTACACCGCCATACCCAGGTACACGCGGATCGCTACAAAAACGGTTGAGAATGCCCAATTTTGCAGCGCATGTGTGTAATGCGAATGATTTTACAGTAGTATAGGGGCAGTGCAAGGGGCAGTGCAAATAAATATAGACTTGCGCAGATTGAGAGTAAAAAGAGAACGGAAAATAAATTTTTGTTCTTTTCCGTGCGCGAATGCTTTGTATCGAAGGCGGATTTTTTGAATTTTCTGAGACCCATTGTGTATTCTACACTGCTTCGTGCAGAATTATGAAATGGCTGAAAAAAAAAGTTTCCACTCAGACTAAAACTAGAATACTCCCGTAGTATTCGAAATAGACTGAAATCGCCAAAACAATGAGCGCGATTAATCAAATTTCAGGTTTATTTAAAAAAGTTATTGTACACGTTAAAAGAAAAAGTAATAAGTTTATCTTGTCGATGCAAAGTCACGCAATGTTTTGTAACGATTATTATTTAGGAGACAACAGCCGTATTATTATCTGCCGATGGATGTCGATCGGTTGGAACGGTTCTTCGATCTCGAGAACTATCCGCCTCCAAGTCCGTGTACACCGCCACCGCCGCCGCCACCAGGTACGGTTCCGCCAACTGGCAGGGAGTGTCTACCCGAGGACCTCTGGGAACTTGAGGATCCTTGGTATCGCGAACCAGTTTATCCCGATCTTATCGAGTGGTCGTGTGAAGGTACTTGCACTAGTTTTCACATTCGGAGTTACCCCCGTCGAGCCTTTCACGCATCGCTCATTCTCTTTTGCAGAATAAATCCAGTCCCAGCTTCGCGTCGCATAACGAGCTCTTCTTCTCGTTGCAGCATTTTTTTGAAAATTTTACATTATCTTGTTGGCCGCACGCATCCCAGCAATTTTTTATATAACTGTTTCGAGAGACTTTCACAATGAATTTACAGAAGGCATGTCGATGCATGCATTAAAAAAAAAAAGTGTAAAAGTGATTATAAATGTTGCAAATAAAAATTCAATGAACACGCCGCGCAATCTATTCGATTACACCTGAGTCTGATGAAATTTCAACAAATATCCCCTGAACCGTAAACATTCTTGGAACTTCTCGAACATC
Source organism: Philotrypesis tridentata (assembly GCA_018906965.1). Lineage (NCBI taxonomy): Eukaryota > Metazoa > Arthropoda > Insecta > Hymenoptera > Pteromalidae > Philotrypesis > Philotrypesis tridentata. The sequence continues at coordinate 1,231,840 of JACCIB010000016.1, read as the reverse complement.
GGAAATGATCGGCGATTTGTGTACACAAATATAAGATAGGTATACACTCGATGGAATCGCTCTAGTCGCTCGCAAAGTGTGCAGCAGGCTCGCAAGACAGGAACAAGGAGGTCCCGCAAGGAGGAATAACCGACTCTCCAATTTATTAAGCAATCGTCAGTATTAAATCGAATAAGTGGCTGCAGGCAAGAGCCAACCAGTATGTCGCGCGACAGTTTCCAAGGTCGCTTACCGAGGCTATCAAACGAAAACAGTGTCGAGCGAGTCGAGCCCAAAAGCTATTGCACAGCCCTGTTCCACTCAGTCCTCGAGGACGACATAAAAATAGCCAGAATCCAGCTGGAGAACGGAGCCGATCCGAACCTCGACGAGGACGTACCCGTCCTCCATGTCGCGGTGCACAACTCGTCCCTACGGATGGTGGACCTCCTGGTGAAGCACCAGGTCGATCTCGATCGGAAATCCAAAGCGAGCGGTAAGACAGCCTTGTACCGCGCCGTCGAAAGCAACCAGACGGACATGGCAATTGTGCTCCTCTACCACGGGGCTCACGTCGGCGTGTCCGATTGTGAGGTCCAGGGCAAGACTCTGCTCCACATAGCCCTGAAAAATCGCAACGAACGGCTGGCCCTTGCCGTAGCACAGTGCAGTCCCCCGCAGAGCATCGACCTGGTCGACTACGGACTCACCGCTTTGCATCTCGCCGTCGAGAGGGGCTACGTCCGCGTAGTCCAGGAGTTGATTAATAAAGGAGCCAATATAAACGGGATGACCTTCAGGTTTACGGATCCGTTGTTCATTGCTGTGATGAATTGTGATCGAGTTATGGTTGAGTTGCTCATCAGAAACGGCGCCAAGATGAACGTTACCGCTTTTGGATTGGCTCTACATTACGCCGTTAGTCGAAGGTAAGACTTGTCCGTTTCTTCACAATACGTAAGTATGTTTCGGCGAGTTCTGAAAAGATGTATTTGTCTTTATACTTCGTCAAGCGACTTCTAGTCCAAGCATTTTTCTTATTTTCATAAACAATTATATGTTTACGTAATGAGACGCAAAGAGAAGATTTTCGAATTATTAAAAAATTGTATAAAGTTCAGTAGCCAAGCTTAGTGCACGAATAATCATTGCAGGTACAAAGAGATTGTGAAAATGCTTCTCGACAGCAAGGTAGCCAAGATCAAAGAATACAACAGCGACGGGCTGACTTCCCTCCACGTGGCGGTGTTATCCAGCCACCTGGATATGGCGACTCTCTGCATCGATTACGGAGCCGACGTGAACGCGCGCTGTTTGACCAACAACCTGCCCTGCCTTTACTACGCCAGCGAAAAGGGCGATCGGAGGATGGTGAGGTTGCTCTTGGAGAACGGGGCCGTCGCCATCGAGGCAATATGCGACTGCAGCACTTTGCTGGACGCTGCGATTCTGTGGAGGAACGAGGAAATCGCGAGGATGCTCATCCAGAAAGGAGCCACCGTCAACCTAGTCCGTGACGACGACGAGGAAGGGACGCTACTGGCCATTAAGATCCTTGCCGAGCTTACCTTCAGGGACGCCAAAATGTATGGGCAGCTATTTTCGTCTTTTACACAGCTCGTACGCGAAGCCAAGAACTTTGTTAGGAGTGCGAAATTCAAATAAAGTTTTCTCGGTTCTCTCTTACTAAAGTAGCAAAAAAATAATTGTATAATTATATTGTAAAATATGTAGCTGGTACATATTGCAAAATGAATTTCAGTAAATTAGTGCTTTTACTAATTTACACAATAACTTACAATAAATCACAACAAAGTTGTGATTTATAAATTAGAGTTTTACTGTCTACAGTGCCCATGAGGAGGACATTTAATGCCCTGAAAATAACGTGCAAATACACACATTTTACTCTCACATAAATGAAAAAAGCTGATTACTGAATTTCATACGACTATCAGACATTTTAAATTTAAATTACCCGTGAATATACGTCTGAATACTCCTCTAGTCGTTCTAACTTTTCAAGCATCGTAATATGTGCTTGCACACAGTATACTATATATAATATTCGTCTCCCGCACAGGCTGAAGCTCGCCAAGCACAACTTGAACGAAATCCAGAAGAACATCAAGTGGAGGCGCTACTTTGACTTCTGCCTGCAGGAGCTTTCGCACATGCGCAACGTCAAGGTCTTCAACAACGTGAGCTTCAGCGAGCTCATGAGCCCGAACGCAAACAGAGTCGCGGCTTACGGCCGCAACGAGGAGTTGGAAGCGGAGTTTCCGGCCTGCGGCTACAGAAGCAAGTTTCCCATCTACGCGAGCATGCTGTCGCTAAAATACGCCCAAGCGCGTGTGCGCGGCGCCTTGCTCCGTAAAGCAGAGGAGAGATTCGAAAGACTGAGCAACAAATTCGCCCTGCCCGCCGTCTGCGCCGCCAAGGTCCTCGGGTTTCTTCAGAACGAGGAGCTCAAACATTTCATACGGGCGTTCTGCGACTGTCGGGGAGCGGAACACCAATGCGGACCTCAAATCGATATTACTTTTTAACGGGACTCTCTTTTTTTTTGTATGTACATGCGTATACGTATAGTCGGTTACTCGCTCAAGTTTGGGAAGCGAACCTTGCGATTCCGAGCTTGTCGCCACAGGTGTATGGGATTAGGACCTACGGAGGGAAACTGAATCGCAATGGCTACTTTTTTCCGAACTTGCGACGATGTGGTACGTTGCACTTGGCTAAAAGCACAGCGGTGTGCCGCAATACAAAAACTTCTCTCCGCTGGTGTATAGAAATTAGGACCAGCGGGAAGAAATTTATAGCGACAGCTCGACGTGCGATTTATCCAAGTGTAAACAACTCGATTTTATATTAATTACGAGCGTCCCCCGACACTTTTTATGCGCTGCAGAGATCAGCGCGATGCGACCTTACCATTTTTAAGCTAATCAACGTACGAGATTCGTATAGAAATAATACATATCGTGATTTATGTATTTGTGATTGTAAGTTAATCGATAATGTGTACCTTGAAGAATATAGTCATTTTATATAGTATAGGAAAATATACGTCTATAGAAATTCATGTATACGAACTCGACAATATTTGTATATTATAATTCGAAACACGATTAAGTATAAATAAACATGGCTCCCAACGCACACAAACACAAATCTTTGATTTTCAAACTGCGAAGCTGTGTATACGAGCGTTCGAAATTTTCCTTTTCCCCGAAATCCGGCAATGAGTTTCCGACAGTTAAAAGTATATACTTGTATAAATCCTTGGACGAGCGAGAAGCCGCTTTAGTCTCAATTCCATCGACGCGAGAGGACGAACACACAACAGGTACACTCGCACTATGTAAACATTGGACTCTGCCCCTTCAGAAGTAATCTCTCGCGTCCACAGACAGCAAGTATAAGTACTTACACAGCTCGCGTTCCGAAGATCAAAAAACAAAAAAACTAAGAAAGTACAAAGAATAAAATAAAGCGCGGAAGAATGACGCAGAGCCTGAGTCTGGCGGTGGCCTACAACGACGAGAGCATTGTCAAGATGTTCATCAACGACAGCAACGTCGAGGTAAACAAGCGCACGTCGCCGCTCGGCCGCACGATGCTTCACCTGGCCGTCCGCAACGACAACGTCGACATCGCGCGGCTCCTGATCGAGCGCGGCGCCGACGTCAACGCCACCTCCGACGACCAGCTCACCGCCATGCACATCGCCGTGGCCAACAGGTCGAGGACTATGGTCGAGCTCCTCGTCGAGCACGAGGCCAGCGTCGATCCCAAGGTCAAGTTCAACGGGAAGACGCCGCTCTACATGGCGGTCGAGCACGACTGCCGCGAGATCGTCGAGGTCCTTCTGAGAAACGGCGCGAGCATCGAGGAGGCCACCATCCTCAACACCACCGTCCTCCACGTCGCCCTCAGGATCAACGCCTACGGGCTGGCTCTGCTCCTCGCCAATTACGTTTCCGCCGCTATGCTCGACGTCAAGGACAACCTGGAAGGTAAAGTCTATTTCAGCTTTTGTTTTGAAAATCAAAAATAGACAATTTTTCTGCGAAATCATGTAAATATACTTATTCGAATACATTAAGTGTAATATTTTCGAATTTGTTCAGCTTCCGTGCGCAACTATAGTTTACGAACCGTTTTAATTTGCAATTCTTCCTTCCTAAAAGCCAAAACCAATTTAATTGTAATACCTTAATCGTTGTACTAAACATAACGAGATTATTCGTATTAAAGGTAAAACGGTTCTGCACATGGCGATCGAGCGCAAGCATCGGGAGCTCGTGAAACTACTCCTGCAAAAGGGCGCGAACACCGGGACGACCTACCGGACGACCTCACCTCTGAGTATGGCACTCGCCCGGCAGGACGTCGAGATGGCCGCATTGCTGCTGCAGTACGGGGCGAACAATAAGCAGTCGTCGGACGAGTGTCTGCGCTACGCGATGAGGAATCGGTGCGCCGAGATCGCGGCGAACCTCCTCGAGAGCGGCTCGGCCGACGTCAATCACGTGAGCAAGGACGGCTCCAGCGCCCTCTACGCCGCCGTGCAGAGCGGCCACGTCGAGATGGTGAGGCTCTGCCTCGATCACGGCGCGAGCCTCGAGTGCCTCGGGCCCGACAAGCTTCCCATCCTCTACTACGCCATCAAGAAGGGCAACCCCGAGGTCGTCCGGCTGCTGCTCGAGCGCGGCGCCCTGGCCCACGACATCGTCTACCGCGGCCACAAGTACAGCCTCCTCGACGTCGCCGCCAAGTGCCGGGACGTCTGCGTCTGCAAGATGCTGCTCCGGCGCGGCGTCGCCATCAACCCCGGCTGTCCCAAGGCCGAGCTCGCCTTCGCCGTCAAGTGCATCGCGCTGCTCCAGACCACCGAGCCCGGCGTCGTCGCCGCGAAGAACCTCGAGCTCCTCGCCGGCCACAAGCTCTGGAGCAGGTTTCACGACAAGTGCCTCGCCGAGATCGAGCTGCTCAAGCGGGAGAGCCTCGTCGGCAGCATCAGCTTCTACGACCTGCTGAGCAAGGGCGAGAACGAGCTCGCGACCTACGCCAGGAACAAGGACTTCGTCGTCGAGTTCCTCAAGAGCAACTACCGCTCCAGATTCGCCATCTACGGGGAGGCCCTCGCGCTCAACTACACCAAGGCTCGCGTGAGGAATAGCCTGCTGCAGAAGGCCGTCGAGGACTTCGGCAGGCTCCACGAGTTCGGCCTGACCAGCGTCTGCGCCCAGAAAATCGTCTCCCAATTGTCCAACGACGACCTCAGGAACTTCATCAAAGCCGTCTGCGAGTGCAGGCTCGACCTGCACGTCTGCCTGCCACAGTTGATTATCTCGCTTTGAGACTCGTATTTATTATTGTCAATCGTTCGTATTGTCACCCGTGTGCGATCGACCGATTTTGTTTCCCATCTACGTTATTATATATTATTACTCCAAGTACTTACAATTTGTATTTCCGTTTTATTTATGAGTCGGTGTTGTTAATTATATGAAAGTTTTCAGACTATAACTTTTTTTTTAAAAAATTGTACATATATTGCTCTAGTTTTTTGAATATTCATATACGAATGTTTTAATTTCTTTTCTATATTTTAAATTTGACTCAACATCGTTGAAGAATGCATCGAAATTCTTTGTTTGTGAATCATGTTACGCCAATTATTATACTTTACAATACGTACTACTACAAGTATAATTATATGAGCTTATATACGCGTCCGTTGTCCGCGTTAGAATTAATAGTATAAGTCTATGTATACGCCAAGCGAATGGAATATAGTTTATCGTGTAAACTTTAAAAAAGAATCTTTACCGATTACATTTTATCAATGTATTAATTAATTATTGTGTAAGCGTTTACTCTGTGAAATTGGTAAAATTAGTTGATTTTTTTACGTCTTTTTCGTATTTTTTGTGACTGTATTTATTTTTAATTTTTATTATATGCGAAAACAATTTAAAGACTGAAATTCAACACGAAATATGAAATTGCGATAAACGTGTAACGCGATATTATTACGTTTAAATTTTCTCGATAAATAAAATAAACCTTTATTATTTAAAGTAATTTCAACTCAAGATTCTCATTGACTGTGTTCAAACCCTCGCTGTGTCCTTGTATATAGAAAATAAATAGATCCGTATGTATTGTTGTATACCTCTTAGAAGTTGTAGTTTATATACTCATCGCATATTCACGTACGTGGGTCACGGACTCACGGCGTTTAATTCAAATTCATCGTTATTCCCGCCACCTTTACGATGATTCGAAACAATATCGAAACCCGCCGCAGAGGCCGCCTCTGTACAACAAAATAATTCGCATGGCGGCGGGATGCACGTGCAAACGTGCATATATATTTAGCAGCAATTAACAGCTTGTATATTTGCAATAAATAATAAATGATGTGATTTCAAAAATATTTATTGCTGTCAATATTAACTTATAAATCTACATATAAACTTACGTGAGTATGTCGACGTTTATCATCGAGAGAAATCTAATTTTTTATGCATGACAGGTTATATTTTTTACTTTATTTGTATACTTAGCAACGAGAATGAAAGTTCCTCGATTTGTATCCTTGTGATTTAGCCGAAAAAATAACGTTTTATTTCTTTCAGATAAATATTAAAAACAACATGGCTAAGGTTAAGAACAAAAAATCAAAACTCGCAGACTCTTATGCTAAAAGGAGAAAGCAACAACAAACAAAGAAGACTCTTACCCCCTTTGAGGTACATGTTAATAGGGATAAACAAAAAGTTCTGGGTAGAAAAAGTAAGGCAGATACAGGTTTACCTGGAATTGCCAGGACAAAAGCTATAGCCAAACGTAAGAATACGTTACTCAATGAATATAAAGTCAAAGATAAAGACAACATTTTCTTGGATAGACGAATAGGTGAAAGGAATTCAGGCATGACTCAAGAGGATAAAGCTATGGCAAGATTTGCTGCTGAAAGAGTCAAAGCTCATAGCAAAAAGAACATATTTAATTTAAATGAGGATGAAGTGCTGACCCATAGAGGTCAATCTTTGATGGATATTGAAAAGTATGATGATCCAAGAAGCGATGAAGATGATTACAGTGACAATGAAAATAAAACAGGAAAATTAGATAAAAAGTTTGTTGGTGATGCTCATTTTGGAGGTGGTGTTTTGTCAAAACCAGACTCTGAGATGTCAAGAAAGGATTTAATAGAACAACTAATAATAGAATCAAAGAAAAGAAAAGCCGAGAGACAAAGAATAAGGGAACAAACAATTGATTTGACAGAAAAATTAGATGAAGAATGGCGTGATTTGTTGCCACTAGTGGCATCGTCAAATAAAGCTTTGCAAGATGCAGAAATAGAAAAACCAAAGGCTGATGATTATGACATAGCTATGAGAGAGTTGAAATTTGAAGCCAGAGGAATGCCAACTGACAAGTTAAAATCAGAAGAAGCAATAGCTAAAGAAGAAAAAATTAAATTAGAAAAGTTAGAAGAAGATAGATTGGCTCGGATGAAAGGATTTTCAGATGAAGTTGAATTCCAGAAAAAACACAGGTCAGCAGATGATTTGGATGACTTTCATATAGAAAAAATTGTAGATGAAGTATCTGACAATGAAAATGAAATTCCTGATTTACAAAGTATTCTGACAAAATATAAAAACAAAGCAAAAGATAATGAAAATATCGAAGCTAATAGTAAAGAAGCAGAAGATGATGAGGAACCTGAAGAAGACCAAGAAGAAAACGGTGCTGAAAATGAAAATTCGGAAGAAGAATCAGGTGAAGAAGATGAAGAGGATGAAGAAGATGATGAAGAGGATGATGAAGAGTCAGAGGATAATTTATCTGATTTAAAAGAGTCAGAATCATCTGAAAATGAAGAAGAAATAGAAAATGAAGATTTAAGTAGTAAAATGAAAGTAGAAGCAAAGAATGAAATTGTACATAAGAAGACTGAATTGATACAGAATGGTAGTGTAAAAAATAAAACAAATGATTCAATAAAAGGTGAGGAAAAAGCTGAAATTGTAAATATAGAATCCACAACTAATAATGCTGAGGCATATGTAAATATGAAAGAAAGGGAAGCAATTATGGAAAAAGCTCGCCAAGAATTGCCTTTCACGTTCAAAGCACCAGTAACATATAAAGAATTAGTAGATCTATTTAAAGATAAAAATCCAGACTATCAAGCTGTTGTTGTTGAAAGGATTATAAAATGCAATCATTGGAAACTAGCTGAAAAAAACAAAGAGAAGCTCTTAAATCTATTTTCATACCTTATGGAATATTTAAATAATCTGGCATCAATGAGCAGTTTAAAAGATACTGTGCACTTTTTTAAAATTTTTGACAGACTTTGCCCACATTTGTATGATCTAATTCAAGCAAATCCTATTGGAACGAGAATTCGTTTGCAAGAGATTCTTAAAGAAAAACACAATCAGTTTGAAAATAACATAAAAGTTTACCCTGGACTTGACACTGTAAGCAAATAAAATTATTTTCTAAAATTATTCATTTATATAAGTTGTAATTAATATTATTACATTTTTATCACAGATTTTCCTGTTTAAACTGGTGTCTATCATGTATCCAACATCAGACTTCAGGCATCCCATTGTTACTCCATGTTTAGTTTTCATGTCACAGATTCTGTTAAGGTGTAAAGTTAAGAGAAAGTGTGACATTTCCAAAGGTCTTTTCATTTGTACACTAATTTTAGAGGTAAATTTAACATTTATTAGCAAGAATGAAAATTATTTTTTTTCTGTCAGCTATAATAAAATTCTTTTCTACAGTATACTGTGCTTAGCAAAAGGTGGTCTCCAGCAGTCATAAATTATCTTCGAGGAATAATTTATGTATCATTACCAAAACCATTTTCAAGGGTGATTAAAGTCATACCACCTTTTAAATCTATTGGTAATGTAAGCAACATATTAGTATTGGAGGAGAATCACAAAAAATTAGAAATTGATCCAACAGCAGTAAAAATGAATGTAGAAGATTTAGTGGATGAAGAAATGGACGATGATTATAGATTAAGGACATTCACTACTGCTTTAAATTTATTATGTGAATTTGAAAAGCAATGCAGTGAGCTGGATGCTGCCTTTTTAATTTTTGAACCCATTTTGACCCTCTTTAAATGCGGTTCTGTAAAGAGATATCCTCGCAAAATCCGAGATAAAGTTAAAAATTTAATTGACGAATTGAAAACGTTGCAAGAAAAGGTTACTGGAGCCTTTAGCCCGCGAGAAAAAGAAACCTAAGGCCTTAAGGTTGTATGAACCTCGAATTGAAGTTGTGTAAGTAACTCATTTCATTAGTTACCAACTGCCATTTTATGTATTTAATTAAATATACAGATTGTTTTTTAAATTTAATTTTTTTTGCAGACATGATGGTAAAAGACACAAGCCCATGTCCAAGGAGAAGGCTGAAAGAGAAAAACTACTTCATAAACTGAAGAAGGAAACAAAGAGTGCCATTCGAGAGGTGCGAAGGGATAACGCCTTTATATCAAAGGTAAAGATAAAACAACAGATTGCCAGTGATGCCGAGCGTAAACGAAAAGTCAAGGAGATATTTGGAGATGCTGCTACGCAGCAAAGTGAATTGAAGAAGTTCAAGAAGAAGAAATAGAATCATTGTTGACACTATTTAAATACCTGCAAAGTTTATAAATCCCGCTGCTACGACATTGTTACTGATTTTTTTTTTAAATAAGAAGACAAATTTTTTAATTTTCATGACTTTGGTAATCATTTTCTCCCATAACTATTCAAAAAGAGCAAATGGTAATCAGAAAATTAAAATAAAGGAAAAAAAGGAACAGCTGTATACTGAACCGGTTAATCGGCCAATTTCTCGCGGATAAGACTAAATATAATATAGGTATGCTACGCATAATATTATGTAGTACTGCGTGAATGTCATTGCCAAACATGCAATTATATGCAAATAGGTATATACCTAGTTGATAGAATGATAGCTATTCGCTTCTGTTTCTCGCTCTCGAGTCTCGGGTATCAGACATTCACCGGCGAATTTGCGCAAATTCACCGCCGACAAAGAGGGCGTCACTTGCCGTATCAAGAGTACGTACAGTCGGTACACGACTACTGGACTGGCGTACAGTGTACACTGTACTGTGTACAGTACAATCACAATGTCCAGTACACTACGCAGGTCGTAGACACACTCGCATAGGTGAACACTCAAACTCATACAGGAACAGGACTGCGACTGCCTGCAGTTGCCATCAGTTGCCAATCGAACGAGAGAGCGAACCTTTCAGAGAAGTTACGTTACAATAGTGTACACTGTACAGTCGTAGGTATATAATATATACACATATATACCTCACGAATTGTAAATATCAACACCGTCACGGGAATACTGGGATTAATCGCACAACAGGCAGAGGCTGCACACACACACCAGGACTTTTCTAACCTCGATTCAGCACAAAAGCGCCAGGCTCTAAAGACTTTCCTCGTACGGATGACTCTTCTATTGCTCGGAACCTCAACGGAATATACGAGGCAAGTTTAGATCGCTGCAGGATGTGTTACAGTCTTTCCTCTCTCTCTCGCGTTTCGCTCTCACCTATATACATACCTTACCTACATACACTGACTTATCATTATTGTCGCGGCTGACGTTCGTCAACTTTTCCGCGTGCACATTTTCTGCGGAACAGACTTTTCGCCCGTCTGCCATATATAAGTACAGAACGCAGGTATATAATTATAATCAGCCGTTTTCGTTGATCGGAGGCGATTTTTTTTTTTAGATCGATCGACCCGTCGCCAAGCGCGCGGATGAGATGCGAGACTTACGCTCGCGGATTGCGTATATAGGTACGCAGCGTTTGATGCTTGCTTTTTGTGTATGCAAACTGCGGTGCGGCCGCGATCAACTTTCTTTTGTACCAATGCGAAGGTTGACGACGCTTTTCACATTGATTTCTTTGTTTTTCGACTTGGCTTTCGAGCGACTGACCTAATATACTTGTATCTTCGTCCAATATCGCATTTTGCAATCGCTCGCACTCATCTCTGATTTTAGAATGTGTCAGTGAGCAGTGTGCGTATGATAGTTTTTTTTTTATTTCGCTCTGCTTTTGCGCTTAATCATTGTACGAGAGTGCGTATTATCATTAAAACAGCTGTAATTGCAATCTGCAAAGAATTTCATTAATTCCATTTTTTTTTCAGATAAATATAGTAAGTTAATTGACAGCAGTAAAAGAACTTTTTCGTTGAATTTCAACTGCATAATATTTAGTTACGGTTAGATAAGATTAATTTTTTATTGATTTTTTTATTTCAGTTAACAATGATCTAACGATCAGAAACCATAAAACATGTCAAATAATAGTGTGCCACCTGCTTCGTATGGGTTAGATCAACAAGGAAGACTTGTTCGCTTAGAAGCTGGTTTATCAAGCCTTCAAGAGACTTTTAGAATGTTCAGTTCTAATTTTAGACAAGATGATTTTGATGCACGTGATTTTGATGAAATTAGAACCATGTCTGACCTGACAGATCCTGAACTTACCTCCGATATGACAGATGGAGCATCATGTCCCAACCAGACAACAGCAAGCATTCCACAACTAAGTTCCGATGATGAGTAAGTATTGAATTTAAATTGATTGTTAAATTATGCAACAATCATTTCATTAAAAAATCCCTTATTTCAGCACAAGGTACTGTTGGGTATGTTTTGCAACAGATGAAGATGATGCAACTGCTCCATGGGTGAAACCATGTCACTGCCGTGGTACAGCTCAGTGGGTTCATCAACGCTGTATTCAACGCTGGGTAGACGAAAAGCAAAAAGGACGTGCAGGTGCCCATGTTGCATGTCCTCAATGTAATACAGAATACATTATTGTATATCCGAATATGGGTAAGATCTTAAAATAATACTTAAATATATTTTTGCCACTGACATTATTGTATTACTAAAAATTCAAAATTTTAGGTCCATTAGTTGTAATACTGGATACAATTGATGGACTAATCTTTCGAGTGTGTCCACTTATAGCAGCTGGAATTGTAGTAGGCTGTGTTTATTGGACAGCTGTAACATATGGTGCAGTGACAGTAATGCAAGTAATTGGCCATAAAGACGGACTCTCTATGATGGAGCAAGCAGATCCATTGGTGTTATTAGTAGGCCTTCCGACGATTCCCATTATGCTTGTTTTAGGAAAGATGCTGGATTGGGAGGATCAAGCTCTCAGTTTGTTTAGACGACATGCCTGTAAAGTTCCGCTTTTAAAACGCTTTTTAAAATGCCGGTAAGAAGACTTTTTAAAAACCTTGCTTGTCTACAAAACTTTATTAAAGATTCGTCTATAATACGAATACTGTATTGTTATAGTTGTTCTGAAGATGACGTTGCAAGATCTCAAGATGTTCCCCCAATGACTGATCCAGTTTCAGCAACACGAGTTCTTTGCGGAGCTCTGTTACTACCTACTATTGCAACAATTTGTGGAAGAATATTTTTTTATAGTATAAATTCTAACTTTCAAAGAACTTTATTAGTAAGTATTTCTATTTTTTTGCAATTGAATTATATGTTTAGGTTTACAGATAAACAATAAAAAAAAACCGCATTGTTTCAGGGTGGAGTGGCATTCATTACAATTAAGGGAGCCTTTAAGATTTATCATAAGCAACAACAATACATAAGACAACGCCAAAGGCGTATTATGGATTACACAGACACCAATATAGCATTGTACAGAAGACAAAGGAGCTCAGAAGATAATCAGACTAATTAATTATATTGAAAGATATCAGTAAAATAGTTTAAACAATATACAACCTGTACAAACTTCCTAGCACGAAAAAAATAAATATACTTTTGACTAATTTTATTTAGGAACAGTTGAAGTTCAGTTGTTATGAAATATTTTTTTAACTAATGTTGTAATAAATTTAAAGGAACCTTTTCTTATTACTCAGAAGCTTCAATATACATAATAGAAAGTGTTCCAAAAGCATTACAGTGTTTGTCTCATATGACGTGTAAAATACTAAGGATAAAAATAAAAAAAAGTAACACTTTTATGTTTACTAATTCTATTTATTGACTTTGTATATTTATATTTAATTATTAACTTATGTTTACAACTATGTATATAACTAATGTGAAAAGAATCTAAGTAGATTATTAAAAATGTAATTTGTCGTTCTTGACGTAGGGAAATTTCAAATCTAGCATCTGTGCTTAACTTCACAGTCTCGCTATATATATAAAAAATAGCTATGTTCACACTGATACTTGGAGAACGTAAAGACGTTGGTAAGATTAGAGGGAGAATCGGAGCTAGAAAAAATAAAATTTTAATTAACGACTGTCTATTGCCAAAGCATATTGAAGATGTGTTTTTCACGACACAAAGTTAATTCTTTATTGTAATTGGTAAGTTATAACCTTACTTGACTAAGACGGGAAATTAATTTTACTTCTCGCAATTAACAATAATATACAAGTAGAGGTTATGTTTATTGTTTACAAATTGGAGTATAGTCAAAAAAAATGAACATAACAAGTGTTGATTGTTTCCTTTTGCTTTTCATAAAATTTTTTATTATATTAACGACTTGCAAACTTAGTGAGATATTATCACTTTTAATTAAAATCTTAAAAATCGCAATTTTTTAGAAAATTAACTTTTATTTCCAGTGTATTCTCAAATTTCATAATGAATAGTGAAGAACGTTTTAGAACTCTACTGGCAGATCTTGGCAAAGCTACTTTAAGAGGTGTTAAAAAGTGTCCTAAATGTGGAACGTACAATGGCTCTCGTTTAAGTTGTTGTAAAAACAAATATTGTGATGCTGTTTTCAAAGGACCTGGTGAAAAACGCAAATTGTCCACAGAAGCTTGTAAACTTATAACTGGGTCAACTGTTCAAATATTTTCTGTACAAGTGCACGACAAAGGTCCTGATCATCGTGGATTTGTACAGTTACCAATTGTTAATTTAACTGCTTCCAATGAATTAGGAGCTACAGTATCTCCAAATTCTGCGCTATGTTTTGTTGATAATTGTGAAAAAAGTTTTAAAAATAGTGTTTTACAATGCCATGTAAGTTTTAAGTGTTCACTTCGAATATTTATGTACAAATTAATTTTAATATTTTATCTTTATAGGAAAAAGATATTTCTGAGGTATCTATATCCACTTGTCATCATATCCACGCAGCACTACGCTGTTATGCAGAAGCACAACCACTTACACTGCGTAATTCCATATTATCATCGTTAAATGTAGATAATGAAATAAAACAAGAAATCTGGTTACTGGCTACAGAAACTGCAGGACCACTTGTACAAAGGGTTTCAAAAAATATAATGGCTGTAAAATGTAAAACTTCTCCAAAAAATCCTCTTGGTTACTTACACTTTTCTTTCTTTACTACAAAGTTAAAAGATAAAGTGGAAAATAAATTCTTTTGTAACTGTTCTGTCTCTAAGGTAATTTTCTCTCATAAGCATAATGAATGGTTTTTTAAAATTGTATTAAAATATGCTTAAAAATACAATCTTTTGATACAGGCTAATAAGTTAAATGACAGCAAACTTGATTCGTTTACTGCCAGAAAATGCGTTCATTTTTATGCTTGCATTTGTGCATTTGCAAGTGATCCGAAGTTGACAGACGAATTTCAGTACTACATAAATATTGATCAGTCTGAATTAATTATTCAAGATCCCCTTACTTTTGAATTTGACCCTAATGAAGCTGATAAACTTGTTGAAATGGGTAGGTACAATAGTACATTTTTGTTAATAATTAGGTTAATTGTTTTTCTTAGCAAAAATATATTGATTTTACAGATTTGGAGAGTTTATCAGATGATACACATCTTTTAATATTTCGTGATGATTCTCTCACAGTTCAAAATTTACAACATGATAGATTAGATATTGATAGTATGAATTTAGATCCATCGATTTTAACTGCAAGTATTGTTGATAGTATTAAAGACTCCAATCATCATTTAATGAATGATACTAATATCATATCAGAGGTAATAATTTTTTTTTAATAATTGATTTGTATGTTGGCATAATACTAATTGGTTATAAAAATTATCTTCCTAGGTGCATAATTTAGAAGTAATTGACCAAAATGCAGTTTTTGATGGAAGTACAATAAAAATTATTGGAGATCCTATTATGATAGACTCTAGTCTTAAAAATTGTATAGACAAAGACCCTCTTTTAGATGATAACTTGCATCCTGCTCATGGGACAACTATAAAAATTCTCGATCATAACTTCTTATTTGATGCTAACAGCATAAAACTCCTTCAATCAAAGGCTATACCGAATCTTCTAAATAGTCCAGTGCTTAATAAAAGGCCAGCAGAACGGAAAACAGTGACATCTATAAAGAGAAAACGCGAAGAAAGTAAAAATCTTTCTACAATTACAAATTTAAATTCTATCGAGCCTAGAAAAACGAAAATAAAAACTTCACAAACTTCCAAAAAGTACCCCAACACATGTGAAAATGTTGACGAATCTAATGCTAATTTATCCTTTATCAGATGGTTTGTATCTAAATGTATTATTTAAGCAAAGGCTTCGTGACTTATGATTTTTAACAGAGACTTAAAAACAATCTGAAATTGCAGGTTGTCCTCAATTACAGAACGGATAAATCAGACGATGCATTTTCAGTTCGATGGAAAACCAGAGCCTCTAGTCTTTCATGTTCCTCAGGCGTTCTTTGAATGCCTACGCGAAAGAATGTCATGTGGTGCCAAAAAAAAGCGACTGCCCAACTCAACAACTGCGTTTGTACGAAAAGACGGCGTTCCCCTGGGAACTTTTACTAAATATACTTGGCATATTACCAATATTTTGCATGTGAAAAGCATTTTCGAGACGCCACTTATACCTTTAGAAATTACACGAAGTTTTGTACAGAATTCAGATGGCACGTACGAATTGTATAAAAGAGAAGAAACCGAAATCGATAGATTTAAAAAAACGGATAATACCGCTTTAATTAAACCACTAGAGTTAAAGACATATCTAAAAGTTGGTAAGTTCGAAAAATACAGTTTCTTATTTACATAACTTTTATGCAACTTGCTTAATTCAATTTTGTCTCTTTTTAGGAAACACATCGCCAAATCAAGTGCAACCAACTCCTTTCTTAATTGAATGGATACCAGATATTCTACCAATATCCAAAATTGGTGAGCTTCGAATCCGATTTGAATTTGGACACGTAAAAAATGAATCTCCACAGAGGTGTAAAAAATTAGCTTTAACAAAAAATTATTAACTTTTTTCCTACGTAAAATTTTTCTAATCTATTTATTTTGATTTTATATAATTAAGTATTTTTAAAGTATCGATTCAAGAGAGGTTTCTTAAAATTAAAAATGTGTTTATTTCACTTTTTACGGAAATATTTAATTTTAATATTCATTTTATAGAATTGATATGTGCATGTGTGTACAATAATTGTACATAATATTTACAGGAATTTAAAAATATTAGAAAAAAACACAGTCTAAATATTCACATTAAAAAATGTGCATACTAAAGTAGTGGATTTCCATTCATTTCCAAATGTTTCAATCAAACTAATATTTTCATATTTTTCTATCAAACACTTATAAATTAAAAAGAATAAAATTATTTCCACTCAGTGTTTTGTTGTATTGTGAAAGTCAAAATATTTTTGAAAGTTTAAGAAAGTTTTAAGTATTATATCATAAAGTTAAATGAACATGTTACTGTTATTATTTAGAATTTATGAAAAGTCATTATTACTAAAATTAAACTTAGGTTAATTTTTTTAATTTACAAGCCAAATATATAAGCGATTTACTTATAAAAGTAAAATTATTTAAAAGTCAAATGTTATTTATATTTATAATTTGTGTGATATGTAAAAATAAATTAAAGAAAATTTGAAGTACATATATCGTATATGTATTGGTTATTAAAAAATATTCTTCATTATTGAATAATTTGCAGTAATAAAATTGTTTGCTCATTATTAATTTTTGGAACCAAAAATATAATTACCCCACAGAAGTCATCATTACCCTGATTTATTTACACAAAAGAAACAAGGAAAAAATATTGTAAAACACTTGTTTTGAAAATTTCATTTATTATTGTACTGTTAACTTTTACATAAGTATGTTAAATATTTTTCGAAATACTTACAATCCAACAGATCATTTTTTACTTTTCATCTTAACCACTTATTTTACATTTCTTTTTAAAATAAACTCTGATTTAAATTCTTGTTACGTAATTTAAACAAATTTTCTTATATTTATGTATGCCTTATAAATAGATTTAGTGGAAAATAAAAATCAAAATGCAAATTATTTTGTTTTAAAAACTAGAAACATCTATTTTAAGTACAATCATTAAAGTATAAAAAAATGTAAAGTATGTTATTTATATTGAGATATGAATTGATAAATCAGTAAGTACAGTAATCATAAATAAATGATTAGGTGTAAAAATAAAAATAATTCATATTTTTTAAAGGCTATTTATATATTCATTTTGTACTTTTTAAAACAGCCAAATTCAAAAATTGAATGAAAACTAATTACTGAATTTAAATTTTCAAAAATCTCTTGCAAATATTATTTCATCACTGGATAATAACTTGATTGTATCTACAAATTGACTATTATTCTTATATACGTAGTACATAATTAATAATGTGATAAATTATCGTAACTTATTATAATGAAACAAGCTACAATACTATTTCACTTTACATAATAAAACGTCCATCCATGTAAAACTTTTACTTTTTTTACAAGCTGCTAAAATTCTTTTAATTTCACTTTGCACATTCAGGTTTTGTAGTCACAGAAGTTTATCACCTTATAAAAACTTATAGTATAATAATCTTGCTTTTCATGAGCGTCATCATATCAATAATTATGTAATAGCGTAAATTAAATGAGTTTAAATAGAATATTTCAAAAATGTCTGAATAAACATAACAATAATATTCAACTTAAACCTTAATATAAGTGAAATAAAACCGTCAGGATTTTGACAGATTGCTAATCTCCTTTTAACATTTTAATATTTTTTCATCTATTTTCTTTGTTATGGTTTGCATTTTTATTTATACTTTTTTTCTGCATTTCTAATACATTAATCTTTCATTTTCATCTGCAAATTTTTGTTTTGAAAATTTACCAAAATTAAAAGATCAAATTATTTTTATTTGAATGTGTGAATGATAAATATTTTAAGATCGTCGCAGTGGTTGACCTAAATATTTTATACTCCTACAGTAAAGAGTTGCTGGTACATCTGTGATGACTAATTGTACTGCATCAGACATCTCATTGCTTACAGCCACTTTAAAATATGTACATGGCCTCTTACCCTCTCCAAATGTATTTGTATCATAGGGTGGACTCAAGATATCCAAAAATGCACATGGACCTTCTATGCACGTGATTTCATGAAGATTCCTCACCAGTGGAGTTAGTGCACATGCAGAGTCACTACTTCTAACAATAACTGAGGGATGTTTAACAGCTGGAATCATTTTATCTTCCTCCAAAACTTTATCACTATCCGATTCTATTGTATAACTGTCTATTTTTACAACACCACTAATGACCTGTAATTCATTTTTTAAATATTTTTTATTTTTTTGTAATAGCGATGATATGATCAAATAATATAAAATATTTACCTTTAATAACCCATGCATTTCTGGATGGTCGTGCATTGGCAAAGTTACACCAGTTTTCAATATGAATATGGTTATTGTAATGTCCTGATTTTCAAACACATCAATGACACACATTGGTGCAGGTTGAATCTGAACAACGTCAAATACTTTTTTGTCAACACAAACATCTTCAGCGGATATTTCATTGATGAGACACCTTAACTTGTCAAAATTTTTGAGACACAACTTATAATTTGGACTTCTACGGCCAGAAAAAGTTTTCAATGCCTGCTTCCATAAAGCTTCTATTCTAGTTCCCATCAGTCACTGCTTGTGAGAACTGCTTGTTAAATGATTTCGTTTATAATAAAATATAAAAAATTTTGGTTAATATAACCTTTTTGGGATTCAGTAAAATAACACAATACTTACGAATATAAATTCGTATCTGTCAACAGAGCTTTCAAATCTGCAAATTTTAACAATTAACAGACGTCTTTTGGAAATAATCAAAAATAAATGAAAAAATTCATTAATATTAATTTTTGTACTTTGAAGTTCTGGATCTTATTTGAGCATTTTTACAAAATGTAATAAATTTCGAGAAACTGTCAATGGAAAAGAAATGCTAATCTCACTCTTCTTATCTTGTCAACTCGACCCACGTCGTCCAACAATTTTGGAGACCCATGAAAAGTTCATGAATACACAAAAATGCATATAGCAATAATACATGTAACATAATCAACACTCGCTGGTCACGAGCAAAGGTAATGCAAACGAGGTTTTTTTTGTATTTGAAGACTGTGACCTCCTTCGCGGCAGACCGAAATCAATTCGCCGACCCCACAGCTGTTGAGTACTTATATCTGGAAGGGAAAAACCCTGTTGTTCGTGAATGGTTCTAAGTAATGAGTAGTTCTTGATGAATGGAGTTCTTCATAATTATTTTACAATAAGGAACATGATGCACTACGATTATGGACGATTACTTGGCGTTGGGACGTTGGCGCAGTATTGCGTCAATATCCTCTAGACTCTATAGATGACGCTAGTTTGTCGGTTTTTCATCAGCTCATAGCTGCGCCGTGCGCGGCCATTTACCCACAAGGCGGACCTTTCAAAATTTCAAAATTAGTTGAAGGTAATGATACCATTTCAGATGTTCTGCAGAAATAAAAGACTAACAAAAATCATATCCGCATCCATAGAAACCAGAATTGAGGGAATACAGTTAATAGTAATGTTATATTTGCTTAAAAATATTTCTCTAAGTTCCCCTCTCAAAACAATGACTTATGGTTGCAATCCCGAAACATATATGTTGAAGGTCACTAATTTAATGGCCACAAATACAGGTTGGAGAATCAATAATTTCCATTTTCTAAGGTATATCGTGAGATGCTGTTTTGTGAGATTATTGAAGATCTTTCTAAAGTTGTTTAGATTTGCAAGAGAGATTTTTTAAAGATAGTTACTATATTTTTCAAAAAGATTTTTACTATGTGTTAGTGTGCCACTCATCCAACCAGTCTACGGATATCGATTTAAATATTTGAAACCAATAAGATTTTACTAAGAATTGGGAAGGAAAGTTTAATGTAGTCTTTGCAAAAGAGAAAGAGCATAATATCTCAATTATTGTTGAAATCAATTGGATTCAATGGCTTTGACGAATTTTCGTTTTATTGGGAAGAGTTTTATATTCGAAATTCAGAGTTGTATTGTGGCTGCTCTGTGCGTATCGACGATGTGCATGGTGTATAATGTATATATAAGGTGTTAATCAATCGTTCGGTAGTCGGAATTGGAATCCAAAATATCCCAATTAACGATAAGGTTGAAACTCGCGCAGCTACACAGCAGCAGAGTACTATATATAATTGCATTTCACGCGATAGGCAGCGCGATTGCACCAATAGTAAACAAAACCGCACCTCTTGCGTCTCGCGATCCGAGATTCACCTCCGAAACGTCAAACGCTCCGAAGTCCTCGAGATTAGATGTACATAAGTGCTATCTCGAGTTTAAAAAATTTTTGTACATGTAAATTTGTGTGTAAAAAAATTGTTGTACTTCAGCGTTCGATCAATTTAGTGCAAATGTTAATTTCCCGCCATCGGCGATTCACGAATGAAAATTTTTCCCCGTTATCATCAAGACGTTCACTTATCGTTTCGTTTTCGTATAGCTCTGAAAAATTCGGCGATCTCGGATTCTCTCGGCGATAAGAAAAATATACTTAGCCATAGCCACTTAATACATTAGCTTCTTGACATTAGGAATAAGGAGTATATGTATATGTGCACATATGTACATACATATATACGACTATTACGAGAGTGGCTATAAAGAGAGACAAGACAGCAGCCGAAAAGTGACGTATCCGGCTTTTCCTTTCGCTTTTTCGGAGAAATGGTTCGGGAAAATGTCGTGTAGTATAGTTAGTATCGGTGTAGTATCGTAGTATCGGTGTAGTCTGAATCTCTGAATGATACGGTTGTGCTTGTGCTACTATATATAGGTAGTGCAAGTTCTACTGCGCGACTGCAGTACGTCGCGGTTATACTTGTAAAATTTTCGTACAGGCTTTGACGCGAAGTGGAGAGCCTCGAAAAGCTCGTGAAAGAATGCAAAAAGTCGCAGAATGTCCTTTTGCTGAGGCGTCGGCAGTATGTCAAAGATTTACGTGAGCGAGATAAAGGCTGCGAGATTAGGTTAGAATCGCTCGACGGAAGTTGTTTTCTACTGACGAATAATGGTAAGATTTATGAGTTCCATCTGTTTTCGACTTAGGCTTAGCTTTTTCTTGTTCGCTTATTTCTTTTCAAGCGCCGATTCTTTACTGAGTCTCCTTCAGTCTCTTTGCTCTGACTTTGCAGTATTTCATTGGATACTCAGTAGGTTAGGATGTGGTTTAGAGGAGATAAGTAATTAACTTGTTGCATGGGTATCATAATGTTGTTTTTTGTTTTAAATAGAAAGTTTTTTCTGTGCTTTGCTATGTGTAAAGAAGTCGAAATTTTGAAGTAACTTGTAGAAAAGTAATCATTTTTATTTACAGTGTACAACATTTTGTTTTGGGGGTTATAGTGTTAGCTGAATAAACGAGTTAAGAAACAATCCATCAAGATGAATGGAATAATTCCTGAAATGGAGCAAATCATCAGTCAGCTCGAAAGAGGGACTGTTGTCACCAAGTTCTTTCCAAGAAAAAGACCAGAAAAGAAGACTTTAATGATACGTAGAGAAACAAGACAAATAGTTTGGGCTCGAAATACTACGTCAAGACCTTTCGATGGTTCTGGTAGCTTATCCCTTTTCTGTTTATTTGTTCTAAGGATTATATCCTTGTTACTTATTTATTTGTTATTTGTAATCATTGATTTTTGTTTTATAGTGGATATCCGAGAAGTTAAAGAAATAAGAATAGGAAAGAACTCAAAAGATTTTGAAAAGTGGCCTGAAGATGCTAAACGAATTGATAATTTTCGATGCTTTGTTGTTTACTATGGCTCTGAATTTAGATTAAAAACTCTTTCAATATCAGGTAATTGAATACTAATTTGTGTTTGCAAATCTTATAGAAAAAAAAGTTTAATTATTATATTTTCAATATAGCACTGAGTGAAAAAGAATGTGAACTTTGGATTAAAGGTCTTAGGCACTTAATGCATGATACAGTAAGTGCTCCATATCCATTGCAAGTGGAAAGATGGCTAAGAAAAGAATTTTATGCAATGGAAAATTCTAGAGAAATGTAGGGTTAATGTTGTTTATTATTTTAATTTTGCAACTAAAATATTCAGTTAAAGTTACACTGTGTACTTTTCCAGGGTCACTTTAAAAGATGTAAAAGCTTTTTTACCAAAAGTAAATTGTAAAATAGCCACAAATAAACTGCGAGAAGTTTTTCAAGAGGTTGATACTAAAAACAGAACTGAAATAGGATTTGATGACTTTGTGATACTGTACCATAAACTTATGTTTGATCCTAATGTAAGCATACATTTTTTATTATTTGTAATATTTACATGCAATCAACAAAATTTAGTAGAAAGATAATTTTTTTAATATATTTACAGAATTTAACTTATTGGACGAAATTATTAACTTATTCAAATCCTGGGATGATAGTGACATTACAAGAATTTCAAAATTTCTTACTCACAGAACAACAAGATTCTTCGGGAAATAGCGAATCTGACGTTTCACTTTTTATTCGTGAATATTTGCAAGATCCTCAAAGAGACGTTCAGGAACCCTATTTTCATTTCTCAGAATTCATAGATTTTTTATTTTCTAAACAAAATGAAATTTGGGATAGTAAATATGATCAAGTTTACCACGATATGACTAGACCTATGTCTCATTATTGGATCGCATCATCCCATAATACGTAAATTCTTTTAAAAATTTTCATTCTTAGTATCCATATAATATGTTACTACCCTAATTAAAATGTGATTTTAATTGATTTGTATTTTAGTTATTTGATGGGTGATCAAATTAGCAGTGAGAGCAGTTGCCAAGCATATGTACGAGCTCTTCGAGCTGGTTGTAGATGTATAGAATTGGACTGTTGGGATGGACCTGATGGAATGCCTTTTATATTTCATGGCCATACTTTAACTACGAAAATTAAGTTTTTAGATGTGATTAAAACAATTAAAGAGCACGCTTTTGCTACTTCCGAGTATGTTTATACATTTAAATTTATGTATAAGTACTTTTAAATTAAATAGTTGCAACAGGTCTATTTATTTTTAAATTATTTACTTATCTTAGATATCCTGTGATTCTCTCGATTGAAGATAACTGCACACTACCACAGCAGCGAAAAATGGCTGTGGCTATGCAGGAAGTTTTCGGTGATATGTTGCTGGTGCAACCAGTTGACAAAGGTGAAACCACTTTACCTTCGCCTTATGCTCTACGAAGAAAAATTCTGCTCAAACATAAAAAGCTTCCCGACGGTGTTGACGAAAGTTCTTTTGTTATTCGAAACGATGAAAGCCGACAAGAGATGGATTTGAGAAACACTATTAAAAATGGCATATTATATCTGGAGGATCCGGTAGATCGAGAATGGAATCGGCATTTCTTTGTGCTGACGCAGCAGAAACTTTTTTATACAGATACTTTCTCGAAAGCGCAAGAAACCGAGCCTGATGACGATGACGAAGCGGTTGTTAGAACTCCTGGTGATGTAGGTATTATTAAAATCTTATAATTTTTACATTGATTTTCTTTTAAACAATAATAATTTTAGGGTGTTTCGAACGATGAACTACATTTTGGAGAAATGTGGTTTCACGGTAAATTAGCAAAAGGAAGAGAGGAAGCTGAAGAACTTTTAAAAAGATTCTCTCACTTGGGAGATGGAACGTTTTTGGTCAGACAGTGTGTAACTTTCGTTGGAGATTATTGTTTATCATTTTGGAGAAAAGGAAAAGTCAACCATTGCCGCATTAAATTAAAACAAGACATGGGACAAACACAGTTTTATTTAATAGATACACACTGTTTTGATAGTTTATACTAGTCTCATCACGTATTATCGTAATAATCCTCTAAGAAGTCAGGTAAGAATGAATGCATATTTAGAATTCTTTTACTCTTGAATATTGAAAATGTGTCAATAGCGAATCATTATATCATAATAAGCTTTCAATGTGTAGTAACAAAGTTTGCGTCCGAAATTAAATTGCTTTTTAACATAACTCTAAAAAAATATTGTTGTTGAAAAATGTAAAATAATACAAAACATACACTTTTGGATAATACCACATTGATTTGTTTCAAAATTACACACAGAAGCTTTACTACAGTCGACGGGTATAAGGTAAATACGTTTCGTAAATACAAATGTAAAGTTCAGTTTAGTTGGATTTATTTTTGCCTTAATTAATTATATTGACGTATTCTCATCACCACTCGTTTACAGTCTTTTGTTAATGGAGATTTTAGTTCTATGTAACGTTTGGTAATACTTTTATTGTTCACAGACACACATTCTATCACACTACTATTTGTGATACTTTAATATACCATATACTTCTGAGTATGTTCCTGTGTTAAATAAATAGTACAAAGCATGTAATTGTAACAAAAATGTTCTCTGTTATGATGCGAATTATCAATGGTTTCTTAAAAGATTATTTCGTGTTAAAAAATATTATTTTAATTTAGCACAATTATTTCACTGTTATTTATTAACTTATATTTATTTCTGTTAGGAATTTCTAATCACATTACAAGAACCCGTGCCGCAACCAAGTAAACACGAGGAAAAAGAATGGTGGCATTCTGAATGTTCGAGAACACTGGCAGAAGAAATGCTTAAACGTGTGCCCACGGACGGAGCCTTTTTAGTTAGACCTAGCGAAAAAGAGAATAATTGTTATGCAATATCCTTCAGGTACACTATAATGAAATTAAAATGATCTTATCTGTAAGATATATATCTGTAATATTCGCATTATATTTTTTAATAATTTAGAGCTGAAAATGAAATCAAACATTGTCGCATAAAACTAGAAGGACGGCTTTATGCAATTGGAACAGTGCAATTCGAAAGTTTGGTGGAATTAGTTAATTATTACGAACGTCATCCATTGTACAAAAAAATTAAATTAAGTTATCCAGTCAATCAAGAAATCGTCCGACAAAGGGGTTTGGTAAGTTGTAACTTCCTGGAAATATTGATTTTATAATTCGAATACTGTCAATATAATTTATCTAAAATTATTACAGGATGTCGATGACGGTTCCGTGTATGGAATTCCGGGTTACATGGATCCAACAACTTTTGTTTCAAAAATCACTGTGAAAGCTTTGTACGATTACAAGGCTAGGCGAGATGATGAATTAACTTTGGTAAAACATGCTATAATTACTAATGTAAATAAACAAAACGGAGGTTGGTGGAGAGGTGATTATGGCGGTAAAAAGCAACACTGGTTCCCGGCTAATTACGTCGAAGAAATTGAGCAAGATAATCAGACTGATGTAAGTCGTTATGTGAATTTAAATCTTGTTTAAATTCATTATTTAAGGATTAAAAACTGATAATTTTCATGTTCTGTGCATTCACGTTGTAGTCGTCAGATTCGATGCTGCTGGGTAATTTACAAAAAGGTTCTTTAGACATCATAGGGGCGGTTGTGGAATTGGTCATGTCTGACAGACCTGGTCTGGAATGGATTTTGCGCATACAAAATCCAAGTATGTGCTCTGTTTTTGAGGCAGCAGCTCCATCCAAAGATATTGCAGTCGAATGGGTACAGAAAATCCACGAGACTGGACAAAACGCTAGCGTCAGGGTAAAATATCATGTTACAAAAATCAGATTTCCCTCTTCGTATCATATTGCGTTACTAAATGTTTTCTTGATGTTTAGGAAAATCAACACAAAGAGATGGAAAGGGCTTGGAGAATAGCAAAAGAAATGTCCAATCTAATAGTTTATTTCAGGTCAGTAGCCTTTAACGTCGAGCGATTACGAGCCAAGGGATTTATTTTCAACGAGATGAGCAGTTTTCCTGAAACTAAAGCAGAGAAACTAATGTGCCAACAAGAAAATAAATTTTTTTTGCGCTATCATCAGGTCCAATTTAGTCGAGTTTATCCCAAGGGTCAACGAATAGATTCTTCAAATTATAACCCGGTACCGATGTGGAATTCGGGTTGTCAAATGGTAGCGTTAAATTATCAAACTGGTGACAAGCCAATGCAGCTAAACCAGGCCAAATTTCGAGAAAACGGTAATTGCGGTTATCTTTTGAAACCTGATTTCATGTTTCAAGAAGATTTCAATCCGTACGACAAGAGTTCATTGACTGAAGTGGACATCTCAAAAATAACACTGCATATAATAGGTGCGAGACACCTAAGTAAACCAGGAAGAGGTACAGCAAGTCCTTTTGTACAAATCGAAGTTGTTGGCGCTGATTTTGATAATAGCGTTAAACTAACAACAAAAACTATTAGTAAGTAAATTAATTTAACAAACAACATATAAATGACGTCAACTACAATTTTTCAAAATTGTTTCATTTTAAGCTGATAATGGGTTTAATCCTATGTGGAACGAATCGTGTGAGTTTCTTGTGGCAAATCCGTATTTAGCTCTGATACGATTCGTGGTTCAAGATGAGGACATGTTCGGAGACAGTAATTTTATTGGACAAGCAACTTACCCTGTAAGTTACATTTTTATTAATGTTTCAATAGAAACAAATTGATTCGTTTATTAAACAAAAATGTGATATTTTCATTTTTTATGTTAGATTCGTTGCTTGAGAACCGGGTACAGAAGTATTCCTTTGAAAAATGGTTATAGTGAGGACCTTGAATTAGCGTCTCTTCTAGTACACGTGAAAATTATTAGTTCAGCCGTAAGTATTATCTTAGTATGATTCATTCTGACATTTAAAAAAAAATTATCAAAGAGCTAAAGAAAATTATACAATTTACAGGATTTATTGCAAAATAATACTCCAAAACACGATGGTCGATCTATTACTCTCAACTCTCGAGCTATGGATAAGGATTCGCAATTGTCTGGGAGATCGCACGCCTAGCGAATCAGTTTTAGTGTAACTTGTTTTACTTGTATACCCAGTAGTATACTTACTCTCAATTACAAAACAGTATATATCAATATAACGTACGGAATAATGAATTCCTAGTAGGAGAGACATGTTTATGTAGCAATGTAAGCTTTGTTGCACAGAAGCTTAATTATACAAAAGAGGATCTTTCTGTATACATTTTCGATCGCTTTGGTTACAGATTTTAATGTATAAAGCTTTAAGATAAAATGATTATTGATTAATTTCAATACTTGGAAAATATTTTAAAAAGAATTTTATTCAACGCATAATACATAGAAGATTTTTATGGAATGAAGAGATATATTTATACTCGAAAATTTTACTTCAGATATATTAATATACTATTTTTCATAAACAAAAACGTTGTGTTGTGCGTATTTTTATGCGCAAAGATATTTTATATTGAAATTCGCGCATGTTCGATGAAAAGCATGGCACTGTTACATGTGTATGATCCAAGAAATTAATGAATTTATATACTATTTATTCTTTACGAATAAAAGTCAAAGTAACAAGAAAATTTAGTGCAAACATTTGATCACGAGTTCTTCCATATACAATGTTTTTAATTGCACAATGCGTGCTATTTATAATGATTTTACATGTATATTTATTATTATTCCGAGCAACCAAATTTTTATATTAGAGAGAGAGAGAGAGAAAGAGAGATGAGAGAGTGTGTGTATGGGTGTGAGAGAATAAATACACAGTGGTTAATTTCTTTACCCGTTATTAGTCAGAGCGCACAAGACGTTTTTCTGTGTATTTAATTGAAAACTGAATATTAGCAATGAAGAATAGTCTAAAACTGTTGTACTTTAAAAAAATAAAATGTTTTTTACAAACACCAGCATTAGCCCCCCTTTTCTTATAAAATACATTAATTCCTTATACCTTGTTGAAAACAGAAAAAGTGTACGAATGCATTCCGGATTCTGTACATAAATCTACATAAGCAACAATCTTATGTAATTACAAATAATCACGTAATGCTTGATCAATTCATCATGATATATATTCTCATAATTTCATAACGGTAATAAAATAAAACGAGTATTTTCGTAACGGAATGCGCGTCTCGTGCGTTTTCACGAATGCACTTACTCTTTTAATGCGTTTTTAAATTTCCATCCAGAAACATAAACAAAACGACTGTACAGGTGCGCGCACATACGAGAGCAACAATAGCAATAATTGAATTACCATAGGTGCATTCCCAGGCGTTTCCGTGACGTTCGGAAGACCGTCTGCCACGTGCTACGGAGTGGAGTCTCGCGACGGTCAGCCGAGCAAAGGATTCGCGCCTATACATTGCAATCCAGCCGCGCGAAGGTGCGATTAATTCTTCTCGCCCCCCTCTGCTGGAGCTCGGGCACACTATTCGGTCGGCTGTCAGCTCGCTCGGCGGCCAGTGAGCGGCTGCAGTCGTTGGGTCGGTTTGGCGATTCTCGCGCGATCTCATCTCGCTCGCGGTGCGAGTACAAAGTGCAGTATATGCGCATCTGGCGCGCGCGAGAGAGAGAGAGAGATCGTCGCCCGCAGATTGCGTGCGTGCGTTGCCATAGTCTCTCGCCCGCTCGCATCTCGCGCGAGCCCGGTGCCGATATCGTCGTCGCTGCACTGCACCCCCGCCATCGTCGTTGTGCCGCGTTGTTAGCGCGCGAGGGAGTGGCGGATTCGATCTCTGCCGCCGAAAAGTGTCACATCTGTTTTCCTGTACACGTCGGCGTCGTGCGTGTGCCGCGCGCTCCTTACAGCTGGGAAAGCCATAGACGGGCATAAGTAATCGTCGTCGCTGCTGGCGGTGCGAGTGTGTGCGTGCGGCGCGCGTATATGTGTGTGTGTGTGTGTGTGTGTCTCTATACCGTGAACTGTGCCTCCGTCGTGAAACACTGCTATAGACCGAGAGGCAGAGAGTGAGCCGAGTGAGAGAGAAAAGGTGAGTGACCCGAAAAAAGGAAAACGTCGAGAGACTGCTGCGAGAGGCTCGATCTCCAGCTCTCTCGAGAGTGGTGGGCGTCTGCTGCTACTGCTGTGCTCTCTCTCTCTCTCTCTCTCTCTCTCTCTGTTTCTAAAACGGAGCCTGCGTGCTCTCGCGCGCCAACGTAGCGCATATTTATACATTTTTTATCCTCTCGACAATATATTTGATAAAAAGCCGAGGCTGCTGTGCGCTTTTGTGCGGTTGGTTATATTTTCGATGTAGTGTAGCGTACATTAGTGCAGGAGGGTAGAGAGAGAGAGAGAGAGAGATGCTGCTCCAGAAGCAAGGCCTCTGTGGAATTCTCGGTGTGAATATTATTGATACATGTAACATACGAGTTAGAAAAATTGGAGCAGAGGCGTTCAATTTTATTCTATTAGGGAAACAAGTATGTTTAATTGCGATGAAAGCAGTTGAAAGTGCATTGCCTCTAGAGTGCTATGGTTTTCTTCCTTTTTTGCAAGCATCGTGTGTGTCTTAATTGGGTTTACTAGGGCTGATGCCCACTTGCATGTAAGAAATTCATTTCAATTAATCTATTTCAATTTACATGAAAGTCATCTAATCAGATGCAGCAGCATTGCAGATAATGAATTATAATAAGTGAGATAATACCATATCCAAATGCATCAAGTCATAAATTATTGAGATACAGAGAGAGACGTTTCCTAATGAATTAAAGATATCTGTTGTATTTACCATAGTGAGTCATTAGTCGGAGTTAATTTTGATAACATGGGTTATAAAGAGTGTAAAAATACAGAGGATGCGGTGTCTGATTTCAGTTGTAAACATTTGTACAATATTGAGTATCAATCCAAAGATTAATGCTCTAAAAATGTCATATTTTGTAACTTGTTTGAGTAATTGCCTTGGTATTTGTTTCCACTGTGAGAATCCAGAATGAAAGTATGTCTCAAGAGTTGCAAAAGCAAGTTTGAGTTGCAATAATGGATCCAAAGAAGAGAAATTGCTGAAAGTTAGTTAGAAAGTATTTCTTGTTCACCTATAGCAATTTGCTAATTTAGCATGTCTCATACTCTTTTACTAGCTCTTAAAAATTATATAAGCACTTTGTTTACCTATATATTCAAATATTATTAATACTAAAATCTTGCAGCTTCGTAACAAGTTCGACACTCAATATCAAATAACAGAATTTCAACTCACTCAATTTCAAATCCATCAAATCAAAAAATATAAATTTTCTGTAACAGGAATCTGCACTCAAGGCATTTAGAGCATCCTCATTGATGCACACCTCGTAATGCCTAGTATAGCTATTCCTATACCAATAATCTAGTTCTTCTTTATTGTAATACTGGCATGCGCTGCCAAATTATTACTACGTGAACTGCATTTATTCGCAGCATTTTGTGAAAAACATCCATTATCATCTGGGAAAATCGTTTTACATAAGCACGAGTAAAACATCCAGCCACTCTTCCTCTTTGAAACTCGCAGGGAAACTCTGCTAAGGTGGAAAATTTATGCGCAGAATCATCCCAAACTTTATTTGAGTAAATTTAATTGCAGAATCTAATCGGTCGAACAGCGAGCGAACGAAAAGCTGAAATCAAAGGTATACAAAGACGGATTGTATTACTTTATACATAACGAGACACAGATGGCAAACGAGATATGCCTCGGCAATAAAAAGTGTCCGTCAAGTACCTCCGTAATGACTACTTTGCGTTTTCAGTACCGTTAAAAAAAAACGTCATACGCGCATTTCGATTTTCTAATCCACACCTGCGTATAAGAGTCCAAGAAACATGAAATCTCACGTATATGTATCCCGCTAGTCTAATTAGCATACAGGAGGCTTGAAAAATACTCGCTGTATTTACGCTCGAAAAGGCCTATCCTGAATAAACGGGAAGTGCTTCTCTGGCTCATTGTCTCCGCGTAACTATGTGTATAACACACTGCGTTGCGAAACTACGCGATACGTAATTACGCTGGTTCCGCGATTTTCGAGAAGGATTTTTTTGTTTACTTATACACAAACGCACACCCACAGAGGGTAGACGAACCCATTTCAGCCGTAATGAAATTGCTTTAGAAATATATGTACATGAAGACGTCCTTCTATCTCAAACTGGAGCAGCTGCTCGTCCCATTAGGAGCAAATATTTACTCCTGCTGTGTCTGTGTGTATATATATAATACTGCACTTGACGGAGAAAAATATGTCCAGTACATTTTTCCGTCTGCATCGCAGGTGTACTCGTCTGTCACCTGTTTGCAAAACGAATATTATGCGAGTATACAAGTGTCCCCCTAACCCGCATCATACACGTTCTTATCAAGATTAGACACTTTCATTTGAAAGTTTCGAGTTGTTTTCGTAAAGTAGAACTCGACACATACCACATAGGCATTATATCGAGGAAAGTCGAAAGCAGCAGCTATAATAAACTGGTTCGCACGAGTCGTCTAATGAGTTTTCCGATAATTTTCGTTGTGTGTACAATGACACGAGCTGCGTATTCTTTCATCCGCAGGCCGTAACGTGAAAATTTGAATTTCGCCGCGCCACATTGTGACAGACCAAAACACAACTATTTGTATATTGTGTGTTTACATAACTAACAGTATTAGACAAATTACAATAAATCACGACATGCGCTTGCCCTCTCAGTTATGTAAGTAATAACTTTTACTGCTTTACAAAGTTTCTGGATTACTTTGCCGTACTCTTGAGAGCACAAAAACTTCGTTGCGAAATTCATTATTTATGCTCTTAGTTCATTCCAACGTGAACGTAAAAAATCTGCGAGGGGCAAGTATATCGTGACTCAGTTTTTTCGTTAAGCATACTTCGGCGCGAAATTTGAATGTTTAACGAGAGAGAGAGACAGGCCCTCGAGCAGAAGCCTGCGATGGAAGAAAAAACCTGTATCAGAACCGGCGCGCAGCCTGTATATATAGAAAAAAGTTGATTGATTCGCCGGTGTACAATATATATCCTGAAAATACCTATAACATCGTGACTCACGTATATACGGCTATACCGTACGCGAGACGAAAAAAAAAGAAAAATTCAACCGTACACAACTCGTTCCCTTCGCGCATTCTGCCTGCGGAGTCATCCGTGCATCAGCTCTCGCGCTCTGAACAGGATACACTCACAGACACACGCGCGCGCGAGGCCGGATGCGTGGGAGAGAAAGCCGACGAAATGTACAACGCATTTTCCCAGCTACTCCTGGTATTTATGCGCAAAAGCGCGTCTGCGTGTGTGTGCAGTGTGTGTGTGTGTGTGTGTGTGTGTGTGCAAGCATCATTATTATGGTTGAAGTTGTACACACATGAGGAGCTCGTGTGGGTGCAGCCAAGGTGAGCGGCCCAGTTATTGACCGTAAGTTGAGAGATTGACCTACACCTGTGGATTGCTTGGTAATTTGTGGAAAAAATAGGATGTTAGCTGTTAGAGGGGGTAAAGTCGACTGTTTTCGACTGATAATAAGTACTGCGACTGCACGAGGTGAAAAAACGATACCTTGATTAGCGATGCAATATTTCTTTTTAACGTAAGCTTTGATTTGCTTTTTTAGCGTTAAAAGATAAAAGCTACTTTGGGACCTATTTCAGATACGGCAGGTGGATTTCCGGTTAAAAACTTCAATTTTTTTGTAACAGATATCATGCCTGTCAATCAGATGTTCCTTTTAAACGGTCTAGATAATTTAGAAATATTTTTTGCTCGAACCACCTAAATATCGATTATCCATGTTTCAAATAGTATCTCTATTTTTCGTAATTAAATAGGCATGATATACTTTATCTCATTTATTCAAATCTATAATAACTATATTTACTTAGAAAAATCAAGAATACTTATATGTTTGTATCTGAATAGTGGAAATGACTTTTTTTATATACAAACAATTATATTCGAATACTTATTAAAATTCTCACTGCAAAGTCAACTTTTTTTTAATAAGCTGTAGAACAGTTTAGTTTGATGTGTTAGTAACATAATACAAGGACAATGTCATAATTTTAATAATTACTTATGTAATAAGAAAACAAGGTTTTAAAAAAAACTTATAATTCAAATAAATTTTTTATTTTAAGGTTGAGAAATCCGTAATATAAATTCAGCAAAAGAAATTAAATCTAAAATTTCGAATGCGCTTTCGAATTTTGTATCTCGATAGTATTTTCAAATATGCCCACTCCGCTGTGGTTCGCCTACAACATTCTTGGCTATAAAATAAATCTAAACATATATGTACGGGGTGTTGCAGTCGATCACAATTGCAACTGTTTTTCGTTTTGTGAATTCGGTGTTTACGTTTGCATAATTACCTGCAGGATAATCACATAAGATTGTTTATATTACATTAAAAAATGACTTTAAATGGCAAAAAAAAACAAAAAAAAAACAATCAAATTCTTAATTTTTTCTTTTTATAACAATCGCATGTATAAATAAACGTGTTTAGTGCGAAAAACCCGGTTTATAGAATAATATACTGAGAGTATCACCTACATAATTTGACTGTAGTAAGAGCAGCTGGTATTGCCAAGTACATATACCTATGTATAAAACGCGATGATTCATCGGCTGTAAAAAAAAATTCACAGATGTATATACAGATTACAGATGCGGCACGTAAAGTTTTTGTGTAACGGTGTTTCCATTAACGAGCGAGTCAATCGCTCGTGTCGTCCGAACGAACCCGAGGGAAAAGAGGCAACCGCTCTCTTTTATTGTATAAAGAAAAATACTGTATATCGACGACGAATGATTGTCGAGCGGACGTTTCTTTATCAATATCCGCGCTTCCTTTTTTCTTCATTTTGTCAATGCTTTGTATTGACACTGAGAAAGTCTATCTTAAGTACGTGTGTATATATATAGTCCACTGTACAAGTTTATTCACTTGAAGGGGAGAAACAGGTATTTCGACGTCGCTCGTAAATTGGAGCAGTAAAACAAATTATAGGAAAGTTTAAACTTGAAACTATTGTGTATAGCCTTAGCGTACAAGGTATATACAGTACAATGCGACTCTAACATTGACGAGCTGTCAATCGATAACGCAAGCGCGTCGTCTTGAAATCTCGTTATATTTTCGTGCAGTGCGGTGGAAAGACGTTTCTCAAAGGAGAGCAAGCCAACGCAAAAAACCGTTTTTGCTCTTACGTAATATCGTTGATCAATTATTGTTCTCGATGATGACTCATTCGTATAATATACTATTAGCATTTTAATATATGCCGTGGCTGAGAAAAGTGAAAGGATACGTGCGCGCGCAGGTAAAGCCATAGAATCCTAATATACGCGGCTGACTTTCTTTCTGAAATCGCTCTAGCATCTCTATATTTTCGAAGTGAAAAGGATTGGAAAAAAATGTGTTCTGCCGTTGAACCTAAAAATCGTTGCGAAATGACAATGGAACGGAAAAAGCAATAGCAGATATCCGATATAGTGGAAACGGGTTTCTGATACGTGTATACTTTTATATACATTGTATATACACGACGATGTAGTATTTTCCATATAGATCGATATACAAGTAGACCAAACTATATGACAACATTGCTGGCATTGCAACAAAGAAATCTTGTCCCGGTTCGGATGTCGCTCTGTTAAGCAAGTGGTCTGCATCACAATTCAAAAAGTAGATCTTGCATGCTTGCGCTTGCAAGCCATTATCGATTAAACTTCAGCTTAGCAAATTGCACTAATTCCCCCTCCCCCCGCCCCATTGTAACACAGCTGCGTAATAGATGAAAAATACATTCTTGATTTGAAAAAATTAGAAATTGAACGTGTTATGCGTACTTTCTGGTCTATGCTTTTCAAAGCATGATCACACTAAGAGAAAAGAAATTTACGGAATTTCAGGAATTGTTTAGGCAATGCACATTTTAAAATGATTATTGAAAACAAATTTGCTGATTTCTACAAAAATTATTCTTGAATAAAGATCATATTTGCTATACATTGACAGATATTATCTTATACCTGAAATTACAATAGCTCAAAATTATAGGTAGTTTTTGTGCGATTTTTAGTAAATTTTTCGGACACTTTATTAATTTTATTTATAAATGGGCGTTCGATCTAATACTATATGCTCATAATACTATGAAAATTATTTTTAATTTTTAAATTCTTATAAGTTTAAATTTTATGTAGTATATTTATAACCAGTTATTTAGAAAAGTTGAGCACGGAACCAGTCGCAAAACGAATATCCATATTCCTCCTCGGCACATAGAGGCAACTGTACAACTGGGACACCGACACAATGTTGTAGCTTATCGGGTAGATAAGGCGAGCGATTCCGTTTAACACTGGCCATTTTCTCCGTTAATTTCAATTTGCAAGCTGTGTCACACACGTCGGGGAACTTTGACTCGGGTCTCGGTTTAACACGGCGTACACGTCAAAGTCGCTGCTATAAAAAATGAATAAATATAGATGCCCCGCGTACACTATATACGCATGTCCCGTATAGAGCCGCGAAAGAGATGAAAATTTAATAAAATTTTTTCTAAACTTTCAGCGGAGTCCGGGGAAATAAGTGCGCTGCAGGCACGCGGGAAACGCGGCAGAGACGAGCCATCGGGAGAAGGAGGAGGAGGTGAGAGAATCGTTGATGCTGTTCGGGACATGGACTATAGGTGATGAGCGTGGTGTGCTTGAAATCCTCCGTGGAAGAAAGCATTCATAACGGCGAGCACAAGGAGGCCGCTCTCACGTTCCCGGAGCCGGAGCCGCAACCGCCGAGGGACAGTCCCGCGCCCCAGACAACCTCCAAAGTCATATCAACCGACGAGCTGGCTCTCCTAGCTAAACTGGAAGAGGCCAACAGGTGAATTGCTCTTTTATCCGGCTTTTCTTTTCCATTCTTCAATCCTTCATCCCTCCTCGCCTTCCTTCCTCTCTTCATAATTTTATCTTCATTAGTCTGCTATAATACCTACTTTGCTAAAAGCTTTCTCTCTGACAAGGCAAGTGAGAATGCATCGCGTTAGCTATCGTTATTTTGGAAATTTGACATACTTACGACACAGTTTGGCATAGTCGATATTAATATACATTGTTAAAATGGCTTTCGGTCTATTATGCTTCAGCGCTGTTTCGATCAATAGTTATACTGACGTAATCGATTCAATCATCATAACTTATTAATTTACAATGAAATCACCCCAAACTTTGCCAGCATTATACGTCAAATTACTCTAATGCGATGCACGAAAAATTAGCATGTGAAAGCTTATTTGTAAAACTGTCCTGCATTCATGTCAGATTGTGCTAAACTGTGCTAAATTCTACCGTAAGTGTATACTTGATTCATTTGAATATAAATATTCAAATGAATTTATTCGAACCATTTTATCGCAGTATTAGTGCAATCTGAAATAGTTTGGCACCTTCATTCTTAGCGCGGAAGCATTGTACATTACACTGCATTATAGAAGAATAAAGCAATCGAATTTTAATAATACCGTTCCGTTAACTGAATTGTACCTAATATATGCACATTGCACAACACTATATACTAACTATGAACTTTTCTTTAGATGCGCACTTGACCCTTATTTCTCTTTTATGTATTTTTAATATTTTTTATGCACCTTTGCATGGTTTTTTTCGTTTTGGTTGAAAAATCACTTTGATTAATCACGAGCATTTTCAATTTATCGAGAGAGCTGCGGAAACTTCGTTTCAGTATTTATACACGGGAAGTTCGGTACAATAAAATTTTTTTTTTTGTGCGAGACACTCCTTCCGTACCAATTTTCATTCATTGTGCGAACAATGACGATGAAGGGCGATGAACTTGTGCATTGGCAAATTTTATCACTCGTTTACAGAAGAACGTTATCTGTAAATTATTATTTTTAAAGAAGGTATATAATTATTTCTTTGAATAGTTCTGAAAAAATATTTTTTACATTCGATAAGATATTTTTTGTACAACGTTTTATTAACTCGAGAGAATTTTTGTCAAGAATTAAAAATAGTATTGTGTATACAGACATCCATATCACTATTTATTATTCTGTTATTTCACGAATTGATATTTATCTTTAACGCTGCAATAAAAAATAGTTTGTTTAATCGAAAAAACATGTTGAATTATAAGAATACTTTGTTAACGTTTACGTATAATAATTATACAGCTTCGGAAATAAAAATATTATTCTATACAAACGATAAAATAATTTATACGTATATATATTATTTCTTCATTTTAACAACTATCGATTATTTATATTTATTACAAAGTTTTGAATATATTTTGATTTTAAAAGATTTTTTGAAAATTAAGCATATATACAATCGCTTGCATTAACACAAAATCGCTTATTATTGCTCCGCTCTACAATATCTTCCTGCAGCATCAGAAACATTCCACCACAGAATATGTACGTCCCTCTTCTGATTATCCAAGTACAATAACAAGCTCAGTCACGTTATCTATATAGCGAGCCGAATTCCACACGAAGCTTCGAATTCTCGACGTTCATCGCATCTCCGTTCTCATCATGTCCGAATCAAACTATAAAAACGATATGCACACAAAAGCGAAGCATACGATTAACCAAATTACCACTATGCTTGTTCCGCACCGCAGGCTAAGCAAAAAATATTTGCTCGGCAGGCTAATCGAGTCGGACGCGAAATCGCTGAGCTCACTCCAGAGCAATCACAGTAGAAAGGGCTCGGACACCTCCCAGGTGTCCCTGGCCTCGGGCTGCAGCAGCGCGAACGGCGCCGTCGTCGACCCCACGACGGCCGCCAATTCCGCTGCTGCGGCCCAGCGACCGAACAACGCCAGCAACAACAACAACAGCAGTAGCAGCAGCAACAGCAGTAACAACAACAACAACGGCAGCAGCAGCAGCACGAGCGCCGACGGCGAGGAGAACACTTGGACGCTATGGGGCAACATCGTCGCCGACTGGGAGAACCAGTGGAAGAAGAGGAAAGACTTTGTCAAGGAACTCGTGCGGCAGGGTATCCCGCATCATTTTAGGTGAGCTTTTCTCCAGTCTTTATTTTTTTTTTAGAATTTTCATTCTGATCGGATAGTGATAGAATTTAATTTCCTAAGTAAATTATTTCAATTATTTTTTTTTTTTCAAAACTGTTCTACGGTATAGAAAATAATCCTTCGAGCTTCATGATTATCTGCTCTTACCAAATTCACAGCGAAATTAACCATTTTTTTTTACATAACTCGCGAGTTTTGTTCATGCTGTATATTTAAGTGTAAGACATTACATGTACATGTGATCATACCGTCCTGAATAACAGCACGATAAATTTATCATCGCAGCAATAAATTTTATTTTTACATGCAGATCAAATTTCAAAAATCGCGAACGCGATACAGCGCGAGTCGAATCGAATGACTTTTTTATCTCAAATAAAAATAGACGTACTGGCGAGCGGACGCAGCGCAAGAGTGTTCTTCTGCAGTTTATTTTTATTTCAAGACTGTGTACAACATATTGATTTTCGTCGCAGGGGCATCGTGTGGCAGTTGCTCTGCGGCGCGCACGATTCGCCGGTGAAGAAGCAGTTCGCCGAGTACATAAAATGCACCTCGGCCTGCGAGCGGATCATCCGTCGGGACATAGCTCGCACCTACCCGGAGCACGATTTCTTCAAGGAGAAGGACGGCCTCGGACAGGAGAGCCTCTTCAACGTCATGAAGGCTTACAGTCTCTACGATCGCGAGGTCGGCTACTGCCAGGGCTCCGGATTCATCGTCGGACTGCTGCTTATGCAGGTCGGTTGTTCAAAACAGTCACGGTTTTGATAAGATTACAGTGCAAGACAATTGCTGGGTGTTAAATAACTTCAGTTGCGTTTGTGTATATTCGTATACGATTTAACGTTTCTTCGTTCGGGAACTAAAATCTAAATTGGAAAGTTTGTATAATTATGAATTGTGAACGACGAATCAGAAAAACCGCGCGGTTTGTTGTCATTCGATTTCTACTGTATTTTAATTGTATATTATTTAGCTTTACTTCATTTATTTTCATACATTTGTAAATACTTCCGTATTATAGCAATGACTAACCGTGAGACGCAGACGAGTGAGTCCGCGGCAATGAATTTAATGAATCAGTCTCTCGCAGTGTAAAATTCAAATTTCTGTCACCCGTACAGCAAATGCCCGAGGAGGAAGCATTCGCCGTTCTGGTTGCCCTCATGCAGGACTACCGACTTCGCGACATGTTCAAGCCCTCGATGGCCGAACTCGGCGTCTGCATGTATCAGCTGGAGCACCTGGTGGCGGATACGCATCCGGAACTGTACGCCCACTTTGCTGCCCAGGGCTTCCACACGTCCATGTACGCATCCTCGTGGTTCCTCACGCTCTTCACCACCGCCCTTAGCTTACCGCTGGCCTGCCGCATCTTCGACGTCTTCCTATCCGAGGGCATGGAGACCATATTCAAAGTCGCCCTCGCCATGCTGCAGCTCGGCAAGGAGGACATGCTCAGTTTGGACATGGAGGGAATGCTTAAGGTAGATGATACTCTCTCTCTCTCTCTCCCTCTCTCTCTCCTCTCTCTCTCTCTCTCTCTCTCTCTCCCTCTCTCTCCCTCTCCCTCTCTCTCTCTCTCTCTCTCTCTCTCTCTGTTTGATTTAATTAAGTAATGTGCTTCGAAAATTGCTGAGAACACTTTAAACGCATTTTGCAGTTCTTTCAAAAAGAACTACCCGGCCGAGCCGAAGCAGACCCAGACCGCCTCATGAACATTGCGTATAGTATGAAAATCAATCCTAAACGAATGAAGAAGCTGGAGAAGGATTACACCGTTTTGAAAATGAAGGAGCAAGAGGAGATGGTGGAGCTGCGAAGACTCAGAGCAGAAAATAGGTTACTCAGGCAACGAACAGAGCTTCTCGAGGCTGAATCTGCTGAACTAGGTAATTATTTCTGGTGAATAAATTGGATTTCTGTCACATAGCCGTGCGCTACATGAATTTTATGAAATTCTAGCCGATAGACTAGTTCGAGGCCAGGTCTCGCGTGCCGAGGAGGAAGAGACAGCCTTCGTGATTCAGCGCGAGCTGACAGCTCTTCGTCATACGCATCTGGAGACGTCGCATCAACTTGAGCAGGCTCACGAAGAGTTACGATCGTTGTCTATACTACTCGAAGAAAATGTTAACTCAAAGCAATCATCCCTTGACGAAATCAGTTTGAAACAGGAAGCTCTCTCCCAGAAGGAGGAGATGATTCAGTGTTTACAGGAAGAACTCGTGAGGGTGAGGCTACACGAGGCGGAGAACGATGCGACGATCAGAGATCTCAGGGCTAGAATTCAAGAACTCGAGCAGGATAAGAAGACTTTGAGGGAGAGCACACCCGACAATTCGGTCGCTCACTTACAAGAGGAGCTTATAGCCGTGAAACTTCGTGAAGCCGAGGCGAATTTGTCTTTGAAGGTAAAAATCTTAAATTTAAAAAAAGTTTAAATATTTTGGTTTATTAATATTTACACTATGCTCAGGATCTTCGCCAAAGGGTCACGGAATTGAGCACCGCCTGGCAGAAGCATCTGCAAGAACATCGAGCCTCTCATTCTGCTCCAGCAGCTGATTCGACTCCAAAGAAACTGCTTTTCTGGGAAAATCGCGGTCACGAGGTACAGAAACTAGAAGAGGACCTCATGACTACTCGAATACGAGAAATGGAAGCCTTGACGGAAGTGAAAGAACTGAGGCTGAAAGTGATGGAACTGGAGACACAGGTGCAGGTTTCCACGAACCAGTTACGTCGCCAGGACGAAAACGGCAAGGTACTTAAAGAAGAACTCGAAACCGCTCTCACTCGTCAGAAGGAACTCGAGACGAAACTTAGAGAACAGCATGACAGGTACTCAGATCTTGAATCTAAGATGAAGGACGACACGATGATGGCGAGAATCAGAGATGCTGAACATGCGCAGCAAGTAGCGGAGCTCACACAAAAGATCTCCGTTCTGGAACTTAAAGTATGGATTTTTGGATCAATACTATATTAAATTCGAGTACCAAGCGACATTTATAACCGATTTGGTTTTAGAATGAAGAAATGCACGCCGAAGGAGAATTGAGAAACAATATGGACGATAGTGAGAGAGTTCGCGAACTTCAAGATAAGGTCGCTGAACTTAAAGCTGAAGTAAGTGTCGAGAAGGTACTTATAAGAGCAGTTACTTTAATCGCGATGTGAAAATACCTGATAAAGATTCTGCATTGCAGTAAGAGGTAGCAAATCTAAAAGCAAAAAATATCGTAATTAAACATACTAATTTAATGGGAAAATGAAAAAAAAATAATTCGATCTTTTACTTCTTACTTTGATGTGACAAAAACGTCATGCTTATCACCACTTTAACCGCTTAATATTGCACTGTAAAATATGCTCACAGCTTTCTATATAAATATCAGTAAAACAAACAAATGAGTAAAGGGTCCTTTTAATAGAACTAATAAATAATCACCAGCGTGCATACTAAATCGGGATATCTATTCTAAATTATGGCAACATTCAAATGCTTCTCTCGCTTTTTGGCATAGAACATTTCAATTCATGTTTATAACATTCAAGCTTTGCTTTTCTTATATTCACCTTGATAAATGAAAGACAAATGTGTAAATTCACGTACTCGTTTTTTTTTTTACACAAGGCAGTGTTATACAAACATTTTATTATCTGTACAAATTATTTCGTGAAACATATTTCATGCTTTATTTTGAAATAATTTGAGCTGTAAATACCGAAAAAGTTGTATGAGGGTAAATAATCTCTTTAGTTGTTGTTTTGATCTTTGATAGTTTATTTTTTTTGGCAATTTTTTCAGAATTTCTTTAATAATAAACAAATTGTTCACACGAATTGGATTCACACATATACGTAAGTTTTATTAAAAAAACGAAATATATGAAAATAGCAATCAGAAGTTCACAAAATCTGGATCTTACATAAACAGAATGACTGATTCTAAGAGGTAAACAAATAAATTTATTGTTCAAAGTATAATCGCATTTTAAAAATATTTTTTTTTTTGTAGTTCGTGAAAAATCACTTTCTATAGTTTGAAAAAAGTGCAGTGCAAAATTAGGTTAGCAAATTGTTTATAATGCGCAGTTATTGATTAGATTAGAAAATGTGACTTTCTCAAGTCTAATAATACATACATCAAAGGACCCTGTAACAAAAATCTATATCATGGGTTCTTATTAGACTTTATTGGTGATGGTGGGATAAAAAGAGCACTAGAATCTTTAAATATTAAACTAATTGGCTTTTGGTGATACAGAGTATTTTATTTTAGCAGAACTAATTTGAAAAGTATAACCATATAGAAATGTTGGAACCAACAATTATTTCTGCTAAGATAAAGCTTCAAAGACACGCCTTTTATCTACGACTAACCCACTGTTTCTATTGTGTTTTGTCGCATTAGTGTCCTACACCAATCACCAGTCCGGAGATAGATCTGTTAACCTGGCTCGAGTAAGTTTGCAACCACGTGTCGGCATTATATTTTCTAATGTCTAATATGTAGAATTATTTTGTCCATTGTATCTTTAAAAAATTATTATCTAAAAAATGATCACGTATTGGTTATTTGTATAGAGTTTTTAATCAATCCATCTATTTAAAAAAACTAATACATGAACGAACCCCTGCAAAATAACACAGTAACAAGTTCTTGTGATAAAGTATTAAATATTGCTTAATACTTACTTTCAGACCAATTGGTGATCCTGAAAGTAAGTAACAATGGCCTTGTCTCGAAAAACGTAAATACGAATTATGACTGGTATATTATATAAATATAAATAACATTGTGTGTGTGTGTGTGTGTATGTTTCTTTGTTGTCATTTTTATATTAGTATTACATTATTTTCATACATGCATGAATCAGCTTTATCTCACTTTGGCTAATCTCATACATAATTTATTATTTAATATTTAAGTCATATGTAATCGAATTTTGATGTAGATTTTTGCTTGTAATACTACCAAATTAAGAAAGTTGCTAATTTATACATTTTTTGAAGTTGCATGAAAAGTATTATACAAAATTTAATTTGAAAGTTACTTTGAAAAAAATGAATATTATTGCAATTCTCATATGATATAATTTATAATTTTGAAAGTAATGTAAATATTGGTACAATGTTAAAAATGTATTATGTAAATGTAAACAGTTATCGTCGAGTGTATAAGATGAGGAAAGCTATCGTCAAGGCTACTTTGTATGTGTTCAGATACATATTGATTGAAATGTAATTTAATAGTAAAAGTGACGATTCTTTTCTTGTAAATTATTAATAGTACAATGAATCT
Organism: Philotrypesis tridentata; assembly: GCA_018906965.1. Classification (NCBI taxonomy): domain Eukaryota; kingdom Metazoa; phylum Arthropoda; class Insecta; order Hymenoptera; family Pteromalidae; genus Philotrypesis; species Philotrypesis tridentata. Next base: position 1,188,171 of record JACCIB010000016.1, on the reverse strand, counting down.
AAATTTTAATCAATTGCCAGGTGTTGAGACTGGAGAGTTGGAAGGAGCGCTGGACGGGCACCGGAAAAGCGCCAACGGTCGTGCGTAGCTGCAGCATCGAAACGGATGGTGGTGGCAGCGAGCTCGACGACCGCGACGATCTCAAGATCTGTTTGCAAGACGACGTTGTCAGTCCGACAGCCAACAACTCGTAAAATTGGGTCTTGGGTTGTTCCGTGCAATTCGTGATACTTTTTTTATTATCGAAGTCTAAGGCGACCATTATTTCTTTTGGATTTAACACAGAAGATCAATGCCATTAGGTGTCGTAGGATCTCTTCAGTGATGGCGCATTTAAGAAAGCATTTATTTTGAATACCAATGAGAAGAAAAACGAACACTAATGAAAGTATATGAAAACACATTCCCACAGAACTGCTTCAAAGAAAAATATTTTTAAAAAAACTGAAATTACTGAAGATATTTTGCGACACGCGCTGTAGAATGAAGACCTGTCTGTTTCTTCTTGGCGTATTCCATTAGAACTTTACATCGAAATAGATAATAAGCAAGAAGCGCCCAATCAATCGATGATTCATAAAAAAAAATCCATAAAATACATGAATGCGTAAGGGGGATATTGCACAAATTGAAAATGATATCAAGCCGAGATTGCATGGAACGATTTAACCGTAGATTTTAAAGTAGGCAGCTGAAAAAGTTCTTACTAACGGATGGTAAAATACTCTGTTGTTGTACGAAAGATAAAAAGAGAAGGTGGGAGAGGACGCGATTTCTTTCAAGGTTCATTATAACTGAGAAGAAATAGTTACTTCTTCATTCCATACTATTGTATATCAAAGTCGCGCGCGCATTTTTCATAATAAACAGGACAGTAGTTTGAGAAGGTTAAAATCTATCAAAATAATTCGTTAACTAGGATTCCCCTTCTCCTGTATGGAAGTTTACGCGAACTATTTTGATTAGATTTGTAGTTACTACTGGTAGACTTGGTAGGCACTGAATATCTTAAATGTATTTTATTGTTGATTTTTGACAGAAATCAAGTAACCAGATTTTAAATGTTGAATGTTAAGTGTATATGAATTTAATTTTTTACACGTTGTAAGATTCATCTTAATACATGAACAGATAAGATCTTTACAATTACTTTATTATATTTTATATTAGGCTAATTTATTTAAATAGATACTGTCTAAACCTTTCTATTATTTTTATATTTGCCTTTTTTAAAATAACTTTTTATACAAAGTGAAACATGAAAGGAATTTACCAATCAAAATATGAAAAGTCTCTGGCAGTGTAGGTAGACAGCTTACGTTTTCATTGATTTTTATCGTGTTCTCTTGATTGTTTATAACAGGTATAATGTCAGTATATATATATAACCTGAAGTTTTTAATAATCTTTTGATCATACTGCGATCCCAATAAATTAAAAAATTTTTTATACAACTTAATTTAGTAATTGTTCAGTGCCCTACAAAAGTCTGCATAGCATTTATGTAGTAAGAGTCGTACTAAGACCTTGGAATTTTTAGATGATTTTCATAATAAATACATACAAAGCAATTTACTATGTGAAGTGAAGAGACGTCAATTGTACTAAATATAAAGAAAAAAAATTGTCACATTATCCATTTTATTTTATCGAATGGTTTTTTAAAGCCTTCTAGTAATTAGTTTGAATCGATTTTTTTAAATTCATAACAGTATTTTTCGATACTAGTGAGAAATTCAAATTAATTTATTGAGATTAGTTTTCATTTCGGCAAATAAAAGTATTTTCAGAAAAGATGGATCAAATTTCGCACACTGGATAAATGTAAACAATAAAAGTAAAGGACGACCTTTTTCTCAAGTATTTTTAAACAATGAATTTTATAGGCCCTAACCAGATCGCATAAGATCTTCAATAATGTGATAAGTGACTTAAGGATTCAGATTCTTGGTACAGAATATAAAATTTACTCGTAGGAAATCACATTCAACTTAGACTTAATTACTTAGCATTTTAAGTTATCAAACAACGGCCAATAATGCTTACATAATCTTATTTAACAAGAAAATTTTATGTTTATTTATAATTTATATATATATTTTATTATCGTTATTAATTATTCATAAAATGAATGAAAAGCAATTTTAACATTTTAATTATTATCTTGTGCTATTTTAAAGTGTAAGAAAAAAAATAATATACATATGACAATCGCTGTGACAATTTTTTTTCGAGCGATTTGAATATAATTTAATTCTCTATAATTGTATGTACGTGTAAAAAAAACTGGAAAAAAATTATTGTATTGAGACAGAGAAAAAGAACACGAAATAATTTATAAAAGAAATTATTTATTGAATAGTGAGTTACGTTTTAGTCTCAGACAAATGAGTATGAAAATTATGAAAAAAGTACATTTTCGAGCAATAGCTAAACTTATATATAATCTCAAAGTGAATTAGACCAACGAAATGTCTATGCTGCGCATTCGTTACATTAAGTAAAATTTGTATAACTGCCCGGTATTAACCGTGTCTATCTCATTCCTTTGGTAGAGTCAGGTTGCGTGTTTGTAGTTTTTATATCGGTGGTCCAACATATCACGCGCACCGCTTCAATATTACTTCCGATGAATATGTATTTTATTATTATTGCTACTTCTATTACAATTATCATTTGTTATTATGTTCTATTTATCACTGAAAGAATTTAAAACCTAGCAAAGACAATCTTTTATTTTTTACATTGATTATACATCTTTCTTTAATGCCGTCCGAATCGTATTTGAAGTATTTTTTAAAAGTATTAAGTTAATAATTAAAAGTTTTTTAGTTTTAGATTGAGAAACTGGTAGATGGTAATGTTAAGTTCCGCATTTGGTAATTAACGTGTATGGTCTTACTTTTTTAAAAGTTAAATTAAAAGATTAAAGATTGACTTTGCTTGAGTGTGAGAAATGCATAGAGTAATTTCGTTACAAGAATAGACAAAGCAGGCACACGTATTAATGCGGTGACGATTTCTTAACGTATTAATAACTGTAACACTTATATAGCATTGCCGTGTACGACTCTTTGTAGGTATAAACTTACTAGTGAATATATCGAGAAGGACATTTTGGTATAGTATCCTTACATTTGTAACAAACCTTACCGTTGACTCTTTTTATCAGAGTAGACAAATTGATAAATTCAAAGATGATTATTTACGCCTACGCCATTTATTTCGGAAAATCAACTGTACACTAAGACGTAGATGATTTTATAGTATTTTAGAACAGGCATGTATTGTTTATTATTTTAATCAAGAAGTTTTACGTTGCACGATAACAAAATTGTCATTTTATGATGCAATTGTTGTTGAAAAATGCGATCTGAAACGAAACTGTTGATTTGTTAAAAATGTGTGCATTACCTTTTCATCACTTGCATCTAAGCGAGTTGAATATTGCAGAATTGATATTCGGTAAATCGGTAGTAACACAAAATCTGGTTTTCATTTTATCTTTGCAAACAATATCTCATTATAAGTCTTAAGAATTTATGTAGAGAACTAGTTTTTATATGTAATAAACCTTGTTTTCTTCCATTTCTGCTTTTTTTTTTAATAGTTCGATTTATCAAGGTATTTTCATCAACTATCGTATCCGTTGACTTTATCGAATTCATTATTAAACCCATTAAAATTATAATTTGTGGTACTACCCAAATCACATATACCGACCCATCATCATCCGATTTTCATGGCGGAATAAGCAAGGCTTGTAAAACCATGTTTTTTTTGCAGTGTGTTCCAAACACAATATTTAAGAATATATACAAGGTATTTTCTATGTAAAAAAGAATATTAAACGATGAAATCGATCGAAAAGCTGTGCGTCTATGACTTTTCTTTCCATCCGAACACGCATAATTTCAATGCAAACGTGTACATATAGAAGTCGATTTAAAACCATCTCACAGGCAAATTGTAAATCACGATTGAAGCGATTATAAAGAAATGTCATTTGAATTGAAGTTTAAGCATTACGGAAACGCTTTTTTAAGTCACAAAGAAAACCGTAGATTCTTCAAGTGCTTCAAGCTATTAACAGTTCAATAGCCTTTTAAACGTAATAGGCTACGGTCTTCCAACAGCGTCCGCACATATACCGAAGATCAGAAGACAGCAACAAAAAATTTTCATCGGGGCGTAGAACGAAGAGGACGGAAACTTTATCGCAGCCGATAGCGATAAAAAGAAGATTGTCTCCTCCAGAAAATCTCGGCTGACCCTTACATCGAGAGCAATAAGCGTGAAGTCAGGTGGCCCATAAGCGTATACAAGTACGCGAATCGCGCAGAAGAAGAAAAAAAAATCGTCTCCCCCCACAGACACGCACATCATCCTCGCGTGTCAGACACGTGAGATCGGAGGGACGTGTTGAAAAAGAGCGCAGGACAGGCGTCGGCACGTAGCGGCGCGCGCCCTGCGTTTTAAATTAAATATGCGCTTAACCGTTTGCCGGAAATCGATAGGCTAAACGCCGCTGCTGCGCTGAGCTAGAGAAGTGTAACGGGCCATCGCGCCGTTTCTCCGACGCGCGCACGTATATGCGTACAGTTGTGTATAATGTCTGTCTATGTTACGCGCGCGTGTATCTGTGTGTGTGTGTGTGTGTGTGTGTGTGTGCCACACTGCACATAGCGCGCGCACGCCCGACGCGCGACATACTTGCTCAATAATCGGCTCATTGTTCAAGCGCGACTGCTGTGACTTTTCTCTCACTCTCTTGATTTTCCGAGATTTTCTCGCTGGACTTTTCTCGAAATGTAACTTTGAGACTTTACGCGCTGTGCACACTACAGCTCTTTGTACGTTATGCGTATATATATATATATATACATGTGAAATTACGGCGACTTTAAAGACTCTCAATGATTCTCTGTACACGTCCGCTAAAAAATTAGCGCGGCAATTCGGTTGCGAGGAGGAAAAAATGTCGATCAATCTTCGCAAACAGCTCTGATCTGCAATAGCTGCACGGCGTATTATCGGCGAATATAATAACTCTAAGAACGCGCATGAATCCAGCGAGAGAGAGAGAGAGAGAGAGAGAGAGAGAGAGAGAGATAGACCGTTATACTGCACTATTTAGTGCGCACTTAAAAGAATCATATAATAAATATTTCAGTGGCGATAAATTTAACGAGAAACCAATGAGCCTCATAATTAATTTTATATTTGACTTATCTTTCGTATGCTGGCTCGATCGAATTTACGCGGTTCTGAGAAGAATTTGTAAGGGTTTTATTATGTCTCTCTCTCTCTTCTCTCCCCTCTCCTTCTCTCTCGAATCTCAGCGTGAGCGACGCGTCGCTCATAATCTATGCGCGCACCAGCTCATTAGCGTAAATGTATTGTGAACGTCCAGTGTCCACTCGTAAAAGTGTCATATTGCGCGCGTATTGTATATATAGAGTCTCCGCGCTCGAATAGGATAAGAGTCGCGCATACTTATATATTTATACAAAGAAATAGCAAGGCGCACTTTTTTTTCTCATTCTCTGGAGCGAAGAGAATTACTGCCGATTTCTCGTATAATATACGTTATAGAGGACAGCGCGCGAGAGAGACTGCATGTATATACGATAAGGCAGCGCATACTCTTCATTCCAGGCATAACTCGTGCAACGCGATCCCCGCATCATCGCGCGAAGAATCTACGGACGGGGGGAGGCTCCTCGCATGCGCCTCGGAAAGGAACAATTAAAGCATGACACAATAAGCATCGTAATGAAAAGAAAGCGACGTCGCTCATTTTTTCCAATCTCCGCGCGCGCTCGCGTCCCGGCACTCGCCGGCGTTCGCGCGGCTGCAGTGCAGTGTAGCCGGCGGTTTACTTGTGGCGTGCAGATAGCACACTCTCTGCGTATACACGAATTGTATGTACTTACACGTATACATGCGTTATATACGTGTATATGCGTACGTGGGCTTATAATGGACATACGAGGAAGGTGAGTCACTCGCCGGCTTTAATTCGAGTACGCAGACGGTAAGTGCCGGGTAAGGGTCAAAATTGATCCCACGATGTGTGTATACTACGTATATACGCGTATATACGTGCGAGTGTCTGCGTATGTATGCTATATGTATAAGCTGCACGTATACATGTATACAGCGCAAGCCCTAAGTGTGCGCGTACACGCTATACACGCACGTTTTTCCCTTTCAATGTTATTCCGCTCCTTCCCTCTCTCTCTTCGATGCGGAGGCAGCTCCTTAATTTTTTTCAATTGCCGTGGGTGGATCGGACTTGAAAAGCTGGCGACACCCCTCGCTGTGTCTTTTGTGGCTCACGTTCTCTATATACGTATATACATACGAGCATGTACATATTGTACAGTATGTACGTACACGTGTATATATACGCACTCGCGCGCTTACATTACACGCGAATATAAGACTGGGAGCGGCTGGGCTCTCTAACAACAGCCGTATATACACACTCGCGCGTGCACGCACTGCAGGACGTTAATTTTTTATTTTTCTCTCAAATTCAGTTATTCGGAGGCGCGAGCGCGCGCTCGGTTCTTTTTCGTATATCATGCTTATACTTTTATGCTCGACGCGCGCGAGAGTTAACGTATTCACGACTTTGAGTAAGCTCTCTATGCGATCTCCGGCTGAGAATGCCGAGGCTGAACGTTGGCGGACTCATTAAGCGCATAATACACATAGCCCCCCCCCCCCCACCAGTACGTATGCATGTAATGAGAGAGAACGACTCGAAGATAGTGGTGCTTTTTCTAAGCGCGCTGCAGCCCGGGACGAATCTCTCGCTCTCTTATACATCGTCAAGGCTGCTTTGTGTGTATACATGTGCGAGCGCTTGAGGAAAGAGAAAAACTTGGTACACGATAGGACACCAGTCGGCAGTGAAATTGATAGTTCTACGATTGAGATTTCGGAGCGCGCGATTATTAACGCGAGAGCAGAGGTCTGGGAAAATGTATTCATCGACGCGACGGCTGCAGCAGTATGCGCCGCGGAGCTTCCTTGAAGGGGAAGCTTTGACGAGCGCACAGTTATACGTGGAATTTTTAGCTCTTTCTACACATAATCGCTCGAGAAGCGCGATTGAAGGTTTCGAACGTTCGAGGCGCGTATAATTTTAGAAAACGTTCGCGCGCCATGCATTTGTATGTGCATTGCTGCACGCGTCGAGGAATTCTGTGTATAAATTCAATCTTAATTGGCTAAAAATCATGATTCTTTTGTTTCGTCGAATGCACTTCGGTTTCAGGATGTCCGCATGGATTTTGTAACAACGATTTGTCTATAAGTGCGTTTTTTTTATCCCAGTAGCAATTTAAGACGGACAATATGCGATTTGATAATAGTTATTTTGGTTTCGGTAGTTTTTTTGAAGAAAGCTTATAATTGGCAAAGAGCGGTCAAACATTCTGAAAAGTATTGCTGCTGCAAAATCATAGTTCGATCCATTGCATCTGCTAGTTAATAAATAGCAAACTGAAAATCAAACGAAATCAGTTTTTTTTTATCAAAAGATTTCAAATGAGCTTAAATGTAATACAGAAATTCCGAAATTTTTAAATATTGGAATGTCTGTGTATTACATTCAGTAATACGTCTTTGCTATCGCTTCAAAATTAAAAAGAATTTTAAAAATCCATCAATTTAGATTGGCTTTGCAACGATTTCATAATTTTGAGAATATACGAACTTTTTGGCGGCTTCTTAAATTTTATGTCTCAAAGATAAAAAAAATTCTTTAATATATTTTTGTAGCACATGTAGGAACAATAAATTAGTTTGGAGAAAGCTATATACGAGCAAATGACTCGGCGGTGGTTCTTTCTCTGGTAACACCGAGGAAAATATATATTTTTTCCTTCTAGCATTGAAAGAGGCATTGTACACGCGTCTAGTTTACATTTGCATATAAAGAACTCACGACTCGAGCCTCTGCACGTTTAGCTTCGTATAACGTAAATAACGTAATTTATTTATTCAAGACATTCCCTCGAATCATCGGTGCGAGCTTTTCGTAAAATAAAGCTCTCGACTCGGCCGAAAAAGTTTTTCAAGTATATATACGCCTTCCAGATTCCAAACACTTTCATGCATGTATAGACCAGTCTCGAAGATCTTATATATATCGCATTTTTAGACAACACAACACGCTGTGCACGCCACAGCAGAGCCCCGTCATTTAGAATCGAATTTCGGCTATGGGCGTCTCGAGCGCTAGATTTTACGACTTTTCGAGAGTTCTCCAGAAAAATTGGGCGAGTCTCTTCAGAGAAGGCAAAAATATAGAGGATCAAGAGGAATGCCGTATTGTAAACAGAGTCCGCGATGAAAATGCGCTCAAGTGCCTTATTTCTGTGGTGCTGTAAAGTGGCATTACCGTAAACGTCGCAGGGAGAGCACTGAGATGGGGAATTCGGTCATGCAATATACATTTCTGTGGATTTATCATGGGGCTGTATATAAAGAGCGCGCAGGAGGTATCCGATGATGAGTTTATTGCGACAGTATAATTCATTGTTCGCCCGAGAAAAACTTCTTTGCCCTACTTTCAAAAGTTTTATTTAATCTCGGGGAACAGGTTTTAAAATTAAGATTAATACTTGGAAGCGTCGACGAGCTCTCGTAAATAAGACTTTATACGCCCGCGCAAAATTATTAAAAAATGCCAATGCGCGCGCAAATGCAATTTGCAGAGAAAAAAATCGTCGCAGTTATGTACAGACGAAATATTTAATGAATACACCGTCGCAGCGAGAAATCAATACACGTCAAAGTTGCCGGAAAAAAGATTCCATTTCGAAGCGCGAAATCTCTCGACACATTTTCCAATACTCTTTCCCGCGTGCGTTGACTCGTTATGCCGTACGTTATACCGTATATACACTATACAGCGTGTATATACGTATACATACACGTATATGATGTATATGCCTCTCCCTCTCTTTGTTTACTCATACATACAATAATCTGACGCAGACGCTTTTTGCGCGATTCCGCGCTTTTCAACAATTTCCATATCGCCAATCTGACTAATGTACAAAACGTTGCGCCAACGCGATGACAAATCGTATCATATCTATACTAGTATACTGATGTTATAATAGAATATACTATGCGCGTGCAGTGCTCACTGCTCATATATATGGTGCACATATGTACTTATAATCAGAAGAGCGACTTCTCAAAATTTCCCGCCGCGCGTCAAACATCCGCTGATGCGCTCGAAGCTCTCTTCGCGCACCGCGTAAATAAGCTATACAAGAGATGATTCAGAGTGGAAAAATGCTGCCGCGGGGATCGTCGCGTATGTAAGCGAAGCGCGCGAGCCTATATAGATATAACGAGAAGGCCTACACTGCATCTGCGCGCCGCGCGGCGGAGTGGGGCGCGAGCTTTTAATTTGATTCTTAATGACTTTTTTTTGCGGCGCGCGACGATCCGAGGAATGCTATAAGTGAACGGCTTGTTTTCGATTATGTAGGCCTGAGCGCGTGTATACATTGTTGAAGCCTAGGCTGTTTATTTGCATGCGGAGCCGCGGCTAATGGCGCACTCGCGAACAGAGCCGCGGCCGCCGCGTCAAAGCGCGCGGATTTTCTCTCCTCGCGCTTTTATTTTTGCTTAAATCAGGGGGGAGGGGCTCGCTCGCGCGGCTTCCATCGGCAATTCAAATTTCCCGCCGTATAATGAAGCTCTGATGTATAAATAATGAAATTGCCGATTGCACGGATTTTAGCATACGCGGGATTCCTGGAAAGTCATTTTTGTCGTTCCTGCGCAGGTAATATATTAGTCGGATATGCGTAAAATAGGTTGCTCAACTGTTTGTTGCTGAATGTTCGATTCTGAGATTCGAGTAATCGCTGCAATGGAATTATTAATGGAACTTATAAAAAATGAATTTATACAAATCTTTTGAATTTCAGAACTCTGTGAAATAAATTATACTATAAGTGAATTGTTCATCATTGAAAAGGATCGATTATTCACTGGTATAGCCGTGTATTACAACAATTTTTTTGAATCTAACAAAGCTTACGAGCTGTATACAAACAATCGATCTCGCAGTCAGTCAAAATAGAGAAAAATACTGTTTTCTTTCTTCAAAAGTTCAAGTAATTATAGCTCAAACAAGCAAAAACATAGTATAAAAATAGCATATTGTTCAGAAGTTTAAGCAATTATAAACTTAAGTCGATCTTTATGCCTTTGAAATGGTTTGAAGAACAGAACTTATGTTTTTCGTTTATTTAGTCAATAAATAATATACATGATATTTAAATCCCATTAGCCCATTTAGCTTCACAACATAAAGCTTTTTCAAAACTATTTGCATGATTCGATTCGAACGACGAACACTGTTTTCGTGTAAAACAAATCGTGTTGTTCATTGAACTGTAGCAATTGAAACTTCAAATTTTTTGAAACAATCTCGTAGTTTGACTATTATGTTTTATAATCTTATAAGTATGTCAATTGTATAACGCAATCGAAATTGCTCCACTGTAAAATTCAAATGATACCTCGAGTATATTCCTTCCCGCATTGCAGAAATCTAGGCCACTCCACTGAAATTCGTGGCACGTGAATTTTCTGAAAACTAGGATCGCTCGAGCGTTATATTTTAATTGGACGATGTCACCGCCAGCAGTCAAAATTTTGAAATATTATATATATTAAACTGAAAACGTTTACCGTCCCGAAAGTCATCCGCAAATGAGGAGATGTAACCGCAGACATTTGCAACGCGAATCCGAGAGAAGAGAAATATAGTCGAGAGAAAAAAGGAACAAGAGCAAAATTAAATTCACCCTCAAGTCCATAGGCGGACATGCAACATTCATTAAACATATACTCGCTCGCCGCGTAAAACTATCAGCGCCGCGGCAGCTCCGCGTTATAGCCTCTTATGCCTCTAAATATATAAATATAGATATACGTATATCTGTACAAACACTGGCTCGGAGCGCAAAGCCCACAAAGCGAGTGTATACGCAGACATGTACGCATTAACCACGCGCAATATATATATACGCACGCGAAGGCACACAGAGCTACGACAAAATTACAGCGGCAACTGTGGCGAGTGCACCGCTCGACTCTGCGCGCACCATAGGGGGTACTCGCTATGCTACACAGTACACAGTGCACATACACATATGCTTATACGTATCGTACGTATGTAGTTGCAGTATGCTTACATATACGTTTAAGACGCAACGAGTGAGAAATCGGCGAGTCCGGCCGAAAGTTGCCGAGCCGCCTCTCGCGCGCGTATATAAGTAACACTTGCCGCAATAACCAGCTGTGCCAGCGAGTGCATTGTGTGTAAAATTACACGAAAATTTACTCTCTGCACTCTCGCGATAGCGCATCGTTTTACAATCGCCTCGCTCGTCGTCGTCGTCGTGACGCGCGCGGAGTCTGAAAGTGATTCCCCATAGGAAGAGCCGCTCGTTTCGACGACTTTTTACGCCGCGCTAATAGTACGGGATTTATGCAAAAGCGCGAATCGCGATGCATCCTTCCCCCCCCCCCTCTCTCTTTTCCCTCTATGCGCGCAACGAACTGACTGCAGCTGCATCAGTGTACATTACACACGCGAGAGCGCGCGGTTATATATGTATACATCGTAAAGTTCAATTTCGCTGGACGGCCCGTGTATAATGGAAAAGCCGGATGAGTAATCTGAGCCGACGAGTTTAATGGCTCTTCCCAGGATTTTTCAGTATTTTAATTGGCGATTTTCGCGGTGCATCGTCCGGCGCGGTGGGCTCGCTCTCTCTCTCTCTTCCGTCGTTGCAGCAGCAGCAGCAGCAGCGTCGGCGGCGTGAAATTTCGATGATGCCGCAGACACACACACAGACACGCGCAGACGTAACGGGAATCTGGAAAAAGAGACGCCTCGTTAGACGAGAGCGGCGCATATAGTTATGCACCCGGAAAAAAGAGAGCGCGAATATAGGTCGTCGGACCGTTTCCCGCATCTCCGGCCTCGTTAATTTAACAGATTTTCCCTGGGCCAAGAGGGAGAGAGAGGGGGGGGGGGAGGGGAGAGAGAGAGAGCTGGAAACCGGCGTAGGTTAGACGGGAAGCATCGCTTGGCGTCTCTCTCCTTGCAGCGCTTGCGCACACACGCATCGTCGGCACACAAACACACGCGCATAGGGGTGGCGGCCAATTAAACATGGCGTCCTCGACTCGGCACTCGCCGGAGTATTGTACAGCCTGCGTGCAGCGCGGAGCGGAGCTCGCTCAGCCGCCGCTTTCCGAGTCTGTGACTCTCTGCTGGGGTGTGGCGGCGGTCGGCAGTCGGCGCATGCGCGAGCCTCCCGCGATCCATCCCTCTCACTCGGTCGCTCCCCTGCTGCATCGCACGCCGTGGATTCCAGGCTGGCTCCCGGCGGTGCTGCTGCGCGCGGATACACTTACTATACACACGCGTATATACAGAGAGAGAAAGAGAGAGAGAGAGAGAGCCGAGAGCGGAGCGGAGTAGAGAGAGAGACGCCTGGAAGGCGAGCGGTGGGGGAAGAAAACCGGCCGGCGGTGGCTTCGGCGCTGCTGCGGCGGCGGCGGCGGCGGCGGCGGCACTGGAGAGAGGCTCGGCAGCGTCGCACGCGCTCGGCTCCAGTCAGTGTCGTCTGGAATTTCGATTCGAGCGATTGTCCCCCCCGAGTCTTGCGCTCTCTCTCCTGCTCCATCCGCATACAGCTCTCTCCGACCGCAGCTTTTCTGTTTCGCCGAGTACGAGTATTACACGAGTGCTTCCTCGTCCAGACACAGAGCCATATAGAGAGCGCACTATAGCCGCGTATAGAGTCGCTGTATAGGGCCGCAGAGCAGGTAAATACACGCGGTATAGAAAGATGACGATGGCTACGGAGACGGAGAAGAACGGGCCGGCGGCCGAGACGAAGGACATCAAGGACGTGAAGGAGATGAAGGACGCGCTGAAGGACGAGACGCCGCCGGACAACAAGCAGGACGAGGCGTCCAAGGAGTCGGCCAACGAGAAGAAGGAGGAGGCCGAGAAGAAGCAGCCGGAGGACGGGGCTAAGGCCGCGGCGACGGACGCGGGCCAGACCGGCGCTGCCGGCGACGCCTCGGCCGCGAGCAACGCCGCCGCCGCCGCGGCCGCGGCTCCGGCCAAAGCCCCGAGCGTGCACAAGCCCAACTTCGAGAAGGACATCGTCTATCTCTACCAGTTCCCCAGGACGCCCCTCTTGCCCAGCCTCTCGTCCTACTGCCTCAAGGTCGAGACCTGGCTCAGGCTCAACGGCATCCAATACGAGGTTCGTACCTTACTACCTACGCACTATACAGCTATACGGCTATACACGCGCGCATCGGCCTTTCTTTCTTCTCTCCTCTCTCTCTCTCTCTCTCACTCGCCTCCTCTCGCCTCGCCTCGCGCGCGCTCTCTCTCTCTCTCTCTTCGAGGGGGTGCAGCGCTCCGCCGCCTGTTTTATCGACCGGATACTATATGCTCGTCCGTGCGTGCGATTTCTCTCCGGCGCGGGTCCATTTTGTGCTCTTTCTCTCCTTCTCTGCCCGCGGCCTGGCTAAATCGGCACACGCCCTTGCGCATAGGTGCGCTATGCTATGTGCTTACTTGCTCGCACGCTCGAAAAACAAGTGAACCTTGCGGGTGCGCGCGAGCGAAAATCCCTTTTGTCCGCGCGAATTCGAAGAGCCCCGTCGCGAGCGTCCGATCGATTCCGCGAAACGTACGTTTCGCGCAGAGGGAATGGCACATTGCCGACGTATATCGTTCGGGGAATCGACGGCGCGCGTATTTCGCATACGGCGGAACCGTAGAAAATGGCGCGAGGGCTCGCTCTCGCATTCTACACTTGTATACAGTCCTGAAACACTCGGCCGAAGCCCGCGGGTGCACGAGCGTGTATCGGCGCGATCGCGCGGGAGGTGTTGCGCGTCCGACGGGGCATTTAAAGGCGCGCTTGAAAGCGGAGCCGAAAGTGTTATTGTGATGCTCGACTTGTTTCCTTCTCTGTCTCTCGCTCTTTCCGGACTCTACGCTTATGGGCCTGTGTTTGAATTGGGTTCAGTTTGGGACACGGCCGCTGTTTGCCCTGTGTATTAAAATTTAACTCGACTCGCCTCGCTTCTGTTTTCTCTCTTTCTCTTTCGCTCTCTTCACCGAGCCCCCGACTCCGAGAAAAGATTTAAAGTCCGCGGAGTGTGCGTCTGCCTGTGCGTCTGAGTGCGTCCGTGCGTGTATGTACACAAAAACAAACGCTGACTCTTGCTGCCTGCCCGTACAAATATTCTCCGGCGCAACGGGCAATTTTCTTCCTTTTTTTTTCTTACTCCGGCACTTGTAAGAGGGAGGAAACTTGTATCGATACCGCTTCTGCGGCTCGCGGCGCTCCATTATCGGGAAAATAATTTCTCATACCGCCCGATTAGAAAGAAACTTTAACGAGCCGCGATACCGGTTTCGGGCGACGACGAGAGGGGAAAAAAGAGTGACGTTTACTCATATTCCCGGATAGCCAGACAGAGGCTTTCTCACGCGATAAATGGTTCCCTCGCCGCGCTCGCAGCCACTGAATCACCCTCTTTCATTTCGGAGCACTGCTCGATTCCTCTTATTTCGTCTATTTATACATGCTCCACCTCGTTTTTCTTATCCGGCCCTCTCTAACGACACTCGCATACGTCTTTCGCTCCTCCGACGAAAAGTGGGATTACGCGCTCCCGCGCCTTCTCGATACACGTAAATTATACATACGGAGTTCCCTCGTCTCGGGAATCTCGCCTCGTAATAATTGCCATTTAATTGAAAAAGACTCTTGTGTGTCCACTGCGCGCCGCGGGGGGAGAGAGAGAGAGAGAGGATTTTTTTGTCGAGCGCTCGCGCGCCACCTGGCGGCTCGCCTCGCCTACGTACTTGTACGCAGCGCAGAGCGCATATATACAAGCCGCGGCAAATCGGACTCCCGCGAAAACTTGGTGCCGGGACTGTACCTCGGCTGGTTCTGCGCGCGCAGGACGCTCACTCGACAAAAAACGCTCGTGTGTGTGTGTGTGTGTGTGTGTCTGTGCGTGTCCGCCCGGCGAAGGGAGCTGCGAGCAGAGAGCGAGCGAGAAAGAGAGAGAGAGAAGGTCGATTGGGAAAAAGGGACGTCGTCGTTCTTTATTGCGCGCGCAGAATCGCCTGATCTGCGCTCTTTGCGCCGAGTCTGCGGCCGCAGAGCCGAGGAATCGCATTCGGCTCGTTCTCCTCTCGGCGTTTTCGCGCGCGATTAATCAAGGGGGGAGGGGTGTTGTACGCGACGCGGGAGGTTATTAACAAGTCCGCGACAAAGGATAATTTTGGCTAATTGGACCGGGACGATTGATCGATAGGCCGGTGGTGGGACGGCAGATCAATCACCTCTCGCGATATTAAATCCCTTATTTTGTATATTACGCGCATTCGAGCGCTCGCATAACGGAGGCGATATATAGTGGCCCGATGCAGACACACGGGACTGTATGTGGGATACCGGTGTACGAGTGTATACACAAGTGGCTATGAGTACGGGAGGCAGAGAGAGAGAAAGAGAGGCACGGAATTGAGGGAGTTGCCGGCGAATATTCGCCGTTGGATTATCGATCGCCTCTCCTCTCTTTCTCTCCGGCGAGGCTTCCCTCCCCGCGCGCGTATAGTCGTGTATATAGAAGTCTTCTTTTACTCCCGTTCTTCTTTCGGAGTCAGAGGAGGGAGAGAGAGAGAGAGAGATTTTTTTCTATTTGTTTCTCGCCATCGCCTTTACATCGTGAATCAATTAATTTAAAAGTTGCGATGTTGGCACGCCAACTTTTCGTTTGCTTGGGCTGCTATTAATGTTTGCAGACTCGTCGGAGCTCGCGTCCGAGGGAAACAGATTACGTTCAATAAGGAAAGAATCAAAAACGGAATTTTATTCTTATGATTAATTGGAGTCATTGCAGTAATGAGGAGAACTTAACTTTAGCGCACAGTGAAGATTCAATAATTTTGTGCGCATCATATAATATGTCTTCGTAGGGAAAAATTTAAGAGTATCCATTATTTCAGTCTTCGTAAATTCAAGCTTAAAATTTTAGCATCGAAGGACACTTTTACATGATTATATCTACTTTCATTTTTCTATATTAAATTTATTTCTGACTTCTCATAGTCCTACTCTTCGATGCCCAATTTTCTAGTATAGGTTCGCAGCGAGTGAAATAATAAAGACTGAATAATTTAACATTTCAAAGATTTATCTCGATTAACCTGGTATTCTTTGCTTGTTTTACAGTGGATAATTACTTTATTGTTTAAACCATTAAATCCAATTGAAAAAAAAATTACTTTTATGTGCTTGCTAAAGTGTGGAGCTCCTCTTCAAATATGAAAAATCGATGTTTCACTACATTTACACGTAGTACTTGAACTTTTCAGGAGCAGTATTTTTATTGAGGCTATGTATGTACTGAAAGAGCAATTAACCCCTCCAAAATTCGCGTGCTGAATTAGCTCGGCCCAGTTGCACGATTTTACAATCCACGTTGATTACAGCCGACATACAGCCGGCATCACGCCATAACATAGCTCTCTTACTTTACATTTATTTTTTGCGGTATATACATTAACTTTTAAACAACGACCGGTTTTCGATCGGCGAGATTTTAGAATGATTGAAAAGCATCGCGAACTCGAAATCTTATCGGGAATCTTCGACGCTCCATAAATTATAGACAACAGGAATATATCCTGCCACTATAACGGATTTTGTTACACAAAAGAATCTTCGACGCAAACACCGTGAATACACGCTTGTATTTTTTAAACTATTTTACATCGCTAAACTGCGCAATCGCATGACCAATTGTTATAAATTGTCGCAGCCATAGTTCATGCCGTTGCGCACAGCTTTGCGGCGCAGTAAAATTCGAAAAACACACGTGCGCAGCTAAATTTGCGTAGGATTCTCGTTGGCGCAGTAAAACGCGCTTGTGCAAGCAGCACAAGCTCGCTCTTAAGAGATTAAAGCTGCTTGTATAAATAAAACGAAGAATATTTGTCCAGCGCAGTTCTTAGCAAAGCTTGTCCAGCGCCGAGTTCAACGCGAAGAATCGTCTGCGAAATATGGAGGTTCAATTTAAGGGCCTTATCGGAGGCCTTATCGGTGCAACTCGGCAAACGCCCCGATTTTCGCGATGATACACGCGTCAGCCTCAGGGTGCCGCGGAAATCGCTTTTCCAATATCCGATTCGGCTACCGTTGAACGGCTCTTTCGTATATATACGATGCGGTTATGGCGAGTCGATATACTCATTGTTACGGGTTTGCCGAAGTTGCCCCCTGAACAGGGCATGAATGACGTGTATTGAACGCAGCGAGCCATTTTTGATAAGCCATACTATACCCCCCTTCCCCCTTACCACCTCCCTCAGAAATATATCGAATATTATTTTTCTTTTATTTTCCAAGCGCATCGCTTGTTATATATCGGTGGTCGTTATCGATAATAACGATCTATACCTCGGACTGCATTGGTCTCGGTATTGGTTTTAATACGCGATATAAAGTTCGAAGTAAACAATAGCGCATGTATAGCTCTTTAATTAAACTCAATTTCTACGTAGCGTATATACCAGACCGTTTCGTATATTCCATCCGACTGCAATTTCCCGCAGAATTTCTCTCTTGGCGGCAACATTAGTTTAATTCAAAAGACACGACGATTGGATTGCGCGCGCGCGTTAACGTATATTTTTCCATAAAAACTCGGCAAAATACGCCTCGTCCTCCATAGTCTCCATTATGGCTAATTTCTTTTTTTTTCTCTCTTTCCCCCTCTCCTCTCTCTCTCTCTCTTTACGCGGTATATACACGCTTTTTGCGCCAACGTTTTATGCAGGATAAAACGAGGTCGTAAAAAAGGAAAAGGGGCTTGTTTCAATCCTGTAAGGAGTAATAAAGCTCTGCGCAGCGGCTATCGCGGATGTAACTCGGCGCGCGCGATCTCTATACACTTTCACAATTTTATGGAAATATTAATCATTGATTTAGCGCTCGAAATTATTTTCTCCTCTTTTGCGACTCCCGAAACTCTTTAAATTTGTCTATCGACTGGCGCGGATGCCTGTAAGGCCTGTAGTAACGGCTCGTGTAATTTGCACGTTGAGATGCGGAGTCCCAATGATTCTTGCCAATTTTCGAAAAGTGCTCAATTTAAAAAAAATTCAGAAATTTAGTGCACTATAGTTTAAATTTCCAAACCCATTCCTCAATTGCTCAATTCATCGGATAACTATAATCATAAAAATTTGTGGATTCTTTTATTCGGTTAGCGCTATGTTTCATGCTTTCAATTAAAACAAAGATTTAAGTTAATGAAATTAGCTGCGCCCAAGACTGATTTAAAATAAAAATCTTTCGTACAATTGATAAAAAAATCTGTTGAATCCCGTACCTTAATCAATGTTTTTTTTTTCGTACGAACTGTGCGAAACAATAGAATACATAGTTATCAAAAAATCTTCGCGACTGTACAAGGATCCTGGGCAAACAGCGTTTGCAAAGCAGCCGTTGCGTGAAGCATGCAAATGGCAATCGTATATTTCTTATTTTTCAATCGCGTTTCTTCCTCGCGCCCGTTCGAAGCGCTGCAGTTATAAAACCTGTCTCTCTCCGATGAAGCGCGAACTTCCGAGAAGCTGAAACTTGCGCCGCGGGATCGATCCGCGAATTTCTGAAATAAAGGATTTTCCATTTGCCCGCGTCAATACCGCAGAGAGCGGCTTATCTCTGCAGCGGCGTTGGGAAAAAAAGGTGAAAGCAGCAGCAGCAGCAGCAGCAGCAGAAACGTAATAACATGGCTGGCGTTTCCGAGAAGTCGACGCGCCGGAAAAAGAAATAATTATCGTCGCGCTAAGGGCTCGTACACGTATCGTCCATCTAAAAAGCGAGCCGTGAGCTCGCGTGTGAGCCCCTGGGGCTCGAGGGGCGGTTATGGAGCGAAGGAGAGGGAGAGAGCGAGAGAGAATGACTGACGTCTACGGCGACGACCTGCCGTCCCAGGGGCGGCGGGAGGGGGGTGGGGTGGGGGTGCAAGGGGAGCCGAATCCGTAATCGCAGGAGAGGGTGTGAATATCGCTCCTAGCGAGAGTGTATTTTCTCGGGTGAAGAGAAAGAGAGACAGAGAGAGTGTGAGGCGATCGAAGCCATTGCCGAGAGGCTGCTGCCCCTTTTGCGCTACGGAGATTCTCGATGGGAGATGGGAGATTCATTGATGGGATTACTATATGTAGAATCTAGATATGTACACTACTGAAGGTGTAAGATCAGCGTTAGTGGCTTAAATCTGTGACGAGCGAATCACAAGTCTATATGCATTAAAATTTGTTGTTAAAACAATAGCAATAGTAAAAAAATAAAAGGTTTTGTGAAATGCACAAAACCTACTAGTGTTTAAAAGTTATTTTCTAAATTTAGACTTTTGAGCCTGTTCATATTTCATAACTTTTTTTGTCTTCTTTGTTGATTCAAAGACTGGATACTATCGTCTTTCAGTTGAATCACTACGAGTTTAAAAAAAAATAGTTAGAGCATTTTTTCCACATTTCTTTTAACGTCGTGTCACGTGAGATTAATGCTGGAAATCTGAGGGTAAACATGTTTAAGAGTCAAGTGTTGAGACAGTTTTAATTACTTTCGAATAAGTTTTAGTTTTCAAGTCCTTATATTGCATAATTTATCTACCTCTACAAGATACGTGTTTAGTTAGACATATTACGCGTATACCCGACGTAAAGCGTGGAAAGTATTAGTCAATATTTATTTCGAGTGAACGTCACTTTACTCAATGGGCTGTTAATAATGCATCAGTTGCATCGATTTTCTTCCGCGCGTTTCTACAGATTAATCTCAATGTCAAAGTCAAACCCGCAGTAAATTGTTGAAACAACATATTATTCAGAACAATGCCGCGCTAAAGAGCTGTTACGCGGAAATTGCCTGAAATTTTCAACGCTGCGCCGACGACACAGAAGCCGTTCCTCTCGTAATTCCGAACGAACGGAAATGTCCAGAAGTCGACGATAGCGATGGAAAAATCATGAGGTATCCGCTTTCCCACAGATAACCAGTGTAAAAGGGGCAATAGGGAGAGATATTCGACTTTTGCTCGAGAGCTCGGGAGGGAAAGAATGCTCTCTCGAGGATATTTCTCGGATTACACATCGGCGGCGGGCTATACCGCCCGCCCTCCTGTCTGTGTACGTGTGTACCTGCTTTCGGGATTGGGGTGAGAATGCCCGAGGGCTCGGTTTATTGTAACCCGGGAAAATCGCTTCTATAACCAAGCTTTTTCCGGCTCGACCCAACGCAGTCGCCGCCGCGTATCGATGTGTTCAGAAGCATTTTCGTTGGCATTATTGATTTTTATTAATGTTATTTATTTCCTGGGGTCTTCGTCGACTTTGATTTTTTCTCACTCGGGGAAAGTACGTAGAGCATTATTTTATTTTTTTCAAGGATCTCATCCATCATAGTTTTAATTGTTAGAAACTGATCAAAAAGTAAACGTCTGTTTTGTATACTGAATAATTATTTACGTCTTTTTCTGCCGTGTTGCACTTGCGGCTAAATTTTCTCAAACTTTTCCTAAAACATTCGTCGGCAATATTTCCCTCGGCTCAACCGAACTCACTCATGGGCATCAGTCAAGTTTGATTTATATCGAATTCCAAGAATCATTAGGATACAAAAGTCATAAAGTGGAGTGTAGGTCGAGAAAAACTGGGCGAATCGCGCTTGAAATTCGTCGCCGAGAAGAAAATTCTTAACGGCACGACGCGAGCCGAGCGAGACCGAGGCATTGTCCGGGATTCCTTTGTCGATGGGATATTCCCTCGACTGTGCGCCACGCAGCCCCTAAGTAAATACCTGGGCCGACGTCCTGTCTCTCTCTCTCTCTCTTTCTCACTCCAGACTCACCGTGCGCGCACGGAATTCGCCGGGCAGTCGCCGGGCGTTCATCGCTCCTCGCTCGATTCTCTCTCTCTCTCTCTCTCTCTCTCTCTCCTCCCGTAGGCCTCCCTTTTATTGCGTCCTTGCGAGAGATTACCCGAGATATGGATCGAGGAATTTCCAATTCATATACCTGCGGCCGCGTCCTCCTTCCTTCTCCGTCCCGGGCGCGTGAATGACAGGACGATTGATGCGGAGCATCGATTTTCCGGCTTTCGTTTATAGTTGCGCGCAGACGAGCCATTACACACAGTATACACAGCTCCTTCCTAAAAAGCAAACGCGCCTCATCGTCGCGCCAAATGCCGTTAGAAAGAATCCGTGGCACGTCGCCGCGCAGAATGTAAACAATCGCGTCGGCCGAGCGAAGGTGAAACGCGAGAGTTATATACCGCCGGATTAGGCCGAGGAGGAGCTCGTTAGTCCTCTCCGCGTATACGAACTCACTGCTTTCCTCTCTATATACATATACTCGACGTCGAGCTCTGCGCGCACATATATGCGCCATATAGGATATAGAGACGCATCACACGCGCGCACGACACACACTCGCATACCGGAAGAGAACGAGCCGCGTAATGACGGGCAGGATGATGCTGACCTTGTTCGATAGCGAGTTATCGCACTCTCTCTCTATGTGCACCCAAGTGGAATTCGAACGCGATTCGCGCTCTGTACCGGCAATACTGTTATACTCCCCGTTAAGCCTCGTGCGCGCCGCGCGCAGCCTTTTCGAAATACTCTATGTAATACTGTCCGCATAGTGTATAATGCCGTCGGCTTGATGTACCCGCGAGCAGCCGTTCGCCTGATATAATGCTAATAGCTCCTTCGCTCTGTGCTCTTAATACGTTTTTAATGCTGCGTTACGGGGCGCTTATACGAGCGCGCGGTTTTCACTTATTTTACACCGAATGTTTTACGTACTTGGGCGCTCGCCTCCCGCGATGCCACATAGTTACACTCGGCTGTATATATAATGGCGAGTAGTCACCGCCTAAACGATTCGCCTCGTATACTAATTCGCGTTTTAATCCAATTATACCGGCTTGAAGAATTTCATACTCCGAAGTATTGTTTTGCACGAGAGCGACGCTCGCGTTTCGGCGGCTGCTCTCC
This sequence comes from Philotrypesis tridentata, assembly GCA_018906965.1. Lineage (NCBI taxonomy): Eukaryota > Metazoa > Arthropoda > Insecta > Hymenoptera > Pteromalidae > Philotrypesis > Philotrypesis tridentata. The sequence goes on along the minus strand of JACCIB010000016.1, from coordinate 1,165,999 downwards.
CCCCCGTTATACGGCTTTCATTGTCGCTTTCACCTATATAATACAGCGCCGCGCGGTTCTCGTTCTTTTTTGCGAAAAATCATGCAGATAATTGCGCGAATAGAAGACTAATTGCCGCGCAACGGCATAAGTCCCGAAAATTGCAGGATAAGCCGCCGTGACGTTGTGCGTGGTCCAAAAAAATCTGAAGGTTACGCAAGGGGTATATAGAGAAACATTTGAAGCGCAATTATCCTCGCTCGCGCCTGAAATTCATATAACAAAGCAAATTTATAACGATGATTAACATTGAAGCAGAGTTTTCAGCAGCACGCGTGCATGTGTATTAAGCCAAACGCAACGACGTAATAGACATTCCAGTACGATCCACACGTTTTAAAATGTTATGCAAATCCTCAATATTTGTCTCTAAAGCGCGTATACTCTCCGAGTGTATAAACAACATTCCGGCTTGCACTGGCGACTTTTAAAAACTTTTAAAGCGGAAGTCAATTATAGGCGTGGAGTATTGGCAGTGCCAAACCTAAAAATACCGCGAGCTAACGCACGGCGGCGCAAATAAAAATCCGCTCACGACGAGGCGAGCAAACAATTTACTCCAACCCGAGAGCGAGAGAGAGAGAGAAGGAGAAGAGAGAAGCGATAGCGTTTTATCGTCGAAGTGTTTTGTAAGAGAAAGAAAGGAAGCGTCGTCGTACACGATCGAAACAAACAATTTATCATCGGCGTTGTATTAGGGCTTGCGCCGAGACGACGATACACGCGGAGCCTCGTTGTTGTGGCATCAGCGGCTCATTCCGCGCGCAATGAAGCCCCGCGCCGCGAAATTCCGCGGATATATCCGCCGCGCATGTGTGCGTGTTTGCGCGCTGCCGCATGAATCTCGACTCGCGCTCCCTTTCGCCGTCAATAACAAGTTCGTTTGTCTTAATTGCCGCACAGAGAGCTCAACGAGAGAGAGGTACACTTCTGGTATATATCTCCTCTCTCGCTCCCGAGTATTTTTCTTCCTCCGCCTCGTATATATACTATGCATGTACAGGCCGCTGCAAAATAATTTTTGCGCTCTCGTGACGCCATACACCCGCCGTGCGCGATTGTCGGCATTGATTGATGAACGCACCCTTTCATCGAGAGCGACTTTTTCTATTCCAATATTTCTCTAAGTTGCTGTAAATTTTTTTTTTCAACTATCGTTTTTTCTTTCGGATAATAAAGCCTTGACTCATCACCTTGAAAGCTTCGGTCTCCTGTTTTTTTTTCAATGCAATATTCTCCACATGCGAACTGCAGACAAATAAATGTACGCTCAAGCCAAACAAGCGAAATTACCGGCAATCTCGATGAATTTCCGGTTGCTTCTGACTATTTATCCCCTCCCGTCCTCTCTCGTGTTCTTTTAGGAACGCGCATGTGGATACTCGATTGCATTCCTGCGCTCGCTCCGGATTTATTTTCGAATCGTGCAGGAGAGGAGACGCGATAAACATCGTTTTCATCCTCTATATACACTCCTCGAGGGGGGATCAAACATCTTACGCAGCTGAAAAATCAAAAGGTGGAAGAATTTTTTCAAAACGAATTTCAATAAATCAGCAATATTCTTTTAAAACTATAAACTGCAGCAGAACGAAAAACGCCATTTCTCAATTCGAGAAACGTTCGCGTTTCTATACTGTTAAAATAAAAAAAAAACAACCATAAATCAGTGTGCGTTTAGTAAAGGCATATAGCAAGATGGATGTGACAGATTAAAATTCTTCAGATTTCAAAAGTCCTCGCGGTCCTCCGAATCGTGCAAATTCTGAATGAAGCGCACGGGAGCGAGCATAAATCTCGTTCCGTCGTGAAAACGTAAACCTTTGCTCACTGCACGAACCTGCGCGTGCCAGCGCGAAAGAAGAAAAAGCACAGCAACAATACACACGGGATCGAAGCGGAACGAAGCTGCGAACGAGCGTAATACGAACACACGGCGATAATGATCATCGCCTGTTCTCTCTGCCAATGGGAAGAGGGATGGGCCGATGCTTATGAATGGTTAGTCATGGGAATTGAGCCTGTCCTGCTTTGGCTCTCGACACTTTGCTCTCTCTCTCTCTCTCTCTCTCTCTCTCACTCGCATTATGTTCTAAAATATTTTCCCGGCGTCCGTCATTATTCTACTCCCATATCTTCCCGGATTTTTCGTGCGGCGCGATTTTCGAAAATTTACGCAACCACGCGATTGAGCCTCGAATACATTCACGCATATATATAATACATGTAATTGTATACGGTACGCAAGGCCCGATAAATTTTTCTCACTCAACCGCATGACTGGACGGACTTTGGATTCGACGCTCTCGCTCCTCCCCTGTCGTTTGCGCAGCTGTAGCGCGGGAGAGAGAGAGAGAGAGAGAAAAAAAAACAGTGGCACCCGCATATAAGGGCGAGCCCGTCACCGTTATTTATTCCAACGCTCTTGTCTCGTTATCGCTCGCATTCGAGCCGACAGGGATTATTTATCATCATTAAAGCTTATACGAGGCCGTTACTTCGCTCTATGAAATTTCGATGACGATATAACGTCGCGTTTACACGTATATACGCGCATTGTAAACAAGTTTACACTTATACAAGGCGGATTCGTACAGGTATTTTCGAATTTTCATTCATCCTTGCCGTTAGAATGGCACTTCGAAGCTAATGGCTAATCGAAGAGTAACGTCCTTTTTTTAGCAGTAGACAAACAGTTAAAAATTTTTTAAACCATGTGCTTTCATCGCATACTCAGCAAATATATTATTCTTATGATATTTGAGAAAGTTAAAATTTTAATGAGATTCGAAACTACACCGAACTCGCGCATCGAAAAACGAACGGTCAACAATGATAACGCGGCGCGCATTAGATAGGATACGAGAGAATTTCTTCCTGTCGCTGTGCGATAAGTTCCGAGTTATAGCTTATCGGGTGTAGATAATCCTCGTCGCGTCTATATATATACGTAACGCGTAATCGATTATACCAATTATGCAAATTAATCGTCAGTACACAGCGTTGCACAAGCGAATTTTTCCCTCGAATCAAGCCGCTGCAGGCCTGTCGGAGAAGAAACTTAATAACAACAGCCGACAATCGAATCAGCACGAATCTCGCTCGAGGCGACGACGAAATCGACGTATCTATTGCAGTTGGCATTCCGCGAGCTGGAGTAGTTCTGGTGCGCGTAGATATACAATACGTGTATAAACGATGAACGCGCAGAGGCGAAGAAGAAGAAAAAACACGAACGAGCTATGCAGATATACTTTGCAAATTGCATTGCTATCGTGGAATGTTACCATTTAGCGCGCAATTACAAATTTAAATACACGCGTGACACGTGCCTGGCGATACAAACGACGAACTACATTCCAGCTGTAGAAATCACTTATGGTACATAAGTATTCAGTGCGAGTGGTTTTTTTATCCGCGCAAATACGTGCACACTGTTGTTTTCTCGATATTCTCGCGTGACAATTTCGTCTCGCGAGCTTCGCCGGATTTTCCGACGTTCGCGGGAGAGAGAAAGAGAGAGAGCGGCAGTTAATCATAGTTAATTGAAGGAAAAAATAAACCGTACATACAGGAGCGCATTCCGCGCGGACAAAGTAAAACTTTATCGTGCTTTCGATCAAAGTTGAGCGGAAAGGCGTGACGAAGAGGTGTGCGCGTAGTTTTCAGGATGGAAAAAAAAGGTGGAAGCTATCCTTTGAAGCGGCAACTGCCGTATAACTTCAAAAGCATCGTCGCGGAGCGCGCGGAGCTCATATAAATGCAAAAGGACTCGGTAACGAGATAGTAAATCATGCGTGTATAAACGAAATATTCGATGCATTTCAGGACTTTTGAGCTCGCGCGCGCGCGCGCGCGGGTCAAAAATAAACGCACGCTGCAGCCCTCCGAGAATAGCGGAATTATTCTTGCTCTCGAACGGCGTTTAAAAATTCAAATTTCGCGGGTCAGTAAACGGTGGGCGAAAAAAAAGAAAGGATGAATTTTTCGGTAACTGTGATGATCGAAGAGGCGATTGTCTTACGTATGTATAACGTTATTTACAGGGTGCATGACAATGCAGAAAGAACATAAATTTTTTAAAAATCAAAGTATCATTTTTTTCGTAAATAATTTGATGGAACTAGTTTCCTTGAATAAAATTGTTCTATTTTACTACCATTGTTTGGAACATGATTTTATACTCGAAAATTTATAATAGCCTATCCGAGTCTTAAAAGTCCGTAAGTTCCGGAGACGAGGAACTAAAAAGTTGAAAATTAGCAAAACGGTTTCCCATATAACAAAATGGGTCGCAAGCGTTCCCGAGAGAGAGAGAGAAAGAGTAGGTGAAGGGAAGGTGGGGGGGGGGGGAGGAGTAAAGAAAGAAGCTCTCCGCGTGCGGACGGCTGTTTTGCTCGGCGAACAAAGTGGAAAAGAGACAAAAGAGAGATAATTGGCGCGCGAATTTCGTCGCCCGTGACGTGCCCCCCATTGAATTCCGTTCCGAAGTGCGCGCCGCCGTGAGCTCGCGGGGCCGTGTCAGCGTCGTAAACGAGAACCTCTCCTTCGTTAGAAAGCGCCGAGGCGCGCAGACTTCTTGTAAATATAATTTAGCCTTCGGCATATATATCGGATTTCACTGCGACTTGCATATTTTTCTTCCACACATACGCGCATATATGTACATACTGATGCCGTCCCGAGAGATGCTTTGCGCGCGCGGGCGGGCGGGCGGGGGCCCAAAAAGCAAGTATTCGATAATTGGAACGAATTGAAGATGAAATGGAATTCCTCTCCCTAAATAGCTTAATCCGGTGTCCCATTATCGCGCGGCGATTCATGTTCTCATTACGATGGACCGGCGTAATATACAGAGCCGCAGTGAGAGAGAGAGAGAGAGAGAGAGAGAGAGAGAGAGAGAGAGAGAGAGAGAGAGAGACGGACCGAGTCAATATGTTATTTCGCTTTTAAGTCGATCGATCCAGCGAGAGAGAGATCCTTTCTGCGTTTCATCCTCGCTTGGATAGCTACGTTTTGCCATGCCCAGATAGCTTCGTAGAGAAAAGAGAAGGGAAGGGCAATGATGTTCGCCTTCTGCCTCCTTCTCTTCTCTTTTTCCTCTCGTGCTTTTCTCTCTCGTCCCGTTGCTCTCTTTGCTCAAGTGTGTGTGCTGCAGCTTCGTCGTCGCTGCACAACATACACACACACACACATACGCACCGCGAGAGATCCTGGAGAGTTTTCAGCGAGCTCTGCGGGTCGTTATTTCTTCTCGGGCCTCATCACCGCTCTTTGCGTCTCCTTTAAGTCTGCGTTGCACGTGTACGCGCAGACACCGCGCAAGGGGTTAGATTCAGACTCTGATTCAGATACAGTGGGGGCTTCTTCGTTATCGATGATTTCGATTAGATTTATTTAACCGTTGGATATCGGCTCTCGAGCGGCCACTACATGGTCAACACTTCCGAGCATCTCTAGTCTCCATATATGGAGTGGATATATTTATAATAGGAGCGAAACGTATGCGATATATTCATCCGTTGTGAGTTTGTCGTGGATTGCTTTAGTCGGGTGGGAGGGAGGGAGAGAGAGAGGGAAAATTTTTTATTGTGCAACGTTGTGAACGACTCCTTAAATATCGTGTCCCACACAGCTTCGCGATTCGCTGCGCCTCTTTTTCTGCGTCCGGGCTGACTCGGTCGAGCCTGTTTTTTTCATTCTTGTTTGCTCTCTCGGCAACCGTATAATGATTTTTACGAGGGAGCGAATGAATCGCGTCAACTGTTTCTCGGATCTCTATGGCTTACGCTTTTTCAGACGTTTCTCTCTCAAGCTTATCTATCTCTCACTCTCTGGACCCTATCTCTCTTTCTTTCTCTACTAATAAGATTAATCGATTGTTCGCCAGAAAAATTATGTAGTTTCAGAAATATATGTTTCTCAGAAACGTCGTTCTATACGGCTCCTGTCGCTCCTTTTGGAATACCTAGATCGATTTGCATAAGCAGCAGGTTATGCAATGTTTCGTGCGACGGTGTAGCTTGGCATATGCTTCAAAAATAAACCACGAAAAAGTGTATTACACGATAATGTCAGGCAGAACGTTTTAAGCCCTTTTCACAATAAGCGTATCTCATTCAAGGGGATCAAAAGCTTACTTTTTTCTTTCAATTTTTCCAGTTTTTGACTTCCTCTGATCGTGTTTGCTGAACTTTATGCGCACATTCACGAATTGATCCTCGGTTCGTAGGATTAAAAAAAATATTCAACGAACGAAATGGGCGCATTCCTTTCGAAAACATTTTGCATACTCGTCGCTCGCGTGAATCCAAGGATTTCGATTTGAATTGATATAGTTACTTTATATAGTAGTTGTAATAATATCTACTCCAATCAGCGGATACCGCCTAAATAAAAAAATAATACTATTATTAGATTAAATAAAAAAAATTATTTACGTTAACGAGTGTTGATTCGCTTGAAAAAAAAGCATAAGAATCAGAGCCACAACTGCGTGTAAAGAACCGCACGATTCAATAGCTCGGATGATTAGAGACTCGGCAACGCGAGAAAAGATGCGAGTCGTTTGTATCGTATGCTTGCACGCCTCGTTGACAGTCGAGGAATGCCGCGCAGAAGAAAAAGCCATATCGCGCCTTGTTTTTTTTCCCTCTCTTTCTATATATCTCCTTGCGGTTGGCGATAAAGAAAACGCACGAAACGATGATCTTTGACTGCAGTGGCGACGGGGAAAGAAGAGAGAAAAAAAAGTGTGCTCCAGTCGAGCGATAAACTTTATATTACGGAGTATACACTCGTGCGGGTGCGCGGCGGCGACGTTGCGCAATTTTAATTGGGTGGACAAAAAAAAAGACAGGCGAACTCGTTTTCATCCTATTTTTCATACGGATTCCTTACATAACTCACACGTTTATGCATGTTGTAATTATGCATAATAAACGCTAACGAAATTGTCTTCAGTTGTTTTTTTTTCTTGTTTTTTTTTGTTTGTCGCTGCAGGTGAGTCAATTCTTTCGAACCGTCGCTCTTGATTCGACTCCGCGCGGTCGTTTTCGTCGAGTAACGACTAATCGGATTATTGAATTTTCGCGCGAAATGCGTAACGCGCGCGGTTTCTTCCGCAGTCATTTCTGCGCGTACAACAGGCGGCCAACAAAATAAAACCGCTCGTAAAATCGCCGGGAAGCTTTGTTCTCGTTTATCGTCCTGCGCGTGCGCAGTTTGGAAAAAAAAGCACGGAGACGAGATATAAAGTCCGCATTCAGACCGGAAAATTTCGTTCTTGAGCGTGAAAAGAGAACGAAGAGACGAGGGGGAAAAAAATCCGCGAGACAGCCAAGACTCGAAATCAAGAACAACGACAAAAGCTCATTAAAGTGAGCTATATAGAACTTAGATTGCCCCATGGTATTTTTCTCGTTTATACCCTTCGCTTATCTGTATGTACGTTAAGGAGAAATATAGTCTCGCGTGGTTGAATAAAGCGCAAAACTTCGCCAATGCAAAATCGAATGACAATTCAATGGGACGTTAAAATCCACTGGGGAGTTTTATATGCGAGTCGGCCGGAAGCACCTGGGTGAATTCCGGCGTGCGCGCATGCACGCGCGGAGATCGTATTTCTTCGAGTTTGTTTTGCCGATTCGTCGAGGGAGAAAATATACGCTCTATATAACGCTCTAGAGCCGGACTTGTTTGTTTACTCGGGGCAGAATCGATTTGTTTGGCCAAGTTTCTCGCGATAAGGGGGAGAAAGAGGCAAAAAACTACGTGTTGTTACACGTATTATTTTTAGTCGGCAAAAACGCTCCGATAAATTAGATAAAGAATTACGCTCGAGAAACTTCCGAGACTCTGTATTCGCGCGCACACGTTCGAAACATCTGCATCGCGCGAGATCCGAGCCGCGTAAAGCTGTCAATTTTTCATGCAGAACCGCATACGCGCTGAGACGCATCTCACACAGCTGTTGAAAACGTGTGAAATTTTTCACGCTCGCCGTTAGCCTCGAGAGTGCGCTACGGTTGCACTCGCACTTTTGCGCTTGCAATTTTTCGAATCGAATATTATATACTGTTTCCTTCCCGATGAGAGAGAAAAATTGAAGAAAAAAAAATCATCCACTGTATTACGTGCGACGTAATGTTATAGGGGCACGCGACAATGATAGTCTAGGGCTCGCTCGTGCATGGCCGATTCTTTTTTATTTTTATCTCTTTACGATCGCGCGAGCTATCCTCTAGAGGCGAACGTGAGAATCAAGACTTTAGAATTGTTCAGGCCTTGAACAACGTTCCTCTTCGATCGTACGCTAGCTTGTATGCTTATAAATTTTATGTAGGAAAAATTAGTATAATTATCCATACTCGACTTGAGACAATTTTTACTGGGCAACATTATAATTATTGCGAAAATTGAAATTTGATTTTGTTGCAATAAGAAGAATTTAATTTTTCTACGCTTGGTATATCTTCATTAATTTCAATATGTGTGTTTAAATTAATATATACTAAACGTATATTTTTTCTTATTAATCGTGGTTTGTTGTTCGAAATGAAATAAAATTAGAATTATTTAATCTCATACCTAATAAGCAAGACTATTTACGTAGAAAATTTCAGACCTTTACATGACGTATGAAATATCGCATTTAAACTATAAAAGTATGATAATGAATGGCATCATTCATTTGAGATAAACGTAAAATACTGTAATTCAAGCTTCAGTTTGGAAATAAAGTTTTAAGAGACAATAATCTTAAATTATACGTATTAAAAGAAAAATGCTTGCTAATTAATACAGCTCTACAAAAAAATACTGTACCGCTTGGTAATCAAATATAAACTTCGGTTTCGAGTGATTTTTCTTGCAGCAATAAAAAAGAAAATTGTAATGTTTTCCAGCAATATTATGCCGCTATACGCAATAAAATTACCATTTCGCAGTAAAATTTTGATATTAATAAATTAAAAAAAAAAATTTAATAATAAAATATTAGATTTACGCGCGCATACTCAGAAATTTCACAAAAAAAAACATTATTTTACGAAAAATTAGTTGAAGCCCGAGAAATTTATTCATAATGAGAGTACGTCTCGCGCATTACTATATGTGTATTAAAGCAATTTCCCCGTGGGTTTCTAACAATTTTCATAACAGCGCATTTCTCTCGGTGCTGTCAACGTTGACATCCTTTCGAGGCGAGACTCGAGAGCAACAAAATGCTCGATTCAATTTGAAAATCCAAGCTCGGAAAGCACTTTCGAGGAGAGATGATAAGAGCGTCTTTGTGCGCTCGAGACGCGCGCGCGCGCGCGAGAGAGAGAGAGAGAGAAAAGGAGTCGCTGCACACACACACTCGCGAGTGAGGAGATCCTCTCGACGACCTTCTGCCGCGCGCGGCTGAAAGAGAGAGTGACGGCGTTGTGCATAGTGGACGGAGAAAAAAAGTCGCCCAAGTGGGGGAGAAGGGAAGGGGCAGCATATAAAATAAAGGGAGATGTAAAGATCGCGAGCGAAAGCCTTGAGCGAGCGCTGCACTTCGTCGGGAGGCGTGTGTGAGATTATTTATGGAATTCTTCGCGGGGACCTTCGGATAATATACGCTTCTGCATATCGGCTTCTTCTCTTTGCATATATATGCATGTATATGTACTCTGCTCTCGTTTATGATTTACAAGCTGTGTTGATACACTTAAAATCGCCGATCTGATTAACGAGGACACTTATGTATTCATGCGAAAATGGAAAAATAATGGCAGCGCTTTTCACCTACCCGCGTCTTATCTCTTTCTCTCTCTCTCTCTCTCTTTCTCTCTCGCGTCTCGCCGAGTAATCCAACTCTGCAGCTGCGGCATTGAGCGGTAACTCAATGCCGCAGCCGCAGCGCCCGGTATATAACTATCTGCCGCCCAGTGCGCTGTGTATAAAACGTATATATATATATAGCGTCTCGCTCTTTTATTATTACTATTTTTTTTTCTTCAGCTTCACGGAAAATCGCTGGAATGCCAAATAAACCGCGCACGGGGCGAAAACACGTCAAATTGTTTGATAAATTATCGTCGTCGCGTCGCGCGATGAGGGGAATATAACTGAATTTGCGCGGATCGGCGCTTGCGCGCGATATAATACGCGCGGTGGACGTTTTAAAAGTTGCGGGTGCAGTATGCACTGCCGCAAGCCGCGTTGGTTATATATTATGCGCGGGTCAGAGTGAAAATTCGGTCGACCGCAGACTCTCCCTTTCGAGTTAAGAAATAGTTCCTGGCTGTAAAGCGACACCGCGACTCCATAGTGGCGTTATCGATGTACTTTTGTCCGCGGAGTTTTAATTGCGAGATTATTAATAGTCCGCAGGGAGTATATTTTATAGTCATGGAGAAACTTTTCGGTCAGACGTGGATTCAGAAATTGAGTATAGACTCGTAAAACAATGATCGAACAGTTGTATGTATCTATCAAAGAAAATAATTTTTTTTCTTTTATAATATAAGTATTATCTTATGGTTACTACTTATTTCTATCATTGTAAATTCAGAAGCACCAGCAGCTTCTCAAATTCGAAATTCTCAATGAAATCCCTGCTCAACACCTCGCGAGATGATTCGATAAAATCGATTACTGCATCGCCGATGGGACGCGCGTCACAGCGTCGATCCCGTTGCGTCGTTCCCGCTCGATGTTCAAACAGAGAGCGCAATCGCCGAGCAAATAACCCCCTCGATTCGTTCGAGCTCTATAAGACGGACAGCTGATGTAGCTTTGCGCCGTGCGTGCAAGAGTGCGTGTGTGATATACAGCGGCGGAGGTATGCGCCGGCCTATAACGGCGGACGCGCGCGTGCATCCTTTTTGCTTTTATCCCCAAGCGCTGCGCAGAAGTATACGTATATATACTCGCACGCGTACACGAGCTGCTGCGATATTAGATTTTTCGCGAGAGCGCTAAATCACCGCGCGTTGATTGTTCGTTTCCGCGAGAGAAAATACAGAGGCTGCGAGTCTAGCGATCAATTATTATCATCTGTCTGTCTTTCTCTCTCTCTCTCTCTATCTCTCGCCGCTTCGAGTCGAGATGAAAAGCTCGACCTCGATACACCGGGAGAGTGAGCGAGAAAGAGAGAGAGAGAAAAGTTTTGAGCGCAGCAGCTGCGAACCTTCTTCACCTCGAGAGATGTAGGTTAAAAACGTGCGTATAATTGCACAAGTATATCGCGCCGCAATAAATCTCGAATTCAAGCTTATCGCTGCTTCGCGCCTCCAATTAAGCCGCCTAATAACCCAGTAACGAAGCCACGGGAATTGATTAGATCTTCTTTTTCGTTAATTGCCCGCTCGCGCCTCGTCAATCAAGCGCGATTTTCCATTGTGTCTGCCGCGGCGCGGCGACGCGCTGAAACGAAAGTCTCTGATGAGCCGCGCGAGAGAAATTTCTCGATTCTATTTTTTCTTCCTCAACCTCCGCAGCTTTATGGCCTGTATACGCGCGCGCGATACATCGCTTATAGTGGTGCGTGTACACGCGAGTAATATCGCACGTGTGCGCGCTGAAGAAAACGAAATGCCGAAGTAGGATCTGATTAATGGTCGTTAAAGCGCAAAACAATATTTCCTCCGTATCGGAATCGCTCATAAATAACGAATTAACGCTTTCATAAAGCCGGCGCGCGCGCGCGCGGATCTTAACTCTCGCGCGGAATCTCACTTTTTCCGGCTTGCAGATCGAGTTGCTTACACACGTATATACATACGCGCGCACGTGATAGATGATAGATAAGTCCTGTATTCGCTGTTTATAGTGCCGATTTCTCTCCGTCGAGCAATTTAATTAACCAGATCGCGAGAGATCCGACTCTCAAAGCGAGCCGAGAGAGGCTTTTCGCGCGATTCGTCATTGCGCGCGCGAGTACACGTACATAATACGGCGAGAGAGGCAGGAGGATTTGCATGATTATGGCGATCGGTATTTGCAATCGTTTAGCCGAGGAGAGGAGAGAATGCGCTGGAAAATATTTTTCGCTGTATAGAGCATCCGTAGCACGCGCCTGCGTTCGTATATTGAAAACTATTGTTCGCCGCGCTCGATCGCAAGGCGACACTTTTTCCAGCAAACTTTTTGTTTACGGCGAATGCTGCAACTACTTGCAATTTTCGGATTAATTCGTTGTCCATGCGGATTGGTGAATTTTGTGTAAAGTTCAATTAGCGCTTAACGGTTTATTAGATAATTGTATATTGGTTAAATTTTAAGTTAAAAGCGGAAAAGTAATTAATATTAATAGGTTGTTAAGTTTCGATTTCGTGTTAATTCACATGAACGTATTCTATTGTCAATAATTGAATTTACGATTATAAAATTATACTATACTATTTTATTATACTTTTGATGCATACTTTTAATGCAATATTTATTATGTCAATTAACATAAATCATAAATTATTAACCATCGGTTGAGGATTTAAGGAAATCCGAATCACGATTGTTAAGTCAAATTTCACGCGGACAAAAAAACTAGTTTAATATATTGCGTATTTACTCTACAATATTATTCTTTAAATCCCCGTCAATTAATTCCAACAAAATATTCGGAAAAAAATGGGTTTTCAATGTAATTACAATCTACCGCTACACTAAATTATCCGAGAATCAGAAGTAACAGCCGATTCCCTCGGGGAGGCTCCCGACGAAAGTGAAAAGTGTGCTGTACTCGCGATCGCGATTATTGCACGTCTGCGTTGCCAGAGACACAACTCTCTCTCTCTCTCTTTCCCTCTGCCTTCCTTCGCGAAGTACATATACGCACGCATTAACGAGTGCGGCGCGACAACGGCGCTCTTAATGCTTTCGTAAACGCGCATTCCGCGATGTCGCCGACGCGAGTGCGTTATGAAGGCCCCTGCGCGAGTCGAGCATTGGTATTCATAAAGGCGCGCGCGCGCCCGCGACGCTCTTGCCTCCGGTCTTGCCTTCTATAGGCTTGCGGATGCGTAGAAACTGCATGCACACACACGTATATACACGCGCGGCTCGTATATACCAATTCTGCCGTACGCTATATATATATATATATTTTAAGTTGCAGCAAAGCTTGCGTACACCCAGTTGCTTTTCGGCTTTCTGGGTTGCGGGCTGATTATTGCTTGTACTGCAAGCACTCCGTGCGCTCTCTCTAACGTCCTTCTCTTCTCTTTCTGTTTCAGGTGAGTGTACCGCTCGGCGACGAGCTGATGCTGCTGTAGAGAGACATGCAATTCAGCCACACTGTATGGTAATCCACCTGAGCGAGAGGTCAACTCTCCATTCATATTTTTTCTGGCTCCCGAGCGTTGCGAGAGCGAGGGCTTCTCCGAATCTACGAGGGGAAAGTGTACACGGAGCCGTGTTATGTACCCCTCGACGGCAGTAAACTTTACCGCGCGCAGCTGTAAAATTCCTCGCGCGCGCGTATCGCCGAATCAAAGTTTCACTCTCCTCGAGAGCGCAGGCTCTCTTGTCGCGAGCTTCCTCGCGAGAAGACGAAGGAGAAGTGGAGGAGGGAGAAAGAAAGAGAAAAACGTAGCTGATCCATCGATCGACTATACTCTATGCCTTTGCTCTAAAACAGTACATATATATACACGTGTGCGCACAGCAAACTTGGTGTAGCCGCGCGCGAGCGCTCTCTGATCGATAGGCAACTCGGGTTCGCGGGACGATATTTAGAGCGGGTCAACGTTGCCGATGAATTTTTGATAACCGCGGCAAGACACGCCACGGTTATTTTCAAACTTGGCGTATTATAGCTCCGAGACATGCAGGGCCTTGAGAGTCAGGGGAGGCCGGTTGATAACTCGACTGGCGCGTTAAAAGTTTATGGTCTTTTTGCGTTATTCTTTTTTTCTTTCTTCGTTCTCGCGCCGAGCTTTCGAGTTTCTGCGCGCGCGCGCGCTTTTTCAAGGGGACACCGAACAGTGTCGCGAAAATTCGAACGTTCAATACTTGCAAAGTGCAAACAAATGCTCTTACTCAAATTAAGCCGTGCTATCCGCAATTTAAGCCTATACTTATGTCTGTAAAGCCTGTATGCACTCATTCCTGATAATTAAGCTGTTCGCTGTTCAAAGGATTCTGCGCACGCTAATGAAACTAATTTATTTCTGTTGGAAGTGTCTTTGTCATTGTCGTTACAATGCAGGAAACTGTCATCGAATGGTTCGAAAAATTTTCAGAACTCATTCAATGGTAAACTCCTTCGCAAATAACAAGAATGAGTGGTATTTCAAACGTTTACTTAATGGGACTCTGCGGGGTTGCAGTCCATAAATCAGTTTATGCATTAAGCCGTAAGGCAAATATCGAAGGTTCGAAAACGGATTCGGATCGACGATAATCGTATATAACTATGTAATTTAAGCAAGAAAATGAGCGCTTCGTCAAACGTCGCCAATACCAATTTTTCAGCGCTTCCATTTCTCAGCTTATAATAGCATATGATCCCCTCAAATTTGGCCAATTTCCAGGGTTAGACAGATCTTTCAGCGCGTAATTACGGCGGTCATTGTTGCCGTCCGGCTGTTGCATCACGAAGTAGAGGAAGACAGAGAGAGAGAGAGAGAGAGACACTTAGGGACACCGAAACGACAGATGCAACGACGTTTTCTCATTGTGCAATAATTCGCCCTGCTAACTAACGTTGCGCAGGCTAACTTCGCAATGTTCGCGCCGCATTATAATACATCGCATCGCAGAGGCTCTCTGTCTACGTGTGTGTGTCTGCCTGTTTCTAATAAGGCAAAGCGCGCGCGATTCTGCGCTCGGCGTGCCTACACGTTGACGATGCGAATTCTGAGCTGTGTACATATATCTTGTGGGTAAAATCGCCGAGCGAACTACGCGAGACGACGTGAGCTTCAATTAGACGCGAGCGTATTACTGTATCAATTCCGATTGGACGATTATATAGCGTCGTAGTCCCGATGAAGACGACATAATTCTCGCTTGTGCGCGGCCGTAAACACAATGTATGTCTATACACTCGCTCTGTCTCCTCGACTCGACGCTGAACTGTATTTAGCGTCTCGCGTGTGTGTTTTTATATTGCACACACACATTGTTTTAATTTATTGTCGTCGTCGAGCTCGACTGGACGCGTGACTCGCCACGTAGAGAACGCACTGGACGCACCGCCGTCTATTAATATTGCGCAAATTAGCCGTGTCTTTAAAAAAAGATGAAAAACGCGTGTCGTAGACAGGGCTGCGCTTGTTAATTATATTCGAAAATAATCATTGCCTGTTGAACCGAGCGAATGCTGCGTATTATACACGCAGACACACTGCGCGCGTCGAGCGTGAATCCGCGAGTTTGAACTTTCAACGGCACACCTCGTCCCGCCGCGATTTCTGCAACTATATAGCCGCCGAGAGTGAAAGAGATGCGGCGATTTCGACATTCCTATCCGCAGGCGTTCGCGCGCATTAGCTTCATTGAAAACAACCTCTCTCGCCGTATAGCAGCGCGCCGATGAGTTATATCGGGGAATTTTTGCATTCTCCGGATAGCGCGCGCGAACGACGGGCCGCCGGGAAAGTCGCCGTCCCGCGTGTGTGCGTGTGTTTTGAAGCGCGCACTCTCGTGTGTACATACTCACAAATATTTTCGGAGACGGAGAAATTGCCGAGGGTATTATAAGACTTTGGCTGAAAATAGACGCGCGCTCGCCCGTTAAAGCGCGCGACCGCGAGGATAAAACATGTATTCTTAAGGGAGCATTCACTTTCCTTCGTTTTTGCGTCAATGTAAACGTTTTCTATTTTCGAAAATTCCATATGGAAAATTCCTGATTGTGCGTGGATTTGCGCTCAAGGAATACACAAGAAGCGCGTTCGCAGTTGTTGAAATTTTGAAAAAACCGTCGCTGCTCGATGATGTACATGTGTGTAGCGAAAGCTTTCGGTGAACATCCGTGACTCGATAGAACCAGCCATCGAACACAGTCGGTTTTGGCTCCTTCGACAACTGGAATGTGTCGGGTCATTCTCGAAACAATGGCGAATCTACGTAGAATCGCGCACATTTTGTGCTATATGAAAATCTGCCGAGGAGATCGAACGAGAGGAAGCGAATGACGGCGTGACAATGATTTATCGTTACAATTTTAGCTCTGTGCGCGCGCTCGAACTGTATACAGAGCCTCTCATCTAGAGCAACCGCGATGAATCACCAGCTACTTCCTCGCCGAGTGTAATACACGTTCCGATAACGAAAAAGGCACGTACATGTGCTCCTAATGTAATGGAACAAAACAAAAAAACAATTGTAAAAGCGCGCGCGCGCGCGCGCGGATAGCCTTAATCGCGAGAGGAGGAGGCGCGTCCGTTAGATAAAACGCCCGAAAAAATCCGCGTACGTACGTGTATAAATTCGATGTGTACACTCGTTAAGCCGTATTATAGATCGACTTTCATAAAGCGGCTCTTAAACTTAACACGTGTGCCTGTACGTACGTGCCGCTATGCACCTGCGCGAGTTTAATAGTGTTTATACACATGTACATGTGTATGTGCGTAGTGTGTATGTGTGGGTAAGCGCTCGATAAGATCGAGAGAACAGCGCGTTACACTTTCTCCGGTCAGTCGCCGCCGCCGCGGCCGCTAATTTCGCGGCCCATTTTCCCCGAGCCTAGACGTAGACACGCGGCTATTGCACCTGACGATTCGTTCGCCTCTCTCTCTCTCTCTCTCTCTTTTTCTCTCGCGTCGCCTTATGCTAATTCTTTGTTTACGCGCGTCGCGCACGTGGCTCTCTGATTCGATGCGAAAATCCATCGCCTCTCGACGCGCCTCACGACGACTCTATATGTGCGCTGCTCCGCCGTCATCTCGAAGCGAGAAACATCTGCGTGACAAGCTACAATTAGTCTCGAATCCATCATGCATGTTCGAGCGGAAATTTCGCAAATGGATTTAGCCTTTCTCGAATTGAAAGTTCGGCCGCGGCAAAGTGGAGCGATCGAATTTATACCGGGTCGCAATGTTTAGACAATATATTAATTATAGAAAAGAGGGAGAGAGGGAGAGATTCGAATATAGGTTGTTCACTCGAGCACGACGATTATCTATGTTAAGTAGCTGCTCCGCTCGAGATCTGTATCCGTATCCACGATCTCGGCTCTTTTTCCTAATTATTTCGCGCGCAAAAAAGACAAACGCGCCGCTCCAACTTTCTATTCGTTTGTTTTACGTCTACATCTGTACGCGCGAAAAGCTCTCGAGGCGAAAGACCGTACTGTCGTAGTACATGCGGAAATTCGATGAAAATGTTTTAAAGCGGATTAAAAAACACCAGCCAATAATTAACTATATTGCGCACCGAAAATTTTTTTTTGAGCGACAAGTATCTTAATGTGCGTTTTGATAATCAATAAAAAACAAAAATTTTCATTCTCTCTGCTACGTTATACAGCGCCGAATTCGAATTTTCGTAATATCCGACCTTATTTATCAGGCAGACTCCTTTATACAAGGCGTAGGCTTTCTTCGATTCAAGGAAATCTCCGTGTCGGTGCTATACACAGAACGCGCATTACAATGTTCTGCAACGGCATTAGCGCCGGACGTATATACGTGCGAAAAAAAGGTGGAAAAGAAAAAAGAAAATCTCGGGATGCTATCGGTTTTGAAATTGCGCGCGCGGACAATGCGAAAGCTTGGGAAACGTCTGGGATTGCGAAAAGTCCGCGCGTATACATCCGCAGCGGAATGTCCGTCGATTCATGTATGAGTTCCTTCAGCTGAGAACATGGATCGCATCCGAGCCGCGCGCAGCGGCTACATATATACACGAGCCGAGACGAGGAAAAAACCGCGCAACCTCGAAACGAAGTAGTCCATCGCTCTCGATCGGGCAACTTCTTTTTTATACGTCGGCTGCACGTGGCCGCGAGCGAGAGCGGAAATAGCCGAAAAGAGAAGCGTCTGCCTATTAATCGATCGAGCGCATACGCGAACGCCTACATTGCGACGAGAGCCTATAACGTATATCGTATTTCGCCGAGGAATTGGCGAATATTCGATCAGAGCTCATCGTGTGTATGAGCTGTATTGTCGACGCGTCATCGATGTGCGCGCACGTAATGCACGTATATTGTATTTCCCGCGCGGCAATGCCATTAATCTCCCAAAGTAAGAGAAGCGAGTAAAGGGCGTTGGCTAGACACGTATATAGAGACACACGCGGCGGCAGCGACGACGGAACATCAAACGAGCCGCTCGTCTCAACTTGAACTTGGCTCTTTTTTTTCTTCCACTCCGCGCCGGCTCTTCCTTCCTCTATTTTCGGACGGGGCGCGCACGGATTTTCTCCCCGGGATATATGAGTATCGCCCAGATATTGGTATATACACTATACACGTACAGATAAGCGTTTCCACGTATTTCCTCGTGAGACGATCGTTGAGTAACGCTTGGGGCATTATTTTTCTGATTCACTGGGGAGCTTGACTCATTTTTGGATTCCGTATGGAAAACATATCGGATTAGCTGTCGCCTTACTCACGGCGCCTCGTGCATAATGCTTTTTCTTCGTATCGACGCTGACAGCTATGGAACATGAAGCCGTCAACGAGTCAATCAGTGCCGGGATAGGAAGAAAAATTAGAAAGCCAATTTCTCGCCACCTCTCGAAATCCAGCCCAAGCTTTATATTACGCGTACAGCACAGTGAGAGCCAAGGCATTTCGTCTTGTCCCTTATATACAGAGAGAGATAGAGAGAGAGAGAGAGAGAGATTCCCCTTTCTCATTCTCTCTCTATCTCTCTCGGTCTCTCTGGTCACGACATACCGACGCATCATGCCCAATTCAACGAGCGCTCATTGCGTTTAATTAATTAATCTTCCAATTGGGCCTCATTATCCCTGCCGCCGAGAGCGGTTTATCCCGCCCGGCATTCCTTTCTCTCCCTTCAGCCCCTTTCTCTCTCTCTCTCTCTCTCTCTCTCGCTCGCTACGCGCCGAATGAAGAAAACGCTGTTTGAGTGAGTCGTCTAAATTCAATGCGATGACGAGAACAGACACTGTGCCGTTTGTATATCAACTGAGCTTTGCGTCCCCGTTTTCGACTCTCGTCTACGTGCTGCGGCATTCCGAACAAATGTCTCGTTGTTTATTGAAGTACAATGTGTACACTTATTTTCAGTTGCTTCGGACAGTTTTTTGCAATTTTTTTTATAGAGTTCAATTATTCTGTCATGATCATTTCACATGGTATTGTTGAGTTTTTTTTACATTTTTTTTTATGTGTACAGTTTCAATCTTGTAATCCAGCAAGTATTATAGGATTGTATGCCATTCAACGATTTTTCATAGAGTGAAAAGTTCACGTACATTCGAATGTAGAACATTGCACCAGAACAGGTTGAATCTCGATTGCTACTTTATAGTCGTTTTTTACTAAAAGAAGTTAAATATTGAAATCAAATGTAAAACTTAATTTTGCTGTTTCTTTGATACAAAATAATAAATTACCTTGATTTGAATGAGAAACATGTACGTATAAAAAAATCAAAAAGTCAACAATTAGAAAATTAAAAAATTTCTAATTTTATAAAATTTACCGGAACGTGTTACTAATTTTTCCGAAGCAAAAATTGCAAAGTTTTCTATTATCTGTATTTCTCTCGGCATAAAAATTTTCATTTTCTCCGATGTATTCGACTATTAGAGGATAAGCGGACGCGCGAAAAGAAAATAGCGTAGTTTCTCTCGCTCATTGATAACGTTCCAAGTTCTATAGACCACATTGTAACCGCCACACTAGAGCAATACAGAATACGTTCGACTAAAGCAAACTAGAATGATTACTATATTTCCAAAGCATACAACCACTTGCGTATACAGTTATCCCACTGATACAGCCAACTAAAAAAAATGCCGTCACGCTCTCGACTCTAAAAATAGTTTTCTCTCCCTCTCTCTCTCTCTCGCTCTCTCCAGAAATCATGCAAATCGGCGCAAATTGTTCAAACCGCTCGGCGCATTTCTGATAATTGAGAGTCCACTAGTTCCTTCTCTCTCGCACTCTCGCGGCAGCCATCTCTCAACGAGCTGCTGGGAATTGCCATTGCACACATCCGCCGGCTGTATATAGTCTCTCTAATGCACCTTCATTGCGAGCCGCCACCCACTTCACGCCGGACACACGAACGGAAGAAGTTTTTCCTGCGCGAGAATTGGCTGGATTAGCCGATGAAAATTTTTCGCCTTACATATACATTCGCTCGGTTCTCTATACCGCCGGCGAGAGGGAGAATGAGAGAGACGGAGAAAGATAGCCCAAGAATTCCAGCGTAATAAAATTTTTTCCCAACCGATAACCTCTCCGCTCCTTATATTCTCGGAATTTATGCGAGTTGCCGCGTCAATTATATCAAGCAGACGTTGTACCGTTGTTGTCACCGATCAAGCTTTCGAGTCTGTGTGTGTGTGTGTGTGTGTATGTGTAAGAGAGAGAAAGAGAAACGAGAACGATGTGTTTGCGCTGATCGAGGAAATAACTCGCTTGGAAAATTGCAGTACTGTTCTCGACGTCCCTTGAGATGTATCAAGTTGTTTTGCTTCGAGCAGAATCAATGCAGCGACTACGTTTCTTTTTCATCCGAGACGCACAGCGTCGAACGTTTATGAGCGTTTTTATAGATCGATTTCACTTGTTAGTGCAGTTGAAAATTCAAATTTCCCGCCATTATTTTTTAAGCTCGTTATTCGCTCCGTAATTTTCGTGCCAAGAAAACGGTGCAATTAGTAGAAAACTGATACACTTGCTAATTAGCAATTTTTTATGTAATTTATTCATGATATACCGTGTTTTAACAATTACTCATATTGAGCTTCAAAGTCAGTGGAAAATTGAAAGCTCGCGCGATAATACAGCAAGCATAAAAACAATTAAAAAATTTATTTTGTTAAGTTTCGAGTACTTCAAATAATTTACATAAAAATTATTCTGTTTTGTAAAAGTGTAGGCAAGTATTTCGTGGTACATTGTTATTAGATTTTCAATATTACTTTTTTTATATGAAAATTATTTCATTTTAAATATTTGAATAACCTGAAAAATACTGCACAATATCATAACATTAAATGCTAAGCAAGTGTGTCGCGCATTTGCTATATCAGGCGCAAAAATTTTCTCTATATATACATGAACAGTAATTTGTTCTACGATATACTTTCAGAAAATTAAAATTTATTTCCCGCTACAATCCAATCTACTTTCGCTCCCCCCGAGGATTAGATACAAGAGTATCGCTTATTTCCTAAATAAATTCCGTATCCAGAGCCAAGATAAACTAGCCACACCCATCGTACGTACAACATCTATATTTGCATAGCTATCATATTAGCTATAGAATTTCAATTATTCCGCCGTTGAAGCTTATGTATACGGACAGACGCTTTGGCAAATATACGCAGGGACTCCGTGGTTTCCGTGTACACGTGTAACATATAGCCGTCCAGGGATCGATGAACCGCGGGAGCTTGAAGCTCGTGTGCAAGCACAAAGCTCTCGGTTACTCGAAAGCCTCGAAAAAAAATCCAAGCCCCGCAGACTGTTTTTCGTTCGCTGACCTGTTTTCCACGTTTTCAGCGCGAGATAAAAAGAGTGAAAAATTTCTTTGCGCGACGATGCACCGAATATGTTGCTTTGATATATGTATAAACAATGGAGACTTATGCGCTATGTAAATTTAATTGAAGGAAAAGCAATGAAAGCGTTCCGACGATGTATTTCCATGGATATATATGCGGCTACAAACAAATCGAGTGTTTGTTGCGCAAAATATAAAAGAACTCATTATCTTGCTGTCAGCGTACATTACTCCCTTTCGTGGCGTTGCCTCGCGTAATGTTTTATCGATCCGTCTTGGAAAATAAATGGCATTATATTGACGTTTCTGACACACAATTAGATATGCGCGCTCGTTAATTCGCTCCATGCAATTTCAAAAATGTTGCGCGTTTACGCGAGAATCGACAGGTGTTACAGGGATTATTTGGATTTTTTTACGCATCCGCGATCCTAGTCTGATAAGAGAAAAGTCAAAATCGAGTCGACTGTTTATATATCTCGCTGGTATATAGTTTTTTTAGCAGATGACAAAAATTTTTATACGAATATTCGTATTTTTTTTAAGCATATTCGAACAATGGAAATGAGATATTTTTACGAGAAAAATTATAAATTTTAATTGTCAAAACGAACGAGAAATAATATTAATCGACGAGATTACGGTTTAATCGTTAATTTAAAAAAATGATTTTCCTTCTCTTTCATGATATCCTCATGTTTAATTTTATATTGCACTTTTTAGTTCAAATGATAAATTTATACTGCATTATTTAATTGAAAAAAGAAATAATGAAAAGAGCAGCCCAAAAATGTATCGTTACGTTCCGTAATCGAAACACACGAGGAAAAGTCACAACCGGAAGCTTCTATCTTCTATTGCACTGGACCGTGTGCATAGGCGCTTCGACTGTCAAAGCGATGAGTCAAGAATTTATTAAGTTTCTTCCACAGATAAGGATATCAACGACTATCGATTGTTTAGTCATTCGTTTATGAAAGTACAGACTTCTCGGAAATTATAATTCACAGTCATCATATGAATGGACTTCTCGAGAAGGTTTTCATTGGGACATTAGGAGACATCGAAGTCAGCTTCGAAGTAAACACACGATTTTTCATCGCGGCGACCTCGTCCGCAGAGAAACCGTAACGAGAGAAATAATTGAATCGGCGATAGGCATATACTTAGAACTCCGTGAAAGAGGTTGGGAGCTTGCGATCGCTTAAATTTTTGTTTAGAAGCGAGAGAGAGAGAGAGAGAGAGAGAGAGAGAGAGAGAGAGAGAGAGAGAGAGAGAAATTCGATCGTTCCAGAAATACAAAGTTCCCCCGATCAATGAACCGCGATACAACGACGTTTCTAACTATTTTCAGAGTCGAGCGTATAACTTAACTCGACCCTCCTTATTTTCGATGCAGAAGCTCGCGAGGGAGATAAGACAGGCGACGTCGAGCTTCTGTGGGAATGAATATAAAGAACCGAGTCTCTCTTGAATGATGTGCCCTGTTCTCGGCACTGTGTTTGACAGCTTTTTTTTCTTTCCGAGCGAAATGATTTATACTTGTTTCCACGCGGAGAGCTGTATCGGATTTTCGGCTATACAAAAGCCAGAAGCATTTAATTGGCTTTGTTATCGGGGTTAACGAGTCCTCGAAGTTATGCATCATCCCCCGATGCGATTTTAATCGTTTGTCGAGATTGGAAAATCGGACTATACATAAAAGCGCGAGAGCCTCCGTCTGTTCGCAAATTTTAGCCTGAGCTCGACGCAACGCACTTTCGTTTAGCGTGCACTGTTTAAATAAATTTTCCAGCAGGTCCCTCGGACTGCTTAAACATTTTCGAAACGCGGAAATCGGGTCTTCAAAGAGACAATGGCTGGTTTGTGATTCTTCTCCGCTGAGTAAAGACTCGCCGAGACAGATATAGATTCAGCAGAGGGGGAGATTACGCTGTTGCGCCGCTTTTTTCTCTGAGTGTCCGTCTGATGTGGGAGGAAGTGTGATTTCATTGAGCAAACAGCGCGTAATAAGCTCGATATAATGAATGCAATACGTTATCCGCCGGGGGAGGGGGGGGGGGAGATCTATATTAGTAATCCTACCAAATCGTCTGAAAGTCCATATTGAGCGTATTGCACGCGTCAATTGCCGTTACGCATAGCGATGAGAGAAAAAATACGCTTATTTCCTCGAATAAAATACATTTTCCGCCGAATTCGCACTCGAACGGTATTTATCGACGGAAAAATAATCGACCGGGAAAGCCGTGTTCAATCCGAAGCGTACAGTTTATGAATTCAATCAAATTTTCATTTAATAAGCTATTCGTTTTTCGACTCGTCGATAATTCGACTGGAATCATTTCGCTTCCACCTCGTCAATCCAAACAAATTGTCTCTCTCCAATCGCCATTTTCACATCTCGCTACATTGAAATGTCGAATTCGCAGTGTTAAGAAAAAAAAAAGAAATCTAAAATCCACTGCACAGCAAACGCGGGGTCGTCGCCGCCGCCGCCGCCGCCGCCGCCGTCGTCGTCGTCGTCGGCAGCAGCAGCATCCCGCCGATCAATACCTCGAAGCACACACACACTTGCAGAGCGGCGAGTGCGCGAACTACCGTCGCGCCGGGGCGGGGGATGCGCGTGTTGCCAGGCGACGGAAGCTGCGCTCCGCGAGTTCATCGCCCCGAAAGCGCGCGCGAGAGAGAGAGAGAGAGAGAGAGAGAGAGAGAAGGAGTAGGAGGACGAGTTTGCTCTCGTTTTTTTTTTGTTTATCCCTACTACTCGCTCTTTTACGCTTGGAGTTGTACAGTGCTTTTCTTTGTTGATGTGTATATACTGTGGAGGGATTATTTGATTGTTTGCTCGCTGAAAATTATGCGGTCGAAATAAGTATATAGACTTTAACAAAGCAGTGAGAAGCAAACATCGTGAAAAGAACGCATTGTTGTAATCATGGCAATATTGTTGCGAATTGAATGCAGTTTAATGGTTCAGTTGGAGGTTTGATTGTACCGAATGTACATTGAAATGGATATGAAGTATGCTTTTAAGTGAAAAAATGTTTTTGCCACATTATTTAAATTTTTGTCGGGTTTGTAGGATAATATTACACTCTATACTGGCTAAAGTTTTTAATAGTTGATGGCGTAAAAAATTTTAATAATTCTTTTTCATATTCTCATCCATATTCTATAGTTTAGCATAATTTAACTTTTTTCGCCGCAAATTATCTATAACTGTATGAAAAACAAGTCAATAGCGTGTCATGCATAGTTAAAAAATTTACAATGAAACAATAAATATAAGCATAGTTCGAAAGCTAATTATAAAAAAATTAAGAAATATTATTAAAATTCATGAAAAAAAGTGAATTAAAATTAGAAGACAATATTTTTAAAGTTTGCGTTGGAAACCAGGCGGGGGGGGGGGGCGAGAAACACGTGGGTGTCAATTATAAACAGACCGGAAAATCCCCGGGAAACGCCTGACTCGTATACAGAATCATCGGCGGTACAGAGACGAGAAACACACTCGACGGGGGTACATACAAGACAATGGCTGCTTGTTCCTCTCAGCTTCTCGGCGCACACATGTTCGGCCGCTTTATTTTCTCAAGCTTATTTCGAGAACCCGGAGAGGAGCAGCAGCCCGACAGGGCGCAAAGTAAAGGGCGCGGCTGCCGGAGCATGCGGAAAACACGTGGCCCCTATGCATACGTGATTCCTTCGGTTTTCCACGGCTTTCCCGATGATTTACGACCTGTAAACAGCCGAGCAGTGCTTGAATCTCATTGTGCATAATTCCCGTAGCGAGAGAGAGAGGCCCGAATTTTGCTAACCTTGAAAATCTCTCTTCCAGAACGTCGACCACAAGATGAAGTTCCGCTCGAAGAAGGGCCAGCTTCCGTTCATCGAGCTCAACGGCGAGGAGATCTCCGACAGCACGATAATCCTGCGCGAGCTCGGCCAGAAGTACGGCAAGGACATCGACGCCTGCCTCACGACCGAGCAGAAGTCCGTCTCCCACGCGACGATATCGATGATCGAGAACCACCTCGTCTGGGTGGTCAACTGCTGGCGCACCAAGAACCTCGACCTCATGCTCAAAGGCTACAAGGTCAACCTCCAGCACGCCCTCGGCACCCGCATCCCCAACGGCATACTCAACTTCTTCTTCAAGTTCACGTTCGGACGCAAGGTGAGCCCCATCGTCGTCCGCGAGGAGCGCCTAATAGCAGCTACCCATAACATTGGTTATCCAACACAAACCCCCCCCCCCCTATAACCCTCATCTAACCAGACACCTGCACTCCTTGCCTGTCCTGTCGGTCCTCGCCACTGGGACAGCGCGATGATAAACGTCTTTTCTTTACGGAAACCTTCTCTCGCGTTGGTACGCTGTGTGCGGAAGCTTTTCCGTAAAAGAAAATCGTCGATGCTTGTGAAAACTCTCCCTGGAAAATGGGAAACGTTTCGTGAAAGATGTTGAGGCGTGAATAAGACTGTGGTGCAGTTTCTGGACAATGTTTCTCAGCATCTTTGCGTTTTAAACGTTTCTCCGCGTTTCCGAGGAAACGTTTCCGCGTCGCGCTGCTCCACGCGGGATCACCATGTCACACATACCTTGGTTTGGTTTTTTCTGCGTTTTTATACCTCTTTTTTGTGTTTTTGTATAATCATGTCTTTTTCTTTCTTGTGTACGTGTATAACAAACAATAATCGACACAGATGTAGACGAGAGAATGGGTCGACATAGCCTGTCCGTCTGTGCGTTAACGTAGTGTTTTTAATATCTAGAGTATATCATAGTTGTGGGTTGTTTTTCTTGCACGTTGTTTATTACTGTTGAGAAACGGAAGGGGCCGAGAGCAAGAGTGAAAAATGGACAGGCATTTGTCAGCGCATTGGCTCGCGCGTTAAGCATTTCGTTAGTCCGTAGCGCGAGCTACGTTGCATACTTGAGCGTTAATGTCACGCCGATTTATCCTCGGATTTATCTCGTACGTGTTTATTAACAAAATTTTGCGAAGAGACAACCCGGTGCGTATTTCACTCTTAAGTAGAGCATGTCGACTGGACAAAAAAAATACACTCCCTCACAATAAGTGTGTTTGTTTCTAACGCGCGAGTATAATAATACTAGTACTATTAGAGACGACGGCAGCAAAACTGTGTTTCTGTGAGTGAAAGAGAGAGAGAGAGAGAGAGAGAGAGAGAGAGAGAGAGAGAGAGAGAAAGAGTAAAAATGCAAAAAAAGTAGGCGCAACGCACAACGACGCAACGGTGCAGCCGGCTGACAATGCACAATAATCTGCGCATGTGTATGCGTGCCATGCACAGCTTTGTGCTCTCGTTGCGTAAGCGTTGTGTGTGTGTGCGCAGGTATAAACGAGAATATGCCGGCCGTCCATATTGTGTTGGCTAGTCAAGAATGACGCGGTATGGTCATTTGTAGTGAAATATAGTTGGATTGGTTACAGGGCGCGAGGAAGGTCAAGGCTCAAGGTATGGGAGTCCACACGCCCGAGGAGGTGCACCAGTTCGGCTGCGACGATCTCAAGGTGCTCTGCGACATGCTCGCCGACAAGCCGTTCTTCTTCGGTGACGAGCCCACCGCGGTAAGCATCATACCACCGGCCTTTTGCGCCATATATATATATATACAGTCAGTTGGTATTGTTTCTCGTTACAAGACAATACCGAGAGTACTTATAACGTCTCAAGCGCATTGGGCCTTGTCGATAATTCTTGTTTTCGAACGAATCAATCGAAGCCCATTTTTCTTATTTGTTTGTGTATTAAATCAGTTATTTGTGCGCAGAAGCGATTGATTGGTTTTCTGGATACTTTAATTTGAAATGTCCTCGGAAATGTCTCAACTGACTTTGGATTACTTTCTGCGAAAAATTTTAAAATATCCGAGACCAGTATACAGCAGTACGAGTAACAAAAATTTTCGTACAATTTTTTCAGCTCGATGTTGCCGCGTTCGCCAATTTGGCTCAGATCCTCTACATCGACAAGGAAATTCCGTTCGCTCTCCGCGACTACATGCAAGAGAATTGCCCGAACCTAGTTGGACACTGCTCCAGAATGAAGGAGCGCTGCTTCTCCGACTGGGACGAAATCTGCTCGACCCTCGATATGAACACGCATCTGCCCAAGCCCGAGAAGACCGAGGAGAAGGAGGGCAAGGAGGAGGCGAAGGAGACCAAGGAGTCCAAGGAGGAGAAGGAGGGCGACAAAGAGAAGGCCGACAAGGAGGAGAAGGACGTGGAAAAGGACAAGGAGGTCGACGAGAACAAGGAGAAGGACAAGGAAGGAAAATAAGAGCCCTAATTAGAGCAAGGGACTTTTCGACACCGAGACAAGACAACCGACGGTTATGATATGATATTGTGTATCGGAGGAGAGAGAGATTTTACAAGAGACAGATTACGATGGGGGGATGTCGAGAGATGAAGAGCGAGAAAGAAAGAGAGGGAGAGAGAGCGAAAATTATTAGTGTATGTTGGACTCTTTTATACTTGATGCTCTCTAATTAATCTTAAGATCGAGGAGAGAAAAACATGCATGTGTGTTTTTTTTTATTATTTCGACGAAATATGAAAGAGTTATTGTATCAAAGGGGGAAGAAAACCGAGTGCTTCTACACGCAAATTACGTTTTCTTCCCGCCTTTTCTCTCACTTTGTGTTTTTTATTTTGTATTATTGTAAGTTTCTCTTTTATTTGTTTAATTATATGCATTGCAATTTTTTACATTGTCACGTATATATATTATGTATGTGTATTATATAACAGTTGGTCACAAACTCACGCGTTTGCAGCAGTATTTTTGTCACGAGAAGATAAAAAAACGTTATATAATGATGAATTTCCGGTCTCTCCCTCTGGCGGATTTGATTCGATCTTTTTTTTTTATTAAGTCATTAGTAAGCCATAGTGTCTATAACGCAATATTATCGAATGCAATAGCCTGTCGTTGTGGACTAAACGGGGATGATGGGAATTCGCAATTTGCAATTTATGAGCGAGGCAGAGATTTTTAAAATGCATTATGATTATTATTATTATTATATTAACTGCGTTTGCTCGAAGAATTTTCTAAAACATAAAGTATACCGGTTTTATGCAAAACGAAGTTACCAGACGACGAATCTTTTATACACGAGAACCGCGGAATCACGTTTTTTTTGTACTAAACTTGTGAACAAAAAACGATTACAAATTTAAAATTGTAATAATAAAAGACTTTTTTAATGATAAAGCGATTCATCCTTTTTAAGAATTTTTCAACCTCCAGTGCGTCTGATTTACATTGACAAAACAAAATGTAGTTGAAATGAAAAAATATATAATCTCTCTCGTCGATATCACGATCTTATCCTTCGCGAATTGAGCGAATTTAAAGAAACAGCTGCGAATAGATATAAAGGAAAACTGTGGAAAAGAAAAGTCGCAGATTAGCCTCGCTAGTCCATTAGCTCTATCTCAATATAATTAGGCAGGTGCGAAACACGTTAAGGCAAAAGGCAATGAAAGCAACGATTCGCACGTCTGCGACGAAGCGACACACGCATTTTTGCACACCTACACATCACTAAACTTACATACACTCACACACACACTCATATACACTGACAAAAAAAATGTAAACATGCTAAATATGCTTTATTATTAGGAAAATTGAGGATTGAGTAGAGTTAGCGGGCTAGACTGTGATGATTAAGAAGATAAAAGAATCGACATGGCATCGGAGAATTTTGTCAAGCGTTAGGTTATAGTTAAAATAAAAAGAGGAGTGGCACTTGATTCGATTGAAAGAAAGAAGGAGTTTATGAAATTTTATGGAAAAAGTGACAAAGGAAAGATTTAATATGCTATTGTATTGTAGTTTAAGGGGACGAGGAAGTCCCTCGGCTCACGACTGAGTTTAAAACGTTATGTGCGTTTGAACATTGTAATATATAAAGGTTTTTAATTACTCGTGTAAAGCTTCTGAAATGCGAAAGTTGGTCTTTCTCCGGCATAGTGAAACCCGATCGAAATTTGTATTTTTTTATTTTTCCACTTGTCGTTCGATTTTCAAATTCGCCAACTTTTGTAAATCTACAAAATCCAGCGCGAATCTGGAAATGAAATGCTAACTGGACGAAATGGAAGAAAAGAGGATTGAATGATCTCTTGTTATGTAGAGATAAGGATCAAAATTCGCATCTATATAATAATGCCCATAATGCAGCTTGAATTGGTTTTTGTAGAAAATCGGAGTATATTACAATGAAGAGCGTGCAGAGTAATTCTTAAGAGAGAAAAATAAAGATGAAACCAATTTATCGTCTGACGTCACTTGGTCGTTTCCGAAGGAGACTTTTTGCATCGCCTTGATGCCGCTCTGAGCTGGCCGCTCGATTTCGCCCCTGTTTCGGCTTGGAATTTCTGTTTCAATTAGTTGCGCGAGTTTGCCGAACAACAGCGCGCGTCCGTCTAGGTCCACGAAAAAAAGGCAACGAGCTAAACAATCCTTTTTTCGCGGAGCACACAGTGAAGAACCAACACTCTTGTTCGGCAACGAAAAAAGTTCATGTGTCACTCGAGAGGCGAAATCGAGCGATCCTCAAATATAGGCGGCGTTGGATTTTAATTGTCAAATCGACGACGCTCGTTGTTTATATTGCATTGGCGCTTAACTCATTATTATAAATGTAAACACGTACACACACACTCTCAAGCGTAAAAAATAACACAAAACACACAAAACACGGCTCGAAGCCATCTTCTCATTCTCGTAGCCGAATAACAAATACAACATCAAAAAAAAGTATATATTAAAAAATGTATAAGAAACAAATTCATTCCCGTCTTTTGTATCTTTATAGTCCTTTTTTTACGTCTTTTTTTACACGAATCTGACAAGCGTCGTCGGCCATGCGTGCGACGTCGACGAAATATTATTAATTATAATTATTACATTTATTTGTATATTATAGAAATACGTCATATTGTATGTTTCTATGTGCATTATGTACAGGCGAAGGCAGCCCATAAACACGCGATGAAGTGATGAAATAAGAAGATTATTCAAAAAAAAGCTATACACATTTGTAAGATGTATTCAATTGAAACGCGATTATTAATGATAAACAATAAATGATATAAAAACAAAATCAACCAGCTCTCACGTATATATTCACAAAACACACGACAACAAGTATACATTATATTATGATACATGAAAGAAACGACACGTGTCGCGAATTTTCATGCGTACAGTCAGTACTGATGATTTTTTAATATCAAAGTATACATGTGTCATCGTAAAAACTATTCTTTGGTGATTGCACGGGAAAACTAATTCGGATTTTGCTATCGATTGCAGAAAGATAAACGAGCAAATGGAGAGCCGGGCGCTTATATAGTGTGTGACAAAATGAAAATGATATTATATACAAAGTGTCTTTCACGCATCGAATAACTTAATGACGTTTGATACGCGACGCGTTTCCATTCGTTTCTTTGATTCTATCGCACTCTATCATTTTGAAAGAAAGATTAAAAATCGCTATGGGGAATTGAGTATATAGTCACTTCTTTGTTTTCGCAAAAACTCGCGCGAATCGACACACTTATTGTATATCTAAGCAGCTTAAACGATAATTATTAGACGATGAATGCGAAAATGGAATGCGATGAAGAAAAAGTTGAAGAGAATATAGGGATTGTGTAGAAAGAGCAGTTTTTAGAGAAGCGGTCGGGTGTTCGTTTAGAATGACGTGTATTGTTGCGGCGGCACAGCACCACCGAACAGTAGAGCATTAACAAAACAAAAAAAAAGCAACGGAAAAAACTGCAGAGTAAAGCACAGAGTAGGTAGACAACCACCCAATACCAGTAAGGCAAAATCTTGTAAGAGTAATATTAATGACAATTATATATAATATAAATATATATAAAAAAAATTATAAAATACGACTGCTCGTTTTATGCTCGGCGCTATGCATTATTTCATTGTCATTATTATATCAGCATTTATTAATGATATACGGACGAATAAAATGTGTTTATAAATAAAAATTATTTTCTTATTCTTCCTTCGATATACGGGCTCACATCGTACATGAGAACAGGGTTGGGTGTAAGCATTGGAATAAAAAAAAAGAAACTGCTGGGATGAACTTTGATAATATACGTATATTACTTACAGTTTAAAAGTTACAGAGGAATGAACGTTTTTCATTTTACTTATTTTAAAGTTGCGCGCCCAAAGTAAGCGCTCACTCGCACCTCTGGACACTTGTTAGTTTTTTTTCTTTTTTGGCATAAGGTCTGTCTATTATCCTTGAACAAAGTAATTTTTGGATCGGACGCTGTCTCTTCATGACCAGTAAACAATCGACAATGTTATATCGTACAATGTATGAATAATAATAATAATAATAATGATGTTGCTTACAGCTCTGTAAATTAAGAAGATTGCCTGCCAATAAGTGGATAATTTCAATCTTAACGTATGGGCATTTTCTAAACTGGTTTTCATAATTTTAATAAATTCTTTTAATGATTATAATAATAATAATAGTAATATATGTACAAATTTCGTCAATTAGTTGTGCCTTATATCCAGTGTAACGTTCTCTTGAGTATATATACAATAATTCCTTAAACTTCGTAGAAATATAATTGTCATGTGTATATATATACTGTATGTGCATAAATTTGTTCTTGATCGCTTTTTATAAAATGGACCCCCAACAATATGGAGCTTGTAAATGTGCTAAAACCTACGATTTTGTCATTTATTTATTTGTTTTTTCTTTTTTTCTGGTTTTTCTTTTGCTTACAGATGACACCAGTACACATTACATTAGATTGAGTGACAAAAATATTACATGAATAATCATCGTCAAAGAATATTTCTCCAATATATCTGATCAGGCTCAATAAAAGCGCTAAAAATCTCTCGAAAATGATTGTATTTTTCTCATTCGCATCATCGCATCATTCGTTTTTCTCGATAAAAAAATACACATCGTTATTTTTTCGTCATAAAAAGCGAAGTTTTCTTGGGCGAAAAACGAGAACACACGTATTTAATCGTAGATAGGTATATATTTAAGACTTTTACGTTGTAAGTAATTCATGATTGAACTGAAGATTGCTGCGCGTTATGTCTTGCTTTGATTTTCTGGGGATTCGCCTAAAATATGCGAAATATTAGTCATACACTCGATAATGAATTTAGATTGTTAGTGCCATTAGTAAAATGTTTCTAGTTTAAAATCTAACGAGTTGTATTATCGTATAATAATTATTATTTTTTTTATAGAAAAGAATTATTTTTGTTTATTATCCAGAATATGATTCTAAATGTCACAACGATTTCCTTAGCTTAGGCATTAACGATATTTTCGTAACGCTTCAATTTTAATGATTAGACGATATTACACATTTATTGCGATTGTATTATATATAATGAACGAATGGGAACCCGGAGATTAATTGAAAATTCAAATTTCGCGCTGTAATATGTAGCAGATGAATAAGAAACAACAATTTTTGCTTATAATTAACAATAGATATTAAAATTGAAACAAATCAAACAGGCTTATTATAATTTGATGTATACATATATAGTTTGTATTAGCATCAAATCAATTCCTTATATAACATTACTGCATATTATGGCGCGAAATTTGAATTTTCAACTGATTTTGATAATACCCCTGTTAAAACCGTAAGTTGTTAATAAAGAATAAGTGGTTGGAAATTAAGTCGATGTACAGCTGGATCGTATTCAATTTTGATTCTCCCAAGATATTACATCATATTTAGCTATTTACGAATAGGATCAGAAGTCATACACACTCGTCGATCCAAAAATCACCCTCTGATCGCTAAAATACGGACGATATGATATCGTCACAAGTCTAAGTTTTCAACTTTTTTTTTATTCTTGACAATATCCTAAAGATCATTAAAGTCGCTACTTATTTACTTAGAGATATGTGTAATAGGTATTTTTAGCCATTGCCATAATGGAGAAAAAAAATTATACACCTGTAACTCGGTGTTTACCGTGTAATATCGTATAGGCTTGAGTTTGAGAGTTTCACACGATACACGTGTGTAATATCAATCGGTTATCCGTTGAAAATATTAAAAATAAAAAAGAAGACAAATCAGCATCACTATAATGCGCGCCACGCTCTAATGTGATATCGTAATTTTTTTTTTCGCTAAACTTTTTTCTATAGGAGTTTCAGTAGACTAAAAGGTTGCAGAGTTCGAAAAGAACTTTTTCTCTTTTTCTCAAAATTTTACTTTAAAATGTTTATCTATCATTTCCAAACTGTGGATATTTACGAAGGCCGAAGCTCGAAAGGTATTTCTGTTTTCGCATAATTATACGAATTCCTCTAATCCTCTGGTATACAATTATGCGTTAGTTTAGCTCGATATTTGTAAGGTAAGTATTACATTTGATTCGACTCGTGCTTATATTTCTATATTTATGTATATAAGAAGTATCATATGGCAATCGACTAAATGCGACTTTTCCGTCACTCTTATACAATATTCTGCGGTGGAAGTTGTCGTTTAGGAATGAATATCGGCTATAATACTGATTTACTTTAAGATATTGATTAATATTACTGCGATCAATGAAATCGTTGAGTGAGACGCTTTTTTGAGGTATAATTCTCGAAGCAGTAAACCATTGAACTAAGGTGTTTAATACCGTCAGGTGTGTAGGTGCACGTATTACATTAATTTGTAAATATATATTGATATTTAAAAATTATCTTTTTACAAAGTATACTATATATAATTATATGTGTATATAATATATATATGCAGTTTCATATAATGTGCAATATTTATACAACTCAATGAAATATATATTATATCTTTAAACTTCATAGACAAAAATTCAACGAATAATAAGGTATGTATAACGCTACATATACTGTTACGTAGTGCGAGAAAAGTAATTTTCAAAAGTTCAACGGCTCTTAATACTTTAAACTCGATAACCTACCGTCCAATCTCGACTGAGGTATATTTTCCTCGTTAGAAACAACGTTCTCGTAAAGGCCACTGATTAAACTTTTTTTTCCTTGCCCATCCGACCGTGTGCCAAGAATGTGTGCAAATCGTCGAAACGTCAAGTACGCGTGTCGTACATTTCCTTCAGCTTTTTTTCGTTGTCAAAGTTTAAGGAAAAACAAATATTCAAATTTCGCGCCACAATATCTCTGGCTGATTTGCTCATTATGTATGAAATAATTGAATCACAACGTATGATAATTGTACAATAATCATACGTTGCAGAATTTATTGAATTACATGTATAGCCAAAATCATAGCAAGCACTTTATGGCGCGTAATACGAATTTACAACGCAAGCACTCGACGCCGAGAGACACGCTAAATTCGCCTACGATATTATCTATGATAATTTATCAAAGATCAATCCTAGTCGAGTTTATAAATCGCTTATAGAGGTCTAATTCAAAAATTACCTTATTTACTTTCTTTTCCGTGTCGCACGTTATTATTATATATTAACACCCACGACGTTGCGTATCGTACAGTCCATCATCACACGAACAGAGAAAAGAAAAAAGCTTTATGCGTTTAATGGACGAAGTTAATTTTAACCCTTCGAAAATGTCGAAGAGCACAATCTTTACACTTATATAACGATTATGTTGCGCTTGTAAAAAGTTTCATTACACGATGCACGTACTCTTTGTTCATTTTGAAAGGTGAATGTGCAGGTACGTAGTATTTCATTCGTTTTTTTTCTTAGAAAATATTTATGCCCTTTAAAAGGAACCGAACATTTTTAAAACCAGAAAAATTAAAACATGAATAATTTCGACGAACAAATATAAAATTTTGAGAAACCAAAATTTATTTGCCCTTTGGTTGTCCGTTCCACGCAATTCGAAGTTAATATTTAAATATCTCTGGAAATGACTTTTGAATTGCATGATTTTGAGGTATTATTCAAACGTCATTCCACGAGACATTTACACACAACTTTCAAAATTTCGTGAAACGGTAAATAATTGCGGAGGACAAATATAGGATTTAGTTTTTCGAAATTTCGTATACGACTTTTGTTATCTGTAAATTAGCCTAATTTTCGTCTGTTCCGTTGTGGAACGATCTTTGAATTTTTAAGTACGTTTGCTATTCTTTTAAGTTTGTCAAATCCATTGTTGTAGCTTCAATGCTGTGTCACGTTAAACTTAAACCGATTTATGGATTTGTGCACCTATTGGATTCTCAAACAACAATTTTAATTTTTCGATAAGCTGAAAAATCAAATTCCATTTGCAATAAAATGGCCGAGATTTTTAAAACAATTCCGTACGTTTTGAACATGCGCCAATTCGATTTTTCCATGTTTCAAGCTTTCGACGAGTTTTAAAATTGTCGGATCCTCCCGAGTATATGAAGCATCGACGATTTGGCGCGGGCAAAGAAATATATATGTACGGCTGTGCGAAAACAAGGTTCGCGCACGACAGGCTAAATTCAAGTGTAATTTGCCCCGTAACGAATGCACAAGGTTGAAAAAAAAAGATAAGAAACTGTAACACACACGACTTAGTTTAGCGTGCATACACGAGAGGACATGAGAATAAGTGCCTATCACAGACTGAAATTCACCTTTCACAGTGATCCAAGGGCACGAGGAGGAGTACAATTGGGTGTGTGTGTGTGTGTGTGTGTGTATACATCGGCAAAATCTTTATATATATATATATATATACGCAAATACATTAACGTGTGTTGTGTGTACGGCGCAACTAATTATACACATTTGTTTTCGTGTATACGCGTACAAGTATTACAGGTACATCGTGAAATTCTCCCTGCGTTATACGCACACATATGTGTATGCCTATACGTACAATTATACACATACACGCATCCTCGGCTCGAAAACACGTGTATGTATAATTGTGTGTCATACATCGAGGGAAAATCGTGTCTCGTGATTCTTAGTCGTTTGCATGCCGCTTTCCGCTCGTAAAACCGACTTCTCCTTTTAGCTTCGGATCTTTTTTTTTCGTTTTCGTTTTCTTTTTTTTTTCACGACTTTAATCATCGGAAACCGAGGGGGCTCTCATATACATTTACATGTCGAATGAAGGCGCGCGATGGATTTGTTCGTTCGTTACAGTTACAATACGCATACACACACGCACACATACACACACGCGACACGCAGTCCGTGTGTCTTTCACGTCATTGGTTTGTTTTTGCACGACGAGAGCGTGATCTTTTATAATTTTCGGGTCTTTGGATTTTTCCGTATAGAAAGAAAAAGTCGGCTCTCGATCGTTCGCACGTACGTCCCGTTTGAACGCTATATAGGAGTTCAGCATTAAATTGCTTTACGGAGTTGGCACTAGGTAAGCTTTCCGCTAATTTACATGTATTTTAATATCGTACTGGAAGCGATAAATCAGAGAAAATCCGTTTCTATAGTACCTACTCGTTTTTATTTTATATTTTTCGATTATTTTATTTATTTTTTTTATTTTTTATCTCGTCACGTACTCGAGTCGACGGAGACACACGTGATCGCATCTCATACACAGGAGGTACACGCATGTATGTGCCAAAGGGCTCACGTATAGAGAAAAAATTTGATGAATCCTTGTCTATACTATTCTAGGTCTCTGGCTCGGTATGATCACATGCTGGTCTGTTTGTAGTGGATCATTTTTTCGTTCTTTTAGGATTTTCTGTTTTTTTTTTTGCATTTTTGCATTTTTTCTTTTGGCTCGACTTTCGCGATCCACGAGCATTGAGAGAGAATCTGGAGAAAATATTTTTACTCAAAGTTACGGAGGAATTGTGCTCATTTACAGCGCTACATCGTTTCTGGAGACGCGTCGATTTTGTTGTGAGTTTTTTTTTCAGGTGAAAGGCAACCAAGTATAGATTACACACTTTATATACAGTCCACACACAGCGTGAAATATTTTATAGAAATAATCCATGGAACATTAGTACACGCCGAACAATTCCAAATATTTTGTTGAATTATTAAAAAATATTCATATAAACGTGTTTTTTCAGAAAATTTAAATTAAGTATACTACCAACGTTTTCTTTGTCGTATTAAAAGATTGTGTGATTCAACGTTTGATAGAATATTGCGGATTATCAGAATTATTTCGCAAGATTCTAGTTTCAAGCGAAATTTCAATGGGATACAGGTATATTTTTTTTTTTTGAAAATATATTTCATACTCGAATTTTTCGCGTCAATATTTCACCGCCTGTGTGGGATAGTTACTCTTTCAGCTTCAAAACTATCTGTTAATTCCTTAGTAGTCGCTACGTATTTAATAATAGTATAGAGTTTTGCAATAAGAGCGTAAGAAGAAAGAATGTTTTCTTTTCCTTTTAAAGTCATTGAGCTATACATGATACAGTGAATAATATATTATAGGCAGTTTCATTTTGGCATCTAACGTTATACACGCTAAGGGGTTCATCACGGAGTGTAGTTGTTGAATTTTCGGTCGAGTCTTACCGTAAAACAGAGTAAAACTAGTCAAGGTTAAGAAATTCTTGTTCCCTGTGTGTGTGTGTGTATATATTATATAGATATACGTTTTCAAGACGACTCATTTCCTCGTGACGTTTTCGTAAAAATATTTTTCCAGCGCACGAAACGCTCGTTCGTTCGTTCGTTCGTTCGTTCGTTCGTTCACTTATTATCGTTCCTTTCCTCGGGAGAGAAGAAAGAGGTCGCTTTTTTTTCATCATTTTTTTTTCTTTGCTCGTTTAATACACAACAGCAGTAAACTGTTCGGGTTCGTCGAAGGAAATACACAACGTGTGGCACTTTTAATGCGTATTAGTTATAATGTTTAGGAAAACGCGCCTCGCCGCGAATGCAGAGGATTGCATGTTCTATAACACTCTTTGGAAAACAACGTTTTTGTGCATCGTATATTATAATATATTACTTATGTGCTTGGTGCGCACACTCTCACATGGAACGTTTTCGTTGGACTCTTCACAGACTCAGAATTCGCCTCTTGCTATTTCTTTTTTCTTTTGCAATTATATTTACACAATAACGTCGCAGAAAAAAGGAGACGTGAAAAATCGCGCGAATGTGGATGTAATTGACGCCGTGCGTTTGAACGCAAATTATTAAGGTGAACAATATTTCTACGGTCGCGTTTGCATGGGAGAAACTTGTGAAATATATATTGTCGAATTCCACGAGCTGGTTATTTTCACGTTATGCGTTGCAGCGCGTCCGACGAATAACATCCCGAATACACACTGCACATGAAGATTAATTTGGCGCGCGACTCAACGAGAACGTCTCGCGTCGCGAGTCTGCAGGTGAGAAAAATTAATTGATGCACGCAACATCCCCTAATTGACGTGAATTTGTTATTATTTCTCAGCGGCGCGTTTTCTCATTTATTCCTCGCAACAGCTGAATGAAGGAGGGATAAAAGTCGTGTAAGTAGACAAAGGAGAAGAGCCCGAGAGGACGCGAAGACGAAGAGTATAAGGAAAAAAAGGAGTGAGAGTAGAAAAAAGACGTTTTATAGGTGGATACACATCGCGCGCCATGTGGAGAGATGTGGACGCATGTGCGAGCATTGACGTCGCGCCGATCAGACGACGTCGTCGATGCCGAGCCGGAGCCGAGGATGGGAGGACAGCGGCCGCGGCTGCTGCGGCGAGACGGCGTAGAGGAGGTCGTCGTCCCCGACGAGGTAGACGAGGACGAGCTTGGCCCGACCGGATCAGTCGAGCTTGCGGCGAGCTGCACTCGGGGCTTTACGTGCGCCGATTTCCGTCGTTAGACGAGGGAAGCCGACGCACGCTTATAGCTACGTCGAGGCCGCGAGGCTGATCGACGTTGACTCGGTCACGGCGGCCCGCGGCTTCACGTCCAGCGAGTCGTACAGCGGGAACTCGCAGCAGAGGATGAACTTGAGGAACCAGGGCACCTCCGAGTAGATCGCCGGCGGGATCGGTATCAGCGGCGACGTCGACTGCTTGTAGTAGCGGTACTCCGCGTTGCTGTTGGCAGTACGCGTATACATCGCCAATTTAGCAATTCTGTATACGATATAGGTTATATATACATGCACCTCGTGCAGCGATTCAACGCCAAGTAGACAAGTATTTTTAGAAATATTGTATACGCTCTTTTCCAACAATTATCGCGAGAAGCGCGTTTTGAAGCTCATTCTTGAAATATAGCGTTTTTTATTATAAGTAATAAATTGCTGAGCAGCTTTGACAACTATATTATTGCTTTTAAAATTGATTAACAGTGAAAGGAATGATAATTATGTACTTTAATTGCGTATGTTATTTTTGTATTGATCAATTTTTTTTCTTTTTCCTTACAGATTTATTTCTGTTGTACCGATCAAGTTCTTCAATGATTTTATGAAAATGACGGTAACTGTATACGGATTTTCACATATCGTATCTCTCATTATT
The DNA here is from genome assembly GCA_018906965.1 of Philotrypesis tridentata. Classification (NCBI taxonomy): domain Eukaryota; kingdom Metazoa; phylum Arthropoda; class Insecta; order Hymenoptera; family Pteromalidae; genus Philotrypesis; species Philotrypesis tridentata. Next base: position 1,125,828 of record JACCIB010000016.1, on the reverse strand, counting down.
TGCGAAAGTTACGCACTATCACTCAAAAAGCCCTTGCCAATGTAAATTATTAATAAAACACCGCATTTACGTGCGAAAAACAATAAACAAACGTATTCATTATTGACGATCCAAAAATTTGTTTGTGGTTAAGAAAGGGTAGCGATAGTGCTGTAAACAAACGACAAACGTCGAGGTGCGACGCAAGAGAGAACAGCTATAACTTGATTTCCCTTTAAATTTTCCTTTAAACCTTCAACAATCATTGTAAACTGCAGTTAATGCAAAAAAAAACTGCAAAAAGATCAAAAGCACTCACTCTCGGTATCTCTCGTCGGCGGCCTTCTCCAGCAGCGGCATCCCCGAGAGAAAGAGTATGATGATGGTGGTGAAGATCGGCGAGACGATGACGATCCACTCGACGCCCTCGATCACGTTGAGCGAGATGACGAAGATGCCCCACCAGACGACGATCTCGCCGAAGTAGTTGGGGTGCCTCGAGAGCCTCCACAGGCCTTTGTACAGTATATGCATACGTGAGGCATTGCGGTACGCAACCCCCCCCACAATCGATTCAACAGTTTACGGCCAATGGCAGGGTGCCAGGGACGATCAAGCGCGCAGCGAGACGTCCAATCACGGCAACAAAAACCAAGTGTACACGTGGCTGGGTGATACGCGAAGGGAGGAAAAAGAAATTTGGCCAAATCGAATGCTCGACGCCTTGACGCCTGCTTCGCCTCTCTTCCGAGTCTATTGTTCTGTGTATGCCTGTCGATATGCATTCGCGCGCGGACTTGTCGATTTCTGTACGATTATCTATCGCTGGCTGTTGCATAATATACGACCGGTGCGCTTTTCGTATTTCTCTCGATGCACAACCGTCGTATACAGCTGTGATTTTTTTAACGGAGTAATCGGGGGAGTAGAGGGCAAGAGTACGAAAACTGTTTGAACTTAATTTTCCGTCCGTTATCCCGCGTGAAAAGAACGCGGTAAAAAAAAAGCTTTGAACGTACTTGGATTTTATAATAGAACTAGATCCTACTTATACGTTGCTTTATGAATGAAAACGAGTCTTTCCACCTCGAATATTTCTCGATACACTGCGATTATACCGTTCCGTGTATTCCACATAGTACTCGCAGTTCAGCGGTCTCTTTTAATTCGAGGCATAAACCGAGAAAATCAATGACGCCGTGTATATACTATACATACACGGGGAGAAATAAAAGGCGACAAGCTCGCGTGATGAAAGGCGGAGGCGCGAAACTTTGCCGCATAAATTCAGCGTCGCTTTATCAATTGACAGGTCTGGCATTAACAATTTTTAAGGAAATTCCGAACCGTACAAGGAAGCTTCAAAGTTAATTAAACATTTTGATTTCAGGTTATAGGAACAAGTTCCGCGAGCCACCGAGACGTTTGCTCTCCCGCCGCCTATATGTAAAATAATCCGTAATATAGTTTTTGAATACCTATATAAACTCGGAGTCTCAAAATTTTCTTCATTCGAGCATTGAATCGATAACGGAAACACAACGTCAAGCTACTTCTCGTAATTTCTCGCCTAATCCAATTTGGTTGGTTTTTCGCCGGCAGCCGCGTGAAATATTGAGCAGGACAGTCGCGCGCCCCTCGAGCGCGCAATATTCGATCTGGAGTAGCCAGGCTCTCTCTTGCCGAAGAATCGATATAATCGATACGCACGCGCTTGATAAATACTCTGTCGAGCAGAGAAATTGGCAATTTACCGTCGTTGCACCACTTGCCGTCGTTTATGGGGTCCTGCCTGAAGGCGAACTTCTGGAGATCGGCGTAGGTCTCGGCCAGGAGGCCGACGACGAAGAGGCCGGTGCCCGCGCTGTCGAGGGTCGTCATGGTCTTCGGGGCCGGCGGTATCTTGTGCCTCGGCGAATTGATGATTATCACCGGCAGACTCACCACGTACACCCAGACCGCCTGTTCGGGGCACATACAGGACATTCCAATGAGAAAATCCGCGGCTTTCCATGCTGTGCATTATGTGTATGTGTGGGAGAGACGCCAGGGGGGAAGAGCGAGGCTTTCGCGGCAGGCTTTTACGAGCTTGCGGCATTATATTGCTGCTCCTGCTACGCTTTTAATGCCTTTTTTCCTTTTCTTTTTGTCTTCTCCTTCTTCTCCTTTCCTCAGTTATGTACAGTCAGCGATTTATGAGGCTAGTGGCAGCTTGATTTATATCGCGAGGATCCCACGCGCGGTGTATGTGTGCAGCGCATGCGGGAGTGTCGGTCGTTAAAATTTGCTTGCCCGTCTTTTCGCCGAGAGATATTCGCTCTGCGCCGATGACTTTTGGGGAGGGCAAGTGTATTATTGGCTTGCGGTGTGTAACGATGTATGTGTACTATGTATAGCGTTGATGGGATCTGAAAGAGTCTGTTAAAATTCAAATTTTCGCGCCTCCAGCTCGTCTCGTATAAATCTGAATGTAATGGAAAGCAAATTATTCAGTGAATCGCGAGTTGTTTGTGCTTTGTTATCATCGTCTTCTACGCTTGAAACCTCGTTAAATGATTATTCTTTACATTATTACGTAACGGAGGTCATGTCGAACTTACTTATATCTTCTCGTTTGCTGCAAGCGTTATAGCGCGCATTTTAAGATTTCAATCAACTGCCAAAGCCCCTTTGTTTTCGTTAAAATCGCTTTCGTGTTCGGTTGCAAAAAATGTATTCGCCCGCAGAAGCAAAATGCGTATAGAAATTCAAAGATACACAAGAACAAAAACAGAAGCACGAAAAATCTTAAATTGCTCGTCGTAAGCAGACAGGTATTTTTAGCCGCCGAATTCGATGTAAAACTGATTGGGATTGAGCTCTGCAGAAAATTTTAACATGTAACCTAGAATGTACAAGTAAAAATGTATAAAAGTAAAAAACAAACCGATTTCTCGGGTTAAAATAATCGGCAGAGCTCCCCCTTAAAGACTCGGGAAGACTTCTGCCAGGGGAAGAGAAGCTTGTTAGAATATAGCGGCACATAATGACACACAGTATAACATAATTATAATAGAGCGTCGGATACCTGAACATAATATGCTTATACACTTTGCACATTGTACGCACTTGAGTAATTTGGCAGCTGGGTCGACATATATAGACTGAGCATATTGTGGTTCCGAACGTAAAAAAAAGAAAGAAAAACAGAAAGACAACTCGATACGCACTCCAGAATGCGTTTATTGCCGGAGTTGCGTATCTAACAGTCCTATATTACTTATAGACGTGTAAAGAGAAGAGAGATGCGCTTATTATAGAGAAGTGTATGCAGTGTGTTTTGTTTACCTGAAAAGTCCAAAAGACGGCGAAGCGTATGACATTGCTTCGTCGGTCGTCGAATCGCTTGTCCCTTCCGATTTTGACAATACGATAAAGTAGGTAACAGGAGAGCCGAGCTCCCCAGAGACAAACAAAAATAGTCACCATAAGCTGACGACTGTCATAGGTCTGCAAAACGTTCAGAAATTCATTTCAACAGCCGATCGAGAGGCTGCGACGGGAGGCTGGATGAGTTGGAGGTTTTTTTTATTCTTTTATTCTTTTTCTTTTTTTAAATAGAGTGGCACTTCCAGCTACGGGCATTCGCCTATTTAAATTTCGGGGATTGGCCGCTGCTGCTCGTTTGTAACCCGGTGCACGTGCAGACTCATTAGTTTTGCTCGTTCATCAATTAGTTTGTACTATCTACTTGCGATGTACTTCTTAACTGTTACTCTGTGATCTACTGGGGAGGCGTCGAAGCTTTCGAAGATATCGACTTTTGCAATACGATTTTTCGCAAATCGAGTATCTAATGCACTAGCCATCGAAATCCAAATCTATCGTTACTATATTCCGATACTGTTTGTAACTATATCCGGCTTTTTACGAAATTTCAAATGAATAAATATTTAAAATATTGATCATCGTAAGGAAATTACTTGTTTTTTTCCTCAACTACTTGCAGCACGAAAAATTGACACTATTTATTCAAATTTTATTTTAATGTTTCGTAACAGTGTATAATTGTGTCGATTCATTCGAAATTTTGACGCTCCCTTGGAATAATTACGAGCTACGTTTATTAATATTGATGCAGAGCGAGATACAGTAAGTCTTTTGTGATTTGATCCTTGGAAGTATTTTCTTATTCAAAGTCTTATTGTTTCTCGCGTATATACAATACATGATATAAGTAATGCTATGATAGAATGGATGCAAGAAGCTTATAGACAGACGTAAGAAGGGTTTATCAAAGGCTTTTTGCAATCGAAAAATTTGTCCTTTCAATTCTAAGGATTCCAAAAAACCATTGAATTTCAAGCATGTTGCAAAAGAATATGTGAACTCGACTCTTATACAAGTGTGTTGCAAAGAAATTGAAGAATTGAGCAAAATACAATGAAATTCAGAGATACTTAATTTTTTGCTCAAATCTTAATCTTAAACTTATCTCGTTAATAGTAATACCATTTTTATAGAATATTTTAAAAATAATTAAAAACAATTTGAAATTGCAATATTCAATTTCTCAATTTTCTTGTAAAGTCAAGTTTTCACGTATCGTGTATGCGCTTGAAAAAGAAACTCGCAATTATTGTTCTCGGCAGTCAATTGTTGGAAATCAAATCGATACACTCGTGAAAACCTGGCTTCCAAAGTATAGCAAAGCAATTCGTCTGCACGACCCAGTGCGAATAATCAGCTGTGACCAGTCCCGAAAGTTATTTTCTACTTCAATAGCTCTGTAGTAATAACATACATTTTTCAAATTTAATCTGAAATCGTCTATCTACGAAACTCCGTATCTACGTACTATTTTCAAATATATATAGTGTACAAAAAACAATATGTATATCTCAATTATATGTACATATAAAAATATGTTTACAGTACTAGTTTGAAACGTCTACATCTGCCAATGTAACTACATAAATTTAATCCATTTACATACAAGTTCAACTTCGAGAACGAAACGTATGGACGTACACAATGTAAAGTACGACAAATAAAAAAAATAAATAAATAAAAAACAAAAATCTATAGAGACACAGATAGAGAGGAGATTCGATCGGTTGGCAGTCGATTTTGGACTGTAGCCCGCTATCCTCATTGAATCGCGATAAAAAAGCTCGCAATTAATAAATGTCGAGGTCTTTGTAAAAAAATTTTTTTTCTCCTATACAAGCGACGCGAAAACTCTTCTCCGACGCGCACAATTGGACCGAGAGACATATATTTTCCGATGTATTTTTACGATCGCGTGTATACGCGGCTCCTCGATTCTTTCCAAGATCTCGAGTACTCGCGTGCACATTTTTACAGTCGATTCGATGTTTCGGAGTATTCTATTATGTCCGTTAAAATTTGCGTCGTGTCGTCTTAAAGAGTCCTGAAAAGTAATGCGTTTTACAGATTAAGCAAAATAAAAATGTCCTTCGAATGGTCTCTGTTTCTTAGAAGTTTCTGCGTTGAGTTAAATTTGTATAGAGGTTTTAAAAGTGGACGAACAACTAAAACTTGTCAAAGAGATTTTACAAAAAGCATTTATTGTGTGTATTAGACTCGGATATGAGTATGTAACTACTGCCAATTTTAGGAACCAATATATATGTATCTAATATATAAGGCACAACTCGATTATGCATGTTATTTTAAGGAGATCTCATAGTGTACAAATTCAAATTTCGATCCGCAGCAGAGCGGATGGAAAAACAGATGATTCGTTAATAAAAAATAAAAAAAGTGTTAAATCAGACATATAGCTATCCTCCTCATATAATTCGTAAGTAAAGAGTGTCAGATTATGCCTTGGCTTTTTTGGAATTTTTCTTTTATTTACTGTTCATTACAGTGGACTCATTTGTGGCGCGAAATTTGAACTTTTAATTAATTTTTGGATCCCCTTAAGATATGCACATATGCATAAATTGAAATGTAAGAATTACTATACTCATACGTTAAATATTCGTCTCAAGTAAATGCACAAAATTTAATTGCAGATTTCTACGTATTACTCTATCATTGCATGTCTATGAATGTATATGTAATAAAAAAGTCCAAAACTATAATTTAGTTGTATATAAATATATGTATAGTATATGTATAAAACATACACGTCTATACTCTATTGAAATTACAAGTACATATACTTATATCAATTACATTATACATAATCTATATATACGTCTATTATACACACGTCACGAATAACGAGATAGAAGCCGTGTACGTATGTCGTATGTTGCATATATATATATATATATATATACACAATCCACAGTCGACGCAATTACTCCGCGCAATTTACACAAGTACATCTCGTCTAAGAAATATACATATATACAGAGTATAGTACAGTATAGAAAAATACACACGTCTCGTATACAACGGGCAGATAGACTAGAGAGATAGATGTATTACAATATATAGAAAAGTAAGATATATATAGTATGCATATATATATAAAAAAAAACTGGAAAACGGAAAAAAACCAACGGCACGAAAGTCGTTGTCGAGTGTCCCAGAGCTATTTTTTTCGAAAGAGGCGATGCGGCCGACTCACCTTACCGACCTGTCCGAGAAAGAAGGTAAGGAGGGCGAGGATAATGAAATTCACGCCTCCCGCGAAATCCGTGAGCTTGTCCATCTGGAAGGTGGCGGCGATCGTGAAGAAGATCAGCTGCATGCCGACCGTAACGATCGCGCTCACCGCGAGGTGATCCACGTCCAGGATGTCCACCGCCATTCCGCGGCCTCTGCGCCCGCACCAACCAAAGCGATCACTCGCTTCTCGCTGCTGCTTTCTCGCCTCGTCACTGCAGCCAAGCGTCAACGAGACAAACGTTTACATAATCATCCTCAGATATTTTCTTCCTCTATGCATAATACATATTATACTTGGCATGTTTATATAGTCATAGCGCGAACGCATGCGATGCTCGAAGGAAAGTCAAAATTACGACCTGCCGCGGACAATTAATTAATAATAATCGTAAACACTCAGAAATGCTGCTCAGCGTGTAATGTAGTTTTCGTTCGGCGCCTATTACGGCAAGTTTATTGATATCGTGTTTACTCGGGTTATGGTAATTTTTATACTTATAGGTCATTACTCTCAATGTTTATGTCGTCGATTCAGACACTCCGAGCGAAATAAAAGGACAGTTCGCCTGCAGTTTGTCCGCAATCATAAGTTTCAAGAAACAATGTGCCACGCGATAACTGCGCACTGCGAAAATTTAAAAATTTCAAACTTCTCTTTGTCGCGCTGCAACTCGATTAAAGCGCTCGCTGTCGAGTTATGGGAGACGTTTCCCAGCAATAAGTTATGACTTGATTCTCATCGTGCATTATTATTTTTTGAATTGTTAAAACTCGTCAATCGACCGTGAAAATAAAGAATTTCTACGCTATAGTCATCATTTTGTACCAAAAGTACAAACTGTATAACAGTTTTCGCACAAAGCGACAATAGATATTTATGTGATACAGTACAAATGCATACACGATAGAAAATTTACAGTTTCTGTGTACGATGCATCGCGTTTGATTTTGAGAGAGAGAGAGAGAGAGGGGGGGAGGGGGTCAACGAGATAGACTTTTGACGTCATCGGAGGATTTATTCGCTCGGAGAACGCGATTCTGTTCTTCGATGAGACAAAAAGTATAACGACACGTGCATCACTGCGAAGGGCACACATGCGTTCCTTCCCACACAGCGACGGTATACTGCACTAAGATGAAATATAGCTTTAACCAAACTATATAAATAGACGGCTTGAAAGCGTACCCTTGCAATTGACAACTTCACTTTTACGAAGGATGCGACTCTAGGACTATACAATGACGCGTTCTTTTCACTCGTTTTCCCGTATTCACTGCAAATACATTTATATAAGTATTGCAATAAGATATCGAAGAAGCGAAACTGCATTTTTTTCGAATCGACACAGTTTTTGTAGCAGCAGCGGGGAGATAAGGAAAATCAACAAAACATTGGCACAACACTGTCGCAGTACCTTGCTTTATATATCGCAGACGAGCTTTACACTCCAGCACCGCGAGATGAGAGCCAATTTTATTATGCAATGAGAGCTGAAAACACAAGAGCGTATCAACTCGATTAAAACACGCCCCCCCCCCCCAAAAACGAGAAATAGAGCCTCGCATACGCAGAAAGCGCAGCAGGAAGATTTAGCCGCATTGCACAATGACACAGATTCGAGAGACGCACCTCGTGCGCTTCCCCAATGCGCCGCGACCGCGAGGCACATCCCCAGCGATTTATCACTTAAAGCTTCATCCTCGACGAACACGCTCCGGTGTGACAACAGTACAATATATGCGGCAGCTCCCAGTCAACAATCCGCCGAAAATGTCCGCAACGACAGGTACACCCGCGAGAAATCGCCTCCTACCCCCCTCCCCCTCTCTTTCTCTCTATTCGCAAGCTCTCTCGTGCCTCTGCACGGGTCAACAAAAAAAAAAAATCAAAAAAGCTCCCTCGACGACGGCGCATCTTACCTCGCAGCACGACGATGAGTCCATTCCGATCTCGCCTCGGCCTCCTGCTCTCTCACTCTCCTCTCGCTCGAGCTCCTTATCAGGCCGCGAGATCAAAGCTTCCCCCCCGCGCCGAGCTTTCCACCTCGAGTCACGAGCCCGCACTCACGGCCTCCCCGGCCTTTCTCTCGATTTACACTCGTATACGCACACCTCGTCTCGCGAGATGTCAGAGCTTATCGCGGCCACGCACTGCAGCCATGTTCCGCGCGCACATTGCCGGCAGAATGCGTCTGTCAAAGTCGAGCAGTAGCAGCAGCAGCAGCAGCAGCAGCAGCGCAACCTCCCCCCCACTACCTAAGGGTAAAAGCTCTCCCCGGCCGAGCGCGCAGCAACCCCTCCACCCCCACTTCGCCAACCCCCTCCCGAGAGCTTTCGCCGAAATTTTCGCTGGGGGTTACCGTCGCCGCGGCTACGCTTACGTAACGCAGCGGAGCTTTTTTTCCTCTCCCGAATTTTTCGAATTTCGCGGGTCGCATCGCGACGCAGAGAGCTTGCGAGCCGAATTTTTTTCCTATGGCAATCGAGGAGGGGAGAGGGACGGAGAAGGCTTGCGAGAGAAACGGGGGATGAAGATCTTGAAAGCTCGTGAGCTTTCGGGACGGCAGTGCAAGGCCGTCAGCGCAAGCTCTGACGGTCATCCTGACGAGAAGCCAAGCATGTGTGGCCGATTCGAATGGCCGTTTATATTTCGCGTTTATAATCGCATTGTGCACATCTCGTCGAGTGCCGACTGTGCGACAAACGCGCGGAAGCCCCTCGGATGCTCGTGTAAACAAGCGTGTATACGCGCTATAAAAATATACAAAGGATTCACTCGTATTCGAGCAGTTTCGCGCGCTGAATCGCTTCGACTTTCAGCTACATTAGCCCCAGTCGTATACATACGATCGGCAGTATAAGCACAACAACGGAACGTCTATATGAGTCCAAGTGCACTCCGGGGAGCAATAAATTTAATTTTATGCGCGCGTTCGAGAAACGAACTTGGATTTTTAATGCCGAGAGCGACAGCTCATTAAATACACTTCGGGGAGAGTCGGGAAGTCAATTAAAAATTTGAGTTTCGCGCCGTAATTCGGTTGAAATGAAATAAAAAAAAGCAACCAAAATAGCGTACGGAATAATAAAATTATACGAGACGTTTGTCCTCCGTTCTGTAAAAAACTGACATTGTACAAAGTTTAGAGTTTGTTGTGTAAGGAACAAAACATTTTTAGAAATAAAACATATGCGATTCCAAAACTGAAAAAGTCTTCTCTTCCTGATGTTCTAATATATTTTACCTTCTGAATACGAGAATGAAAAGACAATATAAAATACAGATTCCAACTTCGCGGAATGATACACAGGTTAATAAAAAAAAAAATAAAAAAAAGAATAATATCTCGCCATAAAAACAAATTAACACGGAAATTCAAACTTTCAATTGCCTCGACTATATTCGAGCTTGCAAATCCAGGCAAAGCTCAATTATCGCAGACATCTGCGAAATCTATCTGCAAAAATTGAAAAACTGAAAAAATTGTCTCGTCAGTGAACGTAGAGAAGCGAAAGCTCGCGTCTCTGACGGTCACTCGAAGCAGCCCCCGGAGGGGAGGTAGACCGCGCACGTACGTATACATAGACAGCAGAGCACATACCCCTCCATCCAGTGCACAGGTATATATGCACCTCTCTCTCTCTCTCTCTCGTGCGCATATCAGACGACGAACTCTCGCTCGGCCCGAATCAATAAACGACGCGCGCGCAGCTGCGGGGGGACGGGGGGGGGGGGGGCAGGTGCAGCCGCGATTACAGCTTTTGTCTCCCTTATGCATTATTTCTTTTCTTTTCTTATAGGCTCGGATTAGCTCGACTCCCGCGAGCTTCTTCCGCGCGTAATTGCATGTATATTAGACGTTCCGCAGCTATATATGTAAGCGACGATTTTCGTGCTGGGAGACGCTCTGCAGTGCTCGTGGAAACGAGGCGAGCTGGAGAGGAGATATTTGTTTATTTTCATTTCTTGCGGGGAAATATTCGCGACTGCACGTACACGACGATGCGCCGATGTAAAATAAGTATGAGCGACGTGTATAAATACGCGGAAAGCGACTTTTCACGCGGGCGATCGAAGAGGGGAAGTGCGCGGCCAACTGATGACTGTGCGGGACGGAGCTCAGGGACGGAGCTTGCGGGCAATGTTTTTCCTATGCAGATGCTCGAACTTTGACTTGCACTTTTCTTTTCTCGCTTGCTCTCCGATCGCTGGCTTTTCGCATAAATTATGCAGATGCCGCGTTGGCCAACTTCTCTCTCTCCCTCTCTCTCTCTCTCTCTCTCTCTCTCTCTCTCTCTCTCTCAGTAGGCCGAAACATTTGTCAAGAGAGTTATGCGGATATTTTAGGCCTGCATTTATTTATTTCAATTTTATAGACTATTTGTTGAGGCTTATCGACAAAATATGTACATGCAAAACTTTAAATACACTAACTTTACTTGAAAAAATAAATTGAGCTATTTCGTTATTATACAGTATATATGCATTTAAAACAGTAAATAAACCGCAATTGAAATGCAGAGGAACTCTCATGGAAATGTAAATGCATATGAGTATGACCAAAAAGTTTTCTTGAAGGCACACCTACCAGACCTGTTTTTTCTCGTTCCTTATAGGTAATTCTGAAAGAGAAAAAACTCGCATACGTGGCCGATCGTAGGGTACACTTTTTTCCGGAGCAAAAACGACTCGAAAAAACGAGGAATAATTTTATAAAAATTGCATTAAAACAAAAATGTCTTTGCGTTGATGAAAGAATGCTCTGAAATTTTTTCAGGTTCATCTAATAGAATTTTTGAATTTTCGAAAATTCAAAAAATCGAAATTTCGAAAAACGTCCTTCCATTTTAGATTATAAATTTTAGAGCATTCTTTCATGAATTTTAAGAAATTTTTATTCTAATGAAATATTTTTAAAAGTCCATAGTTTTTGAGAGAGAAAAAATCTATGAATTCGTTTTTGCTCCGGAAAAAAATATACCCTACGATCGGCCATGTACGGGAGCGTTTTCGAAATTTCCTGGACATACTCATATACAAATTTAAAGAAAGACATGCAGATATGAAACGTTGAGAACGAAACGTATAATACATTGTATGCAGTATCATACATTTGTTTAGGTATATACATAATTGAAGTTAATGAAGAATGAAAATACAAGTTGATATATTTTTTCGAAGGCCGGCATATGTATACCTTTTTTAAGAGTTACCTGATGGATAAAAAATACTTAAGTACAATTTATTGCTTTATTTAAATTTTTCCCCGCCAAAATTATTTACAGCAAATTTATTTGACGCATTTTCTGCATTTCTACAAAAATACTAGGTGATTCAAATATTTCTTGAAGTGTGCTTTTTCATTTAAATTTTTTAAGACAAAAGGAAACATAGGAATAAAATGTAGTCCTCTACATTTGAATGTAAGAAACGCCTTTTCGAGAGATATACGAAAATCGATTTTTTCTTCTTTTTCGTTAAATCCCTTTTAAATCTAGGCCTTCTTTAAAATTAAAGCCTTATTTCTTACCGTAGGTAACTAATTACAGCATAAACAGGTAAGCATATGATAAAATGTTAATATCATGACTAAATCAGTAGAGGATAAATAAAAGCTTCAATTTTAGAAAATTATTTCAATCCTGCTATTATCATTTTTATAAACATTATTTATTTCGAATCAGTCCGAAATTAATGCTTCTCCGCGACACTGCGGTGAAACGCTGTAAACACTTGTGCATTCTCATCGAGAAAAACAACGAAACGTTGTTGAACTCGCCTATGTAATCCATTTTTAAATTTAGCGCCCATCGCTCGAGCATGCGCGCGAAATCCTTCATACGCGGCAGTCGGCAGGATCCACGGCCGAGCGCAGCGCCCCCACCCGAAAATCGAGTGTCCCATCTCTGTCGCGAGTTTCTCCCCACGTCGTCTATGGGAAACCCAGATATCCGAATTTTCTGATGCAATACCGAAAATAACACAGCGGCATACTCATTGCCTCTCGTGCCAGAGGGTAAGTAAAGGGGCAACCGCGCGCACACCGTTCGAGACCGGAAAATCGGACGCACCAAAGCAGCACCAAAATGACGGAAGAAGAATCGGTGAGTACTTTTTGCCCGTTCGCTGCCGAGCTGGCGCTTTGCGCGAGAAAGTTGTCGCGAGAGCCTTCGTGGCTCCGCGAAAATGTGCGCCAACAGCATGGCTGGTGCAGCATGCGTGTCGTTTTACGCGCACGTGTACGGTTTCGCTTCGTTTTCGGCCGCGTTCCCGGACGTTTCCTCGAGATTCGCGAGTTTCTCGTTTTCCCGCGAACGTTAACCAGCGGTTTTCGCAATCGCGACGCTGAAACTCCGAGTTTCGGGCAACCCAACCTCCAAATACACGTTGCGACCTTCCGTGAGGCGCAAGCGACAAGCGACCGGTTTGTGTTTCTGTCTCTCTCTTTCGCACACGCCTACGTCTACGTCACATGACGCTATTTGCAAAATGTTTTTACTTTACTTTCGGATTTCGCGTATTTTTCGGGAGGAAATTCGGTGGGATTTTTATTCTCGTATACAATTTTTTTTTTTCTGCAGAATACCCGTTGTTAATTGTTATACTGAGAATCTTATTTTGTATTGTTATCGTTTGATGCGTTCTTAATTATTAACAACGTTTGAAAATTGTTCATGAAATTTTTGCTCACCTTTAGGAACCAGACAATTTTTTTTTTCTCACGATCAGTCCTATCGTTAAATTTAATCCCAAAGTATTTTGATTGCAATCGCACGTGTATCTAAGAGATTATAAGTAGATAATGTTGCGTCATTTTAATGCAACAAGATTTGTAGATAATTCTTGTCACTACCAAGCAATTAAAGTTTGAAAATGGATTACTAACAATTGTTTTATTTCAGATGTTTGATCCCAAGATCACAAAGAAAAAGAAGAAGAAGAAGACTGGCTTCGATCTGGATTCAGCTATTGCGGATGCATCTGGAGATACAACTGAAAATTCAAAGCCCGACAAAGAAAATATTGAAGTTGATACTGCTGCGCCCGAGGATGAAGAATCGTTAGATCTTGAAAACTTCGGCAAAAAGAAGAGGAGAAAGAAAAAATTTAACTTGGAGGAACTTGATGCAGCCCTTCCTGAAACGAACAAAGAAGTAAAATATGCTCATAAATAGAAATACTCATTTTCAATTTTGGAAATCTGAACTCCAAATTTTTTGTTTTTTAGGATGTTTCAGAACCTCAGGCAGAAGAACAGGAAATCGAAGATTTCGATTTATCTCTGGACTTCTCGAAAAATTTGAAAAAGAAAAAGAAGAAAAAGAAGGATCTTGACGAGTTGATGGCCGAAGAGAAAAAAGAAAATGAAGCTAATGATAATGGTAACTATAATATGAAATAAATTTGATTAAAAGCATATATGTGAGCCTGAATGTTTATTTTTTGCGTTATTTGTTAACATGCTGCACTGAGTCCGAGCGAAGTGCAGACTATGGTAAGACATATATAACAAACAAATTTATTCTCTTGTGACTACACCTTTCAATTTTAGTCTGCAAAATTAGTTGTTTATTCTTAAATTCTAAACATTAGTGAAAAGTTTATCTAAACAATAAATTCTATTTTTGTCTTTTTGCAATTTTCACTAATGTCTCTTTTTGTAGTTCAAAATTTATACACTTTCTTTTCAATATCACTGCAGCCTCTATTTCGCATTAAGTAGCGCAATTATAGATTACTGGTAGTTTATTGTCTGTGTTGAATGTGTATGCATTGTATAGATTATTGTGAGTTGTACTTGATGTTTATTTCATTCATCTAAAAATATTTGTTCATAAAATAAATTATGATTATACAGAGGAGCCAAGTCAGTGGGTCGGTTCAGATAGAGATTATACGTATGATGAACTACTTGCAAGAGTATTCAACATAATGAAAGAGAAAAATCCTGATATGGTGGCTGGAAAGAAGCAAAAGTTTGTAATGAGACCACCACAAGTAGTTCGTATTGGTACGAAAAAGACGTCCTTCTCGAACTTCACTGAGGTAAACAAAATAGTTTATAAAAATTAATTGTTAAAATTTCATTAAAAATTATATTATATTATGCACGTTTTTTTTTTGTTTTAGATCTGTAAAACACTTCACAGGCAACCTAAGCATTTACTCGATTTCTTACTGGCTGAGTTGGGTACAAGTGGTTCTGTGGATGGTAACAGTCAATTGATCATTAAAGGTCGATTCCAGCAGAAACAGATTGAAAACGTTTTAAGAAGATACATTAAGGAATACGTTACGTGTCATACGTGTCGTTCGCCCGACACTATTCTGCAAAAAGATACAAGACTTTTCTTCCTTCAATGTGAAACATGTGGTTCAAGATGTTCAGTGGCCAGTATTAAATCTGGTTTCCAGGTTAGTATTTTAATCAAATGTGTTCTTTTCAACTACTTTAAAGTATACTCGAATGATAATATTTTTTTTCCGCTTTCAGGCCGTCACTGGAAAGCGTGCTGCGATTCGGGCCAAAACTGCCTAAGCATATTTTACACCTTGTACCGCAAATATTATTTAGCGTTATTTCTTTAATAAAAAAGAATGGTTTTAATAAAAAATTATCGTTGCAATTTATATATATACGTTTAAAGCCGATTTCGACTACGCTGTCCATACTTTTTTTAAAGTGCAAAGTGTGATAACGATGTGTTTCAAACAGAAATAAAATAGATAATGAGCTAGGTACGAAAAATCATGGAAACAATTACTTTTCTTCAAACAATTCCTGAGGAAGCGAAGAAAACGGCGGGTCATCGTGATGAACAACAGCAAGTGTGTTCCGAAAGCATCGTAGTGTTTGTTTTACGGGACACGTAAAAAATTTTCAAGATAATGACAAACAAAAAAAATAGTGTACTCGATGAACACATGTGCGAGTGACAGCATGGAAAGTGTTATGTATAAATGAAAAACGGCAACGTCATCCTTGAATTTAACGATATATATATTGTTATGTCGGCAAATTGTGAAAATGCGAAAATAGATCCAAAATCATTAAATTGAGTCATTCTTAGATAATTATTCATTGTACATTTAATACCTAAATAAATCAACTAAAGCGCTCAGTCTGCTAACACAAATCTTTAAACTGAAATGGTTGTTATTGATTTTGCATAAGTGTACTCGTACTGTAACTATTCCTCGTTTGTTCTCACATACTTAATGATTTTATTTTGTTCGCACGCAAAAGGACAGGTTTCTTGTAGTAAGCAGATAATCGAACAATGGATCAATCGAAATTTATGTCAAGGTCAAGAATCACAGACTAGACTATACTTAATAGTGTAACATAATTCAGTAAACTCAAAGTAATTTACTAAAGCGTAGGTGTACACTGTACACACATACATACACACCCATACACACACACTATAGGGAAGCGGATTGTGAGTCAGTCAGACAGGCGAGCGAGTGAGTGAGTGAGCGAGCGAAAGGCGAAACGCACTCTGTATCGATGTTTTTCGAGTAATCGAGTGGAAACCCTAGTTTCTTATGTCCCCGGCTATACGGGCTAATACTCTTTGTCCGAACTGGCGAGCGTCTTATAGCTACCGAACAAACGCGCAAATTTCTTCGGAGTCGACTTTTCAGTATAGCATAGCGCAGTAGGCTTAGTAGTCTTCTCTCGGTCATAACGCTTTCTTTCACTTGTAACAACTGTAATTATACCAATCATCGAACAATGAGAAATTCAAGTAATGCTTTGAAATTATGTACTTTCTAAAATTTATTGGCCCTTGCTTTAAAAAGCATCTTGCATCCATTTTTAAAAACGTTGTGCAATAACTCAAATAGAAACGAATACACTGAAAACAAAAGTTATTCGCCATTTACATCAATATTGAGTAACCATGACTTTAAAGGTTACTCATAAAGACTTCATTGTAGCACATTGAAAGACACTTTGTTTCCTTGAATTTCTGAGTAATTTTGCGCTATACTTTGTCATTATTTTGTTGTTAATTAATAGTGGAAAAACAAAGTCTATAATTATCGGTAGTTTCGATGGAAGTGATGTTTTGTGCTTGACAGATCTGCTATTTTGATCAGTAACGTTATTCCATTAAAAACTTGAGATTATTTTTAAGAAGCAAATATCTATAATTTAATGCCTAAATGAACGATGGAAATTTGAAATTTAAAAAAACCTTTTATTTTACCTATAGAAGAAAAGACGTTGCAGTCTTTCACCATCTTCATAGATCGATTTTAGCATATGACTGGGACGAACATCGTCACCTTTCGATTATATTCAGAGTCAACGATCATATAAAAAACTTAATATTATGCACCCCTATGAAGTCGATAAAGAAAATGGAATTTTCCAAATTTTCCTCTACGCGGGAAAACTTAAAGTAGGGTACTAACATAAGTACTGACCTACTCGGCTGTTTGGTTTTCTAATTTACAATTTTTTTGTTCGCTGACTGATTTTTCTTATCACTGCAGTTCTGCGAAATTATTTGCTAATCTCTAATTTTGGATTAGCAATGCATTTGCGATCAATATATTTTATTTCTTTAATTATCCATTTTATTTTTCTAACAAACCAATTTTTCATGGGTATTCGCACTAATTTATAAGAAAATAAATTTATTGTAAAACTAAATTATCGAGTATTCTTAGATGAAAGTTGAATGTTATGGAATATCGACGCGATTATACACGAGGGAAAGTCATGCGCACGCGCATTTCGGATGCAATTGCAGAAGATACGCATAAGCTATCAATAGTTGCCACAACTTGATAACGCGGGTTGAGTTTCTTTTATCTTTAATACTAAAACTGAATTTACGAAATATTATTGTCATCATTCATGCTTTCTTCCGTTCTTTTCTTTCTTTATATCTCAAATGATATTTTAATTTGCTCAAAATTTGTTTAATTTGAGTAAATAGATTTGTTTAAAACGTGTAAACATTTGCACTAAATTGCAACATAGATATCGGTTCGATATATTGAAAGTGGTTTTCTTAAATCATCTTTTAAAAAACGAAATATAACCGTGCAGTTTAAATAGACAAGGAAGATTAAACAAATATTTGCTCATATATATATATCAAGCGAAGCATATTTCTCAAAACAAATACGCTTTTAATAAGCAGTATACATATACTTTGAGCGAAAAATTTTATCGCACTTACAGGCTGACACAAAATTAGATATTCATTCACGCAGTAAATTGTCCAGTCCATATTATACGCTTATATTGGCAACGGCACGTGCGGCTCCGGGGTCATCAGGCATACGTACCATACATTCAATCTGGCCAGGAGGACGCGCATACACTCGACTATTGTATGATATCGTGCCAGTTAAAAAAAATTTTACCGCATCGATTTATACGAGCCCGAGCTTTAAAGTGTCTTTCCGACGAGTTAAGAACTATTTTTGCTTCGTTGAAGCTCTTATTGGTATACTTTCAGGGATTGCCTGTTAGCCGATGGCTAAAAATGGAGCTCGTGAGGGAATGATTCTAAAAGTCGATTGAAAATTTGAATGTCGCGCCATTTTCTGCAGCAGGCAAAAAAGCAACTGTTCCAGGTATATATTGGAACGTATATACGTAACCATCACATAGAAATGAAATTTTAATAAACTATCGCAATGAATGTGTATAGCAGAGAAACAAGGCCATTGATTTGCTATCCATAGGTCGCATATACCAATAAAATTATGAAAAACCAAGACATACCTATATAGTCGCCATCTGCCATTGTTTTTCCGTACATGCATTTCGGTCATATTTTCTTATCAGTAAATTATCTACTTTTTCATCGGTATTACTGTGGCGCGAGATTCGACGGGAATTTCCCATACTCTCAGTCTATCATTTTATACTGTCGCCAATTCACTTGTAACAAAGTATATATACAAACAAAGCTTTTAAGAAAGCGAAGAAAATTGTATTTTTTAATAAAAAGTCAAGCTTTGTTTTATCAAGAACGACGCTGTACTGCGCAAACAAACACATTTTATTGATGCTCTGTTATAATCGGAATAGCTGCTGTACGCTGTTATTTTTTTCTTTTATATGCTTGCTACTTTATACTGCATCAGAGAACGAAGAGGAAAACCAACTGCGGAGGTGTACGCAATAACTCAATGTATAGTGTTATGATTAGAAAGAGTATATTATACTTTATTATAACAAAAACATGTGTAAAGGGGCTAATAAGAATAAAATGTGAGATAAGAAGTTTGTGGCTCAAGTGGCAAACGGCGATAACGAACGCGAGCGAAAAAATTAGCACCGAGAATGACAAAGAGCCGAGAGAGAGAGAGAGAGAGAGAGAGAGAGACTATCAAATTCATATATAGGAGATAGAGAGTCGAGTTCGGTACTTTAATGGGCTACACGCGTTTAAAGGTCACGCAGTAATTTGCGCAACGACCTAATGCATATATAGCTACTGCTACAGCGCGAGGCGAAAAAACGACTGTGTGTGTAACGTGTGTAACGACCTTTTGCCAGACTCTGAACTGTTTTTTCTTCTCGTATTTTTTTTTTCTTCTTTCCTGTGTATCATTCGTAATATTCGGAAGATTCCGGACGCGCATCTTGAAAAAAATTGGAGCATGAAAATATACTGATTTAACTGACGTATATATAATATATACGTGAATATATCTGTGGCTTACAGGAAGAACCACTTAAGTGACATTTTCGTGTTTTCGAGACAAAGCGATTTCAATGTTTGGAGTAATACGTAAGATCGAAATGTCAGAGAAAAGATCTAAGTATTGGCTCATTTGATTAGGTATCTGATACGGATACAACCGTAGTATTACATTTGTAAATAGTTTCTTTCTCCACGCCCAAGCTAAACAAATTACTCGAGTTAAGTGGTTCTGCGGGAACTTTGCAGATAAGTGGTTATGCGCTCACTTTCTTTGAGGGCTCGTAACTAATGTAATTTGTGATTTAAAAAATTCAGGCGGGGCATATTTTTAAAGTTTAACTCTTGCCCTTTCCAATGCTATAATTAAAATTTTCGAAAATTGTTATTAACTATGAGAAAAAACGGTTTAAAGGAAAAAAGCATGGTTTTTCCACAATTTTTTGTTTTAATTCGAGATTTCAAGAACGTTTTCATTTGCAATGTATCTGGAACCCCTCTAACCAATGGGATAAATGTCCAAACCTAAAAGATACGTGATTTGGGGATTGATTTTGAACCTCGGTGTAGTCAAACTGGCGCATATTATAATTGAACATTTTTTACGAAGACTTTTACGAATTTTTTATTCAGAAACCACAAACTTTTGGAAAAAATTTTCAAGAGTAATAAATTCTTAGAATCAGCTAAGGAATACGTATGAATTTTATCAGAGCGATTCCAGTAATTTTTTTGTTTTTGCAAATTGACAATTTTTGAAAAATTTAAAAACGTTAAAAAAATTTTTTTTAATTTAAAAAAACCGACGCATACATCGGTATAGGTAATTAGATATATATTATACCGCTTTAATGTACTCCACACGGTGTATCTCGCACAAAAATAAAAAAAACGAGTGCACTTAAGTGGTTCTGCGGTAACATTTTTACGAGAGACGCAGTTAAGTGATTATGCAATCGGCTGGCATTTAAAATATTTGTGCATTTCGGAAATCCTACTATTGTACAATGAAAAAGGGTACTAAGAGCACCTCGAATTCGACATAAAAAAATTTTTCGCAAAATGTCACTTAAGTGGTTCTTCCTGCAAGCCACAGATATATAGTGAAAGGGAATGCGTTTACGACATGCTTGAAAATGTGACTTTGCGAATAATTATCAATATTCGCGATTTGAAGTTTATACGCATGAAATGACTCGTACGTGACGCATGTATCTAATGTATTCACGCTTTAACATGAGACGTAAATTGTAATTTTATTTCGAAAAGTTTTTTCAACGCACAACAAAAACGAACAAGAATTCTTGGACGAAGTACCCAACATAGCGAGATAAAAATTGAATCGTCAGAAAAGAAATGGGAAAAACCTGCAAGAGCACGACACCGCGTGTACTCAAATAAACAAAGATGTCTCGCAGTATATCTTTTCCGCGCTGCGCTCCTTTTTACGGTATCTTCGAAATGTCGCTCTTACGCAGAGCGTTACGAAGCTTCGTCTTCGGGAATAGGAAGCAAATAGCACACGCTGGAGTCTATTAAAAAAGTCTACGTACAACAAGCCAAATTTCAATATACATAGAATAGACTATGTATAGTCGCGGGATGCTTTCCTCGCGCGCTCTTTTCTTGCGATCATTGTTTTCGGTCTGCGTGCAATGCGAGGCAGTAAAAATTTTATACGCGCTGCGCGCAAGCTGTAATCATGCAGGTGTAAAATTTAAGTTATGCTAATGCGTCCTCGGTCTCTCTCTCTCTCTCGCCATCTCCGACTATTGATAAACCATTTTCCGAAAGTTTTAGAGCCGCCGCGTTGAAAAGAAAAGAATATATATCGCGCGCGGCGGTCAATACTATATTATGGAAGCCGCCGCGAGAGTAACAGATCCGACGATCGTTACACATACGTGTGTAATGCGTATGTATCTAGAAAATTGCAGCGGTATATTAATAGTCCGAACGCTGAAGCGTCGTTAATCAAGCGCGCCGCCGCCGCCGCCGCCGCCGCCGCTTGAAAAATAGCTCGCGCGATAAAGTAAACTATAGATTCTCGTGGAATGGAAGAATTGAGCGGCCGCGCTTTCTAAAAGTCTGCGGAAAAGCGGAATCGACGCGCGCGTGCGTACGGATATATGGGCGAACCGAAGTATCGATAAACGATATTTTGAAGAGCAAATGAAAATCAGTCGTTATATGACGGAGCGTCCGTATATATACACCTATGGCTTTCCGGATTGTCGTGTATATACATATATAGAAAAGCATATACGCGAGAAAACATACTTGCATGACGATTTCGCGTCGAGTATTATATGCGTCCGCACAGAGTTTTCGAAAGTCAGTCTCTCTGCGCGTCGTGTCTTCCCGATGTGTTCCGTACAATTCAAACGCACCTTCGGCCTCAATTACGTCCAATTCTTACTTTGACGATCTCTTATTATCTAGCCACTCTTGCTTTTCTCCTCTTACCATATGCGCAGAGAGAGAGAGAGAGAGAGAGAGAGAGAGAGAGACGCTGTATACGCTCGTCTACATTGAAAACCAACGCCCATATTTCTCTCCCGGGACTTATAATTCAGCCGTTGCATACACCTATTGAGCTTGCGCTCCTTCCGTACGTATTAATACACGTGTACAATTATTCGTACATATTGCGTAAGGAGATCTAACTGTCAATTAAAAATTCGAATTTCGCGCTTGAACACAAACATCTAATCGCATACGTTAAATATCGAATGCAGATACCATCTCGCCAAAAAAAAGGTGCGCAAGAGCTGAGCCACACACTTTTTTCTTGCATATATCGCGAGCTTGGAACGAATCCTTTTGAAATCAAGATTACAGACCAGCCGTTTTTTATCACTCTTAGAAATTGGGGAAGCGAGATTATAACAGCGGCTTTCGCGAACGTTTGCTAAATTGCAAAAGTGTGTACCATTAGATTTTCCGAGAATCATGAGAACGGCATCGGATTCGCCGTTTCCTCTCGGCTGCAGTGCGGCAATTATACACAAAGCGCAATTCGTCGCACGAGACACGAAAAGCTGCTTTTACGCAGCGTACTCGAAAAATTTACAAGCCCCCCCGCCCTATGGCATGTTAGGTACGCCCTTCGCCTGCTGGAATATCCCATCCGATCATCCGGAAAATCGATAATCTCCCAACGACGCACGCAAAAATTTCCGTATCTTCACCGGAATATATACTTGTATAGCGGTGTATACATGCGCTGAATGCGCTGGTCTCGTGTCTCGAGGTAAAAAAAGTATGCACTTGGAGGGGGGGGGGGGAGTATTGCTTTTTAAGAGAATCGTGTGTTTTGAAAAATATTTTCTTTGAGTACGAGATGATACTTCAATTTTTTTTTCTCCACTCAAGGCAACGAAAATTCGTCACCTATATACAAATGCATGCAGTAATTCATATACTGTTACGCAGAATTTTCTCGAATAGATTTTCTTAATTCAACGCGATCGTCGTCGCGGATCTATTTCTTCGTTCGACCGTAAAAGCGGTAATATCGCCTTTTTATCTCACTTTTTCGCTGGTTTTCTTTAATCGCTTATCAGAAAAACTCACGATAAATACCCAAACGCAAAGCCGGTGCTCGTATAGCTCAAGGATTCCGTTCTCGCGGCTTCGCTCCTTTTCTCGAATCAAAAATATACGCGCGCGTACAGCGAGGTGTCCGCGCGCGAGCCAAGCGCGTATGCATAGCGAGCAATGGAGCTAAGGTACAAGAAAATAATGATTTTTTTTCGCTGTCTACACGGACGCGTACACTACTATATGCTGATACGGTATAACCGCGGTACATATCCACGGAAAATAGTGTGCGGCAGAAAGAGAAAGCCCCCCTCGATCGGGGGGGAAAAAAATGACGGAGATATATACACAACACACACACACACACACACTTGTAAACTACGCTACTCTCGCGGAGACCGCGATGAATCTCGAAAACTCCCGTACGGATTGCTGCAGGCTCTTTCTCCTTTTTACTGCGCCGAGGAGACTCTACAGTGTGCGAGTGTGGGTATACAATATACATATACGATATACATATATACATGTAGGCTGCAACTGCGAGAGTCGCGAGAGAGGAGTGCATTACTGCGCTATACACATTACACACCCATCATGTGAATTGCGAGAGACTGCGATGCGCCTGTTTGTGCAGAATATACTGTTTATATATGTATACATATAGATATACGTATATTGTACACGCGCTTTTCTTCTTCTCCTTGAAACTCGGGGGCTTGTTTTCGATCGCGTAGGATTGTGTATTTTGAAAAGCGAGGCTCGCGATGTCGTTAAACCGCGCGTACGAGGACGCAAATTATTTCTCAAATAAAAGCGCGACATTGTGCGCGGCGCATACGGTGTGCTATATATATGCGTTTACTTTAATTTATCGCATAAATCAACTCGCGTATACTTACGCACTTGTGTCCTATCGCGATCCCCAAAGAAGAAGAAGAAGAAGAAGTATAACGTCTCGTTACGGCGCCAACAATTTCGCATACTTTTTAGCGCGAAGATTCCAAAATTTTCAAGTATTTCCTGAATCAAAGGTTTACGGATAAGCTTTAAGATAATAAGTTTTATAATGTGATTTTTAACGCTCCCTTAAACATAACTTATTTTGGATAATATTTGAAGCAAATTTACTTGCTTGTGTTGGAAAAATTGGAACATTTCGTTTTAATGTAGACCGTAGAGTACTAATTAAGAAATGTTTTTATTTCAAAGTAATATCACTATACTTAATTGCTTTATAATTACTGATACCTTAGTAGGTCACAAAATATTCTTCGAGAATATATTTTTGGAATAAATAGCAGCAAGATATAACATGGAATGTTTGTTGAATACACATCGTTAATATCCCAAAAATTATTTAAAAGTTAATTTCCAAACAAATATTGCATTAACATACTACGAAATATTAATATTCACGAAATAACGTATTAGAATGCTGTATTAAAAAACTTCATCTACAAGATTTTGAGTAAAATTGTTGATTAAATTGTCCGTAAATAATTCCAAAATTTCGCATAAAGTATACGAGAAAAATATCTGACAAGCACTTCAGCCTATTAGTATTCAATGTACTATCTCTGCTATATTAAGCAAAAAATATTTCACAATTCGTGCTCTCCTACGCCAATACAAACGATTGCTCCTGAGAGAAGCGAAAATTTCGGAAATCGCGAATCAGAGAGAAAGAGAATCGCGCGATATAGATCTCTCATTTTGTTGGTCGTTCGCGCGCTAATGCGCACCTCACGAAAGATTCGCGCAACAACAAACGCCGATGCGCCTCTCCTCTCCTCGGCTCGCGCGCGCGCAGGCTCGCAAAGTTGCAACTAGGCTGCTCGCTCTCCTCCTCCCTCCCCCTCCGGCCCCCTGCCCCTCCCGCGCGCGCGAGGCTCGCTCTTTGTCTGCGCACGAGAAATCGCTTGCTGAGTCCGCAGTGCACAGAAAACAAGGAGCAGCTGTTCGCCCAGCTGAGAGGTTACCCCCCTCTACGGCTCGCCTCTTCCCCGATTCGTGCATTTCTCGTCTCTATAGGTATACGCGCGCAGTGTATGTAAACAGCGGAGCGGAGAGCCACATCAGAGCGGAGCGCAGACTCGCGCATGTCACCCCCACTTCGCGGCCCGCGCCCCGCGGCTGATGCAACGCGATCGTGACGGTCAGTGCTGGCCTGTTCTCAGCTGTTACCGTCATGCGAGAGCCCATCCGGTGCCTATACGTATAGATACTGCAGCGGGCAGCCTGATGCACGGCTTGTTGTTGTTTTCGTTCTCGCCGTTCCTCCATCTCGTTCCTCTCCGTATCTCTCGTCTTGCGTCGTTATATACAGTCGTTTGCTACTTACGCTCGTTCTTTTCTTTTCGCTTTTTTTCCCCTTCGCCTTCGGTCGCACTCAATTTTTGTGCCCCCCATCGCAGACGAGCGAGCGCTGCGCTCTGCTGCTGAGAGAAACTGGTTGTGATGAAATTTCGTCGGCCCTGCAGAGCTTTCGCGTGCGTGCGAAATCATTTTTCATCTTTCCGAGATGCTCTTGCGAAACATCGCACGTATACATAGGTGCACTCTCGAACAAACGCTTCGGCCCGTGTTGCAGTCTTCTATGGCGGGCTAATGCTCCGAATCGATGTCTCCGCAGGCGCATTTAATGTACGCAGTGCACGACAGGACCCGAGCGAAGAGTATATAATAGGGCGATCGTCGACTCGACGCGATGCTCCGAAATTGAAAGCGTAAAAAATTTACGCCGCAAAGATAGAAGTTCCTACGACGGTCACGAACGCAGCGCGCGTCAGCTCTCACCCCCTCGTCTTTGGTCTCGTCGTCCCCCCACCTTCTCGAATCAGCTGACGGCTATCAGCTCGCTCTGCGGCCGTCCGTCTCCTTCTAACGCTCGATCCGTATAGAGAGCGAGAGAGAGAGAGAGAGAGAGACAACGAGCGAGCGAGAGAGAGAGAGAGAGAAAGAGTGCGCTCGTCGTCGGGCCGGAGAGAGAGACTCTAGTCGCTGCCGCGAGCCCTCGACAGCAACACGCCCAGGCGAGTGCACGACAGAAGCCCTCTGTAATTCACTATTTTTATTCTTTTAATACATCACATATATTACGTATTCGTTTAGCTATCTCGTAATCTGCCTGCATCAGAGTGTGTGTGTCTCTCTCAATGTCGTATGATCTCTATGTATGTGCGTCTATGTATGTATGTGTGTGTGTGTGTGAGTGTGAATGTGTGTGTGTGTGTGTGTAGATGAGTGCGCATTATGTGTGTATACTTATATACTATAGTACATAATCGCGGAAGGTTATTAAAAAAGCGCCCGTGTATACATATACACTGTATACCTACATATATCGATCGCTGTGAATTTCGGTTTTGCAGCTCTCCGGGAAGTGCGCGAGTGTGTTTATGTATATAACACGTATATACGAACGTTATATCGTACGCTCCTACTAAGTGACAGTTGCTTTACGTAAGCTTCAGGACGATTGAGCTTTTCCGGCGCGCTTTAAAAAAAACCAGCCGCGCACAGGCAGCACCCGGGACAGATCTCCTCTTTGTCTCTGTTTACTCTCACCCTCGTCGTCGCCTCTCTGCGTACACAAACTTATGTATCTATAGCTATATATGCCCCTTCGCGACTTCCTTTCCTGAGCAGCACTGCTGTCCTTGTTGCCGAGCGTTCTCTCTCTCTCTCTCTCTCTCTCTCTCTCTCTCTCTCTCTCTCTCTCTCTCCCACTCGATGCGCAGCTTCTCTTTCTCTCTTTTCGCTCTTGCTACACACACGTATAACGTTAGACGCACACACAACTCTCCGCTCGCGCAGACGAGAATTTCGTGTTCCAATATATGTATACGTCGAGCTGTACGTACGCGTAACTCTATATACGTTATATTATAGCGTTGCTCGCGCTCCGGCGGCGCTTCAAAACGCTCCGAAATTTCCAACGGAGGAAATTACAGAGAAAACTGTACAGGAACTGCAAGTCCTTTGTTCTCGCCCGTGTCGAGGTCGGCGGCGAGAGACGACGTACTACAACAGGAGGATGTGCCTAGTTACATACCCGGGTCGGCTTTGCGTATACGCACGTATATATATCCATTCGCGAAGGCAAAAAAAGGGGAGTACGCGTATATATACTTAGTTATACGCAAGCGCGTATAGCTTTTCCGAAAAATTGACGCGACCAGTGCAATAGATGCTATATAGCTGCATATATAGCTGAGCTCGGAGCTGAGCCTGGCTCCCTTTCTCTGTCTCTCTCTCTCTCTCTCTCCTTCTGCATTTCTATGTATACATATACTGTCTTTATCTCTCTCCCCTCCTCGCAAGGATACGCAGTTCGAGTGTGCGCGAGGCGGCTGGATCGTGACGCAGTCGATTCTGGCTTAGAGAAGGAAGGTTGGGAGGGGGGATAGGGGGGGCAGAGAGAGAGGGGCCTTTGTGAGCCGAGCCGAGCTGCTGCTGCAGCAGTCTAAGCATTATACTGTGTGGAAGAGCCTCGAATGCGTAGTAGCTATATAGCTGATGCGTCGGAGTGTTGTTGTTGCGCGAGTTTGCCGGAGAATTTTCGAGTTTTGAGGAAGGATCGACGCCGCAGAGGGTTGATATGTGCGCGTAGGAGACCTTGGAGACGATCCGGACTTGTGACAAGGTAGGCTACGCCGGGAATCGAGCGGAAAAGCGGGATGCCCACTTTATCTCGGGAGGTTAGGTTTTTAACGCGGCGCTACGAGCGCGTCCGCTTCATACCCATCAGGCGTTTGTATACACTGCATAGTGCATATACTGCTGTTTTTGTTTTGATCGCTCTCTTTTCGGATATGCGCGTCGTCTGTTTGTTTCTCTCTTTTAATCGCTTGTGTTTGCTATAGGGGGGGGAAGAGGAGCAAACGCGAAGCGAGCGATAGTCCGGGAATATATATATGTTGTATACGTACAAGCGCGATGCCGACATAAACGTCGTTGTTATTTACGAGCTGCGGCTATACTATAGGAGACTTTAACTTTCGAGAGTGTGCGGCTTTGGGAAAAAATTTTTACCGTTTATCACACAGAGTAAGAGAGAGAGAGAGAGATGATGCGTTTGTGAGGCCTTTTTGCGGGCATCACCGTGAGGTTGCTGAACTTGCCGCTTCTCTCGATCTGATTTCGATGCTCCGAAAATAACGAGAAACACAGCCGCCGCGAGGCTAGACAAAGCGTAATCGAATGTTACGGAAAGTAAAGCGTCTGCTCTGGAAACTCCGGCGACATGGAAATTTCTGCCAGTGGAGCGAAAAATTCGCGAAAAACTTTTCTCTCGCGATCTCTCTCTTTCTCTCTCGTCTGTCTCTGTTTCTTGCGCTCGACACACTTATGCTCGACGGTCTTTGTGTTTCCGCAGTATATGCGCGGTGTCTCGAAAAACGCGTTTTTTTTTCCTCTAATACATCGACTCTAATATATAGACCGCGCATAAACATTAAACATCGTCAGGCGTAGCATGTATATTCGCCAACAAAGTGTGGCGTCGAGTGAGACATACAAATGCGTATACACCTCGATTTACATAAACAGACGCTCGTGCCCATATCGGCGTCTATAGTGTGTCACAACAGATTTTTTTTTTTCACATTCGTGGAAAAAACGCGGACAGACGCATAGACGCACGCACACGCTTGTATATAGTAAAATATATATTATGTACGCTTAGTAACACTTGCGGCGAATTTCACCGTTTCACGTTTCTCTCTCGTGGAAACCCAATGAAATCATTATACTTGCCGTCCTTTTATTCGAAAGAGTCTGCACACGTGCGTATAATAGAGGCAAGTGATTCAAATCTTTTTTCTCTCCGATCTGTACGCGACCAAGGAGGGGGGGGGGGATTTAATTTTCGGCAGAAGACCGATGTGATTCAGCGATTATTGTAAACAAATGCGACTGACCTACTTAGACGCGCTTCTATATACATAATCCGCTGTTTATATTTGAATGAATGAAACGCGTGTACAGTTATATACGTGTGTCGGCAAGAGGGTAACGCCTCTATTTTTTTTCGCCATATTATAATATGGTTTCTTGCATCCGTGTGTATGTGTATTTGTGTAAATTACACTCGCTCGTGCACGCGTACAGACGCACCGAGAGAATGCACGATTGCACGAAACGTTTCAATATATATATAAGTAGCGCAAGGGATTCCCTTTCTTCCTCGGTCTAATAGAGACGCGCACTTTTGCACTGCGTGTATCTATGGGTGTAAGTATCTACGCAGTTGCACCGTTACACCACATTAGTGCGTTGTGTCTATGGTACGCATAAAGGAAGCAGACACGAAACAGGCCAATGGGGTTTCGGGCTTCCTGGAGGGGAGGCGTGGCTAATAGCGTTTATGTTCACGAGGCTACTGCGTGAGGACATAATGCTTACTTTGTGACTCAGAAATTTTTGACCGAGTTATACGTTGTGTGATATTGCTTGCGACGCTCGTTACTTTGATTGCTTTACGCTAATTAAGCATTTGGGCAAATGAATTGATTGATTCTTTTGTTGAAGTTTCTCGACACAGTGCAATTAATTAAAAAAAAAAACTAAATAAATAATTGTATGCAGAATAGCTGCAAAGATTTGTGCGGTTGGAAGACAATTAGAAATCATTTTACTGCCAAAACTTGTAGCTTTAAAAATAAATTCCGAACTAATTGCACTTTACAACTATTCTAAACTGGTATATCTATACGCCTAAATATTCATGGCTTATCGTTCACGCGAAATCGCTATATAATAATAGGTCGGGCTGACCCTGCCCTTGCTTCGTCTTACGGGGACTATACCTCTGGGTGCAGTGGTGGGGGTGGAACAGGGAAAAGGAAGGCACAGCATGAAAAAGTCCGAGGTGGGGGCAATGCTACTGTTGAAGTGGGGATGGTGGAAAGGTATATTTCTCATTCTCGATCTCTTTTTCTTTCTGTGTGTAAGTAAGTGCTGTACACTGCCTATACACATACATATACTTCTCTCTTTCACTCTTCGCGACGTAGAAAAATACTCGCCTCAGATGATTCATCGGTGCGTGTGCTTGCGCGACGAAAGTTCAGGTTGTTTCTCGGAGCAAAATCGTAGACTACGCAGTAAGGGGATATCATGGTCAATTAAAAATTCACTATACTTGTGATGTAAAATATTTAGTGAAATCACAAAAATCAAGGCGCAATCGACATTTATTGTGCAATTACCTGCGTCACTCCGCGCGAGATACTCATCGCGTCAAGCCTTAAACTCTGTCAAATTGTAGATAATTACATAACGGAGGACAGCTGTTTCTATTTTTTACTATTTATTGCGACGAAGCTACTCGCTTTTTTTTCGTCAGCTGCATTATGTGGCGGGAAAATTTGAATTTTTAATTTGACCCCCTTAAGAAACACGCGCGGGTTATTCAACGTTTGTATTGTAAGCATCTGCGATGGTGTCATTGCGGAATACCTCGGGTGTCTGTATGCATGAGATTATGTGTGAACAGTTGCGCGCTCTGTTATGTTTGGACTAATCGTTGGGCGAGCTCCAGAACAGATGTGCAGAACGACGCTTGTTTTGGGCAGAGTCAGTGCCAAAATTCTAATCGCACGAGCGCGCGCAGATAAAATTATTCCTCGCGCGTAAAAATTCGAATTCCGAGCGCTTCAATCATCATATTCGCGCGATACGCGTGTGTCTTTTATGCAAAACGGATGAAATGCACGCTCGAGGTGCATTGCGCAACTTTCGCTCGTTAATTTTATTTAAGGTAGATCGCGCGCGTGAGTCGCACACACACAAAAAAAATGTGGAAACATTTTGTTTAAAAGGCATGCAAATAATGAAGTCGTTACGCGTCTTGCATGGAATTTTATGTAATTTTGTACTGCTTTAGTACAGTAAATCATGCTTCATGATCATCGTGTAAATCGGTCTTTGGACGCCTGAGTGACTGTTCGTCTTACTTTTTTTGTTTTCGTCGTAAAATATGTAAACATCTTTTTTATAACTGCGACAGGCCACATGATTTTCTTTGACTTATTGGAATTGCGAGATTTATTTATTTTTGAAAAATATCATCTATACTGTTTTATTTTGATCTGCGATTTGATACAAAGTAATCTGAATAGTTAAAAAAAACTACAAGTTTTTATCTATTTTGTTTTTTTTTGACTCATCTTTTGGCAAGCAGATCTGAAAATTTCCTAAATTTCATAAATGACCTGTAAAAGTTCTGTTTGGATTTTTGCTTTTATTCACGGAGATTCGAAAGTCAAGTCAATTTATAATTTTATATTCGTAACGTAGCGCAGATAAAAAAGTATGTTGATTATAATTTAATTTATATTTATAATTTATTATTTAAAAGTTCATAATTTTATACTTGCATAAAAAATGCTTTGTTCAAAGTTAAATGTGAAACTTTACATAATACAGGGCATTAATTTCATGATTTGTTGTAATTTCATTTTTATTGTTAATTTCAGTTTTGATATCGTTTTTTCGCCAACATTATAACGTCGTATCGGAATTTATTAAATCATTTCACACATATCCTTAGAGCATTCTTTTTGTGTCTCTTTCTTAAAAAAAAGAAAAGAAAAAATAAGAAAATAAATTTTACATAGATGGAAAGCTTTTCTTAAATTTCAAAACATTCATGATCAGTTCCGTAGGAAGCCGTTGGGAAATTTTCCAATCTCTCGCATGCGCGACGTGACGCAATTAATTCGTTCAACGCACGCATAAGCACACACAGGATTATATATAAATCTTGTACCGCCAAATAAAATCCCAATTCTAGTATACAGTTTCCAGCCTTTCCCTTCGAGACAATGACCCAGATTGAAAGGAACCCCTTAGAATACGTCAATTTACGAGAAATACACGTGTGAATGTCCCGCGCTCACAATGTCCGAGGGAAAACAGCGTGTTCCAGAACATAAATCCGGGCGTGCGTTAATGGCCGGTGGCACTGAATGCATGAATAGCTTGCGGGTTTCCTTCGAGGCGTCGCGGAGAAAGAATGGGATTTGGATGCTGACGTGCTGATTGAATGGAGAAGAGAGATTGATCTGACCTGCTGAATTCACGCTGTCACCGTCTGGATGACGTCTGTGTACGCGAATGCTTGAGAGAATATTGCGTCTTTTTAGAGTCTTAAGCTATTTTCGTGCATTGAGAAAAGGAAACTGTTCGACTTAAGGTAGAGCGTCTTTGCGTCTTTTCTATATCCTCGGCGGAAAGGTCCATAATCAGTTTTGTCTCGGGAAAGATTTGATTAGATTTGCTTCGGAAAGCTGCGGAGAGAGAGAGATTCGAGCAAGTGTAACTATAAGTGAGCCTGCAAAGGGTAGAAATAGAGTTAACAAGATTTTTTCGTTGCTTATACGCGATCGGTTTCGAAAGATATCGAATGGAAAATCTGATTAATTACAATGTATACGAGCCAATCTATATCTTTCCCCCTTAAATTGAAGATCAAGCAACAGAGTCATAGTATCATTATCAAAGAAAAAGAACTTTATTTGTAATGTACTTTTTTAAATCAAAACAATACTTTTGAAGTCAATATAATACTTTCAAATTATATGTATGTAGTTAACGTTACTTTTTCAGTTCATAAGTTTTTCCTCAGCACATAAGAATGCGCGATACGTAAGACTCGGTATCTCATTCTTTTCCGCCAAGTGTTGAACTATATACAATTCACTTAAATTAAACATCTGTGAAAATAGAATGCACGCCTCGACGCAACTTTTCTTTGTCTCGACTATACTGTATTCAGATAGAAGAGAGCTGCGAGAGAGGGAGAGATAAAGAGAGAGAGGTAGAAAAAGAAGAGGCAGGTGTATTTTAATATTCGGTTAAAAAAAAAACCGATATTTTAATCACAATAGCGTGCGGTTAATCTTAAGGCCGTCTCCCGCCGTCGTCACCAGTTGGTTCAGGTTAATTTTAGCTGCGCGCGCGAGTGTGTGAGCGTGACGCAAGTTTTGCCTTTAGTATATCGCGAATATTAAAGCTGCTCATTTATTCAGCTTTAATTTTGCCGGCGGCACGCGCGCATCGATAGCCGGATCGTGCGTCCATTAAAAATATACATTACAAAGCAGAGCTCGTGTACCGAGTTTAGAGCTCGGCATTGTGCGCGTCTCCCCCGTCAATTTGTCAATTACCTCGCGCGGGAAACTTTGAAAATCCCGCCAAAACTTTCAAACTCGTTATACAGTCTCTCGTATACCGTCGAACGTACACAGACTTATGTATACAACTATTCATTATGCACCCCCCCCCCCCACCTCCCCCTTCCCCTTTGAAACTCGCTCGAGGCATATAATCCCAACTGTTCATTTATATACTGCGCCCATGTTTGCACAAGCGTCGGAGACAACGGAAAAAAAGTCGCTTCAGCCTGTGTTATGAATAGCTAAAAAAAGAAGGCGCTCGCGTGAGAAAACTCCCGATGCACCAGA
Organism: Philotrypesis tridentata; assembly: GCA_018906965.1. Classification (NCBI taxonomy): domain Eukaryota; kingdom Metazoa; phylum Arthropoda; class Insecta; order Hymenoptera; family Pteromalidae; genus Philotrypesis; species Philotrypesis tridentata. The sequence continues at coordinate 1,092,532 of JACCIB010000016.1, read as the reverse complement.
AGGAAAAAGTGATTATCCAGTTTGGCACGTGCGCGCATGTACATTGTACACAGATATATATTATACATGGCACAAGCTCTCGGGCGAAATCGATTGCTCGCTCGGCTGTGTGTGTGTGTGTGTGTGTGTATTGTACACAACGGATACGAATTTTCGACTTTGCGCACGCCGCGGGAAAACTATGACACAGCGCAAAAAAAAAAATGTTTGCGCGATGTACTTAAGAAATCCCTTATGTTCCTGCTAATACGCGTTCCGTAGCATTATATAGGAACGCAATTGAACTTTTTCACGCAAAATCCTGTGATTATTCAATCGACCTTGGCTTTGATTCGGAAAAACTCGTTCAAGGGACGAGCGGAGTCGCGTTGCCGCACACGCGCCGCAAGGACGATAGACTGCGAAAAAGGAATGAAACGCGTTCTCTCCGCGGACGAGTGTACGCATAGCGGATAACTCGCGCTCGAGATCGGTGTATATAATGCAGGCAGCTGAGAGACTGAAAAAAAAAAGAATCGCGCCGCGCGCATTGTAGTTATTTTAAGTGTCTGACATAGCCCCGGACGCGAGCTTGACTCGTTTCATAAGACGGTGAGCCAAGTCCAAGATCTGTGCATCAGCCAGCTTGACGTCGGTCTCGCTCGATCGTCTCTTCCGTTTCTGCTTATATATACTCGGTAGATGCTGCTTTTGACCTTGTCGAAGGTTTTCGAGTTTCTTCGGAGAGCCTACACTTACATACGCATGCCTTTTCTCGGTCGCTGTATATTGCTTATTCGCTCGATAATTGAGAATCGCGAATCGCGCTGAGGGGAACTCATTGACCCTCGTCTTTCAATTTTTTGGTATTACGGTAATTTCGAAAAAAGTAATCGCGCTTCTGTTATTGTTGCGTATACAAACGAGAATCTTGAGGGAGATTATAAATCAAAAATGTACTACGTGCAGAGAAAGTTTTCCCGCAATACATGCCCTACGTCCGTATTAACGTTTTTGTACAATACTGCTTAGTCATTATATTACTATAAAATAGAAGAGTCATCGGTTTTTCCTTTCATCTTAGCCTCGTTTTTTCTCCTTTCTTTTTATATTGAATTTTTATTTTGATTATCGTTATTGTTGTGTCTGAGAATATTCAGTCTATTATTACATTGAGAAACACATGGATGAAGTTAAATATATACATTAAAAATTATCATTATTTACTAACATTTTTGTAGAACTCAGCAAAGAAAATTATTGCTTCTTACAGATAAGATAATATTTTCTGAGTAAAATTAATGCAAGGAAATAATTACTTAATTTGAACAAATTTGTTTCTCACTATAGAACAAATTTTTAATAAGCATAATTAATATTGTGCAACACGCAGTGTATACAATTAAAATTTACAGAATCGCTGTTAAAAGTATAAATATTTTGTACAAAGTTCTGCTTTGATAAAATAATTGAAAGATCTCGTACAAATCGAATGAAATAAAATAAAAAATTAAATAATGCTATAATTAACAATAAATATTGTAACTTTCTTAATTTTAATTCGTTTATTATAAAGACCGTTTCATTAGTTTGCAATTTTTCATGGTAAATCTAATCTAATTTTTCTATCGTATGGTCTAATAAAAATTAATACCGAACAAGTGCGAACATAATTTTCTCTTTTACGCTCCATTACGTAGCTGAGTTTTCCTTCTTGATTCATCAAGCCATTATATATACCCGCCGTTATTTATTTTTACACTTTTTACAAAGTCGGCAGTAAGGCTTATTAGCCGCAATCGCAGAATGGAAGAAAAGCATAAATCAGGTTGCAAAAGATAAAGGAAAAACGTAAAAGTCCACACCGAAATTAGTGTAACAGTACAACCTGCGCAATTATACCCCTTATATTTTATCAACACCCATCAGCTCGCGTGCCACTTGCGTTTGACACTCACTCGGCTCTCAATCTCGAGGATATTGTGCGTGTAAGTACGTTCCTCTTCTTTCCGTCGACTCGCCGAGGGAGTCATGCTTGCGAAACTCGCACGCGCAAAGTCGAGCTTTGTTTGTTGTTCGTTAAAGAAAAAAAAAAGCGATGGACTTTTGTTGAAAAAAAGAGCGAAGTCTCATTTCTAATACCTTTTCCTCGCTAATCATTTTTCCTATTTTTTTCTTTTCTTTTTTAAAGAACATTATGCAATGGAAAGTAAGAAGAAAACAGTTAGGATCTATTCGGTAAAAGCACTACACTAAAACATTCATTATTCAAGGTAATAGCGTGTGTGCATAACTGCATATATATATAGTTTCTCAAGTGACCAATTCGACTCGTTTTCAGTGCATTACGCGCGACGTGATAGAACTTGGTTTTTATTGGAATTACTAATTCAAGATCCAGACTTGGCTGGTTTTATAACAATGTGTCCACCGTTATCGTATTGCGCGTGATTAAAGCCAATTTTTTGTTTAAATTTAATTCTTATCGCGAATTCTCGTTGACACAGGGTCGTGTCAATTTTTATTTTCTCTTTATTGCTCTTTGTCGCAGTTAATGCTATTCACTGATTGTTGCAAGAATTGATTAAGCATAAGAAGTTTACGTAATTAAAAGTTTTAAAATCAAGTTGTATCAAATTTTTAATGTGTATTATTTTAATATTTAATTAACGATTGAAAGCAAGTAAATTGAAACTGAAAAAAACGTGTTTTATAACGTAACAAAAAGGATTTTCATCCATAGTCTGTTAATTTTTATTTTATCTTTCTAGATAAAAAGATTCTTCTAAAGATTATTGAAAACTTTAAGAAACCTAGATAATAAACAAAATTCGTGCAAAATTAAAAAAACATTATTTTTAGATAGTAAAACTTGAAGAAAAAACTAAATATATAACTCCACCTTAATTAGTTTAAATAGATGCTACTTTAATTAGGTAGTGTTTCTTCCGTAGGTTATATACATATAGGAAAAGTTTACTGCGTTTGTACATAGGACGTTATGGTACACAGTGATGTCATGCTATTAGCGCGATTAAAAATGATGTCATCATTTCAGAAGTTCGAAATTACACTTCGCGCAAATTTTCGAGCTAATTTTCAGCGACTCTAAAGCATTAAAAAAAAAGAAAAAATTACCAAGTACTGAAACAAAAAAACAATATATCGATATCACAGTGCTAAATAGATACATTACGTCAGAATAGGCATTTTATATATATGTAGCGAACGGCATTAGCTCATTGCTTCGTTTGAAATGCGCGCATGGAAAAAGTGCATTTAGACAGAAGATAAAAGTAATTTATTTTTTCCCCCCCTAATCTCAAAGCTCAATCGCGAAAGGAATTTTATTGCTGTCTCCGCGAGTTTTGTTATAATAATGTAAAACGATGACAAACGTCTCGTTATCTGTATTTGTTAAATGCAATGTCGCGCTCTCGCGTGTGTATACATAAATCAAGCGAAGTAACAAGTAACACTCGTATAATTCAACGCACTCGCTACCCACGTTCAACGACAATTATATCGCGTAGAAATAACAAGCTAAAAGACTTAGATTAAAAAGAAAGTCCAGACGACTGTTCTAATTCTTGTATGTAGCATATCTTGTATTCTCTCTTTCACCCTTTCTCTCTCTCTCTCTCTCTCTCTCTCTCTCTCTCTCTTTTCGCTACGACGATAATTTAATTCATGTCGTGCAACCAACACATTTTTTTTCTTTCAACGCAACTATAGATCGCAATAAAAAGCACATTAAGTGGTTCTCCTTTATTTTTCGTCACTTGTCGTACTTTTTATTCGCATTTTTCGAAAATATTTAACTCGCTGCTGTTCCAATCGAAGCGTATATTATACTAAGCGCGCGTAAAACGCTACAGCATTACTAATGCAAGCAGTCGAGTTGTATACCAATAAATTGGGGGGTTTTAAAATTGAATTTTTTAATAAAATACACCGCAGCCGCTGTAATCCTTGAGCGTGTTTTTTGTTTCCCGAGCGAAAAAAGAAGCAGCTCGATCGGTATTCTCAGAAAATGAAACGCTTCGGAGGTCAACGTACGAAACTGCGTCGCAAAACACGTGCCGTCTTTTGCCTTTGCCAATAACTTAATCGTTCGCTTCGCTATTAACATTCGTGAAATTTAACTGTGCCGTTCGTGCGTCACGCAAAAATTACCGACACGTGCGCAGCCCCTTATCGATTCCTGCCGATAAGACAGTTACCTGCAGGACCAAATCCCATTGAACACGTGAAGCGCGCGCGCTTCCATTCAAAATCTTATCTCGTCTCCTATATATTCATGTATACGCGAGAGGAAAAAATAGATCCACGCGCCGCTTGCACATATACACGAATGTATATATAAACACACCGACGCACAGTCTCGGCGGTATTTATCGAGCAGCTGACACATAACGCTGCTGTGCTACGCATGTTGGCTTAGTCGCGCAGAAACTTTCGGCTCGGCAAGTGCTCCGAGTCTCTTTTTTTAAAACTTTTTTTCCGCTCTCTCACGAGGCAGCGGCGAGGAGTAGTGAAGTGTGAAGAGGCAGTGGATTTGTTTTGAATACATAGGCGAGTTTTTTAATTTTCGTTTTATTTCGTTTGGTGTGTGACTCTTTCGTGACTGGCGACGCTTTCAAGTGAGTTGTGTGAATGTGTCTGGGCTGCGACGAGATGCACGATGGCTTGACAGAATATTTGCCTCTTTAGCGAGTAAGTGTAAATGAAAACAAATGAAAAGGTGCGTGTGCGCATGTATGTGTAATGTGTAGTGTATACTGTATACTGTATATATAATATATATAAGTAAAGTGCGCGAGTTTTGCGGATCGACGGAGGATTGGGCGATCGAAGCGAGGATCGAAGCGTTGGAAACTTTTTAATAACGACGTTTGTTTGTAAAATGCTATATACGTTTCCGGCTTATCATTTAACGGGTCCGAGAATACTATGTGTTGTGAGTATTGTAAAAAAAAAGTTGGTCGTATAACTTATTGTTTATTCACTATACTGTACATTATGACTTTTTTATTGCGCGATTTTATCGCCGGGAGTTTTTTTTTCATTATCCCGGAGCCGAACAAATGCGCACTGAATGTCAAACGATAAAACTGATAAAATTAGTTGATAGACAGGATATGTTGGATGTTTCGAATATGTACTTGCAATATCTGTTTGGCGATAAACAAAAAGAAAAAAGAAACTAGAAAATAGTGTATTATATTCACGGTGTACATACGCGTGCAGAGCATAGCTGGGATATTAATTGCGTTTAAAAATAAGTAGGCAAGTGACCTAGTGTTTTCTCTTTGTCTAGTTTGCAGGATATACTTTCTCGCGCACACTATATACGTATTGTCCATTATATCATTGTTCCTCTTAAACATCGAAATTTTCAAGCTCCCTGTTTTCCTTTGAAGAATAATTTGTTCTGCGCGTTATTTTAATGTGCAAAAATGTACTTCGAGAATTTGAATAAATATAAATACGTCATTTTACTGATTACCAGCCTAACGTAAACAAACACGAACACTATTATTGACAAGGTCATTCATTAATTTCAATAGAGTGCTTATCTAACAAAAATTAACGACTTTTTAAGTGCGCATCAAATATTTATACGTGTAATCTCGTGAAGCTTCACGTGATTAGTATTTATTTATTTATTAAATCAGATTAAGCTGCATTCAGTACATAATCTATATGTATAGCTAAATGCAATTTAAATACTAAAAAATATACTAATTTAAAAATAGACACGCTTCGTAAACAATAATTAACAATAATTTCTTTTTCATTTTTACATGACATCTTCGATTAATACTATTTTCAGTTGTACACAGTCTGTAAAACAAATCTGTATATACTTTAATATTTTGCGCCAACCACAAAGCCGTATAAGCAAAAATAAAATTTGTACGATTGTCCGTTGAAAATATTCGTAAAAAAAAGCAGTTGCGTTCCTCTCAGTAGCGAAACGTCTCGAGTAGAGTCGTCGGGTGAAGCAAGCAACTTTAACGAGCTTGTCATTCGATTCATAACGAGGCTGGAGCGATAAAAAAATCTTATAGATCGATATTGACGATCGTTAACTGAGGCGATGACACTACATTGGTCGTTGCTGTAAACGATGGTGACCGCTGCATTAAAAATTTTAAAATTTTATCTTTAATGCATTGGAAAGTTGTTCTAACGATAGCAAGCTCTTCTATTCTGCTGCTGCTATATCGGATCGATAGTTAGATTTATTTATAGGCTTCTTTAACAATTGCCATACGAACATGTACGGTTGTGCGCCTCATTGAAAATAGAGCCGCCAATCAATGCTAAACAAGAGATTAATCTATATTAACTGTGTGTAAATATGAATAGCTATACATTCGAATTGGGAAACAAATCAGCAAAGAAAAAAATATTATCTCTAAAGTATCAATTCGGCAATTAGTCGCCCGCTGTATTCGTACAGATATTCGTCGACACATGCAATGTATACTGGTACGATAACCCTTCGACCGTCGAGCGATGCAATTAACCGCATTTTTCCTTTATATCGTTCGAATATTATCGGCTCTTTTTCTCGGATTGACGGAAGTATGCCGCGATCCGGATGACCTGATTGAGAGTAAGAAATTCACGGGAAGTCTTTAAGGTCTATGTATCCCAGGTCTGTTCATAAGAGTTTAATCGAAATTTTTCGGACATACATTTCCGAGGCTAATTTATTTCGGGTTTAAAAAATAAATGCCTTATACTTTAAATCGTCATCCTTGCGCTCCGAAAATATGCGAGATTTGACAGCGAATTGCTTAATTTCTCATCGCAAAAAAAAAAGATTTCCACGGCCCGCGCAGTTGAACTTTTAAAATCTCTGGTGCTGGCTCTGGTTACCAGCAGCAATAAACTGAATATCAAATTAAACAAAACTAAACAAAAGGTTGTATTGTATTTCAAGCAAATGAGAAAACAAAAAATGAACGCATTCATTTTACGAGTAATACTAAATTGATAATGGTAAATATTAAATAAAAAATTAATAAACTTTTGACTTCTATATTTAAGATAAAAAAAATCTAAAATTTTTCAACGCACAAAATTCACAAGAGATTCGTTGATAAAGTTGACTCGGCTTACGAGAAAGAATAAATTTAAAAAAAAATTTAAAAACAACTAAAAATAAATGTTTTGTTCGGCAAAGGGATGGAGGGAGAGTAAGAGATAGAGCCTCGTCGATAGATGCGTAACGCAGAGAGCCCCTCCGAAAAATAAAGGCATCGAAAACAAGTCGCGAGAAAAAAAAGCTGAATGAACGAAAAAATGTGGCTCTCTCTCTCTCTCTCTCTCTCTCTCTCTCTCTCTCTCTCTCTCGAGCAAGCGCAAAGAGCTTGACATTGCTTTGCGCTCGGTATTCTTAGAGCGCGTATACTGGCATCGGCTCAAATCGTTACAGGTGGCTCGAAATCGCGTTAGGAGCGACGTAAAGCTTCCCCACTTGCGCAGGCAGCCCAGCCGAAATGATGAAATAGCCGATGGACTTGCGCGCGCGCGCGGCTCGGCACAGTTTGTATTTTCCTTTTGTCGTCGGCTCGGTCTAGATAGACACATTTTTTTTTCCCGCGCGCCCGCTATATTTATAAGTACGTATACGCCCACCAGCTCTTCCCGATCGACTGGCCTGATTTTTTTCGTTAGATCCTTGGCTTCTTGCGCGCTCTGCGTGAAAGTTGCTCGCTCGAGATGAATGATGCAATTTTCCTCTGATCTTCCGCGAAATATAATTTCACTTTTTTTTTCTCGCTCCGCCGCTTAGCCAAGTCTCTTATCCCGCTGTATAAGCGTGTCAAGGGAAAAACGCGTGTGTACGGAAGACGAAAAATTAAGCGTCGTGTATATGTATAGCTCGACGAGCAATTAAACGAGTCAGTCTAGCATTGATTTCAGGCGCTAACTAGATTTATGCTAATTGGTTTATTTTCCTACTGTCAAATAGATCGTCAGCTGAGAAAATGCCCGTGCTATGCGTTATCAGAGATGAGATTGATTGCATTTATGGTGATACTTTTTATTTTATTGACTTCCAATTTATTGTCGTGAAAAAACTTTAATTAATTTATTAATTAAGAATTTTGAAACATTCATAATTATTTAGTAATATAAAAAATAAATAAAATTCGTTCTTCGCCTACTGGAAGAACTAATATTTTCGTCTGCGAGCATACACGTGTCGGTCTCAATTCAAGGCAGTGTTTGAAAATTGTTTTCTACAATAATACACTTTTGTTTTAACGTTAAAAGGAGTTACTTTAAAACGCTGGAATAGAAAACGCATCGCGCCCTTTCTCCTATATACCATTCGACCTTGCACGAGGCTTTTCAATTGACGCGATTTGACGTAAGAGCTTTGGTCTATAAAAGTCAAAACCGTTAACTGCATACAAAGCGCATACACCCACACGTGTGCATGCGTAAGTATCGACGCGCCGATTAGACGTCCGCACGTTAAACTAATTAAGAGCTTTCTATTGGCAGCCGTGTGTGTGTGTGTGTATATGCATGCAGAACAGAAGAAAAGTCTTTCTCGCGGTGAGTTTTTGCGAGAAAGTCGACACACATTTTAAAACTCGCCCGAAATTCATTAAAACTTTCCACGGGAATAATAACGCTTTAGCCTTTGAGCGCAAAGGAGCGAGCGAGCGAGCAAGAGAGAGAGAGAGAGAGAGAGAGAGAGAGAGAGAGAGAGAGAGAGAGAGAAAAATCGCCAATCACGGTAACCTCGCGCGCAAAAATCGATTCCGCGAAATGGCTTTTGTGAACTAGATCACACCCAAGTTCGGCCGTAAAAATACAGCGGAGAGCGCAGTTGTAGGCGCTGTGTATGCATTGTATATACATGTATATGCGAGTAGATGCGAGTACAAAACGCGGGGGGCTTTAAAAAGAAAGTATAGACACAGAGAGCCGGTCGCTTGTATACAGTGGATAATTACATTTACAGCCGACCAGCTCTGTTTTCCTTCCGAGCACATAATAGCCGACTCGCCGTATATATCGCGCTGCATGTGTATAAAATCGAAAATGACTAACGAGAAAATTCGTCTATGATTGATGCTTTCAGACAGGGAATAAGTAAGGCGGACGGGATGTTGAGCAGGCTGACGAGTTACTTGCTGCGAGGCGCTGCCTCCGGTGCTGATGACGGGGACGCGCCAGCACGAGATGAGGAGACCAGCAGCAGTAAGCCGGACGGTGTCACCTCTATCCCCGTCGAGGCTCGGTTAAGGCAGATCGAAGTCGAGGGCGATGACTGGATCCTCATTGACCGTAATGGTAAGTTCAGTTGCTCGAGTCGCCGCTAGGCGGCTCACGGACTCTGCTTTCCCGCAATCGGTTCACTAATGCGTCTGCATCTTCACTGTGAACGCGCTCTGAGCCCTCGCTAGTTTTGTTGACCCTTGCCAGGAAAGCCAGAGTTGAGATTTCAATGATTCTTGGAATTCAACATTTTCGATTTGATGTAGACATATATATGTGCGCGTATTTTAAAGAAAGAGCATCATAAAATGATAAAAGTTATTTGATGATTCGTGATTTTCACAAAAATTTTCCTGTGAGAGAATTAGCTATTTACGATGAAAACCATTTTACTACGGTGACTTGACTGAATTTAAAAATGAATAGCTTCGAGGAAAATTAGTTTTCGAATAAACTGATGAGTTATGTGTATTACATTGTTCTGAAAATTATAATTTACGACGAAAGTAACGACAGTATGAATTTAAAAAAATTATTGAATTCTAGTAATGAGTACTACTGTTACAACTGTTATTATATGACGAGAAAAATTGAAATACGTATAATGTTATTGTGCAGATACAAGTATCATCACTTTATGTTGTGATTATAACAATGATTCCGTTTGCAAATCATTTTGACCACTTAGCTGCCGATCGTGAAAAATTTTGCATTGCACAAACTTGCTTGAATATCCAGAGCGTTGATAATTCACAAACGAGCTACAACCGAGCGCCTGTAGAACCGGAAGCGCGAGAACGGAATTGTAGCGTAAAATAAACGATTGTCTGTCCTCGCAGTTGAGGGATTCGCGGGTCTGGACGAGTCGTGGTACGTGACGCCTCCGGCTTGCTTCACGCAGCCCGGGCCAGTGCACGTGGAGACGTCGCCACTGGAGGACCTGCTGATCGAGCATCCGAGCATGTCGGTGTACAGGGCCGCCGGGCCCACGGGCCACTCGGACAAGCCCGAGTCGGGCAAGCAGCGCGGCAAGCGGCGGCCTCCCGTTCCCGAGGCCAGCAAGAAGCCCAGCGGCGTCGAGGGCGCCCGGCTCCCGCTGGCGACCCGCAACGCCAACCTCCAGGCTGTGACGCCGGCGGCGACGAGGACGACGACGACGACGACGACCGTGGCGACGCAGGCGACGCAGGCGACGAGCGTCGCCAGGGCCGAGGGCCAGCCCGGCAGCAGGAGCAGCAATCCCAAGGCCAATAATAATAGCGCTAGCAGTAGTAATAATAATCGGCCGAGCCATTATCACCATCATCACCATCATCATCATAATCAAGCCGGAGCCGTTGCCGAGCAGGCGCCGAGGAGGTCCAGCATCAGGGACCTCAGAAGCGCCAGGGGCGACGAGAACGTGCGGATCGTCCAGATCCGCTCTGCGCAGAAGGTGAGACGCTTCGCATTCGATTCTTTTACAAAGCCTTCAAATTACATTACAGTTTTGCCTTATCGTTATCACGTGCGAACTTTGTTATTTCTATAAAAAATAAACTTATAGCGCTGGGTGGAATAAATCCGCATTTGTGCCACGGCTGTATCGGTGGAATAAGTGGTCCATTTTCGCACCGAGCTCATTACACGAATAGCCGTGGCAGCGGATTTATTCTAATCAGTGCCATACAAAACATCGTACAATACACGTGTAATAAGTCGTTCTTCGCTCGCTACGCTCGTGCGCTTGTACCCGTCGTGCCGTAAAGTACGACTTATTCCACCAGTATCGTAACGTACCACTTCAAGCTCGAATCAATAATTCATAGCCATGTGACTCTACTGTGTGCACTGTGTATACGTCTCTCTATCCTGATTTCGATTGTTCCCCTCGACGCAGATGCTGGAGAAGCGCACGGCGCAGTCATCGAAGCGCAACCGCCTCGAGCGTGGCAACAAGGCGCGCGAGGTCTCCAGCGGCAAGGGCCGACGTCCCCGGCGCCAGGACCGGCTGCGGCTCAACAACAGCGGCGCCAACAACAACCGCAAATGCTAGTCCTCCGATCTCAGGCCAGGGTGCACGCACTATTATAGACGTACATTGCTATAATGACACGTATAAAAGCGAGCGAAATTTCATCATCGGCGATTCGATAATATCAATATTTGCAAAACAAACAAACAAAAACAAAAAAAGAAAACAGAGCAGGCCAATTTTCGATCGATCTTATTGCGCAGATCGACACACCATAAGTAAGACGTTATAAAACAGAACAAATGCGCGCGAGGAGAAAGCTTTGTTCAGGGCGGATGAGAGCGAACCGCCCCCTCCCCCGCATATATAGAAAACTCCCCTTCCCGAACCCACACACACGTCTCGAGCGCATACTGTGGATGACTTTTTTTCGAAAAAAACACACAATTTTAAATCGTCCAAGGTGGGCGGAACATCGGTTTTTTTTTTCATTATGCAGCGCTTGTACACGCGTCGAACCGTGGGTGAGCTTTCATACTCGCTCGAAGGCGAGCTTTGTGCGCGAAGAGTCGAAATGTTGTTGGCTCCGTTGCCATGACTATACAATTTTGTGGCTCCGGCGGCGATTTTCCCTCGCGCGCGTACCTCGTGTGTTCATCAAATATTTGAAAGTATTCCCGAGGGGATGAGGTATCGAAACTTGCAGAATCGCATAAGCAATCTTTCCCCCCCTTGATTCCGCGCAGCGAGAGTCGCCGCCGCGCCGCCGCCCCGCCTGTGGGCTTTTAGTTATTCTTTCTAGTCTATATAATATCCTCGCGTGTAATTGAGACAAAAGTCGTGCGACTCCTTTGAGAAAATCAGTGAACTTTAACGAATTTCTTTCGCGTGACTCGCCTGGCATGGATTTTCTAACGTATGTGTGCGTGATTATTATTAAAAAAAAAGAGAAGCTTTTTCAGGCTGACTTCCGTGTGAAACTTGCGTGTAGTGAACGCACAAAGCTCGACTTACATACCTTCCGAAGCGAGTTGAAACTTTCGGTTCGACGCGGGGCAATGTAAGAATAAGAGAAATAGCGTGGGGAAAAAAAATGACAAAAATTAAAGTAGAGCGACGGAGATTTGCTTCGAGGGTCGCTCCTCTCTCTTTCTTTATCTTTTTCACGTGGAGACGACCCTCGGAAAATTATTATTTTACTATATACTTCTCTTTTCTTATCACTTACTTTTCCTTTACACGCGGTATCGTTCTTGCACGACGATTTGCACGGTTATTGTACGACTATTACACGATGGTGAAAAAACTTACCTCATTGCAAGCTCTTTAGGCCACTCGAAGTTAAAAAAAAGTAAAAAGATGTATAAGTAATATGTATAAAGTACGTCGCCGCTTTCGGACACTTGAGGACACAGAGAAAAGATTTCATTTTTACTGATGGGAAACGCATTATAAGAGATGAGAAATTCCTCTTGATAAAGAAAATTTTTGTTTGACTTCTAGTGAGTTGAGAAAGTTACGTAAACTTTTAGCTGTAAAAGAATATTGATGAGAGGCACGCGAAGCTTTTCGTTATCGTTGCAAAATCTTTTTTCCATGATAAAGCGAGTATATACTTATAAGTTTCATCGCGAGAAAGGTCACATACGTGTATAGCTCGGACGTGTCTGCGGCCTCGTTGAGCGCGCTATTCTTTATTCGCTTCTCGCGATAAGGGTAAGTTGACATTCTGAAGGAGATGCAACACAGCTCCGATAAACAAAGTCGTTGCGACGCGCGAGACGAGAGTCATGTGAACGCGGACGAATTTTCCGGGTGTCGCGGCCCAAGAATACACGAGCGGAGCCAGAAAATCATGATCGCGTGTGTACCAAACGCCACCTGTAAAATACGGAAGCGTCGCGTATACGCGTCGGAAAACGGCGTTCCATCGATAAATTTAAACCCTAATTTTTCGTCTTTAAAATACACCCGAGGCCGGAGCTCCGACTCGCGTCGACGAGCCGACTGCGCTTCTCGCTCAATCTCGCGCCTCAGCCGCGATGAAGATTTTCGTTGTAATTTCGCGCGAATTCACAGTCGGTTACGTTCGATTCCGGTAAAACGAGAAATCCGCACCCAAGCCGCAGCGAAGGTCGCGCAAACCAGTTTTCTCGCTGTTTCTAATCTGCAGTACTAAAACTAAATATCAAGTGTCACCAATTTTTCTTCGACGTTATCCAGCTGTGTGTAGTATACATCGCCACGCGTACGGAAACGCTCGACTAAAAACAAAAAAAAAATAAAAAAAATATATATACATGCAATAATTCAATCGAGAAACATCAAAAGGCGGACCTATATACCGAACTAAACAAATGAAAAGCAAAAGTTCTTCGCAACACTGCTGTATGATCGCGCGTCGCGAGGAGCAGAAGAGAATCGCGACGCTCCAAGATTGTACACCGACTTTCGATTATTGCAAGAAAGAGAGAGAGACGTCGCCGTCACCCGCGCGCATGCATAAAATATGAAATTGTTACGCCTCGAAGACGCGTATACTTCTTTCATTGGCGCGCTCGTCGTCGCGGCGAGAGAAAAGTTCTGCGGCCGCGGTGGAAAAGTCGCGATTCTGTGCATCGTCGCGCGATCGATTTTACTTCACGAGCCACAGCGTCGATCGCGCACGGAGGAAAATCAATATGATACACAAAATTGATGTACATGCAATTATGCATGTAGGCGCGCCGGCGACGAAGAGCCGCGAGGCCTCACAACAACGGAGTCATTACACTCGTGCGAACAAAGCGCTCGACGCACAATTGTGCATCGCGAGCGCAGTAATTCCATCGCCGAAAAAAAAGCTGTAGAAGAGAGACGATACGGAGCTAGACCGATAAGAAATTAAAGATCGCCCGCGTGTCCGACACGTGCTTTCGTCTATAGCGCAGCATTACGTATACATTACGCCGTTTTGTCTGTCCGATAAATGTCTCGCGTGGTGCGTGCGATGCGGGCCGAGCGATAAGAGAACTTTGTATACCGTCGGCAGTGCTATGCTCTCCGTCGCTATTATGTCCATTGTGCGCGTGTATACGTCTATTTCTCCGAGAGCTTTATCGTCGCGCTTATTAAATGTGTGTTTTGAAAAATCGTCTCTCCGCGCGCCGCACAGAACCGCCGGCCGGAGAACTTCCGCCGCGGCGGAAAGTCCCGCGTCAACCTGCTATTGAGCGCGTGCAGCTATAAAGCCAGTAATTTGAAGCAGAAAAATTACTTTCGCGTAGCTTTGCGCTCTCGTGTATACGTATATATGATATATATATGTATGTACGTATATAGCGCACGTGTGTGCTATTATAGCCGCCAGATAGAAAAGCTGGATATGAAAAACGCGACGCGCGTAGGCGTCGCTTGATATCTGTATCGTAGATTACGTATAATGGTGTGTAGCTGCCCGTAGATGAGAGAATAGGCAAACAAAAAAAAAAAAAACAGAAAACTGATATAAAAACGATTATGTGCACATGTATACGTAAACAAATGTTCGTGTTTGAAAAACGTGTCCGTGGGCTTCGCGCAAAGTACTTTTTCTGTCGCACCTTTCGTCAACTTATCCTGACTACCCATAACGTGACCGTTCCGCATATATAAATGCGACGTGCAAACGTGCATATATGCTGTCGATGCGCAACGACGACAGTTAAACTTGAATAAAACGAAAAAAGGGAAAAAAAATTCAAAAGCTGCGACGCGAGAGATAACGCCCCCCCCCCCTTAAAAAAAGGAAAAAAGAAAATAAAGGTATGCATATACGCCGTACTTTGTTTTTCATTTTTTAATCCGCAGAGTATATAGAAATATATGATATAATACACCCTATTTATAACGCTTCGTGCACACGATATACGTATGCACACTCTGAATTTTGAAGTCGAGTGTCGTGACTCGTAGTTTTTTTTTCTTTTTTTTTTTTCATTTCCGCTGTGCTAATTTGCATACGTGCATCTATGTATATCTCCATATTAGATTGCACGCCTAATATACACATATATATCGCAACGAAATGACAAAGCAGTAGTTAGTGTAAACGTCGATATGGAAAAAAGATTCGAAGACAAAGCCTCTTTCTCTTAGTGCTATCTAATCTAATGTATATCCTACATGTATAGCGTATACGTATATGTTAGACGAATTCTTGCTTTTTATTCAATATTCTTTGTTCGATTGGCTTTCGCATTGCGCGATGTGTGCGTAAGCGCAAACGTATGCTCGAAAGCTCGCTTGCAAAGGGAAACAAAAACTTTCAGAAAAGGTCAGTTAACGTATATAATATAACCCTATAATACATGAGTGTCTAGCGCGATGGGAAGGGCAAACAAAGAAAAAAGTAAAAAAAAATTCGAATGACCAATTAATAGCGGCAATTTTTGTGCATAACTCGTCTAAGTAGTGGTATTATTATCTCACGAAGAAAAATCTCGATAAAAAAGCATTGTGATCAACTCGATATATTAATAGAAGGGCTCAGTATGTACCCACGTAGCGAATTTATATACTGACAACTCGTCGTCAACTACTTGCGCCCCTAAAGTATGTAATAGTAATTGTATTACCGACCACGTATGTTGTTGCGTCTTTCTCGAGAAAGAGAGAGAGAGAGAGAGAGAGAGAGGGGGGAGAACATTTTTTTTGTAAAAGCCGGAGGAGAGAAAAAAAGGAATAAGATGCAACATTAGATTAGCGTTGAGCAGCCGATTGTTTTCGATCCAGCAAAGCGTAAATCTCTCTCTTTCTCTCTCACTCTTTCGGACTACCTTGCGCTATCCAGCGGAAATCAGATAGCGAATCGGCAGCGGCAGCACCTCTTTCCTCGCCTTTGGCTTTGAAAACCGCGTCGACTCGGAACAAAAGCAAAGTATAACTATAAAATAAATACAGAGCTCATTGTGTTGTTGCAGGCGCATTATAACGATGTGTCTACTATATATATTATATATACACGTGTGTGCGCGTGTGTGTGTAACAAATTCGCCGAGCATGCACTTCCGAGACGGTCGATATATTCTTTTTGCTTATGTATAGATGTACAACACGTGGATTTTAATGATATACAAAAGTGGCTTGATTGATCGAAATTCGATAGAGACTTTTATTTAAAATGTATACGTTGCACGTATACGTCTCTCCTTTTATTTATTGTATACGTGTATACCGGAATGTTTTTTCTTTGCTCTTATCATGATATATTGCGACGGGAAAACTTGTTGAGTTTTTTTTTAACTCTGTTATAATTCGGGTATCGATATATTACATATGACAGACTCGCAAAAGTTTACATATATATACTGAATACCTGTAATAGTTAATCGACAGACGCATACAACCGGACATTTTTTGATTGTAATAGTGCAATGTTGACTATACCCGATTGAACGCGTTTATTTATGTATACAAGAAAATATTATATATGTGTTTAATACACAGAAAAAAAGGTTCGCGAGAAAAGTGTGTGCGAAAAACGCAAGCGCCGTAAAATCCTTCTGGTTCAAGAAGCGAGAATATACCTGTAAATAATGATTTTAGCCGTCAAAACGAGAGGCTCGCAAAATTGTATCAATTTGTTGTGTCGTATATAATGATGAATCGACGCCGCGGGATATTAAGCCCGTGCAAAAAAAGTATATAAATATATATACAAATATATAGATATAGATATTAAATATATTATACATAAATGATAAATATAGATTATCTATAATTTAAAAATGACAAAGTATGAATTTAATCAATTTTGAAAAAATTGACAAGTCGTTTCTGCAATTGTACAAAGAGTTAGCCGGAGGTCGTGCTTATGGAGAAGAACGATAAACAAAACAATTAATTAGAACAAAACAAGCAAACAGTTTAACACACGCGAGACTAATTAAGGCGATTCAAATTAGTTATTATAACAATCCGTTTGTAAAAGTGTATGTGCGACTCGACGCGACCCTTTTTACCTTAATAAGACCTGCGTACATTAAACTAGACGTGAAAAAGAAATGAACCTATATAGACTACGTATCTGTGCGGGACAAAAGCGAAAACGCAAAAAATAACATTTTAAACTAAACCTAGCTATGTAGTAGATTACACACCCTGTAGATAAATAAATGGTTAAACGACAAAAAAAATTAAATAAATGAATAAACGTAAAACAAAATATATATCAATGATTGTATCGCGAAAGGCGTGTGAATCAATTATTTAAGATTATTACATATTGTATAAATATAATTTTTATTCTCTCTATTATAATTTCGCCGTCGTAGCGCGAAACAGAGGAAAAAGAGACGCAAAAAAGTTCTATCTGTACAGGAGAGCAAAAAAAGTTGTATAACGTGCGCGCGTGCACCTTGGCCCAAAAAATTGCAATTATACGTTCGCCAGATGAAGATGAAGATGCAAAAACAAGATGATTATATAAGTATAGAAACATGAGAATACACGAGAAGGGATGAAGATAGTTGTTTAAGCGAATCGATATGGATTCACAAATCATTCGATTATTATTATTATTACTACTACTATTATTATTATGATTATTATTATTATTATTGATTATTGCTATTACTACTGCATAAAAACATGGAGATGAGCGAGATGAGAGAGAGGGATGTTTTTTCCGTGCGTGAGAGTGGATGTTTTATTATCGTAAACATAGAACGTACATGCAATAAATTCGTGTGTTTGAGCGAGAAAAATATAACAAATCGAAGATGTTCAATTGAGCAAAACAGAGCTGTAGCGAAAGTACATAATAACATTATAAGGAGAAATAATAATATACTTGGGAGGAATACACACGCGTACGCAGACACCAGAGTTGACTGAGGAATATATTATACGTTCTGAGGCGCGTCTGAAAATCGAAGGCTCACGGCAGCGTACAAACAAACAAGTTTGATGTTTTTCCACTATATATATATATATACATAAATATACAAACATAAAATTATGATTAACTCGAGAAAAACAAAAAAAAGGCTCACACACTACGCGAGTGCAGTTTAAGTGACGTGTCGAAAATGAATATACGTATAGTGCGCTACCACAAATTAAGTTATATATAAATATATTGTTATGAAGAGTCCCAACTATGTAATAATGCAAGCAAGAAAAAAACGACAAAAAAAATCAGTGCACAGAATACGTGAAAAAATAATGAATTAATAAAGAGCAATTGACAAATCTCAGTCACCTTTTATATCTTTATTTTTATCGCAACCTTCTTTTTCTCGATACCAATAAAAAAAAGCTATTAATCCAGTGGTCGACAAAGTTACAATCTTCATAAATAATCCGGGAATCTTATCCGTGAGAAAAAAAAAGTTTCGCCTCGTCATTACTTTATAAATAATATTCGAAACGCGGTGCGCCAATGAAATGCAAAATGACTGCTCATTTATAATACATGAATTGAATTTTTCATCTCCGTCCTTTCACGTTCTCACTGAGCTTCTCACGCATACGCTCGTGCCAGACCCCACGGAAAACTGCAGCTCATCATAGCCTTCGTATAAAAAAGCTCTGGCGCGAGTAAAAAAAAAGAAATTGCCGGCAAAGCCGCAATAACCATGTCCGTTAAACCTAGACTCGACCATTCATCGACACAGCTGTGCTACTCCACCTGCGAGGGTGTGTATGTGCAGCCCCCAACTGGCTTTTCAACGTCGGATCGATGCTGAGCTGCTGGAGGGGAAGTCGCTAACGGTATACCTCTGTTGCAGTCGCGCCGAGTCGATACTCTGGAGAGCTGCGGGGAGGAAACTTGCGATTGCAAGCCTCAACGGATACGAAGAAATTTTCGTGATATTCCATACGTCGGCGACGATCGTTACGCGCGCATACATGGATATTTAATGAGTATCCGCGCTTTTTTACCCTTTTCTTCTTGCACGGGAGATGGAGTACGCAGACTGAATGAATGACTTTGTTTTGCGACTTTTACCAAGCGTACAAGCTTGTCACTTTTTTTTTATTGGTCGACGTAAAAATCATACAAAAAATTATACAAATCATCGCGAAAGAAGGACATGCATCGAAATTATATAATTCAATATTTACAACCAAAGTACATTATTCGGCCAAGCGAAAGCTGTGAAAGCAACGGGACGTTAAAGAAAATCAGTCTTTTACAAAAACCGATCGTCGTTTAATTATCAATGAAAACCTCGGCGAGTCTCATTACAGGCTCAGTACATAATTCTCGAGAAGGAAACAAATTCCATTACTTGCGTCTAAGTCTAGCTCGTTAGTTCCATTTTCGCTCTTTCTCTCGACGATCAATATAACACATTCAGTTGTATATGCAAACTTTAATGTATAATAATATTTCACTTCTCTCTTAGCATTCTTTCAATTTCACTTGTCTGCGCAAAATTCATTCTCGTTCGTGTACAAGCGAGTGTCTCGCTGTGTACGAAAGCAGATAAGCATTTATTTTCAATGATGCGATTTGTTCACCAAAGTATCTATATCTTGACTTCGCTCTCGAAACCAAAATGTTTGTTCGTGCGCGCGGGAAAGTCTGTTCAAGGCGAAGCTTTAAACTACACAGACGTGAAGGAACATATTGTTGATTTGTTTTACAATGTTTTTCCTATTTATATTATAGTCGCAAGAGTTTGTTCGGTGAAATTTAACCATTACTTTTGATAATGCGATTACTTTGATATAAAAATAGGTCGAATAGATATCATATTAATATATTCGTACTTTTTCAAAGAAGCATGATTTTTTTTGTATGTTGGTATTGATTGTGGCTTTTTTCTATCAGGTATAAATAAGTCGAAAATATTGTTATTCGTTGACAATACTAAAGTACTGAATTGTGAATGATTAATTAATGATTAAATTTCAATAAACCCCCATATAATAATACCTTATTATTCTTTGCATATATGAGATCTTTGTTAAGAAATGTCATTATTATAATATTACATACAGTAATTTATCAATAAAAAATGTTTAATGGTCTCTGATATTTCTGACACAATAATTATTAATAATGGTTCATTTTCAATCAAAACTATATTTCTAAACAATATATTAATGGATCGCAAATAATAACTTCTAATAAGTATTGCTCAATAAAGAAAACTTAGTTCTATACTGACCAGGACATTTTTATAAATTGCATTTTTTCTTTCAATCTCTCTTTTTTTAACGTATAAATAATACTCGGGTATAAATACTTTTTCACTCTAACTCAAAATAGGTTACTGCAGCAAACCTAACACTGAACATTTTTATAATGTAGAGATAGTCTATAAAGTAAAACAATTTCTCAATTTGTTTTTTACAACATTATGTTATTACTTTACAGTTATAAACAATTTATGAAAGTCGTAAACTGCTTGACTAGTACTGTGTTCTCATATTTAATTATTGTTTGAGAATGTCATTTTTTTGAGGCTGAAGATTATTCCGTCAAAACTCGATTTCATCGAGAGCAAACCTTAATCATAGCTCAGAAATGTATTAGATAGAAGTAACAGGAGACTTTTTTTAAAAGAAAAATAAAACATCGAAATCCGTTATTTGCTTAAAATTAAACAGCTTTAGTGAATATCAAACCTTTCTTAATGTGAACTTATTGTCTCCTTTTTGTATAGAAACCCTCATAAGTTTTGGTTTTCAACCTTTCTTTTTCTCTGGCAAGCAAGTGCAGTTTTCGACATTTCCGTATGAAATACATTATACTAAAATTTACACCAATGTTGTAACCATACTTTGCTCAGAATTTTGAGCATCTAAACGATTACTTCAAATCATCCGAGCTCGTCATTAATAGGTATTATTTGCCATTATATCGCTGACTGCACGATTACTTCACATGAAAATAGTTAGAATAGCATGTAAAACTTTTGAGAGTGCTGTACATGTTTAGACAATGTTTTTTAAATCCTACCTACAAATATTTCCACATGCTTCGAGTGCAAGAATAGCGAGTTTTCCTATAAACCATTTACCTTTTTTATAATTTTTTGTTTTTATCTTCTTCTGTTAACGTTTCTCATTTTGAAAGAAGATAATACTCTTCAAATAACCTCTGTTTCTTTTTAAGATGTAGATATGCATATCTAAATCCACCAATTCGTAAAGGGGTTTTCAGGAATGTTAAATTCGATCAAATGTTTTTACCCTGGTTAAATTACTGTTCGAGCCAGGAGGGTAACGATGAATTTGGCGATTTCACCTTGATGTTAAATTGCTTTAGCGTTGCTTCCAACGCTGTTTGGTTACCAGAGAAGTAGGCTGAGACGGCATTGTGAAATAAGAGAAGCTGCTTGTGCATCACTTTGATCTAAAAATAATAATAATGCAAGTTCAAGATTCATAATTCAAGTTTAATATTCATTGGCAATACTGTGCTAAAATAAAATAATATTTTGTAATTAGCTTGCATTCTAAAACTTACCCTATTTTCATCTAAAAATTTCAGTTTGATAGAGACATCTGAACGTAATTTTTCAAAGTTTTGTTTGTGTAATTCATAACTTTGCTGAGCTTCTTCCAATCTAGCAACGTTGTTTCCGTCGGCTTTCGCAGCTTGTGCTAAAGCTTCAAGATCGGTTCTATACGCGTCATATTCTATTCTGTAATAAAAAATAATGGTATTATTTATGATATTATCTAACTTTTATTTTCTTATTTGTGAAATATTTTTCATCCAATATTACCTAGCTGTTTCATATTGTCGGACGGTAAGCAATGTGTCCTCGATTGTTTTGTTACAAAGGGTGTTTACAGAAGAGACAAAGAAGTTTAAGGCCCCTAAGAGTGTCTCTCCATTTTTGGTCAAATTTCTCTGTGTTTCTGCATTGTATAGAAATTCTTCTTGTAGTTCAGGTGACTTTTGAGCTAATTCGGAAAATGCTTCACCTAGCATGTGCTGCGTCTGAACTACATGATGAAAGTGTGAGGCAAGAGCTCTGGATAATCTCAATAAGTTACAATATTTCTTCTGAGTATCACGCAGTAATTCTATCTGAGTTTCTAACTCTGAAATTGTACAAAGTTGCTTAAAAAGATATTCATTAATTGAGTATAAATTATTTAATTTTTCAATTTTCTTACCAGAATCAATGGTACGAGAGGTTTTCCCAAATGTTTCATAAACACGTTGTTTAGTGCACTTGTAGGTGGAAATACTCCAATTCTTTATTGTTTCTATTTTGCTTTGAGCTGCACGCATTGCTGCAGCATCACCATTTTGTATAGGGGAACTTGGAGTCGTTGTTACTAAGCAGAGAGAGAAACAATAAATTTTTTTGTACATATTGAAACACAGGTGAAAGGTAATAATCAGCTTACGCGATTGAGAGG
Organism: Philotrypesis tridentata; assembly: GCA_018906965.1. Taxonomy (NCBI): domain Eukaryota; kingdom Metazoa; phylum Arthropoda; class Insecta; order Hymenoptera; family Pteromalidae; genus Philotrypesis; species Philotrypesis tridentata. Next base: position 1,069,995 of record JACCIB010000016.1, on the reverse strand, counting down.
TATATGTGCCCAGGTTCAAAGTCATCGTGGCTGGTCTGGTTGCTGGCTGACTTTCTTTTGATCGATTATTATTGGGCACGTGTGGTGGAGGCGTTCCAGAGTGTACTGCACCATCGCTTTCATTCAGCGATGGAGCATCCTTCAACATTTCATGAATACTACGTTCCATTCCAGGAGACGACATAGTAACTTGTGACATAACTAGATTGCTTTAGTCATAAAAAACTTTAATACTACCTGAAAAAAGTGAGAATCAACGTTTAAAACACTCCCCACATCCAATTGTAGGAAATTGATTTATCAACAGTTACAAAAGAGACGCAAAGTTAAGCATTCTATTCTCAGCCCACTCATAAAGCATTGAAAGCTCATGTGATGCAATATCACTTTAACGATGAGTTTGTATTGTCAATATCCAGCAGTACGTATCTAGGACAAGTTTCCCAAGAAGCAGTCGGAGCGAAAACTCCTTCCAAAGCCCAAAACACCGGACCGACCAAATATAGCAATGAGCACCCACTTATAAGCTTTTAATCTTGCGGGAATGAAGCTTTGACCATCATCGCGTGTGCCACACCGCTATCGAAGAAATGGGCGCACCGACCGGTCAGTAAACTCGTTACGTCTTGGCGGCCACTATAAGTATTTACTTACGCGCGAGCAGATACGAGTAGGGATGGAAGCGAGAAAAAACCAACTCACCGTGCAAATCTAATAAGTCAATGCGAGAGCGAAGAAGCTGATGCCATGACGTCACGTTCGAAACTGACAGGCCTAGCAGAAGAAGAGTATTATATCGCGCCTATATACGCACAACATAGGGCGTTGTTGGACGCTCCTGATATTCCTCTTCTCTCGTTTCCGAGACACCTCGCACGATTCGCCGCGTCTAATATACGCACACCTACGCCACTGTATCGTCTCGGTTTTCTTACGGAGAGAGTCGAACACGACGCGACTCGCGGCGATCGAAGGCTTTTTTGTATTGCTCGGCGGATTGTCTTTCGGACGGCGCGAGAGGACGACGCGGAGAATTGTATCCTCCTCACCGCAGGCTTTTCAGCTGGCCGTGATGGCCTGCAGAGGTCGAGGCGACGAGGGGCTCGATTTCGCTGCTGCTGCTGCTGCTGCTGCTGTTGTCGCGCGGAGAGAAGGGAATGGCTATGGTCGGCACCTGCGCGAGTTTCTTATTTAGCTGCGGTTGGCAGGTGGGAGCTCGTCAACGCCTTTTTGAGGTTAGTCTATTATCTGCTTTATTCACGAGCGGTAACTGCGGTAAGAACCGCGGTACACATATCGTGTTGTGCGCTTATAGTCTTGGATCTTTGGAGTGATTTGAAATAAGGATATAAAGTATTATAATATACATGTTTACGAAAGAACAGAGAAATCTGTTATTTCTACAGTGCTTTATTAACAAAGGGGTCGGGAGTAGGCCGTTGTTATCGCGCTTTTTGTTGACGTTTGAAACAATTTCAAACATTGCGCATCAAGCGCTTCTCGGCCATACGTATACCTACATACATATAAACGCAGCTACGGTTTGTAATACTTATAACTATAAGTATCTGCTTAGAATCTCGCGTCAACGTTTTTCCGTTCGTTCGAGCGCGTAAACTCGACTTTTACGCGGCGTGATGTAATTGCAAGACAAGGCTTTCTCTCCACGCGAGAACAGAGAGTGTAACAAAGCAGCGGTATATTGAAAAAAACAAACGGAAAGAGAGAGAGAGAGAGAGAGAGAGAAGGAATCGGTGCCGTATGCGAGATCAATCGCTCGGAAATCCCTTTGTGCCATTTGACGTCGTTATCAAGTCGAACAAGCGCGCTATCTTCGCGACACTCGCGAATTCCTGATGCTCGATCGCATCCGGTCTACTGACACTCTGTCTCTCTCTCTCTCCCCCTCTGCCACAGGCCACAGCACAACAGAGCAAATGCGATTATATAGTCATCGTTGTGTGTTACGTGCACACATATATATTTAAATGTATATAGAATATACATATACATTATACATACTCTCGGGGAAAACCCGCCGCCGAATGCCGATAAGACTGTACTACTGTACATAGCCGTTCTCGCTTACTTTTGCTTCTTGCCCGTGTCGTGCGTGTATATAGGTATACACGAATGTGTATGTGTGTGTGTGTGTGTGCGTGTACGTGTACACACGTACTAGTTGTCAGTTTGCGACAGATTGCGCGAGAGCATAAATATATTTCCGACGGAAACGAGCGATTCGCCGAGAGCGAGAATTCCGAAAGTTCGATCGAAAATTCGAGTTGACCTTCGGGAAAGTGCGCGAAAGAACGCGAAAATGAGCATAACCTCTCAAAGTCAATCAAGAATTCAAGACTATCAAGAGTATCCGAGACTATCAAGAGCGAGGCTCGTCTATACGCGCGCGCGTGTAAGTGCACGCGCATAAGTACGTGCCGTATGTCTATAGGTACTTATATACGCGATTCTATTTGCGCACGTCGTCCGAAAACGGTCAACGGGGTCAGCCGGCTCGCGTATAAGGAGAAAACGAGCCGCGAGGAGGAAAACGAAAAGAGAAGCAAGGGTACGTATGTTACACACACGTACACACGTGTGCATCCTTCGTAAGTACTTATTTTATACATTTTTTCTTTCTTTTTTCTTCTTTTTCGACTCCGCGCAAAGTGTAAGTAAGTATATACATAGCCCGCGCAAGAGCGCGTTTCGCAACGCTGTGTAATCGGCGCACGTAATCCGCAGCCGATTTCATTTATCGAGGCGAAAACCCGTGGGATTGCGACTTTTCTAGATATGAGCCTGTGTGTCGGGGTCTGCTATGCTATACTCTGCGCGGTGGTTTCGCAGATACATGCATACTCATTATTGTTATTATTGCTCAGTGCAGTGTAACGATCGGGTGTGTGTATATAATGTATACAAACTCGGCTCTTTAATGCCCGGCTGAGCGCGGCCGAAAACATATTTTCGCGAGGGATATATGTTGCGCGGATGTATCCATATATAGCGCTGATAAGAGAAGACTGCAGGCTCGTGATGAGCTCTCTCTCTCTCTCTCTCTCTCTCTCTCTCTCACACACACACTCTGTATATATGTACGTGCAGATCTTTGTGTACAGATCAGCGGCGGAACCAGTTTTCATTTTTCGCATCGCCAGGAGAGATAAGCCAGACGGTGTATGTATTTAATGTGTATAATATACAATATACATGCAACTTCTTGGATGGGTCTAGATATCTAGTCGACCTGGAGAATGTGTCAAACGGGACGAAGCTTTTTTTTTATCGTTACGCAGAGTCATCCAGCATGATTATACCGCAACCGGCGTGGCTAATTACGTGTTTCTCATTTACAACAAAACAAATAACGTTTGCATTTCGCAGTTGATTATTTTGCGCGTATTTCCGGCTTCTCGCGCATAATTTAGCATGATTGAGGAAAAGAAATGCCTCAAAGAAGATTTGTCACAAGAACTGCGTTTTCTTTAAAGATTAATAACTTACTGAAATATTCTTTGCTTGTTTCATCCAATACAATTAATCAAAATTCAATTGTTGTAGTAATAAATATGTTTTATGTTAGAAAAATAAAGAATTTCATTATATGCTGGAACGGTTTCCTACATAGACTTAACAATGATTCAGTTTATCTTCCGAAAAAAGAAAATTTTGAATTTGATCATTTGTTTAGCTCGCAAAAACGAGCATTTTAAAGCTATACATTAAAAGTATAAAGTTATTAATACTTATTCAGAAGCTCGTAAAATTCACGTTTTACGCATCGATTTGCAGTTAACTTTATGCAGAAGTGACAGCTTTTAGCATCAAATTTTATTCTTACAAATGCTGCTCGAAGCACATAATTTTTACATTTGCATTTTCACCTCATCAGTCGAAAGAGACGCGTTCAAAACAAGATTTAAGCAGTATAAGAATATTGAGTGACTCTCCTACAGCCGTCGGATTAACGACTTAACTTTCTCTGTTGTATAGAGCTGTCCGCTTAAAACAAAGAATAAACAGGATGTTTACGCCCCGATATATAAATATAGCGAAATCGGCTCGCGAAGAAAAGTTTTCTAGTCTGCTGTATAGCACTTGAAATGCGTGTAGGCAATATTTCAAGTGGGAGAGCGATTTCGAGATTGTTTCGGGGAAGCCCCGACGCATCAGACACTTTTCTCCCAGCTTGCCAAAACGATAAAAGCGACGAAGAACGGCCTTTAGCCTTTAATAAACGTCCAAAGTTTCGGACGCGGCCTTTTCTATTATACCTATATTTCCTAGAGACGTCTCTGATCATATATTTTTTCTCGTCTGCCGCCCTTTTTTCGACTGCGCGCTATATATTTCTCGTGTTTATCGTATTTATCCTGCGTCCATAGTCATCCGTATAGCTGCCCTCCCGGTGCGGTAATCTTGCTTTACTGCCGGCTGAGATAATACTGTTAGCTGCGATTCGCTGGCGAATTTGGGTTACACGCGGTTAATCCTATTATTAGAAAATTATGTCCGATCCTGGGTTATGGCGGGAGATTTAAATTTTTAATTGCACCGATGCGTTTATTGTATTTCATTTTGAAACAGCAGCTGCGTGTTTCGCAAGGCTTTCCCATTAATTTCTAAGTTATTCATGCCAAGCACACACTTTCACAATGCTTTTGGAAACCCCAATTACTTATGCCGCCACACGCGAGGAGCTTGCGATTCGTAATTTCAACGAAAGCTTGATTTTCCTTTTTTTTTTCCCAAAGTCCGACTTGAACGAGAACCTTTGAAAAATTTATTTTCACCATGCAAAAATCAGTTTCGATACTCTCTTCAAAAAAATCATCAGACTAAGCAAGCGCCTACTGTAAATATTATTCTCCCCAGAACGTCTTCTCTCGGCTCGTCTCGAATCGGTGCCTCGGCCAAACAACTTCTCAGAAGCCGTATCTCGTCGCTCTACCCCGACTCTCTTTCTCTCGCTCTCTCTTTCTCTCGCAGCTTTGAATTTCCCGCCGTGGAAAATCGTATTTCTGGCAGAGAAGCGCGACTTTTCGGAAATGAGCTTGAAAGCTCACTTGTCTACTCTAGATTTATAACGACTAAATAAATCAGAGCATTATTCCGAGTATAGTCAAATCGAAGCCATCGAAAGTTTCTTTCTTAATATTGAAAAAGTGGTGCCAAACAAATTAAAGCCAAGAATAGATTGGTCGACTCCAAACGAATTGAGAAAAAGCTGATTGCTCAATGCAGGTGGCGCTGCAGCTATTTGTCATAAACCAGGCTATTTATGATGTGCAAGAGAATTGAATGAAAAATGTGTCAACTTCTGCATTTGTTGAGTAATTCTTATTTTATTGCATTTCAAACAATGCCTTGATAATATTGAAGAAATTCTAATATCCGTGGAGAGTTTAGCACTTTAACTATTTAGCATCGTATATACATGAATACACACCCAACGGCTTTCGATTACGAGAAATGAAGACGTCGGCATGGAAATTCTTTCCGTTTCAATATCTATATAGACAAACTAAACAAGACATCCTATCGATTTCGACGAGAAAAATTGAGAAAATAACAATTGAAGTTGCCACGATCGCAGTGTCGAATAAAGAACGATCGAGGCTCGGCGTAGGCCGATATTTTTCTTGTGACTATGGCGTTTTTTTCACACCTGCAACGCCGAGGGCATTCCACTCGATCGGGGTGAAAACCCCTCTCGAGAAAGGTATTGAAGTGTGGTATACTACTCGATGGTTATCTGTCTCTTTGAAAGAGTGAGCTCGTCGGCCACAGGGGGATTATAGAATCGAGGCTGAAAAGAAATTTCAATGAAAGCGCTCGCCCTCGAAAAATTCCATAGCTCGGTGCTGTGGATAGTGTCCGATTTCACAGAGGAGGCTCTGTCAATGGAGAGAAGAGCGAGTCGGGACGCTTTCAATGCATCCCTAATGACGTTTGATGTGTTGTCGGCTATTTTTTTTTTCCTCTTCTCCTTTCCCAGCAAATTACACAGTCATTTCTCCAGCCCTTCCTGATGTCTGTGTATACTCTTTCAATTATCCAGTCGCGACTATGTGTGAATTTTAGGAATAACAAATATAATAGAAATAGCGGCGAGTCACGGCGCGTTTTTTTCGGTAAATAAAGCGAGCAATCGTCTGCATAGTCGTAAAAATAATAGTAGAAAAATATTTTATGGGGGCGGCAGTATTTGTTAAACCGGAAAATTTGTGTTTTGTAAAGTGGGCTAAGACAGTGCGATTCGTCAACTTTCAAGCCTGTCAAATCCATTTTTGGACCTTTGCTTCCATATCTGCTAAGCTCGCACCGACTTAGAGATTTGTAGATTATCCTTACAAGGTGTTATACGAACAAATATGTGGAATAGAACGGTTTAAAGAAGAACTTTTTATAGCTTGGGAAACCAAATACAGTTTTTTGACTGCATACAATGTTCTAAACATCAAATCGAAAATTTTGGGTTCATGTGAAATTTAATAAGTATTTAAAATATTTTTTAGTATTCTCTATTGTACTAGTCTAATGCATCTGCTTGCTAGTATCGTTTATATTTGTTTATTAATTAGCACCACGTTTCTTTCCTCACATTATATATACAAATCTATTTTATTTTATTTTATTACAAACAGACCGCAAATCCATTAAATCCAATAAATAAATAAATTAATTTATTAAAAATTCTAATTTGATGCTGTACGAAATTACAAAAATTTGCTTTTAACAAATAACAAAGCCAAAATCAGGTTAGTGCAATAAGTGCCTGTAAAATTAATGTAATTATATTATTTAATACATTCAGTATTTGATTAATGTTTTATGTAATTATCATTTAATATTCAGCATTTGAATAATGTTTTATTCTACAGCATTATAGTGAGTATCAAATTTCAATCTTGTAAGATATTTTTGCTTTTACGCTTCATTCATAATCAAATGAGTTGTCTCGTTTGGTCTTCAACACCGTGGCATGAAAAATTCCCAATTAAAAAAAATTCCAAAATTCCTCTAAAATCTAACCGACGCACAATGCGTCCCTGAAACAAGGCGCTAGAAAAAAATCCACGGTCTCCGGCTACATCTCTTACCTATATGAAAAATGCACTTTTCGGGGGTCCAGAAATTAAAAAAAATTTTTTTTTAAAGCTAGAGGTTTCGGGCAGATCAGACTTTCTTTTGTAAGCCAAAAATGCAGAGGAACGTGGGAAAAGTTACTAGTAAGCGTATTTCTGAGCCGTTTTACGCTTTATTTTACAAGAGATTAATGCGTCAAAATACTGCAATAATAACAACTACGAATGTTCCCGAGACACAAATTAATTTAAAAAATATAAACCTAGATTCGATGCTCTGATCAACAGTCATGTCCGATAAAAATAAATAAATAAAAATCCGAATATAGCTGATTTTCTTTTTTTCTCCTTATACCTCCCCATGTTAAGTTCTCATGCTCCATGTTTCCCACGTTCCTCTGCAGTTTTGACTATCTTTCGGCTTACAGAAAAAAGTCTGATCGGTCCGAAACCTCTACAGCTTCAAAAAAAAAAAATTTTTCGATTTCTCGACCTCCGAAAAAAGTGCATTTTGCTACGAACTGGTCGTATACGTGTATCCTTCGATGAAAACCATCCCGCGAGCGTTAACTCAATGCCAAACGCCGCGCATCGCGAAGAATGCGATGCATCTCCGGCCGTCCGGCGAAGGTATCTATATACCGTATCCACACGTGTACACCCGTGTGTGTGTGCAGAGTGCGCGCGTATGTGCAGCAAGCGCGCATAAGGCCTCGGCGTGTATTATCGCATAATTTCTGCAGCGCGCCGGTGGGTGGGAGTGTATATACCCACCGAGACAGCTGGAAAATACGTGCACACACGCGCGGCGACGGGCGCAGATTGAGAATGTATATATACGCGCAGAGAGGGAGGGAGGGAGTCGCGCGGCTGACTCATGGACTTATCGCTCTCTTGACTTCCGAGAAGCACCGAGATTGAGTACGTGTTCTCCATCGATCGAGGAGAGCCGGAGCCGGAAAACTTTCCTGGAACATCGCGATTCGCCGGGATGACGCAGAGAAAAATTAGATCCGAGCAGATTTCCTCAAGGTCAGCGACATTGAAGCCGCCGCCGCCCCCGCCCGCGCTTTTCTTCGAAATTATATTACGAACGAAATCGAGGCGGAAAAAAAGCAACGACCGCGACGTCTCGTCGCCTGTTAGTGAGATGTATAGACGGACAGACTGAGAGAGAGATGAAAAAAAAGATTTTCAAACGCACGCCTATAAGTAGAAAATCCTAAGTGGTAATGTCCCCTCCACATCGCCGGGAAGAATGCAGGCCGTTAGCCGTCTGCAGCGCTCTTTGCTTTATTTCTTTCTGCTCTCTTTCTTCTGCATGAGTGACTCATCGCAGGTAGTCGGAGACACGCGCGAGCCGCCGCATAGTGCGGTGGTGGAGAGAAAAAAAAAGAGATGAGTGAAAGGGGAGAAAGCGACGCTTTATAAAACAGTCATTGTGTAGCGTGTATATAGTTAATGAAAATGACGTTACGGCGCGCTTATTATAAAACATTGCGCGAAAATGACACATTTTCGATCCCGCCCGTTTCGAACTTGTTGAATTTCGCTCGTATAACAATGCACACTTGGCATTCCACTGGTTTGCCAATATTTACGGACAGTCGCGCTCACAACAGTTTGCGTATAGCTTTGCCGCGTTAGACCCATATTCAGAGAACATTAAATTTTCACTTGACTTTGTATCGTACTCTCCGTTGCATTTCGTTGTCCCTGCAACCCGTTGCAACAATAATTTATTATTGACAGAGTGTACGCAGTTGCATATTCAACAGAATAAGACGGGTCGGGTGTTCGGTCGCGCACGCGTGCGACAAACAAATAAATAAATATAGCAAATATATATGATAGAAGGTTTAGCGACGAGGTCGACAACTGCAAGATATACAATAGTCGGAGGTATTCGAGAGGTAATAGCAGCAGAGCCTGTTTATTGTTAGATACCAATGCCGAGTGTATGTCACAAGAATCACTCTTTTAATTAGGTGCATGCAGTACACTCTATTATTACATCGGTGTATAGCGTAGCGTAGCACTTATAGATTCCGCGCGCAGTAATTACATCCTTCGCGCGTCGCGTCGCGTCTAAGACAAATCAATATAAATCCGAGCGATAATGCAGCCGAATTCCAGGCGGAGCATCGCAGAGTGTACCAATACATGCGATGCGCGGAGCGAAAGAGGAGGGAAGAGGCGCGCAGAAAAAGAAAGCGATCGCTGCACATTCCCGGGGTAGCCCCGGTGTGACTCATCGGGTCGTCATCCCCCGCGAGCTTCCTCCTTTTATTCTCTCTTTCTCTCTCTCTCTCTACCTGCCGCCACCTGTTGCGCTCTCTCGCACGTTTCTGGGACGCGAGGTATACACGACTCACGCTAAATACTATAGGTGTAATGTGTATATATAGTCCTCATTCATGCCCTCCTCGATGAATGCGCAGGGAGAGAAAGAGAGAGAGAGAGAGAGAGAGAGAGAGAGAGAGAGAGGGAGAGGAAGGGAGAGCAGCCAGACAGATTGGCAGAGCACATTTTTTTTCTCACTTTTTCCAAAATTCCCGAGAGACAGAGAGAGAGAGAGAGAGACTTTTTGTTGCGGGCGCGGACCCGAAGAATTTTTCCTGCTTCGATATAATTGTTATTTTTTGCGGAGCAAAAATCGACGCGAGAAAGTTCGACGCGGACGTTCGGTATGTATAAGAGACTGCGAATGCAGACGAACGAATTGACAGTTTTTGCGCGTGTTCGCGTACTGATAAGGCCCATAAAAACAAAATTCAGTTATTACGGAGTCACGTGACGATCGTTACTCTACGCGCGGTGGCACAATCTTTCGCGAATAATTGTCTGTAATCAACTGGGTACTTGTTTGCTCTATAATGAATCTTTGCTGTCTCGCTGATTATCAAATAATATTAATCACGCGGCAGGCTCTCGCGCTGGCAGTAAATACTTAATGGATTAATTTATAATTCTGCTTTTTTTAACCAAGAAAGTATTTCGCCGAGAGCACACAGCGTTCGTATAATAATACGTTTTAAAAATACTTTTTTCGCACAAGTCACCTCAATATAGTCGCGTATGCACAGCTGTCAGTAGTGTTTATGTACCAGTAATATTTGCGTCAGCCCACAAAGTATTTGCTTTGCGCACATCGGTAGCGAAACAATTTCATGCACGCGGTTTAGTGTGAATTGTCGCTGTATCACCTGAGCGCGTGAAATTACTGCACTGTTCCTCGGGTGAGAAACAAGGCCGCCAGCTTCATTATAGAAAAATTTTCCTTATTATCGGCAACGAAGAGAGTATATGCAAAAAGAGAAATGTTCCCTATTCTACGTGCGTCAAAGTAAAATGCTTTGCGAACCGAGGCGTTGTACAGACAGACGTTGAAAAACAATTTTTCGCAGCTGTCCCGCGCGCTCGTGTAATAATCGCGATGATAATGATGCAACACTGCAGCCGTGCGTATAGGCTAATAATGATGAAACTCGCAGTCTGCATAGCGCAGCGATATTATTGTGTGCGTTCTGTAAAATTCGCATTACCTTGCATTCACCGAGCCCCATTAATCAAAGAAAACAAATATGTCACTGCACAGCGAGAGTCAATCATTTTACCGACTCTATAATCAATCCATCGCTATCCCTGCCTCTGTGTGTGTGTGTGTGTGTGTATAGCTCAAAGAAATTCCGCGTAATCGAATTATGTAGAGCTGCGGCCGCAGAGGGATCCAATCGATGAGTCGTGGTTTTTAAGAAGCCATATATACGTATAGACGAGATGTACCGGCTATATGCGTGTAAAAGTTCGAATTGCCGGATGCGGGAAATTCTTCGACGCTCAGATGCGTATATACGTATATATATATATACATACAGTTATACGCACGCATACATATACACTATACAGGTATAGTATCCACGGCGAGTGAAAGTACGCGGGGAATGCGTCGTAACGAGCCTCCACATCCGACTGACATACGAGTATAGTAGTATACGCACACACACGCACACATTGGTATATATATGAACGGTAGAGATACATTATAATGCGTTCATTGAGCCGGGGATTTTCTCGGTCGACACGCGTTTCGTGGAAGCTCGCGGCGTGAATTCGAGGGAATTCCGTGTGCGACGTTACGCGCGCGCGGGAGAGGTTATGATATTCCGGTTCGACGATTTTTTTTGGGGTCCCTCTCTCTCTCTCTCACACACACTCTCGCCTCTGACGCACGCGGCACGAGACGCGCGCGGACCTCGTGCGTACACACTTATTTGTAATGGTGTAATTATCGCCGAGACGGTAGTCGATGGCTTTTTAATGCGGCTCTCCTGGAAAAAGGAGCTTCCTTTTTTTCTTCTACACTTCGCCTCGTTATTGTTCCCCGTCGACGAGATGACTCGGCGCTTGCTCGCGCCTGGGGAATATATATTAATTCGTCTTGATCGCGATTATAATAGATTAGAAAGCCTCCGTGTTTTGTTTCTCATCGCGGATGATTCAGCCGCGCGGCTTTTTGCAAGCGGCCCAATGCGCGCGCGCAAAACGACTCTCGGGTATCGCCTCCACGTGGTGCGCGCAGCGCGCGATAACACCCGCGATTTGTATTACACACCGAGGAGCGATCCTCGCTTTGATCAAATATTTTTATGCTCCGACTCGTCTATTGTCGTAAATATACGGACGTCGAGCGAGGACTGCAATTCCAAATGTTTTAACCTTCTGGCAGACTGTTGGACTTGTGCGGTTGTGGTAAATATTCAGGGGCATAGGGGGGAGGGGGGATCATACGCTGGTCAATGTTGGAGATCAATCTTGAAATTTTGACTTTGTATTTTGTACGGGTACAGCGTGAGGCAGTCCATTTTCTATACAGTTGAAATTGCATTTTTAAAATGAATTGCAGTTTTTAGGACAGAATTCTTGTAAAAAAAGAAAATCGGCGTATTTGTCAAAATTGATATTTGCGTAAGTTGCCTGCGTTGCGTTTGAAAGGTGCTATTTATATGAGATTCTGGAAACTAGCTTGGTTTTCGATTTTTCGGTATGTTTACTTGTATGGCTAATTATAGTTTTCACTATTTTTTGAATTTACTTCTATCGATGCGTAAAAGGTGCGATAAACAAGACTTTGAACTCTATTCTTAACTGTTTATAATTTTAACTATATAAATAAAACATACCAATCTTTTAATAAATTTGGACAATAATATTTGTAATATTTATAACTTCATACAAATGATTATAATTAATTATTTTTAATTACTGAACTTAATTGATTGCACGGACTAATTAATCAAACGAATTTGGAGTTTGCTTGACGATAATATCATGTGAGATTCTGCATCTTTTCATCTCTTAGCAAAATCATGTCAAAGTTTTGGCTGCCTCAATCTCGATGCAATTACATCATTTTTCATCTTAATGTGAATTCATAATCGAGGCTTTTATAAAGGATACTTTTTAATAAACAAAATAACAAACTTTTCAAGGGAAACCATCACCTTTAAATTCTGAAAAAGTTTACCGGAATAAAAAAACTAAATCACGCGAAAAAGTATTAAAAGTCTTGCATTAATTTTTGGCGGTACATATTAAATATGTATATACATATTATATACTATACCAATGTTAAACAAAAACATCCCCGTAATAATGAACGCAAAAGTGACGTAATTTATTCGTTCCACCGTGCGCATAAGTATAATACCCGCAGCGAACCATCTCGCGTAAACGATAAATCTCGAAATTTCCAATTTGTCGTTGACACGAGTTACCTCACCTCCCGTACTTGCACAAATGCACGCGTTACGACACATGTAAATAACTGACCTCCGTCATATATATTGTGCATATCAATGCACGCCCCGCCTGCAGTTGTCACCTTCTCTCCTTCTCTCTCTCTCTCTCTCTCTCTCTCTCTCTCTCTCTCGCTCTCAACAATAGACGCAGCTGAAATCTCGTCATCCTGAGGTGTTTTATTTTCAGACCGATCCTTTCGCCGCCTCAAGGCGAGCGATAGCTTTATCGGCACTTTGCTCTCGACAGAGTGGATGTATATCTCATTGCGTTATTTATGCCCCGGCGGGACTGGCAGGTGAAATGTTTGTTTTGTTTTTCGCGCGCAAGGGTGCGTCTCTCCGCGAGCGTCAGGTGCCTCGCTCATTAACACGCACATGCACACGCGCGCGCTCATTTATTTTTAGTCCCAAACTCTTAGACGGCTTTTCCCACAATTTCGCGCCGTGCCGATTGCGCGCGTGTCCACCGAAGCTGTAAAAGAAGCAAAGAAAAAAAAGAGAGCGAGAGAGAAAGAAAAAAAGGGAAAAAACTGCACACAATACCCGCGATAAGAGTTCTCACGTGTGGAGCAGCCTCCAATTGGCTTTTAATCGTTCGATAACGACTTCCGGCGCGCGACACAATGCGATTTTTCCTTCCGCGATTCCCGGGAATCGCGGCTGATTCATCGCCGCCGTTGCCGCTCTCTATCTGTGCGCGTATAGAGCGCGCGGATGACGACACACGGGGACCACCTCTCGGCGATAATGATTGAGCGTCGACGACGGGATTTACGTAACGCGCGTGTGTCGTGCGCGCGCGCGCGCGCCTCGGAAGTGGATTTTGAACGAGAGCGCTTTAGAGGTCAATGAGTGCAAGTGCCTGATGCAAGATGTCGTAATGGACGTAGATGAGTGGGAATATCGTGCTTAAATTTCAATTGTTAATGTCGCGCATGTTTCTCAGCTTAGCGATGGCCATATAGCGTGAATTGAGGGAATTGATCAAATCGGAAATTGTGCGCTCTTGCTGGATAGTTGTGATGTAACGTCGCATGTGCGAATCTTTTTATATCCTCTCGAAAATAGCGTATTCTCTCGCAGCCATTGTAATTACTCTTTTATTTTTTATAGTCCCGCAGCGGGGGCTGAAAGACGGCTGTAAAATTTGAGTTTCGCGCCGTAAACTAGCACCAATTGCCCCGTGATTTTTATCTGTAACAACAATGCGCATCATTTTACTGAATAAGAGTTTAAAATACTTCTATCTTTGAAAAAACTTTGGATCACATGATTTTTATTCATTATTCAAAGTCTTTTCGTTAATAAACTTGAATTTTATGGCGGAATCAAATTTTTAAATATAATTAATTGAAAAAAGTAATTAAATATAAGTAAAAATTCGTAATAATGTATCGAATGTTACAGGTCATTATAGTGCGCGGTGTTAAGAAGAAAATTGAAAGATAATTTATACTTTGAATTTATCTCATTATTTAAACCAGCGCCGCAAATTAATTAATTTTACTTCCTGTTAGAAGAGGAAGTATATAATTATCTCGTGGAATTCGTAGATGCGAGGATGCGAATAAGCACCGTCTGAAAAGTAAGATAAAAACATTATGACTAACATTTCTACTTCTATGCATATTTAATCTTTGCGCGAAGATGGTAATGAGTAAGTATAGTGTGATTCATCTGCTTCAACTTAAAAAAAAAAAAATATATATATCTGCATATCGTATAATCATCGGTACATAACACTTTCGCGAATCAAACATACGGATTACACTCGATCGCCTTATATGGCTACGCCTTTCGATCCGATTTTTATCGCAGAAATTGTATACGTCCGACGAAAAATCGTCGAACTCCGCGATAAACCTTGATCTTGATAAGGAATCGATTTCAGCTATTGCGTGATTATACATGTGCGCGAGGAAAAACGGACAATAGCAAAAAAAAGATAAAAATGTAACACGTGTATATGTACCGACGCAATTGATTTACAAATTACAGCAGCTGTTTCACATCCAACATGATATCCATGCGAGCATTACCGGAATCGTTGACCCAAATTCAATCCCATGACTAATCCTCTCTAAAAACGCTCCACTTCAATTCCAAAGGCCAGCGCCCAGTGCAATATAGCGGCGCAGCGCGGCAGCAAATGAAATCGGTAAAAATGAAAAGCAAATTAGCCGGAACCAGAACAATGCTTAGCGCCGCAATCGCTTCGTCCCATTCGTCGCTTTGCGTAATTAGTAGGAGGATAGAATCGACGTCGCCCACTTCATCTCTCTTGCGTGCAAAACGCTCAGGACGTCACGCCCGGTGTCTGTGTGACGTAGATGACGCCGATCCTTTACGGTATTTCGAACCGGTTATACGTTCCCGGCTGTTTTGCTTCTTTTCTCTATTCCATCGCGACGGAATTGCACCGGATGTGTTGCCTGCTTTTTACGTATTTTCGGCTCCAATTTCATTGATTTTTTTTTTGTTTCTGTTTTTTGCAATCTTTTTTTTTGGGTGCTGGGTTCGAAATTTAGAGGATGAGTTTTGCTTCTCGGAAGAGACGATCGTTAAGGTTGATACGCGACAAACACGATTTTGGAGGTTTGCTGACCACCGCGAATTTTTCCTCGGGATTTTTATCGCAAAAAGGCGAAATTCCAACAACTTCGGAGTTGTTTGATTAAAAGCCAACTATAGCGACTGGAGGTGCGCCGGTGATGCAATTGTTCGGAAAACAGCGAGGAAAATAGTCTGTTATCAGATTTACTTATTATGTGCAGTTGAGAAAACGATTACGCAGTATTATTAAGCCGATTTTATTTTTGCAACGGTGTACGTCAGCGTCGAAACATCTTTACAATTTGCGTTGCATTAAAAAAATTGATTGTTTATCAGTTACGAACGGTCGTGGCTATAAATAAAACGCATTATGTCACAAACTATGAAATTGCGAGGTGTTGCAATAATAATATTATTTAAAGCCTTCGAAGTAGAAATGCTAAAGTATTTTTCTTTGTACCGATTTTTCAATAAACTGAAATTTTTCGTTTATCATGGCATTATGCTTCTTTAAAGGAAATTACAATAAATTGTTAGAACAAAAATTAAAAAACTGCGATCATAACAAAGTAATAAAAATAATGTTTATATTGTAATTCTTTTGTTTATATTTTATATATTGTAATAAAAAACGTAATGATTATATTTTATTACCTGACATGTGTTACACATTTATAAATTTTTTTTCTTCGACTCCAAAATCAACTAAAGCCAAAATTTTGATCTTTTTTAAATATCTATATTCTATATACATTTTACGCAAGGATCGATAACATAATTTTTAGAATATTCAAAGTAAATAGTTTCAAATTAATATAATTATTTTAAGTTATATTTAATCAATAGCAGATTTTTCAGTGCATAGTATTTTTCTAATTATTTTTTCTTTTCCATTATTTTGTTTCTTCGTATCGCTTCCTGCATGAAGTAACGAAAATAAAACAAAATTTATTTATGAACAATATACGTACCTTTAAGAAAGCAAAGTGTCGAATTAGTCATCAGTTATGAGCGTTTTTCTTGTATAATTTGCGACTCATTTACGCATTCATTATAATAAACAAAGTTCGAGTGTAGCGTAAAGAGAAAGGTCAACAAATTCTGCGGAAGACGACAGCTGTGCTAAATTCAGGTGTAAAACAATGCAAGTTTTGGAGATTTGTCATCAGCTACGCAGAAACCTTTTGCTTTCGAGCACGTGCTAAAGTAATAAAAAATAGTTTGAGTCATACGCAGATTCATTCAGGAAACGTTTTTTACATGATAATATGCGTACAGTTCGCCGACAGCTGTAATATGAAGATTTATCTAGCCTAGAACATACTTAACTATTTTTGTGGAAATGACATCACTTGCAGTGCACATTTATTTCTCCAGTCAAGCAGAATTAGGGTTTGGGTTATAAATTAAAAATTAAAGTCTGCGATAAAAACACCAGGTAAATGATTGTGCATTATTTCAATAAATGAGTTATGTAATCGTTATAGTAATGGAAGAGAGTTTGATGAAATTGAAGGTTGAATATAGTAATCATTTCATTGAATGTATTATTTATTTGAACCAAGTCAATATTCTATACGGTGCCTAACCTTTCTCAAATTATAGTTTATTAAAAATTTGGTTTGTGATAAACAATTTTCATTTAATGTAGTCCTACACACGTTAATAATCTATGCTTAATTATTAAAATGAATTTAGTGTTTATAAATCATTTTGAATATACTATAAATTGTTATTGAATTATCTATACTGATAATTATCTAATAATTATTACGGAATTTTCTCTACATGACAATTTTTAAATTGATAAATTACCACGAACCTAACGCATTTAACTAATGGGTATCCACGCTAAGGATATATTTGTTTACGCTTTACATTTAGTTCAACACGTTGAAAATTAACAGTAATGCTCAATAATAGTGTTAATATAGCGTAGTTTTTTCTACCGAAATTTTGTACTCAATATTCGTTCAATTAAAATCTAGCAATTTTCTTCCCCTATTCAGATTTATTAAGCCTTATACATGTGTATTAACAAGTAGAAAGTATCGAATCAATTCTGCAATTGGAATTTCCTATAAATAATCCCATACATTAATCGATACATACTTCACTTGGAAAAATCCATATACCAACGGCTCTCACTCCTCGCTGCACCCGTACTGTACGAAAGTTTCGCAACCGAAAGACGCGAGAAAAAAAATCGGCTTATCTTCCGCTTTGCGAAACCTCGCACGCTCGAGAAGCTGCCAGAGGCGCCGTTATCCGATCCTGTACTCTGCTGCCGCTGAGCCGAGCGTGGGTGGACGTATAATAATGAAATTCGACGCGCTCGCCGGAGGCTTCGCTAATTTCCAGAGCGCAATATCGAGCGCGAGAATCGATAGCGTACGAAGCGCGTTGTTTACGCTCTCATACGCGACACGCTGCACAGCAGTTCAGGGATGCTGCGGGGAGTAATAAAATTCAAGGCTTTTTGGGAGTGCTGCTCGATGATCTGTGTACGCATTGAAATCGGTAATTTTTTTTTCTCATACCGCCGGCTTCTCCGATCGACGCGATATAAGGTAAGCCGGGAGAAGACACTTCAAGGCATGTATTTTAATTGCTTTTTAAAAATTTAATTGTGTTCAAATGTATATTGTGATCTGCTGATTATGCGAGCATTGTATTAATATTTATTTTAGGCACGACTGCGACACAGGAGAGTCTTACAGTTTTATCATTCCGCTCAATTTTTGACCGATGGGGCTGTTGTTGGCAAGTACTCGTCTTAAACGATAGAAATAGCAGGCTCTTATCGTTTTCGATCGCTTAGTTATCTTTGGATTGCGAGCGCTTTTTGTTTATTTTATATTCATGTTTAAGAAGATATGGTTTGTGATTCAATTATCTCGCAGAAATTGGTTGCGATAAAGCCAATTATATTTAAGAACTTCTCTTGAACTAATAAGGTGACAATGAACATTTTGACCCGATCAAAAACATCTACATTTTAAATATACGGTCATTTTGAAAAACCTTACCTCAGATGTAAATCGCTTCACGAAACGATACAAAATAGGCAATGTCTTTTATTGTTATTATTATAAAAAAATACATAAAATAGTATAATTAAAATCAATCAGTTTTGATGTTTTTAGTCTTTTTTAAATTTATTTAATATTCCAAAAAAAGGTTAATACTTCATCTTCGATACATTGAATTTTGGTTTAGTCTTTTTTGTTATTTTTTATAGAATTTATTCAATAGACTAAAGAAATTGTCCAAGCGCGCTTATCGCACGTGTAGATTCTTTTTTCCTTGGAATTAAAAACAAGTGAAACCCGGTTAATGAAATTTTTGTATAACGTTCTGAATTGGCTCTTTTCAATATAAACGCTATTTCCTCTTTCTAAAGTGATTGTAAAGTGCTGAGCAGAAGATGGCCATAAAAGTAAGCTTATAAATATAATAGATATACTTTATGTATGCATTAGTTGTACTATTACCATTTTCTGCTTATTTTCCCTGTTTATTTTACTTTTCTAAATGTGAAGAACTCATTTTTATACAATCTTACTAATCAAACAATAAGATTCCTCAGAATCTACATCGGATTTTATTCACGCATTTGCGAATATTTGAATAATTGGTAACTGTTTTCCGTTCAATCAAAGTTTTATTATTTGTCAGCAAAGCATTAAGTCTTGCATGAATAATTTTACTTTTAAATTTTATATATTTTTATTTTAGTTTTTTTCTTGCGTACTATAGCATCTTCGATTATTCGTTACCGAGAAATTGTAAATAATTATTATCCAGATCACCTTCGTGCAAAGTTATAGCTCTGTTTACTTCGATAAGTCAGCGCTTCTCTAGGTACTTCAAAGAAATCATAGAGACATCGTATAAATGTCATCTTGGCTAGCGTTTGTTGAGGCGATCTGAAAAATTAATATGTATACATAGGCATTGCAAGCTCTGCCAAAAGGTCCCGCTCGTATATAACGAATCTCGTCTCCGAAAACAACCGGTGCAAGACTTGCTTCAGATGTAAATATTTATTAATAAATAGTCAAGGAGTTATATCTATATAAGTGCGCGCACGCGCGTTTTACAACCATCTGCAGCATATATGCAGATAGAATTGGCACAAACCTTATACTCCCAAGTCCATAATTTTTGCGATAAAAGAGACGTTATGCGCTCGGGAGAGTCGAAAAATATCGCGTAAAAAGTAAATCGTTAGAAATTCTGCAGAAATTCTTCTCCTGCTGCCAAGCTTACTGTGTACATATTATATCGAAACCTTTTTCGCTTTGACGTCACACGAAAGCAGGTTTATCAAGTTTTATACTATAGTATGGAATTGATGTCGATTCCAATGGCTGTTATTTAAATTGTTTTTCTTCGCGCAGAGGTCGTTTGCTTCGATTCCAAAATTAAAAAAGATGTAATGATGGCTATTCAAATGATGATAGTTGCATTAAATCAACTTGAAAAATCGCTTTGAGTAATTATGAGATTTTGAAAAATTATGGAAATTTTTTTAAGAAATAGTTTTATGGAGTACACTGTTCGCTATGTCTCTACCATGTAATAATTTCATGCATTCTGGATTTTATTGTCTGAATTATTTAACTTATTAATGAAATAAGATTGATTACTCCTTGACGTTCAATATCACGCTATTTCACTAAAATCGCTGTAATTGTGCTAAAAAAATCATATACAAAAAAGCTCAAAGCATTTGAAAATCTCAAATTTTTTGTGTACTTCTGTGCATATTTGTGACATTAAAAATATAATTTCTTCCCCCTCTAAATTCTGATTTAAAAAATGCTTAAAAACACGAATTTTTATTTTAATTAGTTAGCTATTTATTAAGAATTAATTTTTTAATTTTTTTAATAATGGCACCGTATAGGGAGTATACGAAAATAGTAGGAATGACACTATTCCCCAATAAATTTGTTGTTGTTTTTATCAAATTATTCAAGCAGCTCTAATGTAAGAATAAAAATTTGCAATTTGGGACTTAATGGGTTAAAAGTAACTTGTTTTCAAAGAAAAATCTATGAATTTTAGTAGTTCATATGATTCAGAGGTACTCAACTATGGATTAAGTTTAGATACTTGATTTGTAAATCGTTTTATATCATTACTTAATGAAAAATGCTAAAAACTAATGGAAATTCATGAACTTTGTTGATTGTACACCACTTTATTTAACCGTACTACTATTGCTTGTTTTTCATCTTTGAAAATATTCAAAATATTTCAAGACTATTTATACTATGAACGTATATTTTAAAAAGATTGCTACGTTGAAAAGACATTAAGGAAAACAAGAACACAAGAGCGAAGTCACTAGTTCAAGTAAAAAGCTCCTTGAGCAACCTAAGCTTATTTTTCGCAAGAAGTTCAAAGAAGACCGTGAAGCAAAGCTGTTGTAAATCAATCTATTCCCGCAATGACAATACTCGCACTTACACACACACACACACACACACACACACACACACACACACTGACTCTTCTGCCTCGCCTATTTACAATTCATGATTCATTGTATTCGTAGCTGGCAGCACTACTCGCGGCTTATAATTAGGCGGATCGATTAGCTATCGGCCGATTTCTCGGTAGAATATATACTCTGCCCCTTTGCATCCTCTCGAAATTTATATAGCGTTCGCAGAATGTGATCCGCTTGGCAGACGAGTCAAATGGCTTCTCAGAGGCGCTGGCGCTTGTCGCAGCGGCCTACATCCTTCGCGTGCCAGCCGAACTAGCTTTATATCCGAGTGTCTTCGATCGATCCCCGGTAGAACGCGCGTCTATTGGGTGCACACACGTGTTTGTCATTTTTCGGCTTCGCGGCGTGCGAGGAGTTCGCTTGAATTAGATTGCTATTTTTGAATTTGAATTTTGATGTATTTTTTTTATCGATGTTGATGAATCGTGGTAGGCGGAATAAGGAGGGGGGGGGGGGTTGAATACAACCACCTGGTAAAAAATAGACAAAGTGTGTTTGGCTACGTGTTGATCGGTCGGGAGGGTTTTTACACAAGGTTGTTATGCGTCTACAGTCTACACTTATTGTATGAAAATCAATATAGATTATGCGAGCGGAAACGTTTGTGTTATGCGGTAGGTTTTCTTTTTAAAATATTTATTTCTAGTCGACACTATTAAGTAAGAATTTTAATTTTATTGATAATAAGAATAATTATGTTAATAATAATGTAATATTAGATATAAAATGAAAGTGATACCAAATAAAAATAAACATTAATTAATTAATTCATTCATGAATTTCATTTAATAAAAATAATCAAACATTCACGCATTTTTGCTAAAGACCTCTGAATTACTAGAAAATTTATTTATATTACTATATTGATATTGTTAATTAGATAAAAGAAGGACATGAACATTACAAATATACTTAAGAAATGATAAGGATTAAATTTTAAAAATCTTGCTGATAATAATAGTTAAAAATAAAATAAAGAAAAACAGTAATTATATAGAAATTAATTCATAACGTATTAATTAATTTTATTCAATAAATTTGTCAACAAATTATAAATCAGTGGAAGAAGAGAAATTATTAATGTTCGTTAATATTGAAGATAAAAGAATCTTATTGTCATCACTTCGCACCGTTACACCAAAAACCAAGTATCTTTTTATTAACACGATACAATCAAAGAAAAGCAGTATATTCGGGCAATAAACGCCAAACCGTGACTCATGACCGAGAGCTTTAATCAAGCCGTACTGATAGTAGAAGCCAGTCGCGCAATGTTAACCAATCAGAATTCCTTCTAATTCGTCAAAGCACAAAATCTCCGCGATCCATCATAAAATCTCTCCAAATTACAGATCCTTATCCGATCTCCTAACCGCGTCCAGCTCTGACAAATTCAATGAAACGTACTTTACGCCCGAGCTGCGCCACAGGGTATCGCTACGCATATATACACGCTATACACACACGCGCACAGCCCTGCCCGCAGGACGAATTTAATCCGAAAGTGCGTGCTGCGCGTCGCGCGGTAGAAAATTTGGCGTGTGTGCGCGCGCGGGGGACTTTACAGGGGGCACGCGATCCGTCGTTTCGCGCTATCGGTGTCGTTCATCTCTCGCAAAATAACACGAGCCGTATTTTCATTAAGAGCGGTTTTCGCTGTATCTATACATCATATATGCGTACAGCCGTGCCGAGACGCGCGCACGCCACGCAGTCCGCGGAGATTAGCTCGACGAGCGCAATTTAAAACTCGATCCCCCGTGCGCGGCACTCTGAAAAATCTGACATACTTTGCCCGCGAAAAAGCATAAATTCAAATGCGTACAAAGCAGATGAATTGCATAAGCCGCGAATTAAAAAGGCATTATCGCCGCTTACGAAACATTCGTCCCGCTTAACGAATCGTTACACGCCGTGTGCGTATTATACGCGCCTGAAAAATATTGCACGAGCTGTGCGGAGCATCAAGAGAGCAGAGAAAGAGAGAGAGAGAGAAAAAAACATAAAGGAGCGAGCGAAGCGCACACGAGGACGAGAAAGAAGTGGGAGGACTCGAGAAATCCTTGACTTTTAACCGCGAATCGTAAATTATTCCGAGGTCGCGCGCGCGCGCGCGCGTTTTATGTTTTCCGCTGGCGGCGACTCTCCTATTGTGTTTCCACCCACGCAGAAGGGGGCAAAAAAATGGCCCACCGAAAAATCTCTCCTATCTGTCTCGGATAGAGGATTCAGTTCGCCGCTGCGAATAAGAAGCTTCGCCGAGAGGAAGGAAAGACATAAAAGGGTACATGTGTCGCACTTCTTTCCAGGGCTTTCCGGTTTCCTTACGACACTCCTATTCTCCTTCTTTGCTGTATAATGCATGTGTGGGTGCTCGCGGGGAGAGATAACAAAAATTTCT
This sequence comes from Philotrypesis tridentata, assembly GCA_018906965.1. Lineage (NCBI taxonomy): Eukaryota > Metazoa > Arthropoda > Insecta > Hymenoptera > Pteromalidae > Philotrypesis > Philotrypesis tridentata. The sequence continues at coordinate 1,046,628 of JACCIB010000016.1, read as the reverse complement.
CTACGAAAAATTTCGGCTGTTAAACTATGGTTACGAGGGAGACGTTTCTTCGAAATTGAAGCTGAAAATTCTTTGGTTGATGATGATGCTTTAGATGCTGTGTTGCAACATTTACCGAGATTAGCGTGTGGTAAAGGGACGAAAATTTAAAATGTATAATTCATATGTCGATGGCGAACACGAAAAAAGTTATTATTAACAAAAATTCATAACTTTAATCTGGAAAATTACCTTTTCTTAATATTTACTGCAAATATTGTGTATATTGAATCATTTTTATCAACCCTTAAATTTAATGGATTTCATGCTGATCAGGACAAATCGCATACATATAAAAATGTCATTATAAAAATGTGATTAGTTGCGCCACAAAAAAATAATGCTAAAAATATGATTTTATTATAATTCTAAAATTTGTAATAAATATGTAAAAACCTATTCGAATTTTTGCTAATTTTTAGTTTATAAAGTACACAACATTAAAGTATTTATTCAATCATCAGTTGCATTTTATATGCAGTGCAATTTTTTAACATAATTTTCTCGAAATATTAATAATAATCTTACATATATATACTTTATACATTCACAGAACGTTTCAAACAAGATCTCACCTGAAAATTTGGGTAAAAATTCCTCAATATACCTTCCTACTTTATACGTATGTCTTTTCTAATACTAATTTAATTACACTCAAGGCTTTAACGCCGATGTTCTCCGTCATGTTCAATTTGAATAAAAACCAGAAATTTTGAAAATTCGTCGCTCTAATATAATGAAATAGAACAATTTGAGCGCGCGCGCGAAGCACGTTCTCGCCTCGTAATGCATAGAAAAACCGAGAGGCGTTTAAGGACGATTACCCACCCCTCGCGCAGTTGTGCAAACACAATTCTCATTAGCGCCAAAGCAAGTCGTCGGCAGCCACCCCCTCTATAACCGTAATATACTTTTAATCAAATTAAAAGCATCCCGGCCATAAATAAAGGTTATGCATAGGCGATAAAAATTAATGCATAACACAACGTCTTTATATGTATTTGCCAAAACGCTCAGCTAGCCGTGAACGTTTCACTTAGCGGCCTCGACTCGACTTCTGAAAAGTGTATATCACTCGGGAAGGATAAATCAAGCGCCGATGCGCGCGAGGGAGAGAGAGAGAGAGAGTCAGACACGCGGTGTAATCCCCGTAATGCAATTCTCGCGCGCAACTAATTCGGCAAAGTGAGCAAATGGCTCGCGCGACTCTCGAGGACGACACCCTCTCCTAATGAATATCCACGCATAATCATATATATAAAAGTTTTCTTGAGGGGAGGCTCGTGGAGATGGAAGGGGGCTTACTGTCGGCCAGTTTAATGATTGACAACTTTTGAAAAAGTATATCCAAATGTTCCGGAAGCGGTAGCTTGGATTTCATGTTTTTTTAAAGTAATGCAGGGGAATCAATCAATTAATAAACAAATATTTATATAATAGTCTTTGTTATTCCCTTTTTTTGAGTTTTGTATAATCGACATATGCATGAAATAAAACAAATAAAGAAAATGCAATTAAAGAAATGGTGTGCGGTCGCGATTTACTTCACCTGACCCACCGATGAATTGGGATCGTTTTTAACGTGTTGTTTAATTTCCTTTTTTTACATTAATTTTCTAACGCATGTATACTGATATATTGCTGATGCGTTAGTTTTATTCTTAACGGGATGTATATAATTCTATCAGACAGAATCTTAGTATATTTTTATCTTTTTATTTTTTAATTCATTTTTAATTCTAATTACGTAATTGGATATTCTTGACAAGGAATCCTGGAAATAACATCCGTCAGCCAAACCAAGGACTAATCATAATTTAACTATATATATATGCGATGCTATCAAATCCCTTATTCATCAAAATAAAATACGATGCGACAGAAAGTCTGCAGCAAAATTTATGAACTTTTATATCTTTGGAGAAATATAGTTTTAACTCGATACGTGACTAAAAACCAATCGATCTCACGGTAGCGAAAGACACTGTCCACACACGAGTATCGGTATAAAAAAGAAAAAATCGATACGTATACACCGAAGAAAAAGAATCGAATATAGTTTATCAAGTACACATACCGACTGTACACTAGTATCGGGTGTAGGAGCACTCCAGCTTTGTGCAATCAAGCTCGATCAATTAGCGTATTTGTCCGGGGGTTTTTTCTATGTGCAACGCGCGCGTCCCGTTACCATAGCTATACCCTCTCTTTATATGCATGTGGCGTCCATACATATATATATATGCGCGCACCTCGCGCGACACGCGCGTGCATCCGTTGGGCTCTCCGCGTTTTTCCCCGCTTCCACGAGTTCCGAGGACGAAAATCAATACCCTTCGGTCCCCCGCTAGGCTCCTAAATTGCCGGGAGAGCTCTGCACACCAGTATATCCAACTGTACACGGGGGCGAAAGTCGCCGAAGCGTGCCACCCCAACGTCTATGTGTACTCCGCGCGCGCGCGCGCGCAACGTCTAGCTGCCGATTTCCGTCTGCGAAAACTCCTTTTTTCCCGGCGTCTAGCTCGACCCTTCCCCAACTTTTGCTCACTTTCTCTTCCTCTTTTTTTCTATCTCTCTCTCTCACTCTCTCTCTCTCTCTCTCTCTCTCTCTCTTTCTCTCTCTATAGATATATTGCTGCAGTGATGCATTGCCGCGAGTGTATGTATACAGAGAAAGAGAGAGGAAATCAGATCATCTCTCCCGGCTGTCCGTTTCTGATGCCAGATTGCGGATGATGTATGTTGCGTGTGGGTTCTTGCCGATTCTTTCTTTCTTTCTCTCTCTCTCTCTCTCTCTCTCTCTCTTATCTCGCTCGCCGTTTCTTAATTCAATTGAGCGGCTATCGCATGTGGACGAAAAATGACGGACATTTTTCAGGGACAGCCGCTCGGCGCAATTTCTTGAGTCGTTTGTGTCCGTGAAGCAGAGCGATCGAACCGATTTATTGGTCGATTTTCTCAGCGGTTATGTGGCTATTCGGCTTGCTGTACTTTGCATGCACAAGCTCGCTGCTTTTTATAGTCTACAGATTAGATTGCATTTTTTATTAAGCTCCTTTTAGAACTGAATTATTTTTGTGCGAAAGAAAAGTTGTTTTCGGTATTGTGCATTACCTTTTGCAACGTAAGTGATCATTAATTTTGGGGTTCAAAAAAATTTCGAGAGCGTTTTTGAAAAGTTTAGTCGAAATGTAGTGAAAAATTTCAAACGTTCAATGGTTCAAATGTTCCATATTACCTATAACTACTACATATTACAAATATAATACGTCATAATTGCACAGACTTGCTGGCATACCAAAATGTATTGTTTTAGAGTCACTATCATGATTCAAATATTTGTAAAGTCTTTTTTTCAAATCATGAATAATTAAATAAAAGTGAAACAGAAAATCGGTAAGATGACCGTCCGTTTCACGTAGAATAGTTGTCGTTTAGCAGTCAAATTACTATGCACATACACGTACGCTAAAGATCGCATTTCTCAATTCGATTTTCGATAAATACGAAGCAGATATCGGCACCAAAAAGCGAAAACCATAGGTCTCGATTATCGGCTTCTGTTGCGTCTGAAAGCCGCGACTGAAGAACCGGTAGAACGAAAATTTCGAGGAGAAACGTATACACTGCGCGCGAGCGTACGAAAAAAAGTCCATTAGCATAAAGCAAAATGATATTCCAACGTTTCCCCGTAAGGATATCGCCTGGCAGACGCATAAAAAAGGCTTTTCGCATGTTAATCCATCCTTTTCCCTCTCCCTCCCCACCCACCACATCTCCGTCTGTCTCTTTCGGCCGCTAACGAAGTTAGCGCACTCGTAACGCGAGTCACGCCCCGCCGCGAACTTTCCCGTTTGCATATATATACATATAGCCGGTGCAGATGCGCTCCTCGCCGGTGTGTCCGTGCACGCGAGCACGTTCGCGACGTCAGCCGGTCGGCTCTTTCAATTGGGGGGAGGGGGGAGAGTGTATGCATGTTAGATATGTGCATTGTGCTATCGCGGATCGTTCCGCTGGAATTTCAGGAATTTTGTTGAATGAGGGCGATGATTTTTGTCCGTTGTACCGAGAGAGAGAGAGAGATAGAATGAGAGAAATAACTTGTAGATACTCACAATGAAATGCGTTTCTCGGAAGCGAGCGATTGTTTTAGATTAATGTCAACTCAATTCAATGGACTGAATTTTATTCGATTAATTGTTTTCTTTAATTGATACGTACGTTAACTAAAATCAGAGCTCTAATTACATTGGTGTAAGTTTTTAAACGATTGTTTATTTTGTATTTACGCGATGAATCTTCAAATTTATTTCAAATTTTTTTTTTCGAAAAAGATTAATGCAATATTTATTTGTGTGTAATGCATGTTATTGGTTTTTTTGACGAATGGAGGAAAAATGTGGTGCATTTTAATTAAGTCAATTAAATATTTCTTTGAATTTTTGTAATTATTTAATTCTCAGTTTTCTTTCGATAAGTATAATTTGAGCTATATAAACGAAATAGTTTTTAAAATACCATATGAATGTTAGCCACTTTGCGTTCATGGACTGTAAAGCACCAAACGTTATCATGAATCGATTTTGGAATGAAAAGTATCTCGAAACCATTTTGAACAAATTTTATCGATCCAAAAATAGCATATCATTTAAAACAAACAGATGTAATGCAACTATTTTAGTTTAGATTATTTTCGAATTTCGGCTACATTCGCGATTTCGAAAATTTTAACTTCTACACAGCTACAAAGCTGAAGTATACGTTCACATTGTTCGCCAACTGTACGAAGTTGACAAGAGCTGCTTCGATAAAGTATGCGTGTGTAGAGCTTCGCCAGTGTAAAAACGATAATCAAAGCAAAAAATTTCTTCCAGAAGCTCGGCAGTCTAGGGAAGAAGGCGTAATCGGGTCATTGCAAATGAATTCCTGGAAAATCGCTTATTTTGCAACGGCATCGCCGGCGTATACGCTAAGATTTTTTAGGTCGCGCATACATATACGCTCTTTTATTCTCGGTAAAACCGCGAGGTCTTATCTGCGCGCCGAGCGAGTACACACATGCACTCGCCGCTTATTCGATGCGGCCACGCAGTGCGCGCAGCCGGATTCTCGGAATCGAGAGGAGAGAAAAAACAAAAGTCGCGCGCATACGGCCTATGCAAAATTAATTGTTTAAAAGCGCAAAATTAACGTGGAAAATATTGCCGCGCGCGGACGATTTCAAAAGACATCCCCCTGCGCTCGTTGTACACGTGTACGTGTTCTCTCATTGTGAAGCATGTATGTCTGCGAAGGTAGAGGCACGAGAGATATATATTACAATTAAAAGGAAACGCTCGAAGAAATGCCCGGAGGCGCGCGCGGGTCACGTAAGAATTATATGCAGCCGCGCGCGATATATTCCAGTCGCGTACGCCAGCGATATTACAGCCGCGAGGATCCATCGTCTGGAATGACAATTGCTCTTATCGATCCGCTCGATCGATCTAATGCAAGCGGCCGCTGCAGCGCTTTGACGCTGGCTGTATATCTGTGTATATACCCATACTGTGCGTCCACATTTCCAAGGTTTCTTTTGCTGAGGAAATTTCGAGATTTTCCTGCTGTGCGCGTACTGCTCGTTCGCTGTACTTTCGCTAATCTGTTTATGTATGTTACACGGGAGAAAATCTAGGGGAGAGTTATCTGGTATTGTTTATAATATTATAATTTGTTCTGTATTTAAAAAATATCGCAACTATATATTTTAAGAGACAAGAATAAATGGAAAATATAATTATACGTACAATACTACTTTTTATATATTTATTTATTTTTTTTTTTTGGTTAAATTTTAATTTCATAGATCAGGCAGTTTAGGCACGAGTAATAAATTAAAGTAAATAGGCAGTGAATGGAAAATACTGATTTCGCTAACTTTGATCCGCTCTCGGATCCGCTGCAATTGGAAGGCACTTGATAAAAAATAAACTGCTGCTAAGTCTCCAGCACTTAGGTTCCTTCTCATCGGCATTTTCTCACATATATTAATATACTTTTCATACATTAAGATACTTTACGTGCATGTATTAATATACTTTTCTTCACTTCCAGACATTATGTTTTGAGTGTTTAAAGCAAATTTTTAAAAATAGAAGGACGCAAAAATACAATTATTAGTTATTTATTAGATTAACGATTAACTTCAAATTTTTTAGATTGTAGTATTATGCAGAGGGCGTTAATTAACTGTAAATTAAATGTATTAATTAAGTAATTAAATATATATAATGGTTTACAAGTTTGCATGTATTTCAGGTTTTCTGAAGTATGCTATCAACAACTAAACATTAACTGAACATTACTGCCTGCATCTTTTGTGCAGCGGATTCTTTCATTTTGTTCTAAACCGTAATATATTCAACGTTCAGCAGTTCCTTAAAAATATCTTCTTCATATTTTTTCCGCAAGTCCTGAGGCATTCGTGAAATGAAACGATCCATAGCAATAAAATGTTCTGCGCATTATATCAACAATTGAACTTTCTTTTCAATTGTATATAATTTGTTGTATGAAAAATGATTACCTGCGTAAGTTTCATAGTTGTCGAAATCATATGTATCTATTCGGTGACTACACTGAAAGATTTCAAAACCACACTCTTCGATCATTTTCTTTATCGCTTCTCTTGGGTTGATTACGTTTTGAAAGTAAGGTATCGCGTTTAAATGAGCCTGTTGCAAAAATCTAGATGAACGTATGATCTATGATATTGAAATTAAAATAGGTTAGATTCCATTATTACCGTCATGTAAGGTTGGTATTCTGGATGATCGTTATAGAGTTTCGGATAAACATTGTCTCGAAGATCTCTGGATGCAAGTAGTACCAAAGCTTTTCCTCCAGGCCGCAAAAGATCATAAATATTTTTGAAAGCTTTGCTATAAATGAAAATATATTGAATGCAGCATAATGCACGTAAGCTGTCAGGTTCTTGACAACTTACCAAGGCTGAGGACACCAATTGATGCAGAAAGTTGATATTGCAGTATCGAAGGCGCCAATCAAATGTGGTGCAAGCTTCTCTGTAGTTATATCGAGTTCCATAAAAGACAAACGCTCATTGTTAGCGTTCATTTTTTGAGCATATTCAATGGTATGTTTCTGTACATCAACCCCTAATAACATGATCACAAAAGAAAGTTTCAAAATCAAATGAAAATTGAAGTCTCAGTAAAAATGTAACTGCAAGAAATGAGAATTGTTTAGATATCTCAAACTTTTAAATGATTAAATAATCACAGTAGCTGTTCTCAGTGTAGTAAATTAACCATTAAAATAGTGAAGTTGTTTTTAAGCAGAGCAGTTTTACAGAATTTTTAATTGACTCTAACTTTAGCTGTCCATGTTAAAAATTATTATTTGAAATGAAAAAAATGAGTATCATAACATTTTCTTACCTGTAATACTGGCAGAGGGTGGTAATAGCGGTAGTATAAGCTCTGAAGTAACTGAACCTGGCCCACAACTTATATCAATACACTTGCCGTACATTTGGGCAATTTCATCTCTAAATTCATCTAAAAAATGACATACGTATTTTTCGAATATTTTTAGCTACCGTAAGATTTCAAATCAGCAAATGGGTTTAGGGACATGAGACAAAGTGGAAAATATTTCAAAAAGTTGTGATTCTCATGTGAAAGTAGAGACTTTTAATTGAAGGCTTAGGAAATTTTTCACCCAAAAAAACTGAATTTTTTTATTTATGTCGATTCATTTTTATACATTTTTTTCTCAAAAAAATTTTTAAGCCTTGAAGTCCCTATGTCCATTTGTTGATTTGAAATTTTACGGTAACTGAAAATATCCATGTCGAAGTCAATGAAATCTGGCTACGATTGGGATGGTCCAAATTTCAATTCCAATAGTAGGTTCCAGAAATGTTTTTAAAAAATTTTTCAAATGCCTGTGAAAAATTGGTTTAAACTTCAATTTCACTTTTTAAAATAACTCTTACAAATGCTGCTCCAAAGAAAAACAATCCACTTAAAATTTTAATTTCCATCTTCCAATATCAATAAAATCATATAAATAAATAATTTGTCGGAGGGTATAGCCATACTGGATAACTCTCGCCTGCAGAAATTCTCCGATACATAGATTGACACGAAAAGATACGCGTACAGAAAAAGTTTCTTTATCTATCACAATATGTAAGTACAGGAGAGGAGCTTCCTTATCTGCGCCTGTAGAACAGCTATATTTCACGTGAATTTCGAGGGTGCGCACCGGCATTTCTACCCTCGCGATTTTTTCTCTCGTCTCCCTGATTTCGAATCTATCGAGAGAGTCGATCTCCACGGGAACTAATCAATTATAAAGTGTACCGCAATTCGCGAGCAGCTCCCTGCCCCGCAACAAAAAAAATACCCGATCCCAAAAGTGAATATACAATTGAGAGCCTCTTGCTCTTCGCGGAAAAGTGATATTTCACGAGGATTTTCGGGGGCAAAAGTACAACGAGGGGCTGCAATCTCTCTCTCTCTCTCTCTCTCTCTCTCTCTCTCTCTCTCTCCCCCGAGCATCGAGAAACGTCTTTCCCTCTCTCTTTCTCTCTCGTATATAACTGAAATTTATGAAGCGTACGGTATATCGAGGCATTAAAATTCCTCGCTACACTTCCACCACGTGGGCGCGCGCGCGTTTAACGTGGAATACTCGAAATTAATGTATATTAACGACGCTGTTTTTCCATTGTGTTCTCTCTCTATCCCTCTCTCTCTCACTCTCGAGTGCAGCCCAGTCTCTTTTGTCCGCGTCTCGTACGTTCCTTACGTTTTATTGGGAGAACGTGAGTTTTGGATTATTGTCGAGATGTAGATTTTTTTATGGGCTGTAAAGAGACGAGGCTCTCCATACACGTCGACTTGGTATTCATCGAACGAAAATTGTTTTATCGAGCGACGCTTTTATAGTTGATGTCCGGGGGGTATGTGTGCTGTACTGCATTTACTACTTCTTTAGAGGAATGTTTGTTGCAGCGACGTGGCGAAGGGAGGGAGGGAGATGAAAAAAAGTTGCCGCTTGAGTACGTATTGATGTTCGATTGAGGGTAGAAGAAAAAAATTCGATGCTTACAACCCCTATACTTAACTTTTTTTTACTCTGATGCAGAGAAAAACGGTGGATGGGGTGATTGCATATCCCACAATCATTTTCTATGCATGACGTTTTCCATTGGCATGTATCCATTAGATAACGTAGATTTCATACCGTGCGCACATTTCTTTGTACTTATGTTTCGTTATAAGTATATGGGGTTTCGTAAATGTGTATACAGGATAAAAATGACAATTTTTTACCTTCTTAATGCGATTAGATTTCGGAATAATTATACTTTGCGTCGCAAAATTCAACTCAGTTTAGGGATGGTTTGAAAAAAATGAACGATAATTTTTATTGTAAGTTTCAAAAGAATAAAAAGTCTGTTAAAGTGTGTATGTATACGCAACAATTATTCATGTTATATACAGTATAAAATATAATATAATTTTAAGAATTTTGAATAAAAAAGCTTTAATTTGATAAAAACGTACTTCATAATAAAATTATGAATAATTGAAGCAATGGGAATATCGTGATAAATATTATTTTGTAGAAATTTCCTTTTTCTCCAAACACTCACAACTTTTTGATAAACTTTTTCATATAGAGAAAAAGAATTAACTTTGCGGTTAATATTATGATGATATATTCATAGTTAACCAATATTTTTGATGCGATAAAATCATGAATTTGAATGTTATTTACCATCGTTAAGAAAGTGCATTTTTTTGTACACCACAGCAGTTTCGAAATTACGCCGACGAACAATACTGCTCAACCGAGCAATCGTTTCGACTGATTTTTATCTGAAAACAGAGCTCTTTTCTTCCACGCTTTTTCGCTTACTAGAAAGCTCGCAATAATTCAGTCTACAATCTCTACGTAGAGAAATGCTACGAAGATTCTTTATTAATCAGCTGTAGAGTCCAATTTAAAATTTTTACACGTCGAGACAATAGAGCGATCGGAATACACGGGGCGTACATCGTCGGCCAGGAAAAAAAATCTCCCCTACGCGCGCTGCCCTTTTTTTTTACTTACCTATATATCTCGCACGCCTATAATCAACTCTGCAAGGGTCGAGAAGAATAAACGCAGAGAGTCGTGCAGAGGAGAGACGGATAATGGGCCGTAAGGGCCCCGCATCGCCGTGGGGGTCAGCTCGAGCACGCGACCAGCTGTCGAATACGGGGTTAGCTCGCCCGCAGCTTGTGTCTTTAAAAAGAGGTCAACGAACGAGGCGGGAGGAAATTTATAAATGCACTTCGAAAAATTGTCTGCCCAGCTCGAGGCTCTCGATTTTCTTTCTCTCTTTTTATTTTTATTCCACCCGCGCGAGAAGGTGAGCATTGTCATGGAGATGATCGGACCCTGTACCTTTTTCAATCGTTTTAAAAGGCCACTTAGCGGATGGAGTCGAGATGGACTGTGTTTTATTTTATTTTTTTTTTTCGTGGGGGAGCTGGGACGAGAGTTGCGTGAAACTACTTTTCCTCGGCTAGATTGAACCATTTATCTCGCGGTTGGGCTGCTGCGGTGTGAACGATTAGCATTAATTTTTGGGGCGAAGCCGTGAAGAAGTGATTTGAATAATAAAACGGCTTACAAATCGGCTTAGGAATGATCGATTTTGGGGAACGAGCGCGCAACCTTGTTTTACAAAACGGCTTCAAAATGATTAGTTTGAGAGCCGAGGCAGTTTTTTCCAGCGGTCGGGTAGCGGACTTTCCAGTGGGTAATTTTTCCACGTAGATATGCAGGTTGTATACTTGAAATACGTGTGGCTGTTTAAATTATACATGTAGACTTTTACAAAAACAACAATTATTGGATACGTACATCCTGTAAGCAATTCATCTTCAGTAATTCAAGTATATTTTCATGTGCTTGCTATTGTGCAAGATTGAAAGAAATTTTGTTCTTTAAAGAAATTTTATTCATTTAGAAATAAAAAATGCAGTGAGAAAGATGACCTGCAATAAAATTATTTTATGTTAAGTACAATTAACAAATATAATTATTTTATGCTCATTTTATGCATTAACGTTTGTTAGAATTGTAGAAAATGTACTACAACTATTCTTTGAATAATTACTATAGAACACATACATATATTTAATGTTGTTTTAAATATTAGATAAATTGGTTCGGTATGTAGATTTTTAATAATCTACGAAAAAAAAAAAATTTTAATGGAAAACAAAATTCGACGTAACGTAAAACTCCAAAATTTTATTCATTTGATCTATAGATAATTTTAATAATTTATCCTAAAGAGAATTTTTAAGTCGGAACAAAATACATAATTAAATTGAGTGTCAAAAAAGTCTTGAAATGCACATTTTTCCATGGTTCTATACCACTTTTCTATGCAGCTTATTATTCTCATAAATAAATAAATCGTATTATATTAGGTGATTCTTCAAAGAATATTATTTAGGGGATTGTACATTAAATTCAATTCTGTTTTGTAGTATCCGTATTCAATTTATTTTCTAGTATCCGTATAAATAACTCACATATATGATACAAACTTTACTTGTCCAAATATCTATTGCAATGCAAATTTGAAGGTTGCAAAATCGTATATATAATAATATAAGGAAGGGTAATTAACTCGTGATTTATTGCGATTCTGTTTAAAGTTTTGTAATTCTTTTTTTTTTAAGTAATGGCCTTTGTTGTGAAACATTTAATACATGATTCTGATTGTTTGCTAAGTAAACTTAGCTTAGATTTCATCAGTCAGATCATATCAATCATGAACTATTAATCATAGTAATCATATAATTAAGTTCCTTGTCATAGTAAATACTCTATTTGCTCGTCTGCTGTATTACGGCGGGAAAATTTGAATGCTCGATCAATAAACTTCGACTCACCGGCAAGAGAAAAATATCATTCCCGTCTTGTAAGTCGGCGTTTCTCACCGAAAATTAAAAACCCCAGCATTAACCAACAACATCATTAACAACACCATAGCATTTTGCGAGATCAGCTGAGACAAGCAGACTGCGCATCGCGCGATAAACAAAATTATGCAAGTAACTCTTTCTCTCCCTCGCTTTCTCTCTCTCTCTCTCTCTCCTGCGTTGGAGCAGCCAATTAGAGAAGAGCTTGCGATAGCTTCTCTGGCAGAGCTCCGAGAGGGAGATCTATATAGTCGTCAGTTTCTCGGAACCAATCTCAATGCGGCCAGCGCACTCGACTCGGCCAATAACGAGCCACAGGCGAGAATATAACCCACTCACCGCCCGAGAGACGTGCACAAGCATTGTTTCTCGGAGCTATGCTCAATGAAGCTATATACCTATACGATATGCGTATCTACATGTATACCCCTTGGCCCCAGACGCAACGTCCTCCTCAACGCTGTATCTTGTCATTGAGGATTTCGCGACGTGTGCGCGCCGTATACACTATACTCCGCGTGTCTTTTGCACAACAAACAAGTCTAAATTAACCCGCGCGCGCGCGTTCGCTCGCTCGCTCGCTCGATCTCGCGCACAATACAGCTCGGAAGAAAAAAAAAGATACAGCCGTCGCTCGCGGTACTTAACGTCAGGCCTGAGCGACAAAACCTAGAAAGCCGAATGAATTCCGAGAATTATAATACGATCGTTGTCAAGGAGATCACAGAGCAGTAGACTCGCGTATTTTTGAAGAACGAAACGTTATTTATGCCGTCGCCACCGCCGCCGAGCCTCGTTCTGGGTCAGAGAGCGTAATATGCACATACCTCCTTCCGAGCGCGACCGTACAATATGTGTACTACGGAAGACCGTATATATGAAAAATATTCGACTACTGACGCGCCGCAAGCCCGCTTTATTGTAATGGACGCGCCATATGCGAGCTGCTTTGCTCTAATTATAAAAGACGCTCTCCTCGCGCGCCGCGACCAATTGCGCGCTCGGCTCGGAATTCCGGGGCATAATCCAATCGAGCGCGCGCGGCAAGTATTTTGTAAATTGCCCTCCCCTCGCTTCGCGCGACGGAGAGGCCGTAAAAGAAAAAAATTTCTTCACAGCTATGGAATCGCTCGGGTCGCCCGCTGCCGCGGAAGAGAGATTCTTATATACAAAGCTGGATACTTATAGGGACGAAAGAATGAGGGGCAGCTGAAAAAATTAAAGCGCGTGTACGTGGGAAAATCCAGAATTTTTGTTCGCGCGGGAGAGGACGATGCGCGCATTCGTAATTTTGCGGAAGAATGCAAAATTATGATTTTGAGCTTTTTTTTGATAAAGGGGGGGGGGGTGCTTCTGAGAAGATTAATATAGCCTAGCTCGACTTTGAATGCCACTTGTAGTCAGGATCTGAGTATTATAGAAACATATAAAAATGAAGTGTAATTATAATAATTATCGAGAGCAGTACAACCAAATTTCAGGAAGAATACTGAAAAGCACGTTTTAATTATTTGTAACTTTTACGCGAGTTGCATTTGTTTTTCAACTTCTGATGTGCTCAGAAGCATGGTTACAATATATTCTTTCGGGATTTTTATTTTTCATCTCTTTTCCAATCACTCGAGTTAAGAAATGCTTAAAACGTTCAACGCAGATTTTTGCTTGATTTTCAAAAAATGGAAATCCAAAAACGCAACGTTTTAATCAGTTAAGCCTGTAATAAACGATTATTTTGATTGAAAAATTGATTGGAATACATATTCATTACTATATCGCGTTACGCGCGAGCGTAGCACCGTGACTTTAATGAATTATTCAAACAAATTAATTTGAGCGCAAAACCAAAAAAATCTTCCGTTCAATGGCAATTTTACGTATACACGCACGCACACGCATACACACACACACACACACACACACACACACACAGATGCGCGCGCACAACAACGTTCGGACTTTCCCGTATACATATAGCCCTCGAAAAATGAAGTTTAAAGCGGCCGCTGAGTTTTAGCGTCGCGGGAATTTATCAGCGAGCGTCCCGGCATAATTTACGACGCGGAGCCGCGCCGAAATTTCGAGCAGCTCGTAAATAAAGCGATTGAGCCCCGTCTCGGAGGATTACCGCTGTACACTGCACAGCGCTGCGCTTGTGCGCGCGCGTGTATTTGTGTGTATATTATGTGCGCGCGCGAGCGCGTCTCATCGACATTATATCGTTCACACGCCCTCGCGTTTCCAGGTAATACTTAGACACTTGCGCAAACGCGTGTATTCAGGAGATTAGCATTGCGCATACAGACGCGCGTACGTGTGCAGGCGCGCGTCTGTGTCGAGGAGCGTTTATGACACTCCAAAGAGCTTAACGGCCGCTTAATTGTCCTCGCGGTCATTTTTATCGGCGCATAGGTGCGCGCAAGAAGGAATATATCTGTGCTCGCGCGGCGACCCTGGCTCACTGACCCTTTTTTTAAACGTCTGAACCTTCGCCTGGCGATTTCTCTCTCTCTCTCTCTCTCTCTCTCTCTCGCTTCGACTGTAACATGGCGTAATGCCCGAGCTGTGTGCCGTACTGTACTGCGCCGACGACTGCCGCGAGAAGGAGATGATGATCTCTCGGTGCGAGCGAGAGCCGTGATTTTCCGAAGGTGAGTTAAGCACGCGTATTTTATGCGCTAGGGAATGAAATTTATTGTCTTGCGCAATGCGCGCGCGCCGTAGCAGCGAGACTTTTTTTAATTGAAAATTTTCATATCTTTATTGTACGAGTGCTCGTAAATTTTTCCAATTCTAATTGAGGAAAAAATTAATGGAACGATGAGCCGGGCATTCGTTGTACTGGCGCGTATACGGCTTATTCGCTTCGAGCTTCGTTTTCTCCTGCTCGTGTATGACTTGCAACGAGTGTACGTAAAGCGATCAAAGCAATTTTGAAGCGTGAAATTTTTGAAGCGATCGCGGGAGCATGGATGTTCTCAAGAATTTGAGAAAATCAGTATTATGCGTTGTATACGAGGAGTGTAATACTGCATGCAGAAGCGATAAATTAGTTTTTGAGGAAAGCTCGGTGCCAACGAAAACATAAAACTCAAGAAATTGCAAAAGAGGCACTTTTTTTCTCAAGCTTATATAGCTAGAAATTCGTTATAAATGAAAATGAGCAGACGAATTGGCGAAATTCTTTTTAAAGCTACATGAAAATGAGAAAAACATGTTGCACTGGAAAAAACTGATTTCTTTTCGATGCAGTACTTGCGGAGAGGGGATCGATTGGACTTTTCGCAATACATTATCATTCTCATGCATTATAATTATCATGATTCTTTCGGGATACAATACAACTTTGGCAGTTTACTTTTAAATTATCAATATACATTTATTATTACACATAAGCACTTCTTTTTCTAAAATATATCGATGTTTTGTTCTAGTCTCAAAGCTGTCCTTTTCTTTTAAATTAAAGCGTCGCGCGGCCCGAGCTTCCAAAACCTCGAATCCCCTGCATCTGGATGGAAGAAAATTTTAAATTTCTTATTTCATCTCTGATGCTCAGCAAAAAATTAACTTCCTTTTTTTAAAAAATGCGAATCCAAAGGCATCGCAGGTACGATCGCGTCCAGGAAAATTTTCTGATTGGCCCCGGGCCAACTCGCTGAGAAAATGTTTCGACGAATCCCGACGAGCCGTCACATCTCCGCCAATGGCGAGAGCTTTCTCTCTCTCTTCTCACACACGACACGTGCAATAAAACAATCAAATCAGCTAATGCGTCGAAATAAAGTTTTACGCTTTCGCGTGAGGGCGCATAATTGGCCAATCGATCAGAGCCAATATACGAACTTATCCAGGTATGTGTGTATACGGCACACATATATAGGGCTATAGACACGAAGTGCTATATAGCGAGAATAGCGCATAAATTGAAAGATAAAAATGTTTACGCCTGATCCACCCCAGTGGCGCATACAGCCGATTCGGTGATATAATACCGACTGCACGGATTCTTCCTCCCCTCGTCGCGCAGTGGGAAATCGATGGCTATACATACGGACGCGCGTATACATGCTCTCCCTTCTTCCTTCCGCCGGCGATTCCCTCGGGCCGATAGTGTCTTAATTGGCCGGCGATACTGGCCAATCTCTCGTCGTCTGCGCGCGGTTTAATTGCCCTTGGAGAAACTTCGCCCCGGCTATTTGCCATTATTAGTGTCAGAGGCTGGATATTTACAGCTTTCTCTCTCTCTCCTTCTCTAGTTATCTGATAGTGAGACTCGTCTATGTGGAAAGCATATTTTCCAGTTTCGCGACGCGTATACGCGCGCACGTGCGCCCCCCGCGCGCCCTGTCCCGGGCTCGTCATTGTCGGCGGCTCGAGTTTTTCTTCTCTTCCTTTCAGACGCGCACTCGTGGGAAGATACGCTCTCTCGCAGGGACGCGAGAGGGAGAAGCTGATGGAGTCGTATTGCTGGAGAGATAGGATCGACCAATTGGATTGGATGCGCGGATACGGATATTTTATTGCTCGATGATTTATCGACTCTTTTTCGTCGCGTCGCGTTTATGTGTAGTTGGGCTTTTTCGGGATTTTTGCGTTTGGCCGCTCCCTTTCTCTCGGTGCATTTTTTCCCCGAGTTTATTATGTACCTTATGCGCATTGCTCTTAGCATTGAAATTAGTGTAGACTAGATATTGGAGCAGCATTTTCAATTATACGCGGTTAAAATTTCACAAACATACTATACCAACCAAAGACCTGAGAAAAATTGCAACGAGTAAGTGATTTTTCTGAGGAGTTTTAAGTAAATGTTTCTGCGAATCATTTTGTGGAGAAAGAGAGGTTATGCACTCATCCGAAACACTGCAATATAATACGTGCGAAAAATAAACTTCAATTTTTATTCGTAAAGCTTGTACAATTTTCGTTTTTCTGTCTACTATTTACAGTGATAATTTATTTTAATATCCATGAAAAAAAAATGTTCATCCCAATGCTAAAATACGATCATTCACGTATTAACATAAAATAAAGCGAACGCGGAGACTGCCAATGAACAAGTCGTATGTACACAATGTATATCGCGTTCAAAAAGGTTTTACAGTAAATGCATATAGGTAATGCCAAGGTGATTCGGAAATTTCGTACACAGATTAATTTATGCTTCGAAAACACTTACATAAATTATCAGAAAGCCGCAGTAAGTGGAGAAATTAATGCTTTTATATTTTTTTTTGCGTTTTAACACAGGTTCTTGCGGGTTATTGCGATTTTGTAGTTCTCACTTTTGAGTTGCTCAACAGTTAAGGGATAGAGACTTTATTAAAGCACGGAAAAATGTACGACAAACAAATAAATTACGTGCTAAGTAAACAGAAAAATCATTGACATTGTCAAGATACCCCAGAAAAATGAACGCATTAATTTTACTTATACGCACATTATTATAGTTTAACGAAAAATTTTATTACCATATAGCGATACATGTAATAAACCGCAAAACAACTATTTCCCGTAAATCATCCGTAATCCGACAATCGTTTACATTCGCATCGCTGATAATGAGTACCTTCAAGTCAAGTTTTTAATTAAAATGCGCATCTGTGTATAATACTCATCTCAATAAGCAATTCATCATCGGATATCCCAAAAGCGCTCGTGTATACACACAGAGCAGAGCTATATATCAAAATCGATCCCGTCGTCGTCGTCGTCGTCGTCGACAGCGCGGCGCGCAGCTGATTGTCGCCGTCTGGCCGATTTAATCCGAAACACCTGGCCGCCGCGCGCGCAGTAAAAGTAAAGAGAGCCGAGGGTGTGGGTGCGCGCCGCGGACCGATAAGCGACGCCGCGCCCTTTTTCGAGCCGCTTTTACGACAGACACGCGCTGCACCTTATTTCGAGCCTTGCCTTGTTTTATTCTGCCGGTATACCGTTTCCACGTGTCAACTCTTTCGAATTTTTTTTTTTTTTTTTGTTGCCTTTTTCAATTTTTCGCTGGATCAATTTTAAGCGCGATCGCGCGCCACGCGCGTTATACCGACCCGGAAGTATACGCGCGGCGCGCGCCTCTGTGCATTGCAAAATTTATTGTCGAGATACGAGAAAATAAATTACTTTCAACTATACTTAGCGTGTGTATACTCGAAGGTCAATGTGGAGAATTACTTTGTATACGCACGTTGAAATTGAAGATTTGAAGGAGTAATCGTGAAAGATCGAGTCAAATTTTAAGCTGCCCGGTAACCTTTAGCATTTACGAAGATACGTGCATATCCATCCTATTTCGGAAACAAATCACACGAGCAAGTCGCTAAATTTTTTCTTGACGGTACACCTACCAGACCTGATTTTTCTCGTTTCTTTATAGGTCATTCTGAAAGAGATAAACCTTGCGTACAGACGACTCGAAAAACGAGAAATAATTAAGGAACTTTTAAATCTGAAGAATTTTAAAATCTGCGACTAGTTGCGACTGGCTCGTGTAAGTTGTTTCCTAAATCAGATGGATATGAACATACACAACGGATTTCGTAAATTTTTGAATTGTACGTTGAGAAGCTCTTGATAAAATTGAACGCAAATTATTTTCAGACAAGAAAGTTACTGGTTTAATGGAAAAGTAGTGTTTACGTTGTCAAGCCTAAAAATATTATTATAGAATTAACTTTCTTGATGCATGGATTAATACACCGATAATTTATAAATAAAAGGGACCGCGTAGCCAGCAATCCTCATTCAATTCCACACAAAGTCATCGCCATCATCATTGTTCGAAACCAACTAGTTTCACCAAAAACTCTAGTCGATCGTCAATTAAGAAGCTTCATCGAAAGTCGCGATAGAATTTACCAAACGTTTCGTAAACGCCGCACAGTATCGCCGCGCTGCTCCCCCACCCCTCCGAGCTTTTGCGCGCGTAAATTTAAAATTAATCGCTTCTCTCCGCACATGAGCCGCGGCGCGTCTCGCGCGCGGGAAGAAAAAAAGTATAGAGGGAAACGTCCGCGGCGAAAGACTAAATATTTACGTTGGCCGCGCGGAATATATGGGCTCGAGCAAACCGGGCCTTCGGAAGTTCGAAGGTCGACTCTCCGGCGCGACGCGCGACGCGTTCCACTTGGGATAGAGAGAGAGAGAGAGAGGGAGAGCGAACGGTATGTGCCCATAGGCCAAATACGAGCGCGCCTCTCCTCGTTGCGCCATTTACGGCTCTTTTTGGCGAGGCAGCGTGTATACTGTATATGTGTAGCCGTCGAGACAATTTAACCGAGTTAAAAGTCTCTCTCGCGGGAGCGAGCGCGAAGAAAAAAGGCTCAATTGAAGCTGTTCTCTCTCTCTCTCTCTCTCTCCGGTTTATTTTTAGCCCCTCTCGAAGCCGCCTCCGCGGGCTTCATTCGATAAATTGCAGCGGCCGAAAAGAGAGAGAAGGAGAGAGAAGCGCTTGCGTTTTATCCGATGTGTACTGCACTCGCGCCTCGGGCAAAGCCTTCTCTATACTCTTTCTTTTCTCGGCTTTAATATTTATAGGTTTACCTGCGGGGACTGTGTCAAGGCGATGCGCACTATACTCGCGCGCAAGGATATATACCCGTACTTGCGTATATATGTTGTGTACGCGATCCTCGCGATAATGAATCAATTTATTCTCCACTCGATCGCCATCTCTTTTCTCTCTTCTCGGTGAGCTGCGCTTTTATATGCTTCTTGTCTTTTTTTTCCTCCTTCTCCGCGCACTGATGCCCCCGAGAGAGAGAGAGAGAGAGAGAGAGAGAGAGAGAGAGAGAGAGAACTCGAAATCACATTGCGAAAAATGACAATGATTATTCCGCTCTATTGTTCTTTCTGTCTCTCTGTCTCTCTTACTCTCCCTCCTGCCAGCGCTGTCTTTTCCTTTTTTTCACACACGTCTCTCAAGCTCGAGTTGTATAATCGACGCGGACGCAGGAAAGTTATTAATAATCCTTGCGCGCTTTACGCAATCGTTTCTCTCTCTCGCCGCCGAGGGTGATTTATCCTGCAATATTCAGGATCGTCGCGCTTTTTTTTTCACGTTCATCTCGATCATCCGCGCAGAGCACATTGCGTTTATGAATTTTTAGCTTTTTTTTTACTCAACTCTCGCAGTGCGTCTTGATTGAGGCTTCAAGGCGTAAAAATTACAAATGGCTGTTTTGTTGTTGCTGTATGCGCAAGCTGCTGCTGCTGCTGCTGCTGCTGCGCCGTGTGTATATGCATGAATTTTTATCGTGCCTCTAGGCGATGTTAATTACCGGGGTAAAAATACACCTTCACGCAATGTGGGATGCGCGTTGAAAAATAAGCTCGAGCCTCTCTGATGGGCAGCGCGCGCGCATACACGGATGGAGAAAAAAATTTTACGCTACACGACGCGCGCTCGCGCGCAGCGATATAAAGATTACATAATTTTAATGAATTTTTATCGGATTCCATTCAGAAAATTCCAGCGTCCCATTCACGAGTGGACGCAGTCCTTGGCGAAATTCATTAATTCGTTTCTGTGTCTAAGCATATTCGTAGAAAAAAAACAAAAACGAAATAAATAAATAGTGGAGAGTGCGCTCTTGGGGGGGGGGGGGGGGAGACGGGAATCGAGTGTATGGAGAAAAGAACAGGTATAGACGCAGTCGTCGTCGAATATGTGGGCGCGCGATTCATATTGTAATTTTCGTATACGGACGCGTCGGCTATTTATCTTTCGTAAGCAAGAATGGCTTTCCTAAGTCTCTTTGGGAGGATAGTTGATAAAGTGCTGTTGGAAAAAACGTGTAAGAATGAGAAATTGTTTTCAATTTCGTTCGTTAATAGCAATTTTTTACATTCAATGCTTTCTCACATTTCCCAATGGGGCTTTGAATACGTTGGATTTGTACAAAGCCTCCGCTATTTGGCATGAGGAAATATTCGGGACTTTGATTAATAAGCGCGGTCCGTTTTTTTTCCTTGGAAATTAATGGATACGCGATTTTTTTTCACTGTTTTTTCAGTGAGCATCGTTTTAGCGCACACCTGTCTCTATACTCTTACAAAGTCTGTTAAATCGATTTAGTTCAAGGCCTCAATTAACATAATCTATTCAACTCTGACACTTTGAACAATTTTTACGCTGGCATATTCTCGGCGAGCAAACAAACTTTTTTTTCTCGTCAAAAACCACTGGCAATTCATGGCCGCGTAGCTTCCTCCGGACTAATTTGTTATTTCTCACGCGAGTGATGTATTCAACAGTTCCAAGTTATACCTGCGTAAAGAAAACACATCGATAAGCTCAAAAGAAGAATGCAGTTCTTAAATTCGTATAATGAAAACAATAAAAGTAACAACGTTGTTATTTGCAAAAAAATAATTGTTAGGAAATTCGAGTGTATGCATCGTAGCAATATGTATTGATCATATATAAATATGTAAAAATCATTTAAATATATATTAATTATAAATGTAATTTAATTATTGTACATGTTGATAATATTGAAAGATTAAAAAGACTTAGTAAAAATAATTATAAGCTTTTGATAACTTTACTTTAAATATCTGTACTTCGACATAATACTTAAGACAATTTTGAAAATTTGATTTTTACTTTATGCAATTGTACAAAAAGCTTTATTTTAACTTTTGAAAACTCAGTCTTAACATGGGGTTATATTGGTTTTTACTTAATTCATTTTCAAAAATTAAGTTTCAAATTTTTTATTTTATGAAAATTCTCGTTAAATTTACTGATTAAAAAATGTATTTGTGCGTGAAGTAAAATTTTGAATCCTTTCTTTCAATCTTTTTTTCAAGACAAATGGTGCCTGTCTTGGGTTGAAAAGAACAACAAACTTTTCTGAATGTATCAGCGACATAAATAAAGTCATTCATTTATTGAAAAAAGAATTTAACAGAAGGGGAGAAAAGTAAGATAAACTATTATAATTAACTTCAATTTCCTAAATAAATGTACGGCCTTATTGCTATAGTTAAAACATACATTTTAGTATAGTTTCGAAAATAATTCAATCGCAGGAAAATTTTTTTATCGAAATTCACTTATTCGATCAAACTAACCAACGAAGAGTTTTTTTTTCTACAAAACTGTAAATGTTGAATTAAATTAGTGAAAAGTGAAGGCTTATATTGAGTCTATCTAAAAATCAGCAAGTACGTACATGACTCCACGTTACATTAATATTAACGAACACATTTGCAAACGAAAAAGGTAATCATCTGCTGCGGCAGCGTTATTTCTAAAAAAAAAAAAACTAAGAGAGAAAAAAAACTGAAAATTTAAGCGCTGCAATAAAAGAAAATTTAGCGTCCTTACATCACTGCGAAATTCTTCGCCGACAATAGCTCCATTACTTCACAACAAATCTATTTTCATATCGGGAGATTTAGCATCTCTGAATCAGTCGATCCCTCGTCATCCGACAGGTTCGATTCATTAGCCGTATGCAGCGGTTGCGCGCGGAAAAGCTCTTCCTCCTCCTCCTCCTCCTCGATCACGCATTGTCGCGCACGGTACACGCACATAACACCATTCTAATGCTCTACCTCCCGTCAGGCTATTAATATCGTCTCAAGTCAGTGTATATAGGCGCACATAATGAAAATCCCACGAAAGAGACTGCGCGCGCGGAGGTGGCGTATAGACATGCGCGCACCGCCGCTGTTATGATATATATTTCAATGGAGCGCACAATCGCTTCTATACGGTATACGATTTGCATGGAAAAGATCGGGAGCGTTAATAATATTCGGATGTGTGATGTGTGCGGTACACGTGTTAAACCTCTCTCTCTCTCTCTCTCTTTGCAGCGATTGTTATATTGCGCGCATTACGTTACTGCACCTTTCTGAAATAATCGCTAAATCCTCGTAATGGCTTTTAAATAATGGGCTGATTCATAGATTGGGTCGCTGCAGCTGGTTAGACGATTGATGATCGGTTTCTTCAGCTCGTATCGTATATACATATACACACCGATAGAAATGACATTCGCCGCGCGCGCGCCTGCAGTTATACGATGATTGACTTTGGATTCAATCGGCGCATTAGCTATAGATTATACGAGATAGCGCAGTACGTAACAACGCGCGTAATTCTGATGACTGGCTTTGTTATTCAGGGTATCGAGTACTAAGTGTACACGTATATATTGCAGAAACAAGGGTATAAACATTTTGAGTTGCCTATTACGTGCGACGTGTATAACAGCCACCGCGTCATGAAAATCGTCCAGATTGTACCTGATTGTACCTAGCCATTGTATATATATGCTGTTTGACAAACTGTATATAATTGTATGAAATGTTATTCGCATTTTTATAGATGAAAACCGTGAAGGCAAATATAATAAGCATTTGTCTGAATAGAGGTGTATTCTAAGTTTGTTCCTCCATCATATACGCGAGGGATTTAATGTAGAAAAATTAATTTACATTGATATACAATGGAATGCTGAATTGGTTTGTTTCACCGGTGAACAAATCGGACCGAGACCACCGACTTGGTCAGGCAATCAATCATTAAATATACAGCTTACTTTTGTACATAACGCAAAAAATTAAAAAAAAAATACAATAAAATTGGAATGTGACAAATGATATGCTGGCGTGTCTAAAGCCCTGTTCAAGAATAACTTGAATTATTTAAATTAAAAGAAAATGTATTTGTAGAAAAATACATTGAATGTAGCTAGTTTTCGTTTTCTTTTTTTTTTGTTTCGTAACACGTCTGCGAATGAATTCGATGAAAATGAAAATTTCAAAATTAATGGATTTTTATATATCGGAAAAGGAATCTATAAGAATGCATAGTTTAGCATAAATCAAAACAGCGATCAATGTTCTTTTCGTAATGAAGTTCTAAAATCCTAAAATTTGCATATTCAACTGCGACTAATTCTTTTGAGATGATGGCATCGTGCAGATTTCGATGTTTGTTTACATTAGTCCAGAGAAACATGCATACCGCATCATCGACTTGATAACTAATACGCACGTCGGAAAAATCGAATACAACTCGTCGGTAAATCCAGAAAAATCAGCTTTAAAAAATACGATTTTATCGAGCGATCTCGTTGTTTTCAATATCGATCATATATTCTTTTTCCCTATAGCTCCGGCCGTCGGAATGTTCTGAATTCTAAAAAGGAATGTCGTGTTTATGGGCAACGACTGTATTGTGCGGTGCTCTACACAAGCAATTTACTAACTCCTAGATCATTGGACGCAGATAGGGTTTTGCAAATAACAGCTATTATTACGAGATTTACGAGCTCCGGCAGCGAGGTTTCCCTTCGGCTTTTATAAATCAAATTTTACAATGGCTCGCGCAGCAGTTTTATATATATGTATAATTGTAGACACAGCGACCGCACTTTGCAGAGAGGCTCTCGCCTCTCGCGCGCAGTTTCAGCTGATTAATTTTCCTCGCGCCTCTCCCAAACTGGAAGAGACGCACCGCGCGTAGGATTATCCCGTGGAAATTCGCCTTCCCCCGATCTTACGTAAATAAATATTGGGAAACGGCGCTGCGCCGAACGCTATATGTATATATATATATATACACGCGCGAGTGTGCATACGACGAGGCAGCGACGACAGCGGCCGGCAGCTAAAATATTAAACGACTTACACAACGACTTACAATCTCGGGTAAAGCCAGGCCGAGCGGAAAAATCCCGGCGCACAGGCCATAAAGCTCGACTTTCACCGTGCCACCCCTGAAAAATCGTTCCCCATAATCGGTGCAACCGAGCGCA
This sequence comes from Philotrypesis tridentata, assembly GCA_018906965.1. Lineage (NCBI taxonomy): Eukaryota > Metazoa > Arthropoda > Insecta > Hymenoptera > Pteromalidae > Philotrypesis > Philotrypesis tridentata. Next base: position 1,021,823 of record JACCIB010000016.1, on the reverse strand, counting down.
CAATATAGATTTCCACGAGATAAAGCCGCGCGCGCGCCCGTATACACTATACACGCATATAGAGGCATATGTATACATTTCTGTATGTGCGCTGCACACGCGTTTCTCCGCGTGTGTTTTCCGGCAAAAAAGGTGTGTCCCACAGCTATTTCTACATAAGCGCGGGTACACGTGTGTAAGTTGAGCGCGCGGCGCCGGAGCGTAAGATATGCATGGAAAGAAAGCGCGTGAAACACACCGGGTGATGTCAGGCTCGCGCGCGCACGTGCGCCGCCGCGCGAAACCCTTATTCGCGGCGCGGAGATAGATGTGCCGCGCGCGCCCGTGTCCCGTACTGCACTCCGTACGGTTCGCGCAATCGCGCGCGGCTGTGCGTAAGAGAGAAAGGAGGATAGAGGAAGGTCTGCGGGAGGTTACGTTCGAGGGATGAGGTAAACGGGTTTGAGCGCGCGCAGGCTGGAACACTATGTATATATACACGCGCGACGCGCCTCATTCTTGTACACGCGGCGTTGAGGAAATGTTTCGAGGATATAGCGATATTTTTCTTCTGCGGCTAAATGGTAGCAGGAAAGCGATACTTTCCTCGAGAAAATTATCGATCTCTGGCAGCCGCAGCCGCGCGATTTTCGAGGGAAAAGAGCCGAAGAAGCGTTTTAATGGAAAATTCAAATTTCCCGCAAGATACACTTGCGTCGAGGTCACAATTGTTGTTTTTGTAAATTAAAATACAAGTTTGTGATTCACGATTGCGAGAGCATTTCGCTCGTTGTGGATTAAATTTTTTTCTTCTGTTTTTTAATTGTAAAAATGTCGGGGTGGCTGTTAAGTCAAACTATATTTCGCGATCGTTCTGATTGTCAAAAATGTTTGTTGAATGCAAAATTAAGTGTTGTATTCTAAAGTGATTGTTTTTTATTTCTATCAAACTAAAGTAGATTTAAAGATTAAGAACGATAAAGAGAACTCATGAGCGAAAAATAAGTTATTCAACGACATAATACGAGTATTACATCAATAAATACATATAATGACACAATGAAAGTATTTCAGTGCACAAAATGTACATTAAAGATTTGATAAATCCAAATTTATTGTAGACAGTCCCAAAGTCAAAAATATCATTCAGAAGCATTGAACGCGAGTCTCCCCACAGCAAAATAATGAAATTTCGTCATTAAAAATTGGAGAAAAAAAACAAATGGGCGATAGAAAAATTTATCCTTCGATCACTATACGCGTCTGTACAACGAGGAAGATGAGGTCGAGAGGGGAAGTATAGCAAAAGTCTCGGTAGAGAAAAATCTCGCTTTCCAAGAATAGAACGCACACGAGGAGCGGAGACTGCGCAGTAAGGAGTGCTGTGTCGGCGGCGCGCGCTTTCAAGATTTGCATGTGGACGATTTGAACGGGCAATAAATTTGCGCTCTTTATGGATATTAATTTGTAATACGATTTCTCCTTCTCCCTCGCCTATACAAGTCCGATTATGAGAGATATTCCCTCTTTTGCTTCTCTTTCTCTTTGTCCGCGCGCGCATGTGTGTGTGTGTGTGTGTGTGTGTGTGTGTGTGTGTACTATATTATACAGTACATATACGAGTTGAATATATATATTGTACGCGCGTCTACGACGAATCGATTAGAATAATTATATCGGCTTATTTTCTTTGGCCATTTTTATTTCAAGCCGCGCAATCCGGCAAATTGTTTGCGCCGATTTGCATAAAATCAATTTGCTCGGGGGGGACAGACTAGGATATATCTATCATGTGACCTAATACGGGACTTGTAATACCGGGTAATATGACTTCATATATGGTCGTAATAGAATTGCAATTTAGCCGCACGTGAAAGTCCTTTGTTCGACATTCATGTAAATCTGATCAACATTAGCTCTCTGCAGCTGTGTGCGTATGTGTGTGTGTGTGTGTGTGTATGCCCAGGTGGCATATATACGACGCATTGTTGCAAACTTCGAAAATTAGAAAGGTATACAGATACACACACGCGGATTATTATTTTCCTTCTCCACGTAAAAGTTATGAGGCTGCATTTTTTTTAATGACCGATTATAGCCATTATATTCCAAATGGGACGTAATGTGGATCATTAGAGACCATTACACTTTAATGTTGTTGTAGTTAGTCCGACTAATAAGGTTGAGGACTATACTTAATGGGCTGCAGGTACGAGGATGTGTGTATACCTAAAATTCAATTAGTTCAAATCCGCGTATTGTGAAATGTACGCTGTATAAGTTGTTTGCACTATCGTCAGTAGCAGAATCGACCAAATAATTTTCCATGATTTTTTCAAACACATTTTACGGTATAATTTTATTATTTCTTTTCTGCCCGATTTTTGTGATGGAATATCGTTTTTACGTCAGTTGATTTCGTTAAGTCAATAGATTCCATCAATTGATTGTTCAGTTGCGTGCATTCAGCGAAACACGCCAGCAATGCGAATTGGAGATTAAAATTGTGACGATCTTTTGATATCACTCGATGTAATGTCGGTGACAAGCCTATACAACGAATAGTTTGGTAAAAATTCCTCTTCAAAAGTTAATTTTACTAAGCGAGCAGTATAACAATGTAACAAAGTAAAAATCACCGCATAAAAAGTAAAAAAAAAAAAAGAACGCGATTAAAAAACTGTGTCTCTCGTTGCTCGCTCTCTCCCACACGCGCGTAAAAGAGAAATAATTCTGCGCAGCGAACCGACTGTATTCTTCCAAAAAAGAACAAAAAAAAAAGAAAAAAAAACGAGCAAACCCTCGGCGAACAGGATCCATTCGAATGTCATTCCCTCGCCTAATGCCGATGTCTATCTACACGGAGACGTGCGAAAATTCGTCTGTTTAGCCTGGGACTCGTGTGTCTATAGACTCGCGCTGTGTATATATGTGTGCGCGAGGAACAAAGGAGTCGCGCAGCGAGACGAGCCTCGCTTTGTTCGCGGACTCGCAAGATTGTGCGGCTTTTGCGCAGCGTCGGACACGCGCCGCGACGCGTGAAAGCATAAAGTCGCTCTTCTCGTCCCGGGGGCGATCGTTTAAAAAAAAAATGTTAATTCCCTTTCGAGCCGCCCGATAAATCAGTTCTCTCCCGCGCGCGTGTGCCTCGATAAGTATATTCCTACTTTTCGCGTCTGCGGACGTATATATGTATAAGAGCCGCGAGTACGTATAAAAATTCTCTGGGCGCGCGGGCGGACAAAGAATAAAGGGCAGAGCGAGCGAGAGAGACATCTTTTTAGTATCGGCTTCCCGCGGCTGTAAAACACTTGCGAGGCCCGCGCGCGCATTTACAGCCGATCGTTTATGCTCGTAAAGGGCGTTGCCCGTGTAAATCGCGGGGAAAAGACTTTTCGCATTAATTGCCAGAGCTTTTGTCGGACGTTTTAATATTTATTTTCTCTCTCTCTCTCTCTTTCTCTCTCTCTCTCTCTCTCTCCCTCGACCCGATGCCACCCCCGCGTGTATAATAATCGCGTTATAGGCGACAGAGTTTTATGCGCTTACGGGACAATGGCTCCGAGTGTAAAGGGGTGGGAGGGGGGGGCTAAGATGATGATGATGATGAACTTGTAATGCCCCGAATAACCGATTATTCTTGCTTACGTACCGAGCGCGTTTCACATTTGTTCGAGAGTTTAAATTCCGTGTAGTCATCCCCGATCCTCCGGGGGGTCGAAGGAGGGAGAGAGAGCTCGAGTGTACTTATAACTCGAATAAAAAAAATTTACGTCTGCAGACAGAGAGAGAGAGAGAGGTCGCGCGAGACGGAGAGACGCAGGGGTAGAACTGCAATAACAATTATAATACGGAGTGCAGTAGTGGCGTCGAGACTCGGCAATTACGCGAGCAGTAGCAGTGGCAGCGGCAGCAACAGTAACAGCGGCAGCTGATATAATGGATCGCCATGGAAACCCTCGGCAGCGTATATAACTCGCTCCTCGTGTCGGGAAATTGCTCTAATAAACTTTACCGCACTCTCGTGTGCAGTACGCTCGCGGAGCCAGCGAGAGAGAGAGAGAGAGAGAGAGAGAGAGAGCTTGAGTGGCTTATTTATCGGTGTGAAAGTGACGCGTCGGCGGATATGGCTATTGTAGCTTTTGTTTCTCGGCCTTTTTTTTAGACGTTATAATTTCCCTCTATCAGCGGCGTTAGCCTGAAATGGGAAGAGACGAGCGAGTCGAGCCGCAGTCGAAAAGCAAGCGCGAACCGCCGCGCTGCAACAGCAGCACAAAGAGAGTTCGCTGGGGGCCGAAGAATCGGCGCAAAAGCGAAGGAGAGAGAGAGAGAGAGAGAGAGAGAGAGAGGAAGGTTCAACGGCATGTGCGTTATAATTTTAGAACTGCGAACGAGGAGAGAGAGAGAGAGAGAGAGAGAGAGAGAGAGAGAGAGAGAGAGGAGGGAGGGAGAAAGAGAAGCTCCTCCGCGCGCTGCTGCTGCTGCGACTCGTCGTCGCTTCGCGCGATAAGACACGTGCGACGATCGAACGTAAACTCGCGTACGGGTCAATACCTCGATGCAGTTGCTAATGGATATGTGTCCTAAGTTAAAAGAAGCGATTGTGTCGGCTTGAGGGAGAGAGAGAGAGTGATATGTTATTCAAAGTCGGTTTCAACTGGAAGCGAGCAGTACGCTTTCATTTTACGAGCGTTTTATTTTCAGCTATTTTTTTCTCGCGTTCTTCCTTCTTGGAGATTAGGACTTTTCGAGGAGAATTTCCGAAAATGAATTTTTTGTAATTAATACTGTTGTAATACTGTCTTGCGCTAGTTGCGTTTTGTTGTGTATTTTTAAATTTCGCGCCATTAAAGAGCGACCAACCGCATCGCGTTTAAACTGCTTCAACGCGGCGGCTTTCTTTCTATGGAATGCCGAAAATGATGTGGAACTCTTTTTTTTATTAAAAAATGATTATCTTGAATAAATTATAAATTTTTTTGTTCGGATGGGCGATTATTTGTTTTTGTCGGTTGAGTGACACTGCCGTTTAAAATAGAATCGCATTCGTTTCGCCTCTCAACTATGCACGCAGATGGGAAATGACTGTCTTTTTTTTGGGTCAGAAATTTTGATGGTAATCTTCAACAGATAAAATTTCGAACTTCGTCAATTGCCGTCGTAAAAGATGCATTCCGATATACATCGCTCTACGCCGCAACGTCAACAGTAAGCAAATTTGGCAACAGCGCAGTGTCACAAACCATTGTTGCGTTTTTGCTAATTTCTTTACCAGACATCAGTTTTGGAATTCACCCAACTTGGTTATTTTATTATACTTTTAAAATATGTCCTACTCGTTTGCACGCACTTATTCGTGTGGATTTCTAACCTCAAAAAGCAATAAAATAAAGTGCACTTATAGTCATATTTTTTATCAAGACTAAAGTGTCGACTAAAGTATAAATCTAAATACGAACCAATGAATGAAGATTTTTCCTAATAAACCAATAAGTAAACAAATCTTTTTCTAGATAGTGCTTTCTCAATTTATGTTTATATAGGAAAAATAAGGTGTGAAGTTAGCAATTAGCGATTGCTAATTATTTAAGATTTAAGAACCCAAACTCACAATTAACTCGTAAAGTACAAGAATCGAGAAATTTGAAAGAAGGAACGCGTGAAGCCGCTACTTGTACTTATGCAGGCGCTTTAACGAAAATTCACAGGAACAAACGAGACACAAAGGAGTGTCCCGAAGTTGCCGAGTATACGGAGAAAATCGTGTTGAAACGCAGAAACCCGCGTGTATACGCACGCGTCTACTATATATATGATTCGACTGGCGATGGACTTGTAAGAGAGTGATAATTGCTGCCTCCCTCTCGATAGATCTAGATGCAGACGATGAGGGCACATCCAGGCGGTGTATGTAGCACATCGCCATAATCGTGGGATCGAGGCGCACGCCGGGCGCAGAGACGGACAGACGTGCCGGTAATTGACGCCGACGTCGGAACCTCGCTGCAGCGAAAAGGGGGAGAATAACCCCGTCTTTCCTTTCGTCCCAGAGGCTTTTCACCGGATTATTAAGCGTAATTTGATGTGTCGCGCGTGCGCCGCGCCAGGCAGCGTCGGATAGCTTCAAAGACAAGAGGGACCTATGGAGAGACAAAGAGCGCTGCAGAGCGAGGGAAAGTAGTGGACCGCACCGCCGCAAAGACTATTAGATGTCTCTCGTAGCCTGGAATTTCGACCGTGGAACTGCAGGCCTCCACTGATTAATGGTGCGGCGGGAAAATTTTGAAGATGTTACGCCGAGCGAAACTTGTTATTAAGGTGTCCGATCTGCGGTCTTTCATATAAGCATGATTGACGGTTTCAAGCGCGCGGATACGCGCCGCGATCGTCCAATGGGCTTTGATTAGGAAGATTATCGGATCGAGTAATCGCGCGATGCCCCGCGCGTAATAAGCGCATGGACTCTGATGTACCGAAAAAAAATGCTTGTAAAGCGCTTTTTAAATTCGTATAATGTGCACGTAAAATTGAACGTTAATTTTTATATACGATTATATTTTTATATGATTATATTTTTATATCGTATGCGAATATGTCCAGGAAATATCGGAAACAACTCGGACGGAAAAGTTGCAAAAAATTTTTTTGAAGGCACACCTACCAGACTTGTTTTTTCTCGTTCCTTAAGTCATTCTGAGGGAGAAAAAACTCGCGTGCACGACCGATCGTAGGGTATACTCGAAAAAAATAAACAGGAAATAATTAACAAAAAGAGAATTCATAGATTTTTTCTCGAAGTTTCATTAGAACAAAAATGTCTTTGCGTTCATCAAAGAATGCTCTGAATTTTTTTCAGATTGATCCAATACGATTTTTAATTTTTCGAAAATTTTTCCAAAACATCGAAATTTCGAAAAACTGTCCGTAAAAAATCTGAAAAAATTTCAGAGCAATCTTTTATGAATTTTAAGACATTTTCGTTCTAATGAAATATTTTTAAAAGTCCATAGTTTTCGAGAAAAAAAATCTATGAATTCTTGTTTTTTAATTATTACTTATTTTTCGAGTCGTTTACCGGAAACAAGTATATCCTACGATCGGCCGTGCACGTGAGCTTTTTCTCTTTCAGAATGACCTAAGGAACGAGAAAAAACAGGTCTGCCTTCAAGAAAATTTTTTGCAACTTTTCCGTCCGAGTTGTTTCCGAAATTTCCTGGACATACTCATATATATTGAGAGGGTGTCGCATAATTTTCTTATATGACTAAGAATATAGCAGAATTTGCAAAGTTTTGAACGAGTTGTAAAAGCATCAACCAAAAGGCGATTCTCATAAAACATAGAATAAATGCACCCACTTTGACTTATTGTAATTTTATTTATATTTCTTTGTAGCAAAACAATCAACGCAATTTCTTTCCTACATTCTACATCGCGGCGCCGCGAATCGAATTTTTAATCAAAACCTTGGAACCCCCGTTTTAAGCTCACCGCATTGTAAATACAAAAAAAAAAACACTTGAAACCGCTCTCCGAACCATAGCCGCGTCTCCCTCGGCCACGACAAAGCTCTCTGGCGCCTCTTCTTTTCGAGAACTGTCGTCGTTAGCAATATACTTGCTCATCTCTTTCTCTCTCGTGCAGCATGCGCGAGCGCGCGCGTCGACGACGTGGCTCTTCGCGATGGGGACGCGACGCGCGCGTTGCACTCGATTTATTTTCCTCTTTTTCTCTTCTCCTGCAGCTCTCCCTCCCCGTGTATATAATACTCCATTGGCACGTTGACGATTATTGGGGGGGGAGAGGGGTGCGGGGCTATACCGGCTTCTCTTCTGCACTCGGGAATCCGTTAATACGCTAATAAGTGCTTTTCGGAGAACAAGCGCTCGCGCATATACGCCCGGCTCGTTTCGATAATTGAGCGCCGCGCGTATAATATAGTACGCGTAAAAAAGTGTATACGCGCGCACGCGCATATATGCGCACGTCGCGATCTCGATATTCGGGCTGCGGAGCGCGCGCACTCGGCTTTAAGAGAGGCTTTAAAAAATAATTGACCGCAGAGTGAAATACCACGAATATTGTTCATAAAGCCGAGTGTAAAAAGAAACAAAGTCGTACATATAATATATACGCGCGCGGTGATGATAGGCCCGCTCGGCGCATACATACAAACGGAGCCAAGAGCGCCTCCCAATGCAAGGAGTATATATGCATGTATGGTTTCTCGGAATCGTATAGTGCAACTGAACGCGGCGGATTAAGTAAACAAGAAAACTTGGCTATCCCCGAGTGGATTGAGGTCGTGTGTGTTGCCGCCCGAGACGTTTATAGTTTGCATATATATATAATACACACACACTCGCACACACACACACATATATAATATATGTGTGTGTGCGCGTTTGTGTGCGTGTGTATAATTGAACGAAAAGTCGCGCTCTTATTTTCTCCATCGGCCGAAGATGCATTTACGAGGTAAGTAGGCGATAACGAGAGAGCGGCGGCTCTCTCGTAAAGGAGCAACGATTTTGAAAGCTCGTAAAAAGAGAGAAAAACCGAACGAGGACGACGCGCGGGGCCTTTTAGCGCGCGCGCGTAACGCGCGCCAGGCGTCTTTAATGCGCCGTTCTATATAGACTATCCCGGTTTGCAGCGCGTAGTACATAATATATAGCAGTGCGTATAATTCAGTTGTACTCTATCCGTACATTACACTAGTTTTCTCGCGTACAGAGCCTGCAGCGTAATGTTGCAAGTATAAGGACATTTTTTTCACCAACACCGAAATACACGTCGCGCGGAGAGCGAGCCGCGCAATTTATGCAAGCTGCGCATCTGCGAGGAATTAATTTGAATAATAAACAAGTTTTATGCCTCTCGAAGAGACAAAAAGAAAAAGAAAAACGCGAGCTCTTCAAAGCGCAAAGCGCACCCACGTATGCGTATATATACGTGTGTGTAACGTATACGACTGCGTACACGTATGTATATATGTACATAGCGCGCACGCACTCACACGCTGCTAATTTCTTTCATAAAGTAAATATTTCAAGTCGAACCCTCGGCGTCGTCTTACTTCTTTATTGGCCATTAAAAGCCCTCCTCTCGTTCCCTCCTTATTTATCTCTCCTCTGCTCCTGTCGTGAGACTAGAGAAAAACGCGGGAGACGTGTGCGTGCGTGTAGTAGGTTAAAGTGTTAATGTCGCATGATTGCGCGGACGAGCCGACGCCGACGCGGCGCACTTGCGCTCGTAAGTAGCTTTTATGCCGCTTGCACACGAGAGGGGAGAGGGAGAGAGAGAATGAGAGAGAGAGAGAGAGAGAGAGAGAGAGGATCTGGTAAATTACTGGTGTAATCTTGAAATAGGGACGGCTTCTTCTGGATCGTGTCTGTGCGATGCAGCTGATGAGACGGAAAAACAGGAGAAATTAATTTTTTTCCTCGTTAAAGTACGAGATTTTGACTTTTGAATCATCGTATCAATTAAATCAATTGAAAATTAATACGAAGATTTACATCAGGTAATTTTTAAGCTAAATACTTTAGAATTTACACTGCACAGTATGTGTTACTGGTATATAGTGATATTATTCTTTATTACATATATTATTATTGCAATACGTATTCTACCTAGAGTAATATAATTGATATCATTACAACGTATAATACACCACGCGTGTAGTTTACAGTGTAACGCGCATAAATTGTAAATTACCCAGTAGACTGCAATGACAAAATTCAAAATCCATCTAATTGCAATATGATGCAAATGAGCGGATGCTACTGTTTGCGCGTAACATGCGGTGTATATTACGCAGTAAATTACAAGCAGTATATGACATACGTCGGGGTATTATACGCAGCCAGCATAGCGCCCGCTCATTTACATTATTTTAATTATGAATTTTAACGAGCTTCTCTGTACAGTTCCAGCCTAATCCGTAGAGTCGCATTATCTGATTGGAACTAAGAGGTGTTGTCGAGTCTCCCGGCCGAGAAAAAAAAAACATTGAGCTATCGCAAAAGCCGGGGGGGTCAGAAAACCGCGCGTCATATGGGCCGAAGGTATATCTATAAAATTATATATATCCTCCGGTCTCTCCCCGTCGATGCCGCGATAAGGTAAACGAGCCAAATGCTCGACTTCCAGAGTCTGAATTTACGAGTTCGACTACGTATATATATATCCAACGTATATAGTATATACGCGCGCGTGCACACCTCGAAGCCCCTGAGAATCGTCGTGTGCGGGGGAGTCTAGTGTGCAGACAGGAGAGAGGGAGACGTCGCGCAGACGTGGCGCCGGGCGTCCCGACGCCCAGACTGCGCTGACCGTGAACCGAGACGCGGCTCTTTATCCTCGTCTTTTTTAATATAAATAATTGCGCATCTCGACCGCACGAAATTGCATCTTTCGCTGTTATACGTGTATAGACGATAGAAATATGTACAATATACCTATTTGATCTTGTACACTTGCGCACACCCACGTAGCGATTTTCGCGCAGTCTTTTCCATTCACTACCCTAGTGCAGCAAGGAGAAAGGGAGGGCGAGGAGAGAGAGAGAGAGAGAGAGAGAGAGAGAACGAGAGAAACGGGGGTCGACTGCAACACGCGCCCGATCGATGTTGAACTTGACTATGTGTGCTCGCGCCCCTGCACATGCGAGGTCGAGCCTTTCTCTCCTGATGCGGTCGACGTCGGGAATTAATACCGTGCATTAGGTAGAAAAAGACCTGGGGGTGGCCAGCTGTCTCTCTTTTACGATTTTAGCTGGGCTCGATTAAATCGATTTAATTATTCACGCGTGATTACGGTGTTTGCCGTTACCGGGCGTAAAGTACGATTATACACCCGCCGATGCAGCGCTGACGCTGCGCCCTTCGATGATCAGATTCGCTAAAGCACAAGAGAGAAATAACTCTGCGACGCGAGCGAAAAGTTCAATTTTGCGCCCTCTGCAGCGACCTCGCAATCGGATGTTGTACTTGTTTCCGCGCCGACGACTCGACGTATAATAAAATAAAATAATAAGACTAACGAGCCAAGCGCGTGCACATTTGATTCCCGAGATAGTCATCGCAAAAATAAATTTACGGTTAGATAAGGAGACGCGAGCACGCGAAGGAACAGGAATTTCTCGTGTGCGGGGGTGTCGCGCCCCGACGGCGACGCGATCGAATATATATTCATAAAGGAGTAAAAGTGTCTCGTTTGAGGAAAGATTTTTATCGACCAAGTAGTGCCTCTCGTAAATCTTCCTACTTTTCCCTTCCTGAATTTTTTTCCCATCCCCTTCCCCCCCCCCCCTCCTCTCGCCGCTGTACTCGTAGTTTATAACCTACCTATACGCGCTTTGGCTAGTAATTCGAAATCGATTGCCGTTTAAAGACCATCATTTTCCAAGGCTGAAAAGTTTCAAGGTAACGGATTAGCGAGCTCGTGCATTAATCGCGTGCGAGAATAAATCATCGATACAAGTGTATAAACTCGCGTCGCACGAAAAATTCGACTTTAAGCGCGCTGGGGCAAAAGACAATTTCGGCGCGTGATTTATACACCCCTTACGGCCCGACTTATTTCGCAGAATCTCACGGAAGAGTATGTGTGCCCCAGTACATACATATAGAGGGAAGAAAAAAAAAGAGGGAAAGGAAGATCGAGACTGCGGTGATACTGCAGCATAGATATACAGTAACACTCATATATACGTGTATACTGTATATAAATCAGGGAATAGGCGGAAAGAACTCGCGACCGACGGCAAATGAAATCAAAGGAACAAAGACACGAGTAGACTCCCTCGTGTACGTCTATATATATATCGACGGGACGACTCGATCGTCTTCCGGCGGGACGATTCGATCGGGAAGAGAGCGCCTACTATGCTGGAAAACGGATCGTCGTTAGCGCTAGGCCGGGCACGTGCCTATCGGGAAAATATGGGGGACACCGAGGGTCAGCACTTTTCTCTCTCTCTCCTGTCTTTCTGTTTCTCTCTCTCGGCAACTGGACTTTCAAGCCTCGTTCTCGCTTAAATCGACGAAAAATCGTCTCTCGCCTAGATGGATGGGCTTTGCATGCACGCATGGGGTTGGGTTGTTGGTCTTGCAGTCTTACGTAGTTGCCCACTCGAGAGGACGAAAATGCTTGATTGACCGTGGGAAGCGTCCTTCGAATGATAAAGCGGCTTCCTCACTCGGTTCGCGGAGACATCGCTGCGAGCAGCGGAATAGAAGGATTTTGCTTGAAATTTTTTACTTTTTTTAAGTTGAAGGACACACGGCAATCTGACCACTTAATCGGAATATCAAATTAAATTACCCGTCTGGGAAATTTGTACTGTACATTTACATATAGCATGCTATGTGAAAATTATAGACTGTATGAATACACTATGAAAAATTTCATTCGAATATTCAATAGCGAACAAGGTTAAATCGTCGAAGGAAGCTGTTATCTGTGATTTTCAATATCTTTGAAAGAAAATTGATACGGCTTCGAAATGCACCGATAGGAGATTAACTCCGATCGCCTCGAAATAAACGGTCGGATGAAAATTTAGAAAGGAAAGTGAAATTTCGTACGCTATCGCTCTCCCGGCTTATTCGATATCTAACTAGCCTCTATATCTCCCCGTAAACCAAACATAACTCGGTCGATCCTTTGTCTCTGAGCGAAGGTTTACCTGCACACACACATCACCCTCTATACAGTGATACGTCCCGCATTGTGCAGCGGAGCAGTAGGAAAGTAGTGCGCGAAAAAGCCAGGCTACATATATCGTGTATATACGCGCGGAGTGTGTACACAGGGGGTGTGTAGGTGTGCGCTGTATAGCCGATCGATAAGCAACCTCTGCTGCCAGTATATACCTATACGTATAGATACACACAGCAGGGGAGGTTCGGGGGCTGACGGGGGGCACGCGGAATTAAGAATTCTTAGGTGGCCTATGGGGCTGCAGTCGGCTTGTTCCACGCGCTAGTGGGCTCTTTGGCCTTTCAACAGACATCTCTCTCTCTCTCTATCTCTCTCTCGCTCTTTCGATTCTATACATAACGCTCGCCTGTTCCGAACGCCACGATTTTCATTCGGGATTCCTCGTTTTTTTCCTCCCTTTCGACGCGGGAGCTTATTTAATTATCGGGATTGATTGCCAGTTAGCAGGTCGGCTTGAATCCATTTTACTGAGATGAAAACGTAACGGGTCGCGTGCTGTATATAGGTAACGGAGTAATTCATTTGGTTTTGCTAATGTAAAGTTTTTTTATTTCAAATTCAGATTTTTTTTTATTGTCATTTATTTAATTCGGTTGAATCTTCATAATACATTCTACTGTATAACATAAAAAAGTATTGTGAGAAACAAAGAGCTAGACGACGACCTTCCCGCAAATTTGAAAAATCAATCAAAGTCAATTAAAACATAATTAATAAATTAATATAGATTTGAAAGTTTTTCGTTATTTTACGAATGTTATGAAAATATTAAAGGTTATACGAAAAAATTTTTGAAAAACCAAAGCAGAACCTATACTTTTTTTTAATAAACATACATTTATGTACATCAATCTAAAAATTTTCTTATCAGCAAATAATAAAATTACAACAACAGTCTATTTCGATTGCTGTACACAGTTACGTATTATACGTACAGATCAGTCGTTTCTTCATTTGCCGCGCACTACGGCCAAAATTTCGGATTCTCAATTGATTTTCACAGCCCTACGTTCGAACACGCATCGCATCCATAAAGCTTTACGAACCGATTTACAAGTCGAGCGCAAAGCGCCGAATCATCGCTGAGCTTTTGAGATGCGAGTAAGCAGTCGGCAGGCAGCGAACGTTTCAAAATTGATTAATCGAGGCTATAATAAAATTCAGCGCGTCGATCCGATCCTCGTATACACGTATACGCACACTCCATTGGAAATCAGTGTATTATTCCACGACGACAAATTGACACGCGTGCACGCGTCCTCCTGCACCATTACAGCACATTTTTCTTCCATACGTATAAACACACAGGCGCGCGCGCTATAGACACCGTGAGACACTTCTGTATAGACAGGCGAACGCGTGCACATCGGCGAAACTTTAGTACACGTATAGGCTCAGTGAATTTTCCCGTCAAGGGGGAGGAAGTCGTCGTCCTCGTGTGTATAATATACGTATATACAGCACAAAAGCTCGGACAGCTTCTTCCGAACTGGATGTATATACAATATACATGATCGGGTTCTTTGTGCTTCTTTCCTCAGACGAAGAAGCTTGATTAATGGCGATGGTCCCGGAGATGAGACTACGACCTTTTCCCTCGATACAGCTCTACTTCCTGCAGGCATTATTTTTCCGGATAGAGAGAGAGAGAGAGCTTTCGGGGAGGAAAAAAAATTAATGACGCGACGGGGGGCGAATGCACTCTCGGCGATGTTTCGCGATTGAATTGGTAATCCGAGGATTTTCGGATGTTCATCGTGATGTTAGCTTCTGTGCGTTTGCAGTGCGTATATACGGATTGAAAATGATTGATTCTACAGGGTGTACACATTGTGTCCTCGTGATCACGACTTCATGTCGAGGCATTAAAAGATATATTTTTTTGCTGATTCTCTTCACTTGGTTGTTTCTCAGCTAAAATTTTAAGTTTCATGCAGCTCTCGGCTCCTTGCGGCGAATTCGAGGGATCGTCAGTCTGACGAAGCGACATATCTGTCGGGAGCCGCAGCGCTAATGCGAATAGATTGATACGCTTTTAGAATATCTTCATTAATTATTCCTCGTGAAGACGGCTTTTTTTTTCTCTTCGCTGCGAAACGAACGACGTTACCGAGAAATTAATTGCCACAGCGGAGGCTCAGTATAGACCTTGATCTCTGATCGTTAAAAACTTCTAACAAGTTTGTAAAGTCAACTTTTTTTTTAGTGTTTTGTGCGTTCGCGTTGTTATATTGTCTCATAGTTTTTTTTTGCTCGCGCAGACGGCGCGCTAAATCAAACTATAAATGGAAAAGCGAATTAATTGCGCGTTTCTACAATTTTCACTTTTTTTCCGTTAGAAAAATTGTTACTGTTTATCATTCTTGCGCCAAGACTCCAAACTCCCATCAGAAAGTTAAAATAAAAAGTTCTTAATGCTTCATTATAAACATGAAAAGTATACAATGGCAATTATTTCGAGATAGGAAAGCAATAGCAATCGGCACACATCGGCGTAGCCTCGAAAAAAATTTCAATTTGAATTTCGATGCTCTCCAGCTGTACCTCATTTGTCATTCAACGCTATTCATGAATTCGACGATCAAACAACCGGCACCTGCGCCAAAATCAGCGAGCATCCGTTTAACCCAAATATTTGCCGGCTCATTAAAATCTTCTCGCGCTCGCGCGCGCGGTGTACAACCTCAACTTCAACGCCGAAGCTTTAGCCGCCGAGTGAAGTTCGGTACGAGACTTTATCTGCAGTCGGGGAATTCCTTGTCTGCATCCTCCTCTCTCTCTCTCTCTCTCTCTCTCTCTCTCTCTTTCACTCCAAGTATAAACACGCGCAAGGAGGAAATCCGGGAGGAAAGGCGCCACGGCAAAGATAGACGCGGACACAAAAATAAAAACGTACATGCACGCGCAAAAGCGAGGAAGAAGAAAGCGCGCGCGCGACGGAAGAAGAAAAAGATAAGCCGAGAGAGAGAGAGAGACACGTACAGCAGCAGCAGCAGCAGCAGCGCGGCGCCGCGACGCGAGAGAGTGAATCAACACGTGAAAAACAAGAGAAAGAAATAATTCTCCGGCGACCGATCGCCGGCTTTCTAAATTTACGGCGTTGACACTTCTCCTCTCTCTCTTTCTCTCTCTTTCCCGCGGCGGCTCTCTGCGAAGGCTCAACGACGCCTGAAATTTCATTTCGACGAGCAATTGCCCGTGACCTTTGCGATAAATCTCTTCGATGATGCGCGGCGCTGTGTATAACGACTTATTTATACATGTGCATGTGTAGTGCTATGCCCCCCCCCCCTGCCGAGAATTTGAATACATACGTAAACGATTAATCGGAGTCTCTGCTAATTATCCCACGGCGACACGCGGTGGATTACGGAATAACGCGATTTTCTCGGAAAGAAAAGTACAGGCGCGTTACGTTTTACTTTTACTCTCTCGACTGTGCCTGCAGTGTCCAACGTCCCGCGTACGCACAATTCTCGATAAGAACGTGACATATTCGGCTCTCCTATAAATTATCGCGGCTGCAGCGCGCGCGCGCGAGAGACGGCACGTGCGTCGCGGCTCTTTTTCTCCTTCTCGACCGTTGTTTTGACGAAAAAGCGCGCAGAGGACGAACCGAGCGTCGTCGCGCGCAGGCGTTCATCTAGGCGTCGCGATATCTATAGAGACGGTATTTTGCTGCTATATATTGGAGAAATAATGGGTCTGTGCGATGTGCGTGTATTCGCGCGTTTTCATCCGCGGCGAGGAATTCCTGAGATAAGAGAGGATTTTAAAATCGTCGCGGAAAAAAATACGCGGAACGCAAGCTACGTCAAAATTTTTTCTTTTTGTTATGACTTAAGTGGGTTATAGAGAGAGAGAGAGAGAGAGAGCGAACGAACGTCAGCGAGATAAACAGAGTTTGCACTGCTGATCCTTGCTGAAAGACGACGAGAAATGTCGCATATCTGGTTTCCAGTGCAACAACCTCGAGCCATCGGAGGGAAAGCGAAGAGCCGAGCGCGGAGAGTGGTAAGTCAACAGAATTTTTGACCGATCTATATTCAATCTTTGACGGTCTGTATGCGTGTGTGTGTGTGTGTCTCTCTCTCTCTCTCTCTGTGCGTGTGTGTGCAGTGTCTGCGCCGAAAGGTAAACAATCGTCCGGATTATCGAAGCTGCGTGTACCGGAGGATCGATCGTGTATATATATATAAGCGCACTGTAATTCGAGCACCGACTCTGCTATTTTTATATGGTCGGTGGAAAGAGAGAGTGAGACGGCGGGGCTGCGCTCCATTTTCTACTTTATTCCTGGAATGTTGTGCAACGGCGCGCACGTATATCGCGAATTTCGTCTATTATAGAAAATTATTCTTGAGTCTCGTTGCGAGACTGAGACAATTCAAAAATTCAAATCTCGCGCCATAACGTGGATGTCGGTAGAGCAGTGCGGAATCAATTTATTTGTAATTGTATATATGTTTTAAAAAAGTGATGTTCAAATTTGCGTACTATCGTTTGTTGATGGATAGCAAGTATATTTCGCAAAAGCGTAGTGTCAGAAACCGTTGCGGGATTATGGCAAAAAGTGTGCGAGTAAATTCGAAGGATGTCAATGCCAGACAACGTTCCTAATACTTTGTGAGATATCAGCTTCTATAAAGGGTACAGGCATAAACTAGGATTTTTTTTTTCATTACAGTGAAATGACAAAATCATTTGGGCCCAATTCTTTTGATTTGTTTACAAAATTTAATAATTTTAAATTAAATATAACCCCACATAGAAGAGAAATTTCGAAACTATTCGTAATTTTTTCATCATTGCTCCTACGACTATCAATTAACCATCGCATGTAATTTACGATCTCCAATCGCTTTATATCTCTAATTCTTTAATTTTAATGGAAAGCAGTGATAAGCAGTCAGTTGCTCTTCTGCGCGATGTCTTTGGGCGCCAAATTCGAGTTTACAATAGGTTTTTGCGCGCGTGCACAGCGCAAAGGAATTTTAATCCGCGAATCATTGGCGCACAAAAAAAAGTTGCTGATAGAGCGGCCATAGAGAGAAACGAATGATATAGAGAGAGATAGAGAGAAGGAGAAAAGAGTGGAATAATGGACTTCCGGTGGGGGTTGCTGTATACAGCTGATTTCCCCGGAGTCGTCTTCGGTGGTGGTCAACAGGAAGCGTCTGAAAGCCCCCCCCCCCTCCCGACCTTACCTTTGTTTTCATTGGCGCGTCCGACAAACTCTTTACGCTCACGAATTACGTAATTGCATTATCGAAGAAGCTGAAAATGAAAGAGAAAAGTCGCTATGTTTGCTTTTTCTCTCGCCGGCTCATTGTTATCGCGCTATATAGACAAAAGGAGAGAAAGAGAGGAAGAACGAGAAAGAGAGAGAGAGAGAAAGAGAGAGGGAGAGACCTTTTCGGCGCGTATACGAGATAACGGTCGTGTGTCTGTGTCTCTCACCGTGTGTGCGTGTATTTTCTTAGAGACTGGAGACAAATAAATCGTGTGCTATACTTAAAAGCTTTGAGGCCTTGAGACTATACACGGCCGGAGCGTAGAGTCAATTAACTTTTTTAAACGAAGAAGCTTTTCTAACGGGAAAAATGAGCGCTGAAATTGTATATATATATATTTTTTTTCTCGCTTCGCGGAAAGCACTTCATTGACGTGTACGCGCTTTCGGATACACGAAATTGCACCAATTGTAGGGAAAGTTTATTTTTACTTCGTCGCACGACGCAAACGCTTGATTTTCAGAAAAAATACTAATGTAGTCGTTAAGAGTCACAAATATTTTTCTCTCGATAAAGCATATCGTAACAATACAGACGCTCGCGAGAAGCGCGCGCTCGGAAAATATTTTGCATACGAAAATGGCAGCGGCGCGCATACGCGTATATTACCGCTAACCGCAATACATGTATATATATGTGTGTGTACCTGTACGCAGTCGCGGCAGGAAAAGACAAAGAAAGACGTATAGAGAGTTATTTTTCTTCTTATATAGAAATCATTTGTACACGTGGACGTCGCTCTACGCTGTACAGCGCGCCGTCGAAAGAAGTTCGATTTCAAGTCACGTTCGCGACGTGTGCGACGAGCTAAAACAATGTTCGCGACTGGCCGTCGTGTGCGCGCATGTATCTGTGTCTGCTGCAGTGTGCGTGTATTGTACGCTTCTTTTTTATCCTCATCCACGAGACGCATACTCGGCGGAGAGGTATAGTACAAGACGAGAAAAAAAAAATTCAATTCTAAACGCCGAGAGATCGCGCGTATAGAGGCGCGCTTCCGTTCCGATTTTCTAGCTTCGCCATACAATTGGCAGTCCTCCAAATGGGACGAGCGTCTTTATATACAATGCGCGCGTCCATACGCCGGAAAAGCTCTTGCAAGCTCTCCCGCGAATTGTTGCGCGAGCTTTGCGTCACGTCGAGCGCGGGAATCGATCGACGCGCTCCTCTCGCCTCGCCTCGTATATTATTTTCGACCGATCGGCTATTTCGGAGTGACAGCTGTTTTGACGTTAGTCTGTTGCAACAATCGTGCTGCATACATTTTCGTGGGAAATAAAAAAAAAAAGGAATGAATCGCCGACTGATCTCCAGTCGGCGTTGCAGCGCGTCCGATCTGTCGTTTCCATACGCCTCGACGACCTTCGCGCGCGTAATAAACAAATGCTAGTTTTCGAAACTGCCGGAAGAGCAGTTTGGAAAAATTTTTATGTTTCGCGACGGCATCAACGTCGCAGTACCGACACGTAGCTAGACAAAACAGGTTCAATTTTTATTCTTTTTTTCGTTATTTAGCCAACATCTTTTTTTTTAATTGAAAAAAATTGAGTTTAAAAATTACAATTCTATGCGCGTAGTGCACAGAACGGGTTACAGGACATGTTATGAAAATACAAGAAAAATCAATTTGTCAGCAAATCTCTCGCTTAATCGAGTTACTGAACTACATACAAAGTACGCAATTATAATGTTATGTGTACGACATTCATTTTATTATCACGTCGCAGATATCATCTCGTTTCTTTTTCCTTATTGTACCCTCGTGTACTGCGCGATATCGTAATTACCATGTTAAAGACGAAAAAAAAAAGAAAAATCAATCGCTTACACCCAGTCATTATATAGATACCAATATTGTATCAAGATCAGCGTGTATACACACGCGTGCATACCTTCATCGGCATCTAGTCCTTGAATTCCACGTAGCCTGCATAAAACGCGACCTTTTCCGCGCTTCATGTCGCGTGGGCGCGAGTGTGAGAACTCGACGGCGTCCGAAGGTCCCGACATTACAAAAGTCCGGATTATAATGACGAGGTGCGTATATAAAATGACAAACGACCCGCCGCCGAATGTAAACATTTAAGTATACACCCGACAGCCTTGTGACATATAATTGTCGTGGAAAAATATGTAATTCCTTGGCTTTTGTCTTACTCAATGAGGAATTTAAAATTTTAACGATTTTGTCAAATGACCGTGTAGGTGTGCGTGTTTTGAAATTTTCGTTGGTATTCGAGAAAATAATCCATCCGCCGCCTCGCTGATGCGTCTTCGTTTGGAGGTGCATTCTTTAATCAGGCTAAAAACATCTTAAAGAGTACGAGAGTGCCTATATATTTGACAAAAAAAAAAAAAATTTTACCATACTGTTTGGTAATCTGATTAATCAGATTTGCCGTTTTATCCAGTAAAATTTACAAAACGATATCATTGTTTTTTTTTTTGGTATTTGCAGTCTGCGATCGGATTACCAAACAGCATGGTAAAATTTACTCTACAATATCTTTCTGTGTACACTACCTCATGCATAACAACAATAAATTAGTTTAAAAAAATTTTACGTGCTAAAATACATTAGCAGCGATATTTTTCTTCTATATGCAATCAAACATAGATATCAAGATCATAGATCACGGCTTGCATGTTTACTGTGCAATCGTGATTTCATATATTTTCCGTTGTGAGCGCATCTATTCCAAAATTGATAATAGTGGATGACGGATCGATCGATCGATCACAAGAGTGTACAGCGGATAAGACGCGCCAATTCGAGAACCAACACTGCTCTGTTGATTTTCATAAGCGACGTGCGTGCGTTTGCGACTGTTTTCTCAAGCGTACGACAATGGAAAATGGGAAAAATGAAAGCCGAAACCGCGCGCGGGGCGGAGAAAAGTGTGGAGAAAAGGCCGGGAGAACAAAGGAATAAAGAGAACGCATCCCACTGCGCGGCACCTGAGCCAACATTGCGGAGCTCTTATCTTTTTCCCTCTGTTCTTTTTGTTCTTTGTACACATTACATCTTATTCTTTCCTTCTCTCCTTTTCCATTCTTCTTTTTCCGCGCGCACTTCCAGAAAGTTGAAAACTTATCGCTGTATACGCGATTTTTCGCGTCAACAGGGAGATTCAATATTTTTCTTCGGCTTATCGGACACGTTATTCTTTTTTTTTTATACTTTTTCCGAGACCTATCTTATTTGCGTGCGCACCGTTGAGGTGTCGATTTCGCGTTTATTATGTATTATTTCTTTTTTTGTTTTTATTCTTGGTACAATTGTCAATTCTGTGAGAATGACTAATTTAACGGGACTTGTATATTACACCTTTACAATTTTCAACGATTTAACAAAGTTAACAACTGAAAAATGTGTTTAAGCGAGTTTTACCGGATGTAATTGATATCGAAGAAATAAAACTATTTTTATCATTAAATAAAAATTTACATTAAAATTTTGCTTTGTAAAACTAATTTGAAAGACTAGTGGACACGTTTTTAATACTTTTTTTAGCCGATATATTTAATTGTTTTTTGTTAAATTACACATTTATTAATAATAAGTCACAATATAAAGCACTTGCTACGGATTTTCGAGCCAGCTACTCAATCATTGTCTACCAGATTAGACTTAAAATTTCTTTTGAATAGTATCATAGATTTATGTTTTTACTTTGTATAAATAATTAATTTTTTGATTATTAGATTGATTATATAGGATGTGTAAGTAACACTATAATAATATGCTTAAATGTACATATTTTGTATTCCTATCATGAGTAATGGTAATGCTTCGACGTATCTACAGATCGCTTTTAAAAATATAAAACTACTTGTATAAAATCGAACAAAATACTCTTATTGATGTGGTGACATTGATATTGAAATAACTGAAAATTTTTTATGTGCATCAATAGTTAGGTGGTTTTTTTTCCTGAAGTTTGCTTGTTATTTCTAATAAACCTCCTTAACGCACGTATGTATAGATCAGCTCAGTTTATCAACTGTGTCGACTCCATTCGCTTACTACGCGCTAAATTTTTGTTTATCGCGGCGTGTCCGCTTTGTTGGACCGTTGTCTCTTGTTCATATCACGCATTTGGGCTTGAAGAAGAGTTAAACATTCCAAGAAATCAAACTCGATGATTTTGCTGAAAATTCATGTTTTGTTATTAGAAAAAAATCACTACTCCGTGCGCGACAAGAACAACGAGATATCGAAACGATGACGAGGAGAAATGACAAAGAAACTGTCGGTACATATCAAAAGAATAAAAAGTATATTATATACAATATATATGTATATTGTATTAATGTGTACGCTGTGATTATAAACGAGAATCATTGCAAAAGCAACACTTGAAATTACATTATTCGTTTGGAGCCTTATACATGAATATTAACGAAGTCTTAAACTCAAATCCTATCTTGATTTATTGCTTATCGTAATTCTATTACCTCGGCGAAGAATCGATGCGGCCGAAGATCTCTTCGCCGCGGGAAATAATCGATACGATTTGCATAAGAATCGCCTCCTCTCTTCTTTACAAATTTAACCTGCGAGACTTGCTTTCATTAACCTCGGAATATTAGTATATTCGACCTCCGTTAAATAAATTGAATTTCAATCATCGAATTCACTCATCGAATTCAATTTTCCCATCATCTTTGCGACTCGTTATTTAGCAATTTTTAGTAAGTATTCAAACCGCTTTCTTTCGAAGTAAATACAGATTTCATTTACCAAAATGGTGTCATTAAATAAAATCTAGTAGTTGACGTAAATGGTTATGAATTAAAAATTCAAATTTTGCGACTATAAAACGAAAGGGCTGTATTTAGTTATAGGTTTATTAAGTAAGAATCTAGCAGTTTAAAGTACTAACTCTTGCAAAATAATAGATTATTTATCATATTTATAAGGGAGGGTATGAGCATCTCAGTTTTTCAATATTTCTTATTAGCAAAATAGTTGTTAAGTCATCGGTTATATACAATTATATACGTATTTGATATGCATATATAGTAAAATAAAATTTATTTCACTTTTATTTATTTATATAAAGTACAAAATTTATGTACGGATAATCTTACCTACTAATCTTGGTTAAATGTTAATTCTGTTCAAAACTATACAGTACAATGTATAACCGACCATATATAAATAAAATATAAAAAGTAAATATGTTTTCAGATCATTCGATAAAAAGTAATCCGTAAAAAATGCTTTAAGATAACACTCAAAAAAAAAATTTCAATTGATAGTTCATCAGCTCATACAGACAGTGCTGTCGAAAATGTGCGGGTACCCGATTCGAGCAACGCGAGAATCTTGTCAGTCAAAATTCCAACATTTCCACTCGAAGAAACAAATGACTCGTCTAAATATCGGCCCCTCCTCTCGTATTATACAAGTTCTACATGCGTAATAGTACACATACGAATCAGACAAGCACTCAACTTATATGTATGTATACGCAAAAGAGAGTGACGGCGATCAGCTGGTGTTCGCGCAATCTTCGCTCGGGCGCGCAGACATTCCGACGCCGGCGGCGGCGGCGGCGGCGTCATGATTTCACTTCATCGACTGCGCGCGGAGACACGTGGATTCACGCGCGGGCACCTGTTGCTCTCCCACTCTCTTGTGTATACTCCCCTTCGCCGGAGTACGGATTCTATATAAATAGCGTCTAATGCTTAGACGCTTTGGCGAAAAATCCATACTGTCGGCTTATCAGCGCGACGACGCGCGCATTAGCCTGTGCATCGCCTGCGGAGTCTCGATCGTCACTCGCGCGAGCTTCGACGTGTCCGCGATACGATTCGAGCCGGGTTGTGCTGCAGGACGAGGTTAAGGCGAAGAGAAAGTTTACGTAATTATGAATTGAATTAAGACGGGCGATTGAGAGGTTTCGAGAGATTGTTTGAGCGTCGAAAGTAGGTTGCTTGCGCGACGAGTGCGCGAATTTTCGAAATTTCAATAATGCGATCGGCGTGCGAGGAGAAATTTTTCAACGGCTTCAGGCTTTTTCCTTTTATTCTTATATCTTTTTATATGGTTTAATGAGAAAAAATAAGTGTTATTTATATTTATTAAAATCGGCGTCTTCTTTTGCAGATCAGCCGTTGCGAGGCAATAAAGGCTTCAAGGCTGTCAACTGGGGACTACGTTACTTTAGTTTTGATGTCGCAGTTCGCAGTGGAAAGTTACACGTCAAGCTAAGCGCATGTTAAGCTTGTTGAGTCTAATATACTTAGCTTTGCTGTATCCATTTTGGCTAGTCTTTACTATACTTACTTACTTTCTTTCAAGCCGTAACTTTGCTGCATTTTATTTGCACTCAATTGTGCCAGATTTTGATCTAGCAAAAAAGGTGTATCATTGTCAAAATATAAGATGAGACATCAAATGTGCTTTAATTGTTATTGATAACTGTTGAATTCATTATTGCACAAAGTTTAGTTGTAATACTTTTAGAAATTCGGTTAAAATTTTAAATTTCGCGCCATCCTATAGTGAGACAAAGCTATTGTTCTGATTATTATGAACTACCTATGACAACCTATGAAATTAATATTTCATAGGTATATTTAATTCGTATAATTATTGACCCAAAGATTACAATAAAATTGAAATCATACGCGATAATTCTGGCCTTTAAAAATCCCATTTATTATACATTGACTGCGTGAGCAAATCGATTGTCTCCTGCCTGGTAAACATTATGACGAGATAAAGCTTGTGCATTTCACAAAATCTAATTCTTGCGATGCACGCCCGTTATACGATCAACCGCACAGTCAACAAGGTTTCTTCGCGCGCCAAACAAATTTCGAGCGAAAACTAAAAGAACACAGCTGCCCGAAAGCAGCTTGCGGAGAGTTGGCCGCCAGAACGCTCGAAAGCTCTCCGAAATCCAGTATAGCGCTTGCATGTGAAAATCTTTGGAGGGAGAACTCCGCGCGCGCGTAGCTATTTGTAGCCCGCGCGAGAGTCTCGGCTCGACTCGGCACGTTGGCAAACGCGTTCGTGTATGTTTTCTTTGGAACCCGAGACGCCGCGCGCTCGCCTCGTCGCTCGTATACACTTATACTCTTTTTTGCGCTTTACCCTCGCGCGACAATGAGATCGCGCGCGCAGGTGGTCTCTGTGCGCGCTTGAGCGCACGTGGCGTCGCGAGGAAAGCCGCTGGAAAATTTTCTACACGCGCTGTACATTATGCGCTGCGCTATGCAGTTGCGCAATAATCGAGCGCGAGGGAGCGAGAGAAAGAGAGCACAAAGAGGCATTCCTCGGAGGATGGTGAGCTCGGGCTTTAATGTAAACAGCTGAAAACGCGCGGCGCAGTCGGGCTGTTTCGCTTGAAAGCGGAGAGCCGGCTAATTAGCATATATAGACGGAGAGCTTGCGCGTGTCTGGATAAACAGAGCGTAAGTAGCGTTTAGAGAGGGGCAATTGCGCTGGAGGAACAATATTTTCATTCGAATCTCGAGTAGCGCGCAATTATCGCGTTTCTGAAACCGCTACGTATTTTTTTGTTTTATCCTCATTATTATTCGTCGACACTTGAACGTTCCACCTCCGAAATAGAATTTACGCTTTTAGCAGGTTTTTTGCAATAAAAAAAGAGCTGGAAGGCACCTCGCAAGTTTACAAAAGCGACTCGCCCACGGCCGAATCAATCTAAGCGCGGCTCTTTGTTTACCGAGTTTCTCTCTCTCTCTCTCTCTCTTTCTCTCTCAAAAAAAAAAGAAAAATGCGAAAATCGCAAAATCCGCCAAACTTACGAGCTACACAGAAAAAGCGAGCAAAAGAAGAACCGTAAGCGCGAGTCGAGACGCGCTTCGAGATAGAGATAGAGCGAGAGAGAAAGAGAAGAACCGGTTGTTTCGAAATCGGCCCCCGCACGCCTCGCCGCGGAGGATTACTTGCGAGACGAGGAGGAGAAGGCAGAAACAGGCCCCGTCGCGCTTTTGGCGCCCGGCCAAATTTCGCTTGTGCGCCTGTATATATATACAAGTATACTCGCGTACTGCGCGCGTTTAACGCTCCGAAGAGAATGGGACGCATTTCGCGCTCTTTCATATGGCTCGAGAAAGAACAGATTGGTCGAGAGAAGGAGAGAGAGAGAGAGAGAGAGAGAGAGAGAGAGAGAGTGGGAGGGAGAGAGCTTCCGATAAATCATGAAGACGCGCCGAGACGACTGCGCAGTTGCGATTTCGCGCTGTTATTGTGCGCGGATTTTTATGCGCGCTCCTCGAGCCTTATCGAACATCTGTTGCGTTAATTAATAAGAGCGAGCTCGGCGTTTCTTTATCTGGGAAATTTTTTTTTCTTTGTTCTACACCCCGAGGAGAGAAAATAAAATCTTCGGACTAATTTTTACACTTTACGTTTAATGCATGCTGTTCCAGTGTAAAGTATACTTCAAATCAATTTAATTTGACAAAAGTAGTTTTATCATAATTCACCGAATCTGTACCCATTGCACAGTTATATTATTAGTTATTTGTATGGTTTAAAAAATAAAAAGACAAAAAAAACGTGCGAGAAACAAGGGTTATCTTTTTTGAAGAACTTTTGGCTTGACAGAGAACTCGTTCGAGATATGCAAAATTTCATGTATTTGAAAAATTAGAAGTAAATAATTATAAGTAGCGTTAAAACGCATATATATACGCAAGTCCGTAAAGAGATTCGAACTTCTTGCACTTCCAAACGCTTTTCTCGAGCGACTTGATGAAATTAAAAATATTTACTATTACAATATGAATTAGTTAGCTTCCTTTATAGGAAAGCAAAAAAAAAATCAAAAATTAAGTATAGAGGCGAGAAGCTACCGGCGTATATATATATTCCTCGATTGACCCGCTCTCTACCGCTCTATATATATATACAGTCTGATGTCCATTGTCTTCTGTCGACCTTCTTTCGAAATCGTGCATTTGTATCCTCCCCTCGAGAGCAGCGTATATGCTTATCTGTCCGGGGCCTTTTATGGCCGGGCATCAGTCAGGTGAAACACGAGTCTTTATACTTTTTGCGAGCGACACTCTCGGCGTGGGTGTTTTCTTTTGGAGAAAGAAAGAGAGAGAGAGACTCTCTTTTGTTCATCCGGCGAAAGCTTTTTTTCTCTCTCTCACTGGGACATTTGCTGGTTTCTTTTTTTTTATGCTAGTGATTTTTCGGAGGTGTCTCGCGTGTCGCATTTTCTTGGTTCTTCATTGTCGAGGTTGGGAATTCGTGCGCGTGCAAGAGTACGTAAAGGTCACGTGGGAAATTGAGGTAGCCAATCGCAGGCTCGGAGTAGTGACAGTGACCAATAATATCGCTCTCTAGAGTTTAGGCCAAGATGGTGCTCGAAAATGAATTGCTAATCGCCGACGGGTTAATAAATCGAGGGGTTAACGTCTTTGTTTTTCGAAGTGAACAAACGAATCCGATGCTTTTGCTTGCGTTAGAACTGAAATTGAGACTTGATAACTGCTTTACGATTTCGGCGGTGCGAAATTTGGCAGCTCGCAAGTCGCGAGCCCAGAGAGCCGATCCGTAAAACGAAATCTCGAGACTGAAGATATCTGGCGAGTGTCAAGGCGAGCGACACTTGCTATATATATGCGTGACACTCCTTTTCCTCGACTTTTCTCCGCTTATAAACGACGCAACGCGTTTACAGTGTATACACACGCTTCCTATATAGCGCACGGTGTGGTCTCTCTCCACGTGCGTATTTTCCATGCATGTTATGCAAGGCTTTTTAGGCTATACGAATTATTATGACAGAAAATGCTAATGTCGCGGAGCCGCGCGGAAACCCTGTAACGTGAATTATTAGTCTGGAAGGTGCGCTGTGTAATACGTATATTCCGAGAGAATACGATGCGTTTACCACTGAAAGCTCGGCTTTTAATAAACCTTAAGCCTCTGCGGGGTAATAAAGCCGAGAGAGACGTTTATTATACGAGCTGACCTGATTACTCTACAAAAATTGGAAAAATTGGTATAAAGGCGCTCGTAAAAGGGCAACGGCGACGCACGGCACTCCTCGTACACACACACACACACGCACGCGTATTATATACGGCGAGTACCAGGTACACGCGCACCCAGCGTACCCACATAACATTATACGTTATACCTATATATCGGCACACGTTTAACGCCTCGGCACACAGTCCGGCTCTTTGTTTCCGCGCCGAGGGAGCCGAGGCTCGCCGCACATGTGTTTAAGAGCGAGATAGAGAGTGAGTGTGTGCATAATGCGAGCGAGCGAGAGAGAGAGAAAGAGAGAGTGTACGAGTGCGATGTGTGCGTGCATTAGCCGACGTGCAAACTACGCAGCGAGTTAATCTCGCGACGGCGAAGGCTTTGGAGGCCAAGGGGAGCGGCGCGCGCGGAGGAAAAGGGAGATAACAGAGAGATTTTTTTTTCTTTTATTAGAGCGAGAGAGTTGTAGCTGTACTATTGGCATTGTGTATCGACGGCCGAGTCGTACACGTTCAGAAGTCGATTTTTAAAAAGTTGCCGGTCCACGCTTCGGGAAAACGATGTTTTTCGAAAATAGTCGGAGAATCGTTGATTCGTGCCTACGGTGTTGTAGTCTAAATTCAGTGTGCAATACACAAAAGATCTTATGTCTAAAATTCGAGCTTATATGGCGAGCTCAAGGAAGAGATGTTTATGTTATGAATAAATTATTTAATAAAATATTTTGTTTTCATTTTAAACATACACTGCAGAGTATACAGGATCGTGATAGGAAAGAAGAATATTTTAGTTGCTATTAGAAGATCAAAATGCTAAATATTACTTAGTAAATGAAAGATAGTTGGAATTTACGTAATACAATTAGGTCCTCAATGAAGCAGACCGTCGTCTCGCCAAGCTGAAAAATACTCAGCGAAACTCGTGAATTTCGCCAGGTAAAGCAAAATGGTCGGTATGGCAAGACCGAATTTTGCCGAACGAACCTCATAGTCAAAGAAAAGAAAAAATAACAAACGAAGCTGAATTTGACTAAATAATATCGTTTTAAAATATATGGTTTTAAAAAAGCACAATTTCTAACTTTCTTACATTTAAGTTTCCTATAATAATTAATATGGTTTTGCATTACGTAAAGAAAAAAAATTGCATAAAAAACTTTATAAAACTAGTAAGAATCGACTTTTATAACTTTTGGTAAAATAATAGATACTTCAAAGACGCAGAATCGAATACTTTTTCAAGTATCGAGTAATGTAGGCCATCGCTACTGTGCGTGGTGTGGTAGGTATTATGTGTACAACTCCATCGATGTGTGCGCCTCGGAAGATTTTCATATATTTTTATGTACATACATCGTTGGATAAACGAGGATGTTTCGAATTAAGGAGAAGGTTAACTTTAATGAAAGGAGATTCCAGAGTCGAAGCTATCTTTGCTCGGTTGATGGTCTGTGGTGATTACCTCGAGACTTGTGAGAAGATACGCTGATGCAAGCTTTTAGAGGCGACATGAATTCAAGGCTGAAATCGCGATCGGATCTCGTTTGAATTTTCACGTTGCTCGTGCCAAGTTTTTATCGAGCACATAATCCAATTGCGAGATTAGATTAGAATTTTCGGATTCTCCCGGCGATGAATTACGATTTATCGTCTGCGTTTTTTTGGGAACTAAAATTCTGTAGCTTCACAGCTCGCTTCTAACGGAGAGAGCGCCGTGTCCCGTCCGCTATACGAACGACGCACTAATTTCGAGAAATGAGTGAATTGTTTGCTTAACGATCTAGCCAATTTACAATTCTTCATAGTTCAACACTTTGACCCGTCACTTGGCAAACAAGTATCGTGCTGTAGCTCGAATTTCTCCATACGAGTTTCGAGCGAACGTTTAAAAAAAAAAAAAAAAGAAAAGAAAAGAAAAGAAAAGAGAAAAGAATTCTCGACTAGAAGAATGCGAACTCCTAAAACCCGACTCGCAGATGGCTCGCGCTAAACATATCAGCGATGCTTTAAACGACCATGTGGTCTTATTCTCCTCTTCACACCATGAGATAAATCATGTGTTCGCACTAAAGTGGTTCACCATGTCTGCTGGTGTGGAAATCGGGACCGAAATAGCCCGCGCGCATAAAGAGCTCAATCCAACATGTTCACATGGGCATTACTTGACTCTTTGTGAGTTTAGATTATGAGTTTGCCGCAGTTTTGTCGCCGCCGCAAGTGGAAAGCGATGGAGCAGCATGTACGTATATACATCGAAACAAGCTGATGCGGAATCCGCATGTATTCGGCGCAGCAGACGGATTATAGGCGGGAAAAATAAAAATTTGAAAAGGATTCGCAGAGGAAGAGGCAATGTATGCAAGCCTACGTCTGCGAAATGGTATAAACGAAGTAGAGTGAGCGAGAGAGCTGTAAAGAAAAGGAACGGATGGCGTAGGTGTACGGCTGGAGTGGAGAATGGGAAGCCTGATGAAAAAATTGTTAGGCGTACGAAATCTGGCAGTCTTCACTGCGAGAAGGCCGCAGATTGAGAGGTGCGCTTGAATCGAAATGTAAAGTTACAATTCTCTCTCTTTCTCTCTCTCTCTCTCTCTCTCTCTCGCAAAAGAGGTGTGGGCATTATTTTGTTTGCTGAATTTTCTGTGCAGGGAGATTTAAAAATAGAACACTAGAAGTATTCCTACACTACTGAAAACTTAAAAATACTTTCGGATACTTCACTTCTGACGAAAATTAAAGGTCTTCGTTTTAACTTTTATACAACTGTTCACACATTTTTTTTTCTAATATCTGAGTAAACAGTGTTAGTTTTAACTACCATTTTCGGTTTAGAAAGTCTTCGTCGTACACTAATTTACTAAACGAAAAAAAAATTATCTAAATGTGAGCACGCCACATTAATTCAAAGTTCTTTTCGGAAAAAAAAGTTTACCTGCTTCTACAAAAGAGCGCACGCCGCGCATTTATTTAAAGTCCCCTCATAATTATTTTCCTCTTACAAACGACTCGCCCCCAAAAAAATGTTCGGCGCGCAGTAATACTAAAATAAAGCTAAAGCCCGAGCCAGCCATCCGTATATGCGTGCGAGAGAAAAAGAAAATCATCAGCAACCGCGGAGTGAGGCATAAAGTACGAAAATCCGAAAAGGAGAGACAGCCAACACTTAGCCAAAGGAGACGGACGGAGAAAGGGGCGAGGAAGAGAGCAAAAAGTCGCGGCCCGGCTGAAACCCGAAAAAAAAGGTCGAAGCCCCAAAGAAAGAAGGAACGAAAGTGCGGGCACGCGGAGGGAGCCGCGGAGCGCAAAAGGAGAAGCTCGTCCCACAGCAACGGCAGCACGTGGCTTTATTCCTAGGTCAATTGCACGAAACTCTCGAGAGTCTCCTCGACACGCAGAGAGAGCCTCGCCGCCGCTCTCGCGTGCGCCTACACATACGAAACGAGAAGAAGGAGGCGGAGGAGGAGACGAGAGAAGAAGAAGACGAAGAGGAGGAAAAAAAAAGAAACCACGAGGACAAACAAAAAGGCTGTGCGAGAGCGAAATATACGCGTGTATCTGTATATCTGTATACGTGTATATATATATAGGAGCCACTCGGTAATTCCCAGCGTCGGAAGGAGTGGGGCACCGGAGATCTGTCGAATTCCGCGATTGCCCAGCGACGAAAACACATCGTACGCCTAGGAGAAGATTCTTCGCGCTGGGAATTCCGGGCCGACGAGCTAACTGGGCCAGGGACCCTAAAGACTTTTTTTTTCCTCGGCTCGCGTTCATGGGCGGGCTTTTCTGATGGGAAACATCTCGTGGGAGAGGCAAAGCCGTTGCGTACACGAGCAGGAAATTTTCGTACTACGGACGATGTGAAGTGCTGATTGCACGTTGCGCAATTGTTGTTTTTCATCGCCGCCACGTGTAAAAAGTTAAAATACCCGGCTCCGTAATGACACTCTGGTACCGAGAACAATACTTTGGAAATTTTTTTTGCGGATTTTTATTCATTTTTTCTCGGCGTCTTTCTTTCCTGATGGGTTCATTAGGTAAATCTATGCACACATTTTGTACACATAATTACCGCTGTTGTAGAGGAGGCTTAAATTATAACGATTGATCAAAAAGTCTATAAAATTTTTCATTTTAGAAATTATCATGACAGTTATAGCTTATTAAATTTCGAATGGTTATTTTTAGTTTTTTAACAAAATGCGTCGACAGGTCTTGTAAAATAAATTATTGTATTTCAATATGCTCGTATTTTTAGCATAAGCATTTTTAAAAATATTTATGCATTTCTTACAATGTAACTGTTTGAATATTCACTCAAAGCTTGCTTTACAGCTTATTATAGTTGAGCTAAAGTTAAAAGACGTTGAATGATTAAAGTGGTAAGAAAATATTGTTAGCATTCTGCCTGGACATGTGTTTCCTTCGATTTGAAACCCTATGAAAATAAAAATCCTAATTATTAAGATTTATAAACGTGGAAAGTGAAAAGTATTGTTATACTGTTCGAATTGGCATCACAGTTATTAATTTACAAATCATTTGATAATAAGTGACTGCTGATGATGATAATATCATAATGGTATAGCTAAATTATAAAATAGAAATTAATTGCATACATCTTAGATTATCAGCAAAAGTCTGATTTCTTAAATCTTCTGACTTATATAAGTACCAGTGAGTACTGGTATATTTAATTATTTGTTGGTAAAATAAAAAAGTCTAAATATTTGAAACAAAACTTTTTAAATTTTAAGATGAGATGAAAAAAAACATTTTTGATTTGTTCTTATAATGTAAAAATAATTGTTTGTAATACAGCAGTCCACTTGAGGTTTAGTACACTTGAAGAAGAATTAATTGAGTCGTGAAAAAAAACTTGTTCGTTCACTCCAATGTAATCATACAAGTCACAAAGGACCTCCAATAAATAGGACGTTTCAATGATTATATGGCTTATGGTAAGGCGTATAAATACTAAATACTTTGAGGGTTGCAAAGGTATTTCTCAGGACATAAAACTTATAAAAAAAGAAAGTATCGCAATAATTGCTTAAATAGAAAATAAAGAAAACTTACGCCATTGAACGCAGTTCGACTAGTTAATCTTCAACGAAATATACAACTAACAGGACATCGGATCCAGTACAATTATCAACCAATTAACTTGGAGAACTACTTGCATTATCCTAGGAAGAAAACTAAAAGCTCACGAAAATACGCCTTCGTAAATCTCGCAACCCATCGCCCATTGAAATACCTCCCGAGCAGTAAAAACTCCGAAAGGGTGATAACTTCACACACAGCTCGCATTTAAAAAGGAAAAAAGTCATCTCAGAGAAAGAAAGAGAGAGATGGAGGGAGGTAGGGGGAAGGGGGAGAGAGAGAAAGAGAGAGAGAGAGAGAGAGAATGAAGACGCGCGCTCGACGGGGGCCAAAAAGCCTTCGAACGAGGAAGTAGTTTCGCATATATATATATATACATTTATATATATACATAGAAGCTCCTCGCGTCCCTCTTCTTCCTTTCTCCTCGCGCTCGCTCTCTGCGGTCGCCTCGTTTTTTTCATCCTGCATTCCTGGCGTTCCGGCTTCGTCTAACCGGAGGGCGAACACACACACGCACACTGCCAAGGGTCTATGGGTGACCTTGCGGCGAGCAACTTTGCCGTCTCTCTCTCTCTCTCTCTCTCTCTCTCGAGAAAGATCTTTATGTAACGTCGCAGAGCATAGCGACTGAGATAGAGAGAGAGAGAGAGAGAGAGAGAGAGAGAGAGAAAATCAATTCCACTGCGAAACGAGGAGGAGAGAATTTAACCGTTTTCTTCTCCGTCTATATGCCGCGTCTTTCTTGTGAAACCTTCGGCTCTCCGCGCTGATGATGGCGGATTGAAAATTGTACTCTGTGCCAAGGCTCCCTGCACGCGAGATTTACCGTGCACACTGTATATGTATAATGTATGCGGGAGCGCGCGAGAGATGAAAGAATTTTTTTTTCTATTCGCGTCAATATATAAAACGAGCGCTCTCTCGCGTCGCTCTCAACAAAAATCAATCAAAGCGCTCTCTCTCTCTCTCTCTCTTACACATGCACTTACGTGCATATACGCCGCAGTGCGCGTGTAGAAGCGTATACA
This sequence comes from Philotrypesis tridentata, assembly GCA_018906965.1. Taxonomy (NCBI): domain Eukaryota; kingdom Metazoa; phylum Arthropoda; class Insecta; order Hymenoptera; family Pteromalidae; genus Philotrypesis; species Philotrypesis tridentata. Next base: position 987,697 of record JACCIB010000016.1, on the reverse strand, counting down.
CAAGCATATCGATAAGAGAGCCAACAAAAGCGCATATATGTGTAGCGCGCGATATCGGAGGGGCGTTAGCTAGCGAGCGCGCGCGGCACACATCGAAACTATTTTCCTTATCTTTTTCAAATGTACGAGGCGAGCAATCGTTCCTTTAGCTAATAATCTTGCTCGCGGCGCGGAGCTGAGCCTAAACAAAGCGCGCGATCTTGCTCTTTCTTGTTTGCGGCCGCGCGCGCGTTCTCTCTCTCTCTCTCTCTCTCTCTCTGCGCAGCCTTATCTAACGCAAACTTTGGCTCTCTTTGTCGCGCGACACGCCGCGCGCGGCTCTATACATATTGTAGCTCTCTGCGGATCGGAGCGCGCGCGCGCGTGTGCGAGAGAGATTGCAAAACGTTTCCTAAAACGGCTCTCAACTCTTTCCGCTATTGGGATTGAGTGAAACGACTTTCAGGGACGACCAGCTGTGCTCCGTTTTTCTCGAGACTTTAGCGCGCGCCGCGGCTTTGTATTGTTCGAGTTTAATGTGCTTTGCTTTTCTAGCTGCTTTTTGTTTCCAACGTCCCCCGGCTCGGAGCTGGCGCTGCTTTTGGGACGCAACGCGCGAGTTTTGCTGGTTTTCCTAATTTCCACGAAATATTTCAGCGCGGCGATACGACCACGAAAGGGAAACGAGCGTCTTCGTCCCAATTTCTTTTTGAAAATCGTACGTCGCATTGTCGCGTAGTGCTTTGCGCGAGTCTTTTCTTAAATTATTTTTCTGTGAAAGAGTGACGCACTTTCCACGGTATTAAATTTTCCTGTAATTTCAACACGCGCCAGAGATACGAGTGGTTTCAGCAGAATTTTTCCGCTCTATACCTAGAACAGCCGCGGTAAGTTTTAGAAAAGCATACACGACAAATATATGCGTCTGTCGAAGCTGATTTATATACTTGCATTGCAATTCGCATTTGTCTTGTTCGAAGTATACAAGTATTTCTGAAGTCTTCGAATAAAACTTTGGGAAAAATTGACGGATTTCAAGCGTCCGATTGTCGAAGTCCGTCCGACAGCGAATCAGGATTAACCTCAGCTGTCAAGACGCCGAAAATTTGGCAATGATTAATTCGAGGATGCTTGCCGGCGGTAATACCTGTTTTACTCGTATGATTATCATAAAATCCACGTTACGCTTCACTTAATAATCGAAAACATCCAACGAGCAGATCAAGGGCCCGCTCCGAGAAATACACATAGCTTCAAAGTAATCTGCGATCAGGAATACCGTTCTGCACGAGGCTCGCTTATGCATAGCTTGACATTGCCGCGTTAATTCGCATTTCTGATTTCGATCAATCAATAACAAATATCTCTCCCGATGCCTTGTGTTCTTTTATCAATGCAGCCGAAATTGCAGGAGCATTAAAGAGATGCATTGGTTAATTACTGGTTAATTAACGATTGCGATTCGATCGTTGCTCTATCATTATACCTTTTGACAAATCGACGAGAACCATTGTTCGGAGATTTGAAAGGTAAATATAATAATTTAACTTGAAGCATTCGAGCAGACCAAGAAACAGCCTAAATTCTCCTCCGCACGCGCCGATACGGGCAATAAAATTGCTCATCGCCGGAGAACAAAATGTAATAACGAAAAACTCGCGCGCGCGCAATCAGCCGATCGCATGCACGATAAAAACTCCGCTCTTCCGCTGTAAATACATAAAAAAAAACGTCCACTAGTCGGCGCGCGCAGAGTACAGTGACAGTCGAAAAAGTTTCATGTGCCCGGGAGCGCGCGCATAGCGCACTCGCCCCCGCAATTCTCATAGCCGTCTAACAAAGTCATTTTCGAGGATATAAAGCCGCAATGGCTCGACCCTCCGCGTACATTATGTACGTACGTACGAGAGAGAGAGAGAGACCCTTTTCCGCGTCGCCGAGAGAAATCGCGCAGCCCCCATTTTCCAGGCCGCCGCGTCGCATGCGCCAGATATTACGAGTGTGGAGGGGCTCGTCCCTAACGAGTCGCAGACACTTGCTTCTTCTTTCTGCTTGATAAATCGCCAAGCGCGATCGAGCGTATACGAAAACTTCTCGAATGTCGGCTGAGCAAAGTGTCCTTTAGCAAAAATTACTATTTGTATGTTTAATGAAAATTGCTACGCGTAATATATATAGCGCAGCGCTGTAAGCTTCATTTCGTTAAATCTTGCGTCATTTTCACGCTGATAGTTGAAATATTTGAAATTCATTTATTCCTTGTTTGCACTTGCTAAGTATGTTGCTATCTGTTGCCGTTGGTATATCGCTCTGCTAAAAAAACAAGTATATTGCTATCTGTTGTCGTTGACATTACTCTGCTAAAAACAAGAATTAAAATTTTTTATCTAGATGGAAATTAAATAAAAAATATTATTTATTAGACGAGTGTACGCGTTCGTACCAGTTCTGCTCTCACAATGTGTAAATATAAATCCGTAATACACGAATTTTGGAACGCGTATAAGTGGTAAATTTTACAATGCGAGAGTGTTTCACCGCAGCCAAGTGCAGCTCGAATGTCGATTGTTATGTATCAAAGAGAGAAAATAAGACGCTTTCTAATACTATAAATCCTCTGTATATACACAACTCGTATACAGACGCGCGCAGCTCGTAAATCAAAGGAGAGACGGAGAGAATGAAAAGACGGTCCCTGCGGGGGGAGGGAGGGGGGGGGGGTGCGGTCAGGTGCAGTCGCGCACGCGTGCGCCTGGAATGTCAGCAGGTCGCGCGGGAGAAAAATTAGCATAAGAAAATTGGGAGGGACCCCGCTGCATTATATGCACCAAACGCTCATCTCCATTAGAATGACGATCTTTCCAATAGATTCGACGCGCTTCTGTCGCATATAGTCTAACGTATAAGCAGCGCCGCGCGATATTCGGCAGTGTGTGACAGATAAGCGAGAATAGGATCCGATGTGCGCGCGGGGCTCTCAGCGGAGAGAAAGGGCCCGGAGGAATTATCCGATCCGAGGCGACGGCTTGGAAAATGGACGAGTTTTAGTTTGACGAAGATTTTGTGCTGCGCGCTATCCCGCATCCGCGGCGGAGGGGTTGAATCGATCAAAGGTGGAAAGCCGGGGAGTTCAATCTCGTTTTATCGCTCGGCGATGCATTATGCATGTTGGTTACAGGTGTATATATATATATATACAGAGCGGTCAAGAAGTGAAAGTGCGCTATACCGCGCCTTTTTTTTTTAACTCTTCGAGACATCGCCCTCTGTTTATACCCAGGACTGCAGTTTGCCAGATTGACTATTTACTGCTAGAAATGTATATGGAATAAAAATTTGTTACGCAAAAGCGCTTAGAAAATGTTTTTGTGTAGATCTGTAGATCGAAGATAGTTTAAGATGCTCCTATATCAATGTTTCAAAAAATTTAATTTAAAATTTATAATTCTAAAGAAATCCTTATTTGCTAATAAAAGAAAGAGAAAATGCACACATTTCATGTTTCAAAAATGTCAAACTCACTCCGCGATGGATAGTTTCTTCGAAAAACTCATTTTCACTAAACAAAAAAAAAGTCTTCTGCGCATTGTATAATTTTGAATTTATTCGTACATTCTGAAAATAAGCACAAAGCCAAATTCATTTCATTGTTTAAAACATTTAAGTATACTTTTCAAACAGAGAATTACTTTTGGAAAATGAATAGAAAAAAACTTCACCTGATTATGTTTTCAAAATAGATATTCTCTTGATTCAAGATTATCGTTCGATATTTTTTTTTCACGATACAAGAAAATATTTTCCGAGAACTCATTCGAAGAAATGATTTTGCTCGATAATAAATTCTTTTTTCTCCTGCAGGCCATCCGGAATGTTGAAAGCTCATTAACGAGCGATATACACGAAAGTGCTCCTTCACAAAAGATTTTTGACAATTTTATTTTACATACGTGCGGAGCTCATACAAGTGCATTAATGCAAAGAACGCGCCGTTCGAGGGCATTTCTATAAATATATGTATGAGCGAGTGCATTCACGCGCGGTACAGAAAAAGAGTGATATATATCGACCGCCCGCACCTGAAAGCCTGCATGCGTACGATCACCGATGCAGGAGAGAGACAGTTATATACTTATGTCTTATATATATACTGAATGATTATTCATTCAACGTGGCCTTATGGTATGCCGACGGTAAATTGTCATTCAAATCGTAAGACATTTTTTCAGGTGGCAAAGCTACATTTAACATACGTAAAAATACCCGTCCCTCTCCCGAGCAAACGAAATATCTCTATATATCACCTCGGAGCTTTTCGTCCGCGTATCAAAGCATGTCCACACCGCCGTCTCGTTTTTTTTTGCTTTACTTGTTTTTTTTTTTTTTTTTTTTTTTTTTTTTGACTCGTGCATATGTTCATCCGCATCGCAGAAAGAGCGATCCGCGCCGCGCGAGAGACTGGCCTACATTATAATATCCCCGCACGCCTCCCGACGGCCATTAAGTTCAAAAGCACGACTCGCCGCGAATTTCCGCCGGCGGCGCGCGCGCGCGGGATGCTCTTTTTCCGCGAAGCGCTTATTTAACCAAGACACGCGTGGGTGGCTGCGTCGAGATTTTTCTTGCAAGCGGTGCGTTACGTGAAACTTTTACGCGGCAAGTACGTATACACAAGTAATTTAACGGTGATCGATTCGTGATCATGATGTACAATTCTTTTCTTTTTTACCGTCTTGTTATGCGCGGAGAATAGCGCGAGCGAAAGTCGTCGCGTGGGAATGAGAGAAACAATGGATTAATGGGGAAAATGGGGAGCATCGGATGAGGGAGGTCGGAAATTGTTACGCATATGATAAATAATATAATGAACCGCACGCACTGGGCACTTGTTTATACCGGTCATACAATTATCTATTGTGAACTAATATAATAGAATTTTCGTTTAATATTTTATTCAGAATATTTAGCGATACACGATGTGTATACAATTTTTTTTTTTAACTTGACGCTACTTTTTGAGAACTTATATCTGCAAAACTTTGTTTCAGGCTGCTTCAGCGTGGCAGAGTTTATAAGTCTTTCAAGAAACGATACCTGACAGCGAGCGCGCAAGTTTCGCAAAATAATGGATTCTTAAGCTTTATAAGGTTGTATCTCGTAACTTCTTGCAATTTAATATTTATTATTAACTGTTTTTTTTATCAACTTCAACGTTATGAGACAGATTAGACTTGAATGTGGTAAACGCACGTCAGTCTTTAAATTATGAAATCAAACTTATCATAAATTTGTAAGAAAAAATGTAAGCATATTTTGCAATCCGCGTACTTCGCTAGTTAAGTATCCCCCACGACTTAAAACCCTAAGATAAATAAATAAATGCGGATAAACAAAAAGAAAGGGCGCACTTTACAAATTCGCACGTCTGGCGCACGAGATCTGCACGTGCGCGCACGCACCAAAAGAGCGAAACTATATACATGTCCTCTTAATTATATCGTCGCGATTCGGTTTTTTCGCCTCATTATCGGCGCATTATTATACGCCGCGGCGTTTCCTGCAAAAGTGCGCGCGAGCGCTCTCTCGCTCGGCGCGCTCGCTTACTTTACATAAGAAAACAAGCCGAATGAATTTCGTTACAAGTATATAGGCGTCGTTATATGTATATAGGCGTCGCGCGCGCGTAACGATTTCCCGAGTCTTTGTGCATATAGACACATCGCCGCGCTATACTCTCGCGCTCGCGTATAATATGGCCTTCCTTTAAAACGTGAAAGAAGTGCTTTGTCCGCGCGCGGGATAAATAACGAGCGGCTGCGGGTACAACGCTCTTTAGGCTAAGCACGTGCAACGCAGCGCAAAAGACGCGACGCGCCGATATACACAACTTTGTTCCGTTATCGCTTTTAAGCGTATAGTCTCTTTTCTCTTTCTCTCTCTCTCTCTCTTTCGTCTCTCACTGTCTTTCTCTGCGAGTTTGCGAAATACTTGGACGCACATACCGCTCCTTTACTTTTTGATAAATATATACGATATTTTAACGCCTCTGCGATTATATGCTAGTTTTTTTCTTCTTTTCATTAATTTATGTGCATTTACGGAGTTGCCCGATGGCCTCGATGTAAATACTAGAGCATTCGCGGTGTCGGTGAAAATTTTTTATTTTTTGCGCATACACTTTTTACAACTCGTCTTTTAGCTTCTCATCGTTCGTTGGAATATATATACAAACGTTTTTTGAACCATTGCCCGAAAATTAAGCAATTTTCGGAGTTTCGAGTAATATGCAGAAAGTCCAATAAATTTAAAAAAGAGTCGAATTCGAAAAGAGCTTTTTACGCTGGATGGCACGAAATAATTTAATAATTATTTTTCATAACTTTGCGGTACACCCGTTGCATAGCTTTTCAAAAACAAAAGCGTTACTTCGAATTGTCAAGACAACAAGGTCTCGATTTGAAATACATAATATATTGAAATTTTTTAATTGGTTTACAACGCGAAACGACTTTCACTCCGTCGCAGAATCTTCAAACGAAGAAAACCTACTCGACATAGGTATAAATAAGATACCTTTCAGAATAGAAGCTCACAGCGAGACGCACGTACACCTCTATCGAGAATCTATTTCGTCCTCGTGCATTTTTCCCATCTACGGTCTACGAGACCTTCGTCGATTTAGCGAAAAACTCGTGCGGAGGTTATACACTCTCGTGGATTCTTTTTTTTTTCCTCGCTGCGCGCGCACACGGACGTTCTATATCTCTCCTCGCGAACGCGAACCAATATTTTTTTGATATTCCAATCTGTTTTCGATCGATAAGTTCGCTCGTCGGAGCCGCGCCGAGACTTTACGCAAGACCAGAGCGGGACGATTGACGGCTTGCGGTTTTTAGTCCGTTGAAACGTGGCAATTAATTGATTGTCAATTTCTCAAACAGGTACAGACCTCTGGACTCTCTGTCTCTGTTTTGCAAATTTTTAACGAGCCGTTTATTTATCGATTCTTGCGAAAAGTATTATTTTCCTGCATTTTTATGTTAAACGATAAATTTCCAGCGATTTACACGGATAATAAACATTCCTTCCTTCCATCCAGCCATATAACGGCGCGGCTTGGATTTCTCACTGAATTCCGAAATTTTCGCCCGAAAACGGCCAGTGCAAAGTATCGAATAAACACCAATAATAATGAGAGCCGAGATCGAGGCCGAGATCGTTTTGAAAATGTAATATAAGTCTCGAGTTGAATTGATGCCCCGTTGCACAAGTCGATCCTTTTTCTTTCTCCCTCTCTCGAAACTTGTTTTTTTTTTCTCGTCGTAAACGCACGAAAAAGTACCTATTGTTCTCGCATTACGTTCGTGCGATAAAAAAGCAGCAAAAATTTTCTTACGTAAGTATAGAAGCTCGAGTTTTTAATATAACCCTAATCCTTCGCGCGGTAGACCTGCAGCACTATATGCACAAGGGCTGATCCGAAAAAAGGGGCGAATCGAGGGGTGCACTGCTCTTTAAGAGCTTTTCAAATAAATTAGCCCCTCCCCGAATTCAACGGTATAAGATGTTTTCGTTTATTTTTTTTCTTTAAAATCTCGCTCGCGCCACGCAAGCAAATATTGGTTCGAAATTTCGAGTGTGTAATTGCCGATGTTTTTCTTTCTAGGGCGTCTTATTGGTTTAGGATTTTTCTTTCAAAAAGCTTCTGCGCGAAATGAAAACGACACTTATACGCAATAATACGAAAAAGCATATTGGATATAATTCTGATTCTGAAGAATCGTAAAGTGCAATTGACCGGAGATCGACGTTCTTTAAATTTTCCCATCTAAAAATTGTCCATAGTTACAAATTAAAATTATTTTATTCGTAAAAAGTTATTTATGATACAAATTGCAGTAGATTTTAAAAAAATTGCTGATTCAAACAAGTAACCTCAAAACTTGCGTTTACGTATAGTTAGAAAAGAATGAATGTCGACATAATATTTTATGAATCTTATGTGTTTATATTAATTAAAGCAATGAAAGTATATGTAGCTTCTTCTGTTTTAAAACGCGGTATCCGCTGCAATAATGAATTCTATAAATTAATTTATTTTACGGACTAAAATGGCCTATTCAATCTCAACCTGAAAAAAATGAAAATGGATTGCAAACGTAGTTGTGATTGAGCGATTTTTCGAACGGTAATATATGTATATCGCGAGTCTAAAAATACAGCGGGTAATATTCGTTGCGAAAACTTTTACGGCACATGTGTGCGCGGGAGAGAAGAAAGGAAGGCACGTGCAGAAGATTCTCTCGCGTCGAAGTGTGTCATTTGACGGGAGAGAGAGAGAGAGAGAGAGAAAAAAAAAGAGTTGAGGATTGTAGCGAGTTCTCGCCTTGAAAATATTCCTCGCTTTTAACTTGCGAGCGCGTTTTGCAATTGTAAATTAATTGTCGGCAGCGGCGGCGCGTTTGTTTTTCCCTCCGCAATAGAACATTCCTTACGTGAGTGAGATTGAAATGTGTTTTTTTTTTCGCAAAAAGCTTTTCGATCCTCTGTTTTTCACGTATGTAATGAAACTCGGATTTCTCGAACTAAAAAATCGTTAATTAACTGGTAGGCTGTCATGTTAGGCTACTATAGCAATTGTAAACAGTTGTAAAAAGAAAATGAGAAAACTGATAAAAGTATTCATGTACTGTAAATAATTATAATATTGGTTTGAAAATTTTCAACAAAATTTCTTTGTGTTCTACTTATCTTTCTCTGTGGAAAAGCGACGTTTTTACACTTTTTGAAAATTTACATTTCTTGGAAGGTTTTGATGTTTAGCTACCGACTTATTACACCATTTAAAAAACCGCTGCCGAGTCTTTGGCATTGAGATTCTTTCGAATAATCTGTACGTTATGTATTTTTAACAGTAATTAGTATATACTTAATATTATTTTTCATATACCTATATTGTATATTTATTAAAAAATTACTTGTAAAAACATTCAACATGAAAAATATTTATGAACTTAATTCAATATAATTGCAATTTTATTTATGTCCCTTTACTCGAGTTACTATAGCCTATACAAACATTTTTTAACTATTTTTCTGAATCTACGCTTCATGAAAATTACTTGAAATTCACGCGATAAATAGTTTCTTCAGTTCCCTATTTTCACAATTTTTTTATGATAATACGAAAGTCTAAAAGAACTCTGTTATTCGAATATAGATAGATGTTTTTTACGTTCTTTCGAGTACATTTTCATGAAATTGATTTCAACAATGAGTTCGTTAAGAAACTAATATAAGTCACACAATGAATAAGTTAAAAGCAAAGTAATTTTTTACAAATCTATTTAGAGTGGAAAACACAAAAAATAATCCTTTATTCACATAGAAATCCATCGCAAAAGCAAACTAAAATATCGACTTATTTCTTGAACATCGGTGCATTATTGCTGTCTAGAATCAGCTGGAAACACACGTTCGGCAAAAGTTTTTCCAACAACTCCAAAGTTTACTCTTATCTTCCACAGAGCTTCCTCGGGAGTAAGGAAGCAATTGCCTCCTCCGAGTAATTATCTCCAAACTGCATCAGACACGCAGACACGACTTCGCGAGGCCTTAACGATCAAATTGCTCGTAATTTTCCCGGGACAGAGGAAAAAAGAAAAACAGATCCTCCGTAATGCCTACCTGGCGAACAGCATGAAATCAGGGGAAAACAGGCTGTGCATAGGAGGCGAGGAAAAATCGACGAGAGAGAAAGTAAGTACACGCATACGTCCAGCACAAGGCTTTCAAGCGGTCGTCCTCAACCCAACGTCAAGGCTCCATAATACATATACGTTTATACAAATATATATATACAACACGTATATAAAGCGGAGAAGCACAGAAGAGCGTCGATCGGGAGCCGAGTGTTGGCCGACTACCAAAATTCCGATCGACGATGCTCTTTCCGGTTATCGGATATACGCGCGAGCGGAATTATGCGGAATTCCGAGAAGCCAGGATGGCCCTATGGAATGCGTATAAATCATATACACAGCGCGGGCGGGATTATTATGGGATTTGTTTTCTTTTCTTTTTTTCTAGTCGACTGCACGCGCGCTTAATTGGGCCTTTGACCGTGAATTTTATCTTTAGAATATTGGATCGTCGAACTGTCGCTGCGCGCGATCGAGGCATTTTTACCGGAGACTTTCCGCTCCTCCTCTTGCGGCGCAGATCTCTATACGCTTCCAGTTGCTATCTGTGTCAATGACGAAACGATAAAACGTAAATTGGCCCTCGTCCAAAAGTACCGATCAATCGAACGCATCCTCGAGCGCATCCCTGTTATGTCAGAGGCTGTCCTTTCGGCTTTTCTTTTTTAAACAAAAAAAGATAGTTCGAGTTCGAGATGAAAACAGTTTACGTGAGAAATTGTTGAGAAAAATAAAAATAATGTTTTCAATTGTGCAATTCATACCATCTATATGCAATATGCATAGTAATGGAGTTATCAAACGTTATTTGTACTGTAGAGGATCTTGTTATTAGACTTGGTTGTTGTTATACTTTATTCGCAATAATTATGATTGTGCCGCAATTCAGAAAATCTTGAATTGCAGTTGATGAGCAATTATCCATTGTAACGTTAAGTTATTTCCATCGTGCATACGTATGTGCAGTGCAAGCATTCAGCATCACCTTTTTTCTCGTATAGTCCGGCAACTATTTTTTCTTGAAAGTAACACACATTTTTTAATTCTCTGTATCGCTCTCACAATAAAATAAATTCGATGATCAGAATTTCTTTGAATCTTTATATAGGTGAAATAAATGTTTTTTTTTCTCGAAAAATTACACCGATTACAAATTCTACACTATCGTTTATATTGGAAATTATACATCGAAATATCTCGTCGATCGGCATTTGAATCGCGCGGCTTTACGATATTGCTCAACTACACCATAAAATGATAGATATAATTACACAACGCACACGGACAGTACGCCTCGGCGGATTTGTAATTTTACTATCATCATTGGTTATTAGGAAAGTTAACGCTGTTTGTTTTTTCGTCCGCCGCGCGCGTTTACAGAGCGGCATTCGATTTTATTAATCGACTAATCGAGTCGAAGATGCGCACTATCGGACGGCTCGATCGAACTTGATTTTCATAGCGCGCGGGGACTCGTCGGACTTTTAACGCGTGAATCAGCGAAACACGCGACTTTTCCGGAACGAAACGGAATCAGACCGGCGGCAGCGGCGGCGGCGGCGGCGGCGAGTTAAAATTCTGGCTCCGGATGTTGCACGCGAACGTTATTGTGCAACAAGCTTCGAGCGCAAACACAATGTGCGCGACGATGAATCATCGAAAAAATATAATAGAGACGGCGGCGCCGGGGCGTCGGCATTTCACGAATGACACGAGCTGCAGCCGCTTAGCTTATGCTGCGCGCACGCGCTGCATCAGGATCTTCGAAAGCTTTTTGGATTGCGGCGGCGCTGCAGCTTCTGCGGATAAACCCTCCCGACGATAAGAGATAAGGAGAACGGCCCGTCGCACACGCGACTGTTTTGCGAATTGTCAGATCGTATACACAAAACAGAGAGCGAGAGAGCGAATCATCGCGCGGCAGACTATTTGTATATTATACGTTGTATATATTTAAGTATATAGCGCACTCGTTGTAAATCCGCTCTTTTATCTCGTTTACGACGGGCCTCGCCTGTGCTTTTCAAGCTGCCCGCCGTGTACATACATACGTCGTATACACTTCAAAAAGAAATAATGCTCCGGAAAAGTTTTATACGTCTCTCTTTCTTTCTCTTGCACTCTCGACTGGTCCTTCTTAACGATAATTAAACGACGAAAGAGCGTACGCTCGAAGCATAAAACACGATGTTATATCCTTGATAAAATTTCCACCGAAAATGGAAAGCCGCGCGTAATACACTCGATCCTCATCCGACGATTAACGACGGCGCTCTCGTGGGGACGTGAAAAATACACGCGTCTCGGCGCCGCCGCCGCCGCCGCCGCCACCGCCGCCGGGAGTTTGAAATATTTTTCAGTCGAATTCCCGGCGCGAAACGCCGTAAGTCCTTCATCGACGGGTTTAGACACACCCTCAATTGTTTAAGAATCAAACGCAACAATTTATTTCCTTCTATATTCATTTTAATTTGCTGTCATACTTCATTACAAGTAATGGTGTAAACTCACTCAAGGTCTTTTGTACTTTCACTTCTGTAAACATATAATTTAAACGCAATAAAATTACAATTTCGTCTTTTTTAGAAAATCATGCGCGCATAAGTTTTGTGGACGAAAGCCATCAAAAACAAATCTGAAAATGTTAAATTCAGTTTCTTAATTTTGAATAATCGAAGGTGATTGGATCCGTCGATCCGACCTCGTTTCCACGCGCAGGCGACGATTTGACGGGAATTTCGCTCAATCGCGAGCGTTGGAAATAATTTCCTCAATGATTATCGCAGTAGGAAACTTTAGATAAACCGACGTTAATTGCCGCGCCGCACAATATTCCACGGACTTTTCCGCAAAGATCGAATCGGCCACCCGGTATGTGTGTCTGGTCTGGTGTGTATAGCGCTTCGGCGCTGTTTTCCTCTGACCGCCGGAGACACTCGTGCGTTTCCGGATTACGTGCGCGATAACTCAGCTATACAAGTACTTTCCACATACCTAACATCGGCTTCTACGCTCGGCGTTATGGACTCGGCCGAGACTCAAGATTGCTTGGAATTTAGAGCGTCTCTCTCTCTCTCTCTCTCTCTCTCTCTCTTACTCGGTGATAACGAACGTTTTACGAGGCTTTCCTCGTCCGCATAATAAAGTCGCCCCTTTTCATCCCCTTTTTAGAGCTGTGTATGTCGGGAAATTGTCTCCCGTAATTTGTGGCCTTTTACGATTACTGTGCGACAGCGAGAGGAGGGGGTGTATAGCGCTGCATATCGATTTTTTTTTTATGATTTATGCACGTACGTTTTATAGCCGGAAATGCGCTGCGCGTGTAGCAGTTGTTTTTTTTTACGGTTCGAGCATCGTGGAGCCTCGAAAAGTCGATTAAAAATTCAAATTTCTCGCCACAATGTGGCGAACGACAAAAACAACTCATTTGCTTATAACAAAGAGTCTGGACGCGAATATATCACGACGTGGTCGTCCTCCGTTTAATGCAATTATTCATAGACTTTTACAAACTTGCATATTTACAAAATTTGAATTTCGCGCCATGGTCTAATGCAATGGATGATTTTAAGATTAATTTACGTGGAATATAGAGTTAAATAAAACTAATTGAAAGTTAATTATTGTAGTTCTACTTTACATCCATTGTTATTGCTCGTGACAAAATATATTTGATGAAATTATAAAAGAAAAATAAATATAAGTTTACAATTAATTATATTTCAATATGCGAGTAAATTAATCCAATTTTACAAGTAAGTTAATCCAATTGTATGATATACGTGTGCAGTGGCGCGAAATTCAAAATTTCTTATTTCCGTATATCGCTGAAATTTCAGTCGAAAAATGCCGCGTCGATTCTCGCAAGTAGCTCGAATAACGAAGTTCTCGGGAAAAAAGAGAAGCGAGACCGCAAGCTCGTGGTTGCCGAGTCAATTTCTTCTGCGCGACGGGCGGGTTCGCCTCCTTTTCTCTTTTGCTCTCGTGTGCGGTGTGCGATAAGCCGTTCGATAACGGTTAACGCAATGTGCGTTGTACACAATTGCGCACCGAATATTGCAAATGTTTCACTTCGATTTGGCCTTCGATTTTCCACATTATGCAAAGCGATAGATTGATAGAAAATACGCGTATATCATTTCAGTCTGCAGTGAAGCGTCGTTTGAAAATGGAAGAATCGTGTCGCATTATGCGAGCGAAATTACTTTTTTAAATTCTACTGGACATTAGCTGTATAGTGCACATCGTTGACTTTAGTTAACGTAGCGTATGCAAAAGTAATCAATATTTCATTTTAACAATCTTGATCTATCTACCGTTTTATGGCTTACCTCGAGAAAAAAATTTTCTGTTTAAAATCAAATTTTTATTGAATCAATATAAAAATTGAATAATTAATTGAATGAAAAGTTAATTGTTACTAATGAAATACGTTACATTATAATAAGCAATTTTTCCCTCATCATACATTACAAGTGTCTTGCATTGAATCAAATGCCTCCAAATAAAGTAAATTAAATATACCGTTCGATAAAATATTTAAATATCAATTTTTAATTTCGTAAACGATGAATAATAATTTCACTTAAATTTTCTGTTGCAAGCTGGCGTGCTATTGATGTTTCGTCTACTCTGCATTATATCGTAACGCGAAATTTGAATTTTTAATCGAGTGCGTACGAGAGCCTCCGAAAAGAAAAAAAATAAAATAAAAAAAATTCGCTGCGCAAAGCCGCAGACACTCGCCCGAACGACTATCTACAAATCCCGATCTCAATTCCTACCAGGAACTTTTGTCAATTGAGCCAATTAGCCAATTGCACTAATTAGAGAGAAAGGATGGGAGCGAGGCCCGTCTGCCTCCTCCTCTTCATTACAAAAGCCGTTCCATCGCTCCTCGTCCAGTCCTTCTCTCGGTTTGCTCGCGTTTAATTTCATGAGATTCCCTGTATATTGAGGCAAAAATGCACGAAGAGGTGCATTGCGCTCTAATGGCATTTTAACTCTGTCGACGAGCTTTTTGTATTTTTAGACTCGCAAGCGCGCGCGGGAAGAGAGCAGCTTGAAAAGTCGTGCCTCGTATAGCTCTTTGCGCCAAAAACGATGAGTATATGCCGATCTGTTTACGTTACAATAATAGATTTATGTAATTATTCGCGAAAAACTGTGCATCATATATAGACTTATGCAACAAGCTTGATTCGACGATTTTGTGCGGTATAATAATCGTTATATGACGCCGCTCAGCACTTTGCGGAATGTGCATCGTTGGATTTTCATCAAAAATGTCTAGTATTGTACCCTGTATGGTTTTGTAAATAAACAGACAATTTTTCACTTCTCGTTATATGCTTCAAGTAAAATATGCGTTAAATTTAGCCTGTGTTTATACTATTCGCTGTTTAATTTAGTCTGTTTGTATTTAATAAGGGACTTACATGACCATGAAATTATGATGTGATATACGTGTAAAAGACTTCTTAAAAATATTGGATATATTGGGTATTTTTTAAAAATATTCATAGCAATAAATAGGCAAAAGGTGTATGCGTAATATAGTAAAATTTATTTTCATATTTCATTCAAAAATAAAATTATTTGTAAAAAAAGATTTCTTCGCTCTCTGTCGGTATACAATATGTATAACGGTATAATATATATATAATATTTTTTGTGTTTTTTTTCTTTTGTTCGTATAACTCGACGCTTCTGTGTAAATACGTAAATGACGCTCGGCGATCATTAAAAAATTACGCTTGGAATACATTTAAAATGTGTGCTTTTTTTCTAAATCGACGTCGCTAGTGTGTCCCAGCGTGTATTGACACAAAAGCATCTCGTTACACACATACGCTCATGTTCGTGTGTAAGCGCGTCTGTGTATGTTTGTTGTCTTGTCCGCTGTATCGCTAAAAAATATATAATAATATATAATTGTATACTCCTAATGGGGTTTTTTTTTCTTTCACTTAAATACTAAATCACATGTTGTTTCATTACTTTCATACGTTTGTGCAGCCGCTTCTTGTTTTAAAAATTTACACGAGCGAGAGAACCTTGCGTTCCTCACGTCTTTACATGTTTGCTCTCTATTTTTTTTTCTCTCCGTACACGCTCGTTACACAATCTTTCGCCGTAACAATGCACATTACATCGCCGATTACTCGTGACTTCGATCGATCGCCTATAAGTAAAGCGACGCACAGCATTACGTTGTAGAAAAATAAGATCGGAGCGCGTATACAATATTTTTCTTGACTTTATACATTAGCGAAAAAAATTAATTGGTTGGGGGGAGCGGGGTATAGCATATAGAAGCATTTATCGCACAAAATTTGATTCTCTCGATTTTTTTTTTTTGTTTTCGCAAAACAAATAATGCGCGGGATGAGGAACGATTCGCCGATCGGCTCTGGCGTCGCCGAGCGACGGCCGATCGACTCGTCTGTTTTCATATAATTCGCAAAATTTCTCTTAAAAAGGCACACTGTGCAGTGAATTGCTTGCCCAGAAAGTCGAAGCACGGGTACGTAGACTTTCTTTCGATAACGAGAAAAGAAAAGATCAATTATACTTTTTTTTTTATAAAAAACAACGGAAAAATTTTTCTTTACACTATTTAGGCTCTTTCTTTCTTATTCTTTTGCACAATGATTAGTTATTGTTCTCATCTTCGATAAGTATGCGTAAAAAATTTATTTTATACAATAAAAAGTCAGCATCGCTATTGCGGCAACGACAATGCAAGAACCTTTCGAAAGGAGCATAATTTACACGAGAAATGTTACAAAGTAAAAAACGTTACAAAGTTTATTGCGTGCGTGCGTATACCTCCAGCATATCACGCACGCATAGAGACAAGAAACATATGAACTTCGCGTTCATAAAGTTTAAAAATCGCAATGGCGTTGCTATTTTACATAAAAAAGTGGTAGCCTTACACTTAATAAACGTAATCGTTTAGGCAATGTTTAGAGTCAGAGAGTAGTAGCGTCGAGGGATTCATCTTGAGCGATTTTTTCGTTTCCTTTTCTTTCTCCATTCTCTCCCTCTCTCTCTCTCTGGTCGTACATTAATAAGATAATCTCAAAATATCGTCCACGACGCT
This sequence comes from Philotrypesis tridentata, assembly GCA_018906965.1. NCBI lineage: Eukaryota > Metazoa > Arthropoda > Insecta > Hymenoptera > Pteromalidae > Philotrypesis > Philotrypesis tridentata. Next base: position 970,909 of record JACCIB010000016.1, on the reverse strand, counting down.
TCTACTATGCGGAGCGTCATGTTCTATTGCAATAAATAAATATACATTTACTCTTTTACCATTACATATATTTGGCATTCTTAAAAAAAAGATAATCAAGATTTAAAAAATCACTCAATTGTATCCCGAACATCAGCTGTTTCTCGGTTATGAATTGCACCTCGCAGAGTGTAGTTAATTGCGCGCGAGAGAAGAAAAAAAAACAAATACATTAATTATACGTTAGAGTCGTAGCTTTTAAAGACAAAAAAATTTGAACGAGATTCTCAAAAGTCTGCGTGTAGTATATATATATGTATATAAGCGAATCTACATCGACTGCATCTTCTCTTTGCTCGAATATTATACACGTGTAGTTTATATGTATATATACGTAAAAATTATGAGAAGTCGGTAACTCGCGCGCGACGCGCAAACATCGGGGACTAGATGCACGTGCGCGCGATGCGAGAACGGGTTATACACACGCGCAAAGTGTGTAGCGTCCGAGAGAAGAAGCAATTAGTTTTGGTGTACGTGTACCTCTGTGTTTGGGTAAAAAAAAAAACGAAAAAAAAATGATTGTAATGCGTGACGACGCCAGTTTGTTTCGCCTTTGAGAATGACATAATATAAAACCGAGTAAAGAGATAACGTATCGTTATACAAAGAAAAAAAAGAAAAAAAAATATAGCGCAAATACTTAATTAGGGAGCGGAAAACGCGCGCGTACCGGCCCGTCGGCAGTTATTGTCGCTTTCTAACAATAATGATTCTAATAGAAAAAAAAGAAGAAGCGGAGCGACTGCCGCGACTGGCGACTGGCGACCGGCGGCCGACCTGCTGCCCGTCCGCTCGGTAGATAATATACAGTATAGTACTTGAAGAATAGATTATGTATAAATATACACGAGTCCCATGTGCGCGCGGGAAATTCGAATTTCCCGCGGTCTCGAGCGTCCTCATCGAAATAAACATTGTAGGCACTCCACTGTCCGTCTCACTCCGCAAGAGCTGTCACACTGCACTGGTGGCGGCGAGCTGCTCCGGCTCAGAATATCTGGGGCATCGTGCCGATCTGACAGCCGGAGTTGACGTGGTCGATGACCTGCTCCTTGAGCCTGCTGATGCTCTCCTTGAGCTTGTTGATGACCTGGCTGAGGTCGCTGTTCTCCGTCTTGAGCACCTTGACCCTGTCCTCGAGCCTGGAGATCCTCTCGAGCTTGCGCCTGCGGCACTTGGAGGCGGCGACGCGGTTCCTCTGCCTCTTGCGCTCGAGCTTGATGCGCTCCTGGGACTCCATGTCGATGGGCGACATGGGCGGCGAGCTCGAGACGCTCGGGACCGTCTGGGGCTCGTCCTTGATTTGCACCATACCCTGGCTGAGGAGGGACTCGGTGCTCTGCACGCTACCTGGCGGCTCGAGGTTCGTGTAGATGGCGCCGTTGATGCTGCCGGGCTCCTGCGAGCTGTCCGAGTTCTGGAGCTCGTTGAGGGCGTCGACGAAGCCCTGGGCGTACTTCTCCTGGTCCTCGGTGACGAGCTTGCTGTCGAAGTAGCCGCCGACGGGCGTGGGCACGCTCGGGATCATGCCGTCGGCGGAGGTGAGGAACCTCTCGATGTCGGGCGTGCTCAGGCCGAGCTTCATGAGGTCGGGCGAGTTGATGAGGGGCGTCATGCCGGTCATGCCGGGAGTCAACTGGCCGAGCCGCGGCCGCTTCGACTGCGGCCCCGACTGCCTCGTCGAGTTGAGGTCGAGGCTGAGGTTGCAGCGCTTCATGCTGCCGATCTCGTTGCCGATCGGCCCGGCGCCGATCCGGTTCAGCCCGTTCCCCCCGTAGATCACCTCCTGCTCGTAGAACGACGGCTCCATGGTCGGGTTGCGCACCATCGAAGCAGAAGCTCCTCGGAGATCCCAGCTGCCGACAGCGGAGCCGCTGCTATATTACGCACTTTGCACGAGCGACGAGCGACGAGCGACGAGCGACGAGCGGCCGCCTCTTACATAACACTCGGCTGCTGCTGCTGCTGCTGATTTTCCTCCTCTCTCTCCCTCGCACGCGCGCGCGCGGGATCGCTCTGCTGCGCACAGCTGACTGCCGACGGAGCACACTCGCGAACTGTATACTGCAATGTGTAGCAGCACTGCCGGTCGACACTAAACAATAATGAGTCACCAGACGTCTATAGATGCGGGAGGCACACGTGCGTTATTTTATGTATTGTTAAAAACGCCCAAGACGTAGGACAACACACGCTGTGTATGCGGAACAGTCTCGAAGCTCTCGGCGTGCACGGCTCTCTCGACTGAACGCTCGGCGATGCGCACCGCGCGGGCTCTCCGCAGTTTCTGCTTCGCCGTACTAAACCGTACTGCCTTATATCTCGTGACTCACGGCGGCTCTAAAAATAGAAGTGGCGTCACGCAGGCGCAGCGCCATTGGCCCCCGGTGGCGTCAGTCCACCGCGCCGATTGGCCCGCCGCACGGCGGCGCCAAAACCTGGTGGGGGCCAGAGTTTCAAACGGCCGGCGATGGAAGACAGACCGCCGCGAGCGCTGCTGGCACCCACTTGTACTATAGCTATTTCCCTCTCTCTCTCTCGCTCTTTTTTACTGCCGTATAGACCGGAGTGAGAGAGAGACTGCGTGCGCGCGCTCGTGGGTTTTCCCCGTCGGTCGCTGCTGCTGCTGCTGCTGCTGCTGCTGCTGCTGCTTTATTTTTCTATATACACGCACACTTACCCGCTGCCGAGTGCGCGCGAGCGAGAGAGAAAGAAAGCGGTTATCTGCTTATACTTAGACGTATATGTGCGCTTTGTCGCTTGCTTTACCTATAGAGTTTTGCGCCTTAATTTTTGCGCTACTTGCGGCTCTTTGTTTTCCTCTCTCTCTCTCTCTCTCTCTCTCTCTCTCTCGCGGCTTTGTTTTCGTTGGCGAGTCAATATTACAAGCCCTGGAGTGATCGATAGAAACGTGGATAGAGCGCACGTTGGGGAGCTAATGGCTTCGTAAAACGTGTTTCCGCGAACTAGCGGTGCTTCGCTCTCTATATAGCTATATAGTGCCGCGCGTATAAAAAACGATTGGCGCTTTGCAGCTTGAAAAATATGCCTCCGCCAGAAATTCAAGAGTTATAGGACTCTTCCGAGAAACCTTGACTTTTATTTTTCCGCGTAATTACTCATAACACTCTCTCGCGTTGCATAACTTTTTTTTCCTCCCCGCGCGCGCTCTCGCTCGCCGCGCGAACGCGCATGTACTTACGATGCTTACACACAAAATCGAGTTTCTCGCTCATTTGCATATAGGCTTCGATTTTTTTTCACTCGCGTTTCTCTCTCGCTCTTTCGCTCTCTCTCTCCCCGTGTTCCTTATTTGCGTTTCCTTTTCTCGCTCCGCCTCTTTCTTTCTCGCCTCGCGCGCGCGCGCGTGCACAGATTCGCATATGCGCGCTCTCTATATACGCGCTATATAGACGCACACCTACACGAGTGAGAGAGAGAGAGAGCAGTAAAGTTGGTGCGCAACGGCAGCGGTAGCATACATATACGTGCAGTACAGGCATTACAGAAGAGTTTTGTAGATTAGAAGTTGCGCTCTCACCAAGCCAAAGATAACGCGCCTGTAAAAAAAGCTTTGGCTATAATTTTTTTTTTCGCTATCCTCGTCCGGCCAATGCGCTTGCTCGCCGCGGCTGACCGCGCGGTGGGGTAAAAATTTCTTCATTGGAAAATTATCGATTGCGCTGATTGTTGCTGCCGCCGCTGCTGCTGCTGCTGCTGCTGCTGCTTCGTGCCGTGTGCGCGGTGGCGTTCGTGCGCTTTTACTTTCACATAATGCGCGCGCGAGTCGCGACTCGGGCACTCTCGCGCGCGCCGCGCGGAGTCACGCACACACGCGACTAGGCGTATGTAACCTTGAAAAATTGCACAGCAGAGCCGAGGTAAGTATAGCGCGCGCGTGTATATAGAGAGAAAAAACGATAAAATCGTGCTCTCTTTCATAAAGTCACTTGTGTTGTGTGCAGCGCGCATCGATTGCGTGTGCGTGTCGCGCGCGCGCCGCGGCGGCGGCCGATCGAACGTTTTATGAATGAAAGCATTGACATTGGCTCGCGCGCGTGTTTTTTTCCGAGAAACATTTCTCAACGAAAGCGTCTACGCGCTCTGTGTGTATATATACATTTATATATATATGCGTATAGGTGTACACTATTTTCGTAAAAGCGACTCGAGATTCTCTCACACGAGCTCTGGGAGGCGGAAAAAAAGAGAGACGCGCATACGTCGAATCCGGAGGTGTGTTTACGAGACGCGTTAAAATCTTTTCCGAAAAATCAGCATGTGAATAGGCCCTAAAAGTCTCGCTAGATTCGCCCACTATACACATATACCTACGTATATTCGCCGGAGAGAAGAAAAAAACAACTAACGAGCTCGACCTTGGCAATCTTCGGAGGAGTCTGTATATATACGTATATACAATACTATGTATATTGTACGCATATATATACACATACACAGACGGACTCGTCTCTCGACGGGAGTGAGAGCGACTGTGTGTATATAGTACAGATAGAAGCGCACGTATCGTTTCCTGCGATCTTATCGCAGGAAGGAGCACTTAGGCTCTCTCTCTCTCTCTCTCTCGCGCGCGCGCCAGTGCTGCATGTGTGTATTACACAGCGAACAATATAAGTGTCACACCCATGGCCCCGATCGCGAAAGTCTCGACGCGTGTATACGTTCTATCTCTCTTCGCCGAGAGAGATTTGCCACGAGCGCGAATGGTTCTTTTGCTTATACATTTAATTGCTCGCCGAGTCTAGCCTTGGTGTAAATATTATATACTTAATACTTATACATGTATATATATACACGTAAACACATACGCTTTTATACATAAAACGTGCGCAGTTACATGCGCGCGCACACGCGCACACACATACGGACGGATCGGAAAGTGGGTAAACGAGCAATTAGCATATTTACGTGGAACATCGCCGTTCCCTATCGTGCTCTTTTTCTTTTCTTTCAGCTCGCGCGGACTGCGCTCTTTTTTTCGCGGAACATTGCGCGCCCCGCGCTCTCCGCCGCGCGCGTTCCTAAAAAACTGCAAAATATCGATCTTGCGAAAAAAAAAGTCGTGTAAATAAAGATACGAGCACAGATGCGCGCGGCGTCGGCCGTCGCGCCGGTTCTCGGAGCTGTTTGTTTGGCCAAAAAAAGAAAAAAAAAAGAAAAAGAACGAAAAAAAATAATAATAATGAAGACTCCGATAAGAAATAAGCCTCCGTATGATAAACAACGTCTGATTCATCGCGGCAGTTTTCACGCTCCGAGAGTTGACGCAGGTATATACACAGGAATAATTGATTTGCGCCTCCGGCCAATCATTTCTCTTTCTCTCTAAGCGGAGCCGGAGAGCCAACCAAAACAATTGTAATCTTGTTTGTTACATTTGGTGCGACGCGCAGGTAAAGTGTTGCTGCAGCGCCTTATGTATACTTGTGATCCGGTGCGAGCGCGTAGCGCAGGTATAAGAAATTATTGCGTTTGCGCTCCAGGGGTGCCTCAAGGGCGGGAGGGGGGGAAAGAGGGGGCGGAGCACTCCACTGCCGGTTTCGACCTGAAATTAGGAAAATCAAGTAGTCGACTCTCTCGGCTTTTGTGCCGCCTCGGTGTTTGTGTCCTACTTATTATCTCTCGGGGGGGATTTTCTTTCATGGGAATATCGTAAATCTTGACGAACGGAAAGGTTTTTTAGTGATAATAAGCTTGTAATCTGTGCGTCGTTGACTGAATTTTTCCTACCCAGCCCCGGGCCCGCTTGTTTTGTTTTATTTTATTCTTTCTTCTGTTGTTCGTACTTTTCTAAACGGTTATACGATACACATTCGAAGCTAGACTTTTCAAACGTTGTAAATACGTTTAACGTTGTTGTAAAAGACGTTTAAAGTACGTCTGTAAACATCGAAATGTTCGCAATTCTACTGGCCAGCACTATATGGCAACTTATATTTTAAAACCTTTTGTCGAAAGTTTTTTAAACATCTGATTGATCGCGAGAGTCCGTTGCAAAAACAAACATTTTTAAAAGGTTTTGAAATTGTAAATTTTTAGACTTTTATACCAAGCCGCTCCGCACAAAAGAGTGAAGCAGTTTAGATTTTACGCATATGTTTGAAATACCCGTTAATTAAATAATAATGTTTGATAGCTTGTATGCACATTTTCACATCGAAGGTATAAGTATGTAACAAGCTTAATTAGATAATCGCATATCCAGCAATTTGAAAAAAGCATAAAAATTTTTTAAAAACGTTTTAAAAATACTGCAATATATGAGAATACACAAAGGATGTCGAGTCGATCGGTATGGCAAGCGTTTCTTGTTTTAAGCATATTTTTGGCGGGTTTAACAAACTTTTTTTTCGCGATCGATCAAATCAGAGAATAGACCGCTCTTCAAGTTCACACATATATGTGTAAGGTACACGGGTAGCCCGTAATTTCAAACTTTTTCCCGCATCTATATCTCCGAAAGCGACATTTCTCTTATATACGGCTCATTACCGTGCGATTTGTTATTAACGGTAAAACGCGGCGGTGCTTTATATAAAAGCAACGAGAACGTATATATACGTCGCGCGGCGCAACGCCGCTTGTTTTTTCCCACGACTTGAAATATGCACGATTATATAATTAGTACACAAGTCGCGCTCGCTTTACACGCGAGCGCAGTTAAAAACTTTATTAATTCAGGCGAATATGCCATAACGCGGCCGTAAATTTAGAAGGAGAGTTTTTGCTCCTCGTCGCGCGCGCGTGAGAGATTATATATCAGCGAGAAACTGCGCGCGAAGGCGCATCTGCTGCGCATCGGCGCGGGAAATTCGACTGTGCGCGCGTTACAATACAAAAATACATCGTACGTTAAATCGCAAAAAAGCAAAGCGCGCCCCGCAGCAGTATGGGGCATCGGAGCAGCCGGTATGCATATATGAAAACACATCGCTCTCGCGGACTGGTTCGTTTCTGCATACATTGCATCGCAAAACAATCGCGTGCGTGGGCTGCGCTCGTCTCCTACTTTTCACTACATACTTCTATTTCAATTACATGTAAACGCAATTAAATTCCATCCGAGTCTCGTGTGCATGGAAGGTTAAATCGATTAAGCGCACACTCCGATGGAGAGCCGTTAGCCGCCGCGTTAGGCGGATACATTATTATATATAAAGGCCGAGCCTTTCGTTGGCAATTTTTATTTTTCTATACTCCGTTTTCGTCCTCTCCTCCACGCGTATACTGAGCAACGCGATGGACAATGCGATCTCTTCCTGTCTGAGATTCTCACGCTTTTTTTTTTCTTGTAAGCGCCGACTCTACAAGGTCGGTGGTTATTTTTGATACGCGCGCGTGCATCTATACTCTGGATTCAAGGTCTCGGTGAAGGAGTTGCGCCGCCGCTCAGTGGAGTTTTATAATAAATGGTAAATAAATAATTGATGGATAGCTCGGCGAAGTTGTTTACCGTCTTTGCAGCAGAGATATAGATAGATAGATAGATAGAGAGAGAGAGACAGAGAGGTGGATATTTAAGATTTGAAGATGGTGCCACTTACCGACGGAGCGACTTGGGAAGGAGATCTGTTTGACCGACAGTGGGCTGTTTTCGATGGGTAAATGATAAACTCATCGTCAGCGTTGATAAGTAGTTCAGCAATGCACGCTACCACGATGTCGATTGCAGCAGAGCTGATATATGGATACACTCGGAATGGATAATGCGATTCGACTGTAAAAAAAGTTATCAATTTTGAATCTTCCCGCCTTGGATGTTTTGCACATTAATGCATTGGTCGCTTATCCATGGAGAGCTGAGAGCAAGCCTTGCCCTCTCTGTTACCTTTTATTTATTGACTTACCGACCGTTGTGTCAGCTGTGAGCCTGTGACTCCTGTGAGCAATCGCATGAATCGACGAAGGCCAACGCCGTCTCGTGACGACGTTACTAATCAACGAAGAGTAGAAAATGGAGCATACAAATCTGACATACATAATATATTCAAGCTCAATTTAACGTGTGTTAACGATGGCTGCGGTCGAGGGCGATGAATCCGATAAATACGAACCGATCGAAGTGGCAAGAAAAGAGGACGAGCAGAGCGAGAGGGTTTTGAATACTCGAAGATGGTGCAGCGTACCCTTGTGCAAGTCACGCAAATATCGGTCGCTCCACAAGTTTCCGAGAGACCCGGAGTTGAGGAAAAAGTGGGGCATAGTCTGTCGAATTGGAAAGAAAATCACGGAAAACATGCTTGTCTGCCGGGATCACTTCCTTCCCTCGGATTTCATTCCAAGTAAGCTATACTTGTACACTGAGTGTCGTTGGGAATGAACGTTTTGTTTGTGTGTCAATTTCTGCGCAGCTTGTCCAAATGTACATAAAGGTTAGGTCGTCGATGTTTACATGCCGCGGCGGGAAAACGGCTCTCACGTCCGAACGTTCAAATTTTCGAATCGAACTTTGCTTACTCGTTCCAGGGTGGGACGGAAGGCTCAGACGGTTGAAAACAATTGCAATACCATCGCAAAATCTGCCGACGAGGCCACTCGACAAGAAATTAACTTCCGCTCAGCAGAAGCGAAAAGACGATAGAGCAGCGCGTGCTGCGAAACGATCAGAACGTGTAGTTCCAAGGTATAGTATATTTGCAAGTGCTTTCCAATCGAGTTCGAAAGGTAATGAAGCAAGTCTGTTTCAGGATACTGAAAGGTTCCTCTGCGAATAAGTCACTGAGAGAAAATATGAGCTGCCTCGTGTCTGAAAATGATGATACCAATGAATTGGATGACATCAACAGTTCTGCTGAGGCCTCGCAGTCAGATGTAAATATGGATGGTTTTGAAGACTATGAAGCATGCGAGGATAGCGAGGACAGAACCGAAGAGGGTCAGATAACTTACATCGAACAGATTTATGTTGCTGTGTGCACATGTAAAAATGCCAAAAAAGTTATTAGAGAATGTAAAACTGGCTATGAAGTTAAAGCAGCCAAAGTATTACTAGAATTTAATGAAATAATTGACGAAATGGTGAGATGCTCTGAAATAATCTTTCCAATAAAAGATATTGTGTTGAAGAGAGTGGAAGAATTTTATCAATGCGCAAGGAGATCTCATAAAATATCTTTTTATTTTCTTCTGAAAAGTGATAACCAACTGCATGCTTTTACTGGTATTGACTTAAAATTGTTAGATATATTGAGTAAATCGATTAACGTATGTGAAATAGAGGATTCTTCAGGGACAAACCTTTGTGTCCAAGAAAAAATCACCTTGTCTCTTATTAAACTTCGATGGAATATCTCATTTAGTTCACTTGCTAATCTATTTCATATCAGTGAACACGACTGTACAAACATATTTCACATTATGTTGCAGATTTTACAGTGTATTTTAAAAAGTGCTATTTATTGGCCAACACAAGAAGATATCATAAGTTGCATGCCAGAGTCTTTAGAAAATTTAAAGAAAACCGTCATGGTCATGGATTATAATGAAATAAAAGTGGAAATTCTTAAATGTCCAAAGTGTTACTTACCACGAAATTCTCTATGTAATAGTGATAACTTAAAAATTTTACTAGGTTTCTCTCAATGTGGTTTGATTACATATGTTAGCAAAGTGCAACAAGATGTGGGTGCTGCTAAAGAGGCAATAGTTGATCCATGCTTCATATCCAAAATATTAATTCCAAGCAATGACGCAATCATGACTGACGGTTGTTTTATTGAGCAGGACTGTAATAGACTGTTTATAGAACTAATTAAAAATAGGACAGAAAGACCATTTGATCCAGAATCAATGCGAACTATAAATTTAAAGGAAAAATCAACAACACATATTGAAAGCGCATATAAACGATTCCAAAAGTACAGATTTTTTAAATCGACTGTAATGAACGACGAAGCTTTACTTATCGATGATATTACCGTAATAATATGCGGTATTGTAAATTTAGGTAATCCTATAGTTGTAAGAAATTTCAACAACTTAAAATGCGATTAAGAAGCATAAAAATATCCTATTAATAAACAACATTTTTGTGAATTCTATGTTTGACTCCAAAAAGGTGCATTTAAAAAATAACAACCAATGACAATCTATGTATTTTTTATTATTTACAATGTACCAATTCATGTTAGCTAATGGCTTATTAAATATCACACTGTTTATAAAACGTCTTTCAATTTATTTTGTTCAAGATGATTTACTCATACTTTATGTTTGTTTTTTTTTTATAAAACTTGACACAAATTATTGTTAATAAGTAAATAAACTAGGTTGCGCAACAATGTTTTAAGATTCTTTTATTTTTAAAGTACCATATCGATTTTATATTCGCCCAATGCACTTTATAGATTATTTTAAATTTCTATAAAACAATGGAAATTGTAATACATGTTTTTTTTTGTTATTTTTGCATTAATTTATCGATAGTTATTTTTTTTTCGTAATCAATGCAGACGCTAGTTTTTTTCTTTATAAATTTTGCGGACGATATATTTACTCTATAACGTGGTAAATGTTGGTCTGACATACATAAAAAAACACAGGCATGTCGCGATTATTCGTAAACACTTACATACAATTCGCGCAAACATCTCATTGTACAATAATAGTTGTTGTTTGTTTATTTAATAATATATCAATTAAATTATATAATTACACTAGACGTATTTCACTATTTCTAAAATTCTTTCTACATTCCCATCAGCGCATCACGCTCAACGTGTCGCGTACAAATAAATTGTAATAATCCAAAATAATATTATTTCGTATAATCATCACGTTACGACTAAGTACACATTGGGGCGTAAAAGACGAACGAGAAGAAACGCTTCGCTTGCGAACAATCGAAAGCACAAAAAAAGAATAATCTCAACCGTCTGCGCGGCCATGTCATTGAACAAGAAATTTAATACTGAAATAATACTCGTCGCAGTTCGTTATTTGCATTCTATCGGTATTCGATAATGTTACAAATCAAATCGAAGATATTCACTTCGAAATTCACATTATCCCCCGAGAGAGCAAGAAAAGTGAGAGTATATAGAATTGACGCTAAACTATCTCGCCAGCGAGAAAAAAGATACTAAGTTTATGCGACACAGCGAAAAATCATCATTGCCATACGTTTACTTTAAACAACAATGGTTAAAGTATAGAGCGCAGAAGTTTGGACAGTAAAAAGAGACAGCCGAATTGATGGACGGATGGCTGTCGATGAAACTAAGCGAGATGATTACTGCTCAACGATTGATAATCATTGTGCAAAAAATATATACTAACAATTATACAAATCAATCTTGTAACCCTGTCTTGCCTTTTCTTTCGTTTGTTTGCTTAAAATCCTCCGCTTATTCTTAATGCCGGAAAATAAAACTGAGAACATTTTTTCAATCCTTATGGAGGTAAAGTTCTTCTTTTCTATTTCGTTTAACAACACAATTTATTTAAATTTTCAGAAAATGGTAAACGACTCAAAGAAAGACACTTGGGCATACTTTGAAGGCAAATAACACGTAAACGTTCAATACACTATCACTCAATGTTCATAAATATATTTCACGTATAAGCATCGTATACGTATTAAATATATCTATTTATAAAATTAACATTGCGTAACACAGAATATAAGTCGTATCTTTTATTTGGCACATCTCATCTCGAGTATAGGATCTTTTTTTAACGTTTCTCGTATAGTACGTTCACCAGCTGCAGCCCTTTATTCTGTTATCCATATTCCTCGCATTTTAGAAACAGGACGAAAAGAATTGTACGAATCGCGCGGTAATTTATTTCTCAATATATATATATATATACGCACTTCTTTACAATGTTATGCCCTAAAATTCTAACTTATTTAGGTATAACGTACAAATATTCTCATACGCTTAACAATTACAACGTTAACGACTAGAACGTGTATGTATATATATTTATTTATATATTTATAGTTATACTTTCCATACAATCAGCGCTTTTCCAATCTATCTATGCCTCTAGAAAAATCACAAGAGGAACGTATAACGATCATATTTTTTTTTAAAACTTTTTGCACGGCCCAAATGTCATTGCAGGTACATCGAGAAAATTCTAATTGAAACTTCGGATATATAATAAATTGTATATAATTGATTTTTTTTTCTTGAAGTGGTACGTTTTCCCTGTAATTGCAACAACATTTGAATCGCTTTTCGCGACATCTGTGGCTTTTTATAATTCTATTTCAAGGACGATTTTATGTTCCGAGTGGGAATTTATCGACGTGCGCCCGATCTCAGGACTTGACATTACTGCTGTTCCGTCGATTAGTAATTATATACGGACAAGGCACTGCGCAATAAATTGGTTTTAGTCGCCTTATTATTAAGACTTTAAATTCGCAACAAAAAATCTATATATCTTTCACCGTAGTCGCATTTACACATAAACATCATCGTTTCAATTAGAAACCAATCGGTAAAGCTCGAAGCTCAGTACGAGCAGTGTAGCTTTATACAAAAAGTATACCAAAAATGATTGCAAGAACTCACACGAAATTTTCAATTCAACAAATTTTGCTCCAAATTATGCAATTACACTTTTGTTTCTTGAAGTATGCGAGCGGCAAGAGAAAAGGAGTCTAAACAATTGAAAAAAGTAATAATAAAATTAATAGTAATAATAATAATAATAATATAATATATAAAATAAAGAAAACTCCTCTCCGTACGCTGCAGCGGTTTCGAGGATGCCCCGGTTAAAAACAAAGAGATCGCGAGTGTAGATTCGTCGTTTAAACTACAATCCATCGCATATACTTACTTAATAGATTGGATGATATTAATAACTACAGTTAGAATATCGTCGCATGATTAACAACAATGTCTCAAAAAAGTTGTGCCATTACCGGGCAATATTACAATCACGTTACGTATACCCGTGACCCTTTCCCCATTACATATCTTAAGTAAAATAGAAAAATGGTCCGAAAGCTTAACGGCTAGAGAGGACTTTTGTGTGAGTGTGTATTCGTGTACAAGTGTGTGTGTGTGTGGGTGCATTTGTTGAACTCGTCGGCCGAGTTATCTCTTAGCGTCGGCCAAGCTCTTGGCCGACTCGGGCTTCGAATGTTATAACGGCAGGCACTTGGCCCTCTTCTGAACGGCGACCTCCTTGCAGTCGACCTTGTTCGTCACCGCGAAGCTCTCCTGCTTGACCGTCTCCTCGACGGATATCCGGCCGAGGCGCTTCTTCATGCGGAAGGGCGTCGCCTTGGGCGAGGCCACTTCGCCGGCCTGCTCCCTCTTCTTCGGGCTGAGCTGCTGCGGCTCGGACTCGTGTGAGCAGTGGTTCGGCTTGAGCTCGGTCTTCTCGCAGCTCTTGCTCTCGTCCGCCGGCTCGGGCTTCTCCACTGCTCTCACGGCGTTCCTCTTGCTCTCGGGCGCGAGCTTCTTGCCGACGACCTCGAGCTTGGAGTTCTTGATGTCGTTCTCGATCTTCTGCACCTGCTTCTCGACCGAGACGCTGCCGGCGGCCATCGTCCTGTCGCTCGCCTCGTCCGTCGGCGTGTTGAACACGTCCGAGCTGTAGCTCTTGGAGTCGCTGGTGATGAGGGCGATTTCCGACGCCTCGAGAACGTCGTCGGAGCGCGGGCTCCGGGCCGAGGCGAGGGACAGCGCTCTGGGTTCAGTCTTTTCGGCCTTGGACCTCTCGTCGTCGGCGTAGTCGAGCGAGAGGCATCGCTTCTCGAAGAGCGCGGGTCCCTTCTCGGGAGCCTTACTGGGGGGGATCGTTTCCTCGGGCTTGGCTTCGAGGGTGTTGACGCGCGAGGGTCGACGAACGCTGTTCTCGCGCTCGATCGACAGGCAGAACTCCTTGTCCGTGAGGAGAATTCGCTTGGGGAACGGCTTGAGCTCGCTGATTTCCGTCTCGTAGGTCTTGTCGATCGACGGCGTTTTCAGCAGGCTCTTCACCTTCTGCAACTCCGAAAGCAAATCCAGGGTCTCCTGCGACGGTTCGTGCACCATCTTCCGTCGCTGGTTCGAGTCCATCGTCGTCTCCTGGTCACTCGGCTCCGCGTTCGGATAGTTGCTGTGGTCCACACCCTGCTGCTTGCGCAGTACCGATCTCGTTCTGGACCTGCGGTGGTGAGCGTCGAGCTTGTCCTTGCTCTTTCTGTCGTTCTCCACAGACTTGGACCTGACCTTGGGCGAGCCTTCGGACTTGATCTTCTCCAGCGCGCTGTTCTTCGGCGAATATCCGAGATCGAACGACGGCGAGATGGTCTTTTCCCTGACAATCAGACGCTTCAACGCGTTCGAAGTGTGCAGGTTCCCCTGTGTTCTCCGCTTAAAGTCGGCATAGCTCTCCGTGAATATTTCCTGACTCTCGAACCTGTCGTGCAACTGTCTGACGCTGGAGGACGTTGAGACGACGGAGCTGCAGGAGCCCTTGCCGTTATGGTCCTTGGCGCCGATCTCGGCGAAGACCGGAGTAACAACGCGCTCCTTCGTCAGGTTGTCCGAGGAGGCGCCGCGTCTCTCGAAGTCGTCATGCCTACTTTTTCGTTTGTCCAGGATGTCCTCGGATATCTGCCTGCCGTTCTTCACCATGTCCAGCTCTTTGTAGACGGCGGTGACTTTCTCGGGCGTGATGGACCTGTGGGCCCTTTTCGTCGGCGAGTTGGGCACGCTGACATTGCTCTTGCTATCTTGATTGACGGCGTTGCCGGCCTCGTGATTCTTCCGCGGCAGTCTTCGCCTGGGCGAATTGCCCCAGCTGATCACCTCCATGGGCGAGTTGAGGCACGAGTTCGACGAAATGACTTCCTCGCTCGTGGTGACGCGACACTTGACCAGCTCGGCCACGCTCGCGCTGGGAGTTTCGATGTCGGAGTTGGTCATGGCGCAGAGCTCGTTGATGCGCGGCATGCTACTGGGCCCCGAGTCCAGAACATCGTCGAGGGAGGCTCCGCGCAAGGGATCCCTGTGCGGAGCCTTCATCGCCATCGAACTGTCCTCCAAGTCCTCCGTCTCGAAGGAGTACATCTTCAGCAGGAAGTTCTTGCCGGATCTACGTCTCTCGCCGGTGGAGAAGGCCCTAATCTCGTCCCTGCGCTCCTTGGGAGTTTTCTTCAGTTCCGGTTCCTCGACTATGGTCCCTCGACTGTTGGCCTCCGCAGTTTTCCGCTTGTCGCTCTTGGGCGTGTCGAAAACGAACTTGTCGAGCGTCCGCGACGAGCCTATCTTTTCGAGGAAGGGCTTGTCCACCGCGCGACTCGGACCGATCTTCTCGAGGTAAGGCTTGCCCATGATCATGGGCGCGAGCTTCGCCAGAAGCGGTCGGTCCTCCGTCATCGAGATTCCGATCTTCTTGAGGAATGGACGCTTTCTCTCCTTCTCGTGGGGTTTGGCGTTGTCGGCTCGCTCGTTGAGCCTCTCGCTGCTGTAGTTGGATGAGTTGTCGCTGCTCTTGGACCTGGCGCGCTTGTTTCTCGGATGGGGCGTGAGCGGCGTCCGTGGGGTCCTTGGCGTCATGAGAGGGCTAGCCTCGGGATTGGGGCAGGTCTCGTCGAGCAGGGCGATCGCGTCGCTCAGATCCATGTAGGCCTTGCGGGGCACGCCGCTGCGCGGGTTCTCGCTCTCGATGCTGCTGGTGCGAGTTGAGGCGGCGTCAACGCCACGACTGGACGTCGTCTCCTTGTGGTTACTGCTGCTGTCCTGGAGATCGTAGGATTGATTGTAGGCGGGGCACGAGCTCTGGTCAACAACGGCTGCGGGCGGACTGTCCTTCGATGCCGAGGACGCGTCGTCCGTGGCGTACCAGGGCTTGACGCGCAGGTCCTCGGGACGCAGAGCCGGACTCTGGGGCACGAGGGTCGCGCTCCTGACGAAGGCGTTTTTCTGGTAATGGTGAACGACCGGCTGGTGGCCGACCGAAGCGATGGCAGAGGCGGAGGTGGAGGGCACGGCGTCCGGCTGCGTCGTCGTCGAGACGAAAGCCGACAGGTGCTTCTCCATTATCTGCCGGCGATAGGTCGAGCAGGTGGCGAAATAGGGCGCCGCCGGTCTCGCTGTCTCGATGACAACGCGGCCCTGTGCGCAAGGCACCACCGGCTCGCCGTCGGCCGGGGCCTCCTCCGGCGTCAGGGGCAGGGCCGCGCCCCGGCCGAACTCGATGAACCACAGCTCGTCCCGCAACTCGCTTTCTCACTTTTTCTCGTTCATGTCTTTGTTTAGATAGTGCAGCACGTAGTGCAGAACCAGGTCGTAGCAGTACTTGTACTCCGTCTGCAATGAAACATTCTTATTATCTCATTATTCATTAAGCCGACGCGGTGTCGCGGTGTATAATTTACATTTTAACGTCTCGTAAACACTGCGACAGCCTGTACGAAATTGATAAACAAGCGCTGAGCGTCCTGGTGCACGATGCATAAAGCAATTAAATGTAAATTTCGTCTTTGTCCACGCGCTGCCGTAACGTATTCCGCGTTTCATCAAAAACCAGTGGTGTATATAGTCGAATATAAACATCTCGTGATGGCTCTCGCATCGTACATACGCGCGTGAAACGGGCTGAATTTTGAATAAGCCGCACACTAACCATGTTCTCGACGAGTTGAGGCCGATGTCGTCGCACAGTCTTGACAGCTTGGAAGATGTCAACCTCGCCGTGCTGGATGACCTGCTCGATGCAGGCATTGGCCGCACAGTAGACACCGCAACGGCTGCGCCCGTCCGGCGAGACGACGGCCACGGGCCCGTAGTCCGTGCGTTGGCGCCAGCGCTCCACCATGTTCATGAGCTCGACGAGGCTGTTGGTCGACGTCGGTACTGCCTGGCCCATCGGCCAACACGTCAACTGGAACAGCTGGACCGTCTTCGGAGGGGCTTTCACACCGGCCATCAGCTCGGTCAGCGAGACGATCTTCTTGTTTATGCGAAACACCTGTTGACCGGACGAGCCAAGGCGTTAGGGACGTGAAACAATGGTCTTCTTAACAACTAAGAACTAATCCTATAATTTTGTTGTTAAAAGAATGTGTCGTATTCTATCTTGACCATCTGCGATGGCACTGTGAGAAAATACTTAAGTCCGGATAGTTCAGTAACCGTAAAGCGTCCTTTGAAAAAAGTAGTCTACGTCGGACAAAAATGACTTAGTCTTTCGCGATTCACAATATTAATTAAGATCCAAGTATTTTCATACGGTGCCACCAATCTGCGATTATCGATATAATCAAAGTTGTCTCCGACACCTAACTATACATCTCAATCTGAACATCGAGAGTCCGCGTGATCCGTGAAATCTTACCCAAGTTTTGATGTTGGTGTAGTGATTGTGGCTGATGTGATCTATCGTGAAGACCGGCCCGTACTTCTTGGAAGATCGGCCGTCCGGCCAGAATGGGGGGTAGTTTGTGGATCCAGTCGGCGGTACACAAAGCACCACTACGGCAGCGCACTCGTAGTCGTAAACCAGCGACCAGAATTCGCCGAGGCTACGCTGCACCGGCCATTCCGTCACAATGTACTCGCGCGGCTTTGTGTAGCCCTGCGGAGCCAATTCAATTTATAGAAAACCCTTATTGCAGGCCATACCGAAGTACGAGAACAATTAAACGAAAGTTCGTCCGCGCAAGAAGAGGCGTGCACAACGTCAGCTGAAATCGCTCTTCGCGGTTACGAAGACCAGCAGACACCGCAGTCTGCATTAAACATAGTCGTGCGCACATACGTCGAGTGATGAACGCGTGCGACTTGTTCAACTACAAATTTCTTTTCCCTTTTTCTCGAATGTGCGCTAAAACTATTCTGCCTATCGCGTTTTCATTAAAAAGCTCGGATACAATGGCAATGAAAGTAACTTACGTCAACGAACACTGCATTTATGTAATCCGTGAAGGTGTTTCCCTGAAAACTCGTCAGATACGGCCGGAAGTTGTCCGCTGCAAGGGAATAACAATTTTTAGACGCGTGTATACAGAGGAAAATGTCAGCGAGCTCGTTATAGGATAATGGAGCCTTTAATACCGCAGGAGAATGAGTAGCGTATCGATGAAACTCCCACGTACCCTACAAATCGTCTCGAATTACGCAAGGCGTTGGTGGGCCAACAAAAACTTTTCTTTTCTCCCCCTCGGGCAAACACAAAGAGAGCTCGCAACGTTAATCGCACGGGGGAAATACATGGGGTCGGGGTGGAGGAGGCATGCGCGAGTTGCGCTGGTGAAAGAGCAAGTTTCGCCCCGAGATAATGAAGAAGGATGTCGTGTAACGCGTGCGCGCGGGAAAAGGATACTCACGTGGCACGACGAGGACGTCCCGGTTTTTCTCGCGATTGTCAGCCCTGTGTCCGCCGGCGCAGTCGCCTATCGTGAAGCGCGGCGTCTGCTTGCAGATCTGCTGATACTCGCGCTGGTACTCGTTCATCTTCGTTATCGGATTTTTTTGGCTTTTCTGCTTCAGACGCACAGACAGCTCCGACACCGGGAACCACGAGGCGCCGCACACCACGAACTCTTCCAGCGTGTCGTACACGAATTTGTACTGCTCCTGTTGGGGCGTCGTTGGTTCGTTAGTTTTGTATTTTTACTTATTTTATTTTGTATTTTTACTTATTTTATTTTATAATTTACTTATTTTATTTTATAATAGATTTAATAGAATTAATTTTTTTCAGATAATACGCAGACATAAACAATTTTTTGTTAAATAATGTTTCTGCAGTATATTTATGTACTTATTATATGTAATGTGCGGGCTGGAAACGCACAAAACGCGGAATAGACATCCAGCTGCTGAACAGAATTATAATTTTGTAGTACAAGTTTAATTAGTTAAACAAAACTAAACGCCTTGCTTTTACTTTGAACAAGTTAGCGTTCATGTTCCTCTTCTCGTATGCAAAAGCTTTGAAAATATTCAAAGTGGACAGCTTAAAATTTGTCAAAGGATTTTAAATGTAGCAACAGTGTTTATAATCAAAATTAATTCAAACTTTTGCTCAAAATAATAATTAAACAAATTATTTCATTGAATATATATATATTCAATTCAATAAAATGATTTTTAATTAAATAAGAAAACTTTTCTCCGAAAGATGGGAAAAAAGAATTTAACGGAAAGTTTACTTACCAGATTCTCTATGAGACCTTTCCGACTTTGTCGAAGTTTCTTCAGATATCCAAAGACGTCGAACGCATCTTCCTCCTCCGCCAGTTCCATGTTTGCATCAATCGCTAAGTAAACGCCCGATCGACCGCCGCCGTCGCTGTTTATTCGCAAAGTGTAATGTTATTGATTAAAAAATTCAGCCACGCTGAGAAAAACAATTTATTGAATTCAAGTTAACGTATACTCAGCGCACACTCAGTAAATATTATCTTCATTTAAGGAGATGAAATACATTCAAAAAATTACCTGCTAAATATATTAGTATAAGTGCACACTGATTTATGGACTATAATTTTGACTACGAGTAAATTTGAGGATCTTGATTCGAACCGGTTAGAAAATGTAGCAGAAGTTAGAATTTAAATTTTTAACTTAACTGAAATGGCAGAGTAAGATATTTTTTTTTTAATGTTATGTATAACACGACGAATCATCGTTCATATACAGCAGACGTGCCAGCGAAGATCCAGAATTGGTCTGGTAATTTTAAATTAAGTATAATGCAATAATGTTTTGATATATAAATATTTAAAATTTTAAAAATGTTTCGAAAATTTTCCTTTCAATTTCAATTGATATTTGTTAAACAAAGATAATATTGTCGAAGTAAAAACGTATGGCATCAAATTACTTAAACTTAAGAAATTTTTTTTCTCAACGCATAGCCTATGCCACTAGGAAGCGCAACGGCGGGAAATACATTGTTTTTCGAGCATAACATAAAAGAAAAGGAGACTAACTTGCAATGCACGACCATAGGCCCGGCTTCGCTCTTTAAAGTCGAGCCAACGACGGCCCTGACGCGCCTTCGGAATTCCAAGACGGCGTTGCCGAAAGGGCACGTGTGCGAGTGCCACTCTGTGTAATGAAACTGAAGTATCGTCCTCTCTTCCGTGACTTCCTGCGAAACGAATTAAGCACGATATATATATACGTATACATATATGCATATGACCAATTCTCCTAGAAAAATGCTCTTTTCGGGGGTCCAGTAATTGAAAATTTTTTTTTTAAAGCTGAAGGTTTCGGATCGATCAGACTTTCTTCTGTAAGCTGAAAGATATAGTCAAAAATGCAGATGAACATGGGAAACATGGAACATGAGAATTTAATATGGGGAGGTATATGGAGAAAAAAAGAAAATCAACTATTCAGATTTTTATTTGTTTTTTGTTTAAACGGGCATAACTTTTGTCCAGAGCATCGAATCTGGGCATATTTTCTTTTAAATGAAAGCTCTTTTGTTGTACTTTATTGCAGTGCAATTTGAAATTTTATTTGTGCCTCGAAAACATTCGTAGTTGTTATTATTCCAGTATTTTAGCGCATTAAAAATTTTTTAAAAAAACGTGAAACGTGCTAGGCGGAAATATGGTTACTAGTAACTTTTTCCATGTTCCACTGCACTTTTGACTATCTATCAGCTTACAGAAAAAAGTCTGATCGGTCCGAAACATCTAGCATTAAAAAAAAAAAATTTTCTATTTCTTGACCCCCGAAAAGTGCATTTTTCTAGGAGAATTGGTCACATACGTACATAGACTAATGTCGCACTACAGTGTAATTCAACTAATTGACAGCACTGCGCGCGCAGGCGAGTGGGCAAAACAAGTTGACGTTAATTTTGATAATGCTGCGGTTTGAAGTTTCCTCGGCATATATTCTATCTCGGCTTTCCAACCCGCCCGAGAGCTCGAATTGAGTTAAGCCAACCAAACAGAGATTAGGATTTCTTCCGTATTCAAGAAGTTACCTCAGAAAGCTGGGATAAGTCGCGAATTTTTCAATTTCAATATAGCTTCTCGTTTCCTTTGTGAATCGTTGAAGTATTGTACAAAAGAAGGCTACTTATTTTTCAAGAGCGAAATAAAAGGCGGCACTCACGTCTTTCTCGTCCTTTTTGTACAGCTTTATCGTCCTTATGTGAAAATTCGCGAGTTCCTCCTCTTTGAGCACGGAGACGCCTATGCCGCCGTAGTCCTCGTCCTTATCCTTACTGGCTGGCCAGTACTGCATGCACATCACCTGAGGAGAAAAAAAAATTTTTTTCCCTTCAAAATCAACGGCGGAAAACGACCGAAAGCTCTTTTCTATCTAATGTATCTCCTGCATGAATATATGGAAATATTACTATGCGAGCGACACGCGGGCGCGCGAAAACCTGGCGTGTATAATTAATTTTCGAGGCCACCTGTGAGCACTGCAGCCTCGTAAAAGCTCCGGAAGCGAGATCCCCAAGCTGGAAAGTGGACGCTGATTTTATAATGGTATAAAGCACATTTTTCGGTGTTCAAGATTCCAGGATCGTTCTTGCGCATAATATTTCAGCTATGCGGTTATTGCATTATTTTTGAAGGGATATAGTTTACACTTTAGATTAAATTGTTTCAGAAAATCATCGATAATCCTTATAAATTATATTCCTTTGCAAAAACAAAAATATTGAATCTTGATCTTGGAAGACTCGTTGCACCTGTTGCTACAGCATGCATGGAAATTGCTTTCTGTTTCTTCGTCTTTTTGTGAACCCACAGCACTGCTTAGCCCACAACAATCGAACTAATTAAGAGGAACACAAAAACGAAAATTCAATTTTTATTTTTTCGCCAATCATCGGAGTTTCCGCCCCCTCGAGTAATCGCGCAAAACGATCGAATCGTCAATTTTTCGCCGATTCAATATGATTAAATCCTCCCCCGAAGCGAAGCGGAGCGAGTTGGCGCACGTGTGCAACTCTCGGCGCGTGCGGTTGAGAGTCTGCACAAGCAAACTTGGGATCTGTACGAGTGTGTAGACGCAGATGAAGTTTGCAATTTGGCGCTGCGGCAGTTTTGACTGGGGCTGTGTAACGGCAGTCGGCCAATGAAACATCGCTTTTGCGTAAAGCGTAGGCGTGTGCTGCGGATGCGTGCTCGCCTTGATTTACCGGCCGCGAGTACATATACGAATTTCGTCGAGCGAATTGATGAAGAAAGTTCAAGACTTTGCAGAATGTAAAAGCCGCGGAAATTCAAAATATACACGCGTGCACAAGAGCTTCGCTCGTATATGTAGGTCGAGCCGACAATTCTCATCTGGGCGCAATCTACTTATCGGCGGCTGCGCGGGATCAGTTGAAAAGATATAGTTTACGAGGGGATGAAACTTGAAAAATCCGACGTCCCAACTCACGCTCTTTCCAATAAAGACTTTTAAAGCCATGCTAATCGCGGCCGCTTTTGGTGACCTACTTGATTATTACGTTCGCGCGGTCTTCGCTATATAGTCGCGCGTAAATGAATTAAGAACTTTCCAGTCTATTTTCTCGCGAGACACGCTCCGCCAGTTTTATGAAGTGACGTTTTTCAGAAAAAAAAAAATTCTTTTTTATCACCCTACTCCGAGGCAGCTGTACACTGACGTAGGAAGTTTATGTACATACATTGGGCGAAGTTCTGCATTTTCGAAATTTAAGAAAATTTATTTTCACACTGCTGGAAGTCCAAGTGAAAATTTGAAGTTTTAAGCTTGTCTAAAATGATTATGTTGTTAAGAGAGCATTAAATTTAATTTATTTGATCGCATTTTGTTGTCGAAAACCGGTGGTTAATTATAATTATAATCAACTTTAGTTTACAAGAACAACATATTATTTACTATCGAAGATTAAAAGTATCCCGTTCAAAGCGCTATAACAGTATTTATACTGACTAAATTTTTGATTAATTCTGAAATTCAAATGCTGCTCCAAGACTATGCGATATTAGCAATTTTATTCCATTCCACTTTTAACATTACTTTTGACCGAAAAAATCCTTTAAAAGAATGCTTAATCTTCTTTCCCTATATAAATAACGATGGAGAAAAAATCAATACTTTCGAAATCACTGAAGTGCGCGAACAAACGCAAATTGTCAGTTTCGACGCGGGACTTCCGCCTGCATTATATTCGCGCGCACATATATAACACACGACAATCGAGGAATTTTCTCTTTTCCGCGCGAATCGAGAAAACGTCAGACTACGAGCGTCAGTTGTACCGGTAGTCTCCTCTTCTTTTTTCAATCGACACACGCGCGCGCTCGCGCCGCGTCTTGCGAAACGTTTGATTGGAAATGTGATTGGGTGGAAAAAATTAAATTTATCCGTGGAACTTCTCCGAGATTCTTTCACTCTTTCTGCGAGGCACCAAGTTTTCCAGGCTCCCTTCTGTATACGCTTGATTCTATATCCGTGAATCGTTTTGTCTCAAAGTCTTTCAGCTCAGCGACGAGGCTTCGTCGTGAAAGCTATACTATTAAGATAAACAAGTTTTCGATTCGACGGCGAAGCAACGAGATTAACGGGATGTTTTTTTCCAAGCGGCCGCGTATTGAAACATCCAAGTCCGATGTACGCGATCCTCGTAGAATAGGTGTAATGTACATAATATACGCGCGCGAATGCTTTTAGCGCTTTTGATTTGATTTCGGCGAATCGCGTTAAATTTCCGTCATGCACGGTTTCACACCTCTTGACACTCAAGTCTCGCCCTGTATTTCACGCTAAAAGGTTCAATGAAATATTTTAGCGTGGACAGATTTAAAAAAAAAAAAAAATAAATCGAAAAAAAGAACTTTTGCCGATATATATATAACTGAAAAGTAAAAGCGTCGATAAGTTTTTCCTGAAACTTCTTAGCTGCAGCGATTCGAAGGTAACTTATATGTGTTCGACTGAACTTCGTCACGTTCCACTTGGATAACTCGTGTCGATGCAACTGCCATAAATCACCTTCGGTCATTTTTTTCCCCTTGTGTAAGCCGAGTATTATACATTCATTTCTATAATAATAAAAACGCGAGGGGAAGAAAAAGAGAGAAAAGTTTTGCGAGAGTATAAAATACAACTCCATATCCGTGGCTTCTAGACACGACTGAACATGTACATTTTTTGTCATTTCGAGAAAATTGCGTTTGAATGTTTACACGATCGCAAAAGATGCGATTCCAGAACGTCTATATATTCAGTTTTTCTGTAGGCTAACTTTTTTTACACTGAAATAGTGCACTTATCCGCAGTTATGCTACGAAATGAACTTGTTATGGGGCGAACATATAATAAATCAGGGAATAAAGTATTGTTATATTATTACTACAACATTTATAGCTTACAGCTATAGGTATTTATAGCTTGTAGCCAAATGAGCAATTAGTATATACTACGCTATTCATTGCATGCGTGAGCGCAATGCATATACGATATTTAGAAACCTATAACATACATCAATTTAGTCCGTAAATATAAAATATAGTAGTTAGGAACCTAGTCCAATAAAAATATTGTAAATTTATTGAATTATACCCGTGAAGAAATTGAAAAAGTGTACTTGTTCAGTTCAGTTTAACCTCGAAGATTTGCGATTTAATCGATTACGCGCATCATGTCTGATATTGATTACTGGAAGTGTTCCATCATTTCCATATTGGAATACGAAAGAGGATCACTTAGAAATACATTTGACATGATTATATCAGCCCCCATGAAAATGTCACAAGTTCAGTTATATCTTTAGGCTATACATATATGGGTGATTCTCTGATAGATCGATTTTTTGGCCCCTTCGAGAAATATTTTCAAAGTTTTCTTTAGAGGTCTGTGAGCATTTCTGAAATTTTTTCTGATTTTTTCATCTAGTGTTTTTAAGTCACAAGCGGTTAAAATTGATAGACTTAGCAAGTTTTGTATTTTTCGTCTGTTTTCGACGAAAATATTTTTAAAGTCAAATGCATATTATATATTTTCTGATGATCATGATCCGCATCAAAAAATCCATGAAGATACCCTTTAATAATTCACAACTATGTGATAATATTCGGAATATTAGAGGCTTTGGTTGTTTTATAAAAATTGTTATTATTTTGTTGAAAGTTATCGGAAGGCCCTTGATGGAAAAAATCTAAAAAATTCAGAAGCACTCCCAGGCTTCCAAAAAACATTTTAAAAGTAAATCCGAATTGCTCGATCTTTCAGAGAACCTCCCATATATATATAAAGTCGCTGAGAAAAGGCATGGAGTAGAGAGAGAGAGAGAGAGAGAGAGAGAGAGAGAGAGAGAGAGGGAGAGATGCGACAGCCTAAGTAACTAGTTCGGAACAAGTTTTCCGTAACTCACTTAGGGACAGTGTCAGTCGCAGACACGTGTTCATGCCGGAGCGAAGCCTTCGCTCAATCAAAACGAAATTACGCGGAGCACGTCGGGACTCTCCTAGGAGTGTAGTCGTCTCGTACATCGATATAAAAGCTCTTTTTTTTTAACTTCAACTTCGAAAATCGAAGCGAAGTCCAAGTACTTGAAACTCGCCTCTTTGGTAGTCAGGAGCTTTACCTTTATAAAATCGAAAGTTTTCGTGAGCATGACTATGCACGCCGCTCGCTCCTGCCAGACCATCCGCCAAAATTCTACGACGGTGGTTTCCATGGGTCCCTGAGTTACGATGTAGGCATTGGGCTTGAGTAAGCTCTAGAAATTGAAAAAGAAATTATAGAATTAAAATTTCTTGCTTCGAAGAGGAGAGTCAGAGTCAAGCTCTGAGGATTTTTGTCTGGACTACTCGAGTTCGTTCTTTGATCGAAAAAAAGGAGAGATCTTTCATACGAAAATGTCAGGTAATTTTTTGTATATGCATTGTACAACTTAATTGCAGTTGATTCAATGTTGATTACAATTTTCTATGAACAGTTGTATTCTTAAAAGATTACAGTTACCTCAAATTTCAAACATGATTTTCTGAATAACATTGAAAATGAATATTTTATCAAAATTAAGAGATTGAATTGAAAACTCGACGTAATTATTGACTTAAAAAATGCTTGTTTTAATAACAATGAATTAATTAAAACCTAAAAACATAATATCTTATTGAAAACTATGTGATTTTCATGACAACAATGTAGAGGGAATCATCAAGTTGAGTAAGCAAACAAAATCTGTATAAAATACGTTATCATTAAAAAAATAGTTTTGAAATAATTACTAATAATATTACTATGATTGTTAATTCAACCTCAGAATGTATAATGAAGAAACTTTATTAAATAATGAGATGTGATTATGAAGTAAAATCATAAATTGATAAATAATTCAAGTACCTAGATTAAATTATTTATTTTCTTAAACTTTATTAAATAATGAGATGTGATTATGAAGTAAAATCATAAATTGATAAATAATTCAAGTACCTTGATTAAATTATTTATTTTCTTAGTTGTGTTTATTGTTATTCATTAATATATTTCCCTAATAGTTATATTTATTATATTTTAAAAACCACATTTTGCGATGAAAATAGCAATATCAAACCAGACAAAATTCACAATATTTAAACTGTGCATGCACTACTTAAGCTATTAACTGACACTTCACTATAAAAATTTTTGTAATTAGAATTACTGAAGCTCTAGTTTTCAAGAAATTTTTAAGCCTAAATGGCGAAATCCGGAGACTTATAATTAAAATTGCAATTCGTTCACTCGTGGTCACGACTAAAATTCCCAAAAACTTAGAAAATACTTACATCGACATACGAGGCGTTTATGTAATCTGAATCCGGTCGTCCGTCTATTGTGTCTAAAACGACTCTGTTGTAATCGTCTGAAAATAATGAAAATCACATTAGAGCATAGCAGGCGAGGAACTTGACCTATATTCAAGCATTCTTTGGCACGTCTCGAGCAATTTCGCAAGTCCCTTTGCTCAGGATAATTAATAAAGCTCCTTTGTTTACTCCCATAATAAACAATGAATGCCGTGAGAATAGCCCTCTGGACTGCAGGTGCAGATGCCACTCGAATTCTCACGATCTCTCTCGGCGTCGAAATATTAATAGAGAGAGAGGGACAGAGAGAGAGAGAGAGACAGAGTGCGAGAAAGTCAAATAGAAAAGAGCGTAACTGCGAGCAAAGTAGCGCGCCTTTGTGCGCCGCTGCCGCCGAAGCCATAAAGCATTGTTCCGAGCTTGCGCGGCATGAAAGCTCGCGCACGAGCGATAACCTAAGCTACTCTTGGCTCACAAAGCACAGTCGAATTTGCCCTGGACCTTAACTGCCTTTTCATATTTGAGCGTCTAGCCTATTGCCTTTTCAGAATTTCCTCCTCGGCGAGAGCTCTGCGCGAAAAGACTCTCCGGTGATGGACATAAAAAAAAAAGAAAAAAAATAGTGAAAAGACATGAAAAATTCAGCCGCGACTCGGAGGCGCCTGCAAGCCCGACACACACATATACACTGAGCCCGACGCCCTTTTACAACGCATTAAACGTCACTCCTATTACACTCCTGTAGGTGTATACTCTTTCCGAGAAGTCATCCACTGGCTCCTCTCGAGTTTATCTCTTCGAAGTGTAGGGATATATAGAAGTGAAAAGCGCCGAGGTACGTACACATATACACGCATCCTTTCATCGCCCCGAAGTAGAAAAGTGTCTTATTTGCTGGCGGCGCCTTTTCACTTGCAGTTTTCTCCGAAAGCTCCCCAGAGTCAAAGATGCTTTGGAGAGCACTTACACATTGCGAGCTTCCATTCTCGCTTTCGAGCTATTTGTTTTCTTTTCCACATTCAGCGCAGCGCGCAGCCGAGGGAAAGAGTATATAATCTTTATGCCCGCGAACCCGTTGTTGTTATTTCGTTGCTCGAGTTTTCGCAGGGAGAGTCACTTGGTGCGGTTGTTCATTAAATTTATGCCGGTACTGTAAAATTTAACAGTCTATCGCTTATCAAAACCTAATTTGCCAGTCCCGCAATCATTATATACCGCGGGCTGCTGTATGGTCTTATAGAAGCTATATTTTAAAATCGTCTCTTGCATTTAACCGCTGCTTTGACCAGATGAAGCTTACGCTGGATTTACTTGTGTTAAAACCTAGCCATTCAGTTATGTAAGTTATTGAGATTTCAAAGAGCGAAAGCGTGGAAAAGAATAAAGGGAAATAAAGAGATGAATACTTACATGGAATACATTTTTGGTTCTGATTCTTCTCTCTGTTTGCCGGCTTCGTGGCATGCCTACACGAGTGCGTCTCGACCTTCGTCGCCGACTGTAACAGATAAAATGTAAAATACGTCACTTTAATGTTCGTCGTTTTCTTGAAAATTTTCTGTATGTTACGTAGCGCGCATATATTCAAATTTTCGGATCTAAAGCGATTTAAAGGCTGGAAAATGTCAGTAAGACTGTAACGAAATGCCTCTACAACCATCGATTGAGCTTTTTATGGAGGAGTTTATTCGTCGTATTATAATTGTACTGATTTCAAAGAACTTACTCAATCGGTTTCAGAGCTGATGTTTTTGATATTCGTTTCTTCAATTTGTTAACTCCTTTGTCTAGCGCAGTTTCTACAGCACTTTTGTAGCCGTTAAAAAGACGAAGAATCAATATTTTTAAGCGTCCAATAGCTTAAATTGGAGAGCTGAGTTAGCTCTTTAAAATTTTACGATTGCTTAAGTAGCAATTTTTTCTACAGCTTTCGAAGTAAAACTTTTTTTTTAAATACCTTTTTAACATTTTGCAGCGATGTTTTCCGTTATTTTTACTTTATAATGTATAACAAAGGTTTAAAAAAATGTTTCACATAACACAGTGGATTATGGTCTGATTTTTCGCCTATTTCCAATGACACAAGCCTTTTTGTAGCTTTCGGAGATATCGATTTCTTTACTAGGGACGCAGCGGTAAAAATAGTTTTTCTCTTGTAAACCTCTCAACCTGTTTTCCATATTCGCGAGAAGCTCGTGCGTGCACGCGCACACATCGCGAAATAAAATTTTTCGCAATATTGAACGAATTCTTTCGCGTGCGCCAGAGTAAAAAAGAGACGGCCCAAATGCATACAGGACGTGTCGGTTTCGTGCATATTATACGCGAGCGATGAAATTCGAGCGAAAAATCCTGGTCGTTTACACAGAGCTGTGCAGAAAAGAAAGAAACGAAACGTGTACACGTGTGTAGAGAGCATCGAAAGCTCTGGCTTGGCGCCAAAAGCGCCTACGGCCGGATATATACGAGAAAACTGAAAAACATCCCAATTATCATAATGCGAAGATGGGATCTGGAATTTATTTGCTATATTTGTACATTATCTTATGTTATTTTTTGTAATAAAAGTAAAAATTCTGATTTATGTTTATTGATATAAATGAAGTACTTTGTCTGATATTAGCTCTGTTGATCTCCCCGAGGCAGTGGAAAAGATTAAATTAATTTCAAATCTTTTTGTACACACAGTTATTCTGAATAGAACATTTAAAGTAAATGAATAAAATCGATTAAAAAGTCGTACTTATAATGAAAATATTTTTATCCAATCTATTCTAAGCATTTAGAAGAAATGGAGAAAATGATTTTAAATTAATTTTACCTTTCCATAATCTCGGAGAAATCGACAAATTCCAAAGCTCCATAGAAATTTCGATTCCTATATATTGTAGATAAATATACACAAAGCTAGCAAACGAAAGGTTTACTTAAAGCTGCGAATGACTCGTCTAAACCACTGCCAATATTCCCACACGGCCAAATCAGTTATAAAAACAACAATGATACCGTTTGTTTAGTTTGTTTATTTCTCGAAAACTCTACGAACAGACGCATATACCTAAATATTTAAAGTTTATATAACCATACGGTACACGTGACCACATCATAATGTATATAACATATTAACTTGTCCGTATATATTGAAACTATTCAATGCAAAAAGTAAAGTTTATTTTTTAATTAAAACGTTGCAAGCGCGTTTGGTTTCTAATTGAGCTTCTCTCAGGTGGTACAAGTTGCACCTATATTATCATTGAACTCGATAATTACTTCTCTCACAAAGTTTCGTGAGATTTAATTTTATCCAGTATATATATTTCGCGAGTAAAATATCTGGAAAATCAAACTTTGCGTTGAAGGCTTCAGATAAGAACTGTAAAACCTTTGGACGAACTCTCTCTCTCTCTCTTTCTCTCTCTTTCTCTCTTCCGAGATAAACAGATAGATCACGCCCATCAAATTTTTTTCTTCGATAGCTAGTTGGCTCAACGTCCTCGTCTCTTTAAAAAAAATCGCTTGATTCGTATATGAACAAAGCTACAGAATTTTTGATTTTGCTGAAACAAAAATATCAAGGAAAAATTTGCTATAGAGAGTAGTCGGAAAATTCAACTTTACGGAGTGCTGTACATCCGCAAAGTGTGACTATACCGTAAAGGTCCGTAAAGTAGTACTTATTGCGGCAAGTTTATCAATTCGTTTTTTACAGTTACTCTATCGAAATACTAGTTTTAGTTACTAGGCTGTAAAGAAGAATGTTAAATGCAAGGTCATAAAGTTCTGCGGCAGAAAGACATATAACTTTATGAACACATGGCGCACAATACTTCAGTATCTAGACTGTAAAGTTACACTTTGCAAATACTTTAATTAAAGCTCGAAAAATATTGCTTTTCGTATATGACAGAAATATTTGATGATATCCTAAGTAAAGTTATTGTTTACGGTCTTGCATTGAAAACCACATTTTTCCTCTTTCTTTTGTATGTTCACGTTATTAAATACCCTTAACAAGTAACATTTCGTTACGTTTAGTTCATTTTTTTTAACAAGGTTCTTTTTCCATAAAAATTGCACTATGTTTACTATACTTTGGAAACATAAAAATGTCTCATGTTTTCGCACTTTTATAATGCAAATAAAGTTAACGTCACCCGCGCTGTGCGTTAAAGTGTCATTAGCATGTATAATACCTGATTAAAATGATGATAAAGTTTTACGAGTCTAATGAACGTTTTAATCGTAAATTGCTAAATCAAAACTAATATAACCGAGTAAAACCTGTTTAAACCATTAAAAAAAATTCAATTTATTTTTTAAGTTAAATAATCGGAGTTGTATAAAAGGTAACTGTAATAAAAATTTCGATTTTATTTCAATTTTATATTAATATATCCCAATGAAAACTAATTATTATTTTTTGTATCGATTTTTCTTTTATATTTTTAGCAGTAAGCACACTAAATTAAGTCCAACTAAACAGTATGATAAAATAATTTAATTTAGCATAAATTCTTATTTTTTGTATGCTTTTGACACCAAGTACTTGTAATATATCAAGGGTTTATGTAGCCAATATATCTCGCATAGATAAAAATATTCGTTTGTAAATGAAGACTATGTATTGTGTTAAATTGTCGTTGACGATGTTGTCATATATTGTGAACTATTAATTTCATATATGAAAATTAAGAAATTGAACACGTTGTATTTTCCTTGGCGTAAAAAATTTTGTTTAGATCATTAAAAAGAAATATATACATTTGTTTGTAGTGAATAATTTCAGTAAAACGAAATAGATATTCAGTAAGATGGTGGTCACTTTTTTGCAATATTTAATGATATAAACTTTTTAGTTATTGAATTCGCACGAATTCAATAACTAAACTTCACGAAATATGAAATAAATTAAGTGTGAGAATTATGTCTCCAGGTGGCGTTAAAGCCGGTGATGTAGGAAAAGATAGTTTATAAAAATTTATATTAAAAATGTTTATCACACAAGAAAATTATAAATTCGATCCGATAATGTAAACGGAATAACACTTACTCAATAAATTATTAGTTAGTAAATTTCTATTTCACTTATCTATTTCTGCTAAATTACACGCAGTGTACATTCTCTATTTCGCAGTGGAATGCTTTTCGCGAAACATCTAATCTTCACTCGTTTTTTTTAAACAGTACACTTTTTTTCGCCCTGTGCAAGCTGCATTCTGTTTCCACCGCCGCGCGCGAAGAAAAGCTGTGAACTGCACAATCAAAGAGAAAGGGAGTGTGTATGTGTGTGCATGTGCACGTGTGTGTGTGGGGGGGGGGGAGGCAGAGAGAGAGAGAGAGAGAGAGAGAGTATCGGAGAATTTATGAACCGACGAACCATTGTTCCTATGTCGTGATAAAACGGATCGTTCCTTTTTACAGCTCGTTACAAGTGCAGAGGCGTATTATATATATATATATATATACACACACACACACACACACACACACACACACACACACAATGGAAACTACATCGTCGTTTGCGCGCTTCAGTTGAAATCTGATAAAAGTCCTGTACAAGTACGTACAACAAAGTATGTACACGTTGCCGATCAGCCAAGTGCACGTCTCGCCTTGGGAAAGTTCGCGAGGAACTTAGGAGTAACGTTACGGAAAAGGGAGCATTGTAAATAAGGGACGTCGTCTGCTACTAATTCGAAACGACTCCCACGGTGGTAGTGCCGCAGAAAAGTTCCGCCGATGTGCCTGCTATGGTTTTACTGCGTCCAAGTCCAGGCATCCCGCACGAAAACGTAACGGCGTTTATTATCTGTAATACCAGAGACGCGATGCGTATATATGTATACCCACTCGAGGCTATATCCGTTTGTGCTCAAAGTGAAAATATAATGTTGAGCGCATTTCCCACGGCGGACAGAAACTAGGACGGAATCATCGAAATGACTTTTCACCGCAGTTCGCGCATAGGACGCGGCCGATCGATATATTCACTCATGAATATCGCCGACACTTGCGCGCCGGGCTGAGGCCCGAGAGTGGAAAGCAAAGTGTCAAGCGTCCTGCGAGTCTTGACAACGGAAATTCGTCCCCTAGAAAACCAACTGCTTTACATCTTTCCATCATATTTCCTCTCAATCTCATTACCATCGCTATATCGCGTCTCTATCTGCGTACGTGTCTATATGACTGTGCCTATCTGTATAATATACGTATATGCAAAAGTGGCAAAGAGAGTGGAAAAACTTGCATGCGTTGAGAGCTGCCGGCGAGTGTATGCAAATGTCAACGACGAAGGGAGAGAGGGAGAAAGTGGGAGAGCGAGAGAGAGAGAGAGAGAGAGAGTGAGAGAGAGAAGGTCGAAAGAAAAATCACGCTAGTTAAAATGCGAAGAGCTTTCGCCTTATACATATATACCAGCTGAAACACCGCGGGAGTATATCTTACGAAAGAAAGGGAGAAGCTACACACAAACACACACACACGCGCGCGCGCGCGCGCCCTGCAGCGAGGATCTTGGGCAATGAGAAATGATTGGAGTTGGAGTGTAGAAAGGGAACGAAGTTATATATCCTTTGGTTTTCCATGTTTGGGTCTCGCTTTTAAAGTCAGATAAGCCAGGAAGCAATTTATCCTGTTTTTACAGCGTCTCTGAATCGATGAATTGAGAAGTTGAAGGGGACGAAGCATTTTTGAAGCGTGGAAAAATTAACGGGATCCATAATGAATCCAAATAATTACTGATACTAGGTTGTAGAGTTTGTTTTTATTTTTAGATTTCGTTGAAATAAGTATTGGAAAAAATGCGAACTGATGTCATGCATTAATTGTTCAATAGGCTTTTAAGATCAGTAATGCATCTTCTCAACATAGCGAAGACAATGAAGAATTTATATGTTGATTGGTCCCATCAGGTATTTAAAAACATTTTTTCGTTTGGAGTCTGTCGGATGATTTACAACGTAAATCTATAACGAGTAAACTTAGATGACAGTCACTTCATATATATATTTGTTGAATACATCATTTTTAATAGTCAAATGAACAATAACTGACAAGCGCATTAACCTAATACGTAGCAATAAATATTTATGAAACAATGCTAAGTACGGCTCGAGATGAGGCGGTCACTTATTACTACTTATCCGTCACTAAATTTTAAAAGATTTTAAAAGTATTTTGCATAGATATAAAAGCAGAGTAGTTTGCTGATAATATATAACCAAAATCAAGTAATTTGCTTATAATAAACAAGACGCAGTTACTATCCGTTGTCGATGTGGTTAGTTATTATCTTTCATTACAAAAGTTTGCTAAATGATCAAATTACTCACTTACTCGTATGTCATGGATTTCTGGGCGAAATTTAAATTTTGACTTTTTGAAGTCAAAGCAAATCTTTTGGTCTGATCTAAAGAAAATTTATTTCTCAGGTGCAAAGCTCTTTAATTGAGCAGTTTGTAGATCCAAAGGTGGGCATTAAGTTTGAAGGAGAAGAGCTCTTAAAACAGAGAATCGAAGCGATAAATATTATTACAGCGTCTAATGGACAGTAAAGTCGAAAATTGGACAATTAGACGACGTGCGAAGAGAGTATAAGCCGAGAGAAGAAAGAAAGCCTTCTACGGATGAAGCGCTCACTTATATACACCGGGAGCGTAAAAGACGAGAAGAAAAGAGAGAGCGCAGCGAAAAAAAGTAGTTGACGAGTTTCCGAGCGGAGACAAAAGCCTATATAGGAAAAAATCGGAAAGAAATATTTTTTCCCGTAGTCTTCGCTTCGCGATAGGGCCGTGGCTCTTTGAGGCGCCTCGGTATACCGTATAGGTATATCGAGAACGACCCTCCGGCTGTTTACGAGCCCCTCGAGACAGAGAGAGACGAAGAAGAGAAATATCAAGCGGCGTTCACAATGCTCCCAGTCTGCCTCGAATTAATTTTTTCATTCGGTCGTCGACCCCGAATTTCTCGGCGCTTCGAAATCTCCCGCGGCTCGTCCCGAAGTCGTGTCAGGAGAAACGAGACGCTTGTAAAAACAAGAGAATCGCTTTGGCGGATCGATTTTCATCCAGTGTGAATCGCGTCTGATGCCGTAATGGATCGCGGTGGAAGCGTCGAGTGCGTTGTCGTGCCTCGTAAATTCTCTGTGCAATGTCTCTGCGCTTTGGCTCCGTTGGCGAGGTAGGAAATTAGCGCAAAAGAAAGATGAAATAAGCAATCGTGTACATACAATATACGTATATATCTCGAATGCCAAGTGTTGCTCTCGTTGCAGCCAACTTTTCGAAGATTCGATTTTAAAAGCTGGCAATTATTTCCTCGTTGCTCGCAATATACACAACACGCAATACACGCGCGCGCGCGCGCACAGACACATGCGCAAAACTTGTGCAAAACTTTCGCTGGAGGTGGTGGAGGGAAGCTGCAAGAATGGCATTTTCGAGATTCGTGCTCGGAATCGCGGCTTCGCCTTAACGAGAAATCGATTCTTCGAGACTTACCCTTTTTCTCTGCGCGTATCTCGAGACACGTCTATGTATGTATGTGCGTCTGTGCGTCGCGTGGAATTGCTTCGTCTCTGGACGGCTGGCTATTCGTCGAGCGACTTCACTGTCGCCACGACCGCGACGGTCATTACAGAGCGGTCCGTCAATCGTCTCGATGTATATATGGTATCTCACTGATATAGAAGTTTTGGGGATGATATTTTTCTGTTATTTCGTTGGAATTTTCGATCAACCGATTGCGTTTCAAAGTTTGGATCGAGTATTTGTATTTGGCAGGAAAAATCAAGTGGCAGCTAGTGTTTTTCATTATTTTTTGAAAGTTTTTTTTTGTAACAAACTGCGCTGCCGAGCTTTTTAAGCATTCAAAAGTTAAAATGTCAAGAGTTGTGAATTTCGTTTAACAATTTTGATTTTGGCGAGAATCGGCATTAACCGCCTTTTTACTTATTTTTGCAATTGCACAATTATTATTTAAAAGAGGTATGATTCAAGAGTGAAAATATCCTGTTGAGGTTAGGGAACTCAATCAATCGACGTGAATTAAAATTATTTCATAAAAATGTGATTTTTCAAAATTAATTTCCCGTTTTTCACGGAAAAATGACAAATATCAAACTTCAGTTCATATCTCATTGAATTGCTTGGAAAATAACTCTGGTGCCATTTTCGCACAGAAGAAAATAAATTTTTATGTTATATTCGATCGTAAGGTATCTCGGCTCATTCTGTTCCTTATGGAGTTCGAAGGTACCGTTGTAGAATGATTCAACAATCACGTGATTTTACGAGATCACACGATTATGGCAGCATTGTTGCACGTGACATATAATACTTGAGTTTTGAAACATATAATAAAAATACATACAATAAAAATCAAATATAAAAATTATATTTATAACAATAGAAAAAATTATGCTATAAGAATAATAAAAATCTCCATGGTTTAAAGTGCCAAGTTTCTTGTTTGTTATACAAAAGCTTGAGTGTATTTAATGAAGATCTACGCGACTTGGTTGTATCGAATTTGGAAAGGAAAAAAAAATGTTGAAATGTTTAGTACAGTTGACGAGCCGCCAACGCCTCAGATATAAAGACAGATCAGAGCAGGCCAGGCACACTACCCCTTCGGCACATAATCCGAGCGAGCAAATACGAGCGGGAGACACGTCCGCAGCTGTTTGCCCATGCATAGCGACTCGATATTCGTGGTTTGATAAACGTGTGTGCCGACTCGACTCTGTGTACGCAAAGAAGGTAAGCCAAGCGAGGTAAGACTCGACGCACACACATATACACACACACACGAGCTGCGGGAAAAACTTTCATCCGATTCCACTCCCGCGATTTTCCCTCCAACCGACTGGAACAAAAAGCGCTCCTCGCACTCGAGAATTTCCTCTGTACACGCCACGAATCCGCGGATAAAGGCCTCTTTCCCCGGCAATTGACAAGGTCGCTCTCTTCGCTCTGCGGCGTTCGCGAATTAGCCGAGCAGTGTGTGCGTTGTCGATATTGCGTATATTAAGCGCTGCTCTCTCGAAAATCGCGGCGGTCCAGAATTTTCTATAGGCTTCGGCTCCCGCGCGGATTCCGGATTCCGGGAAAACCGGATTAATTGTCGACGGGCGTATAAACGCGTTTCGAGCGGCTTATCTCTCTCCCTCGTAATTGAGCGCGCGCGCGCGCGCCATCGAGCTTCATTTCCGAGCGACGAGAGCCGCACGATTTCAATGGCCGCACGAGCACGCGATATTCCGCGCTTCGCTCTCGATGTAACCCGAAACCAAAGAGTGCTTCCCAATAAACGCAGCCGCGCTTGCAAATGCGCGTAGGCAGCGCCGACGGATACATTTTACTTCGATATACACGCGAGAGTGATCTCGCGCAACTGTTTTTTCAATTCGTCCGATTGAACCGCGGAGCGAGGGGGGGGGGGGGGAGCGGAGGCCGGGGGAGACGCTGGAAAAACTGACTTATATACACCGTTATACGAGTTTCAGCTGCGCTCCTTTCCAAAGCTCGGCGGGAACAAACGCGGGAATAGGTGTACTGACAGAGTGAAAAGCGCTTTTCCACGCTTTTTCCATTCGGAAAATACGCCTGGGACGTGCTTTATCTCCACAGCCAAGGTGTATATACCTAACGGGCGGAGCGATTGAAAATTACAGAGACGCGATTGAGTCCACTGTTTACTTTTTACTCGTTTTCGGCTGCGCCGGAGGAAATCCATTGTTTCCCCGCGCGAGAAAGAAGGAGAGGGGAAAATGAATTTTCGCCTGAAATAATTGCGAGCCATATAGGTATATGCACTCGCGAACTATCTCGCCTCGCTCGTTCATTTTCGAGCCCGGAGAGCTTTTCTTCTCACACATCGGCGGCGGATAGCTCGTCGAGCTCTCTCTCTGCAGCAACTTATTTTATCATCGCGAGAGAGTCGCGCGGGAAAATTCATTGGGAGCAATTAGCGCGAGAATTTTATTTTAAACACTGTCCGTATGCGCGCGCGCGGGACGGGCGACAGCACATGCAATGTGTTTTGCGCGCGGCGGCAGCGAAATTAATTCGAATGTCACGCGCAGCTTTTATCGCGTTATCGCGGCTGTCTCCGTTGTGGCTTTTTTTTCTTTTGCACCCTTCAACCGCGATGTATAGCTCACCCCGGGTCGAGAGGCTACTTTGCGATCCAGCAAATAAATCCGATAGCAACAATGGCGTGGAGAGAGAAGCGAAGTATATAGAAAAAGGTATTGTGCGCCGCTCGAAGGCAGACCTCGACACAGTCGGAAATTTCAAAGCTTCTACATGTATGCGCGTATATGCGACTCTGTGCGAGTGAAGTGGAAAGAAAATACAGTCAGTCCGATTCAACGGGGCGACCAAGTTTAATGGCTGAGACTCTCGGACACGAGCCGCGCCCAAAGGGATACGCGCTTTGGACCGGTCCATATCGCCTCTCTGTACAGACCTCCTCGTCACGAGACGTACACACTGTTCGAACGAGAAAAAAGAATATTGCTGCACGTTTGTTTATGCGACGTCGTTTACTGTTTAAAGATTGTATTGGCAACTTTTTAGGGTTAACGCTCATTTTCGTTATTTACGCTGAAAGTCAACGCTTCATTTCGAGCATGAACGCGTTGCAGCTCAAACTAAAACTTAAATTAAACAACTGAAAACAATAATTTAAGACATTTGTTAAATTCATTATTGAGTATAACGAATAAACTGCTAAAGTGTTAAATATGAAAGTGTACATCAATTCGTATTACATTTGAATAATTCTCTATATAGCCCAATTTCACCAACGCTAGAGGGTGACGCGAAAATGAATAATAATAATAATAATAATAATAATAATAATGAATAATAATATATGAGAGACTTTATTACTTGTAATGCATTGTGTTTTTTTAAATTCTGAAAAACCAGCGCCCTTAAGAAGAATCGTTAAAAACTCGAAAAGGTCGGCCAATAAATAAATTTATCTACATATTAACTTAAAGAAATGATTCGATTCGTTCATCCAAAGCTATGAATTAATAGTTGGTTTTCAGGGAATTAGGCAGAATCACATTAAAATCAGCTCTTAATAAATTCACATAACAGCTGTAAATATGTTAACCTAAACTCAACACTGAGTGTTGCGCTCAGCTGCACTCCGCGCACGCGAGCATATCAAAATATCCAAATTATCGCTCGATCGATCGATCGTTCATTACGTTTAGTTTGTCTGCACTTCGATCGTACTCCGCCGTTATATTTATGCCGCAATTGCAAATTGTAAATTCTCGCGTTCGTTCTGAGATTCCGCGAGGATTTTCCACAAGGGAGCGAGGCGAGGAAGAAAAATGGCTCACCTGAAACTCGACTCGATACAGCACCGGAAACTTTCTGCGCAGCTCGCAGAGCTTCGGGTACTGGGAGAGTTCCGTGGGCGCCGTTGGCAATGTGGTTCCGAGGCCGAGTTCCTCCGCCGCTGAAACAGAACCGAGTGATAAATCGCACACGCGTACGAGGACTAGATTACAAACGACGTGCCTCCCGACTTAACTCTCGATCTTAGCATAGAGTCTCTTCTCGCTTATTTTACATTTCATTAGCTTTCCCGTAATACACCCCCCCTCTCTCTCTCACCCCCTCCCCACCTCTTAATTGTTTCTGCGCTTGTTTTCGTTTGACGAACCGGACGAGGGTTGGATGCAAATGACTGCGGCTCTTTTTTTGTTTTTCGCTCGTGTTTTTCGTTACGTAATCCCGCCGGTGAAATTCTCCCGGCGGCTTGTTGCATAATACAGAGGCGGGAAATTTGAAAAAGTGCATTGTAACGCTCCTGTTAATGTATGGACGCGTCGATATTATTCATATAAAATTTTTCGCCGCCTGTGTTTCATGCAAATTGTCATTGCTGCACGTCGAATAAGGGGGAGAGGAGGGTGATATCGGGGAGACTTGATCGTGAAGAGAAGAATAAAAGTGGGAATGAGGGGCAACATACGCGATATGTTTATACACGTGAGCTGAAAAAAGAAAAAGGAGACAAGCGGTGCGACGACGTATAACACTGCGGAGGTGGATCGAGGCGTTACGGTCGGCTGGATTTACAGCTGCTGATGCTTGTCGTTCGCAGCGTTGGCTTCTCTCTCTCTCTCTCTCTCTCTCTCTCTCTCTCTCTCTCTCTCTCTCTCTTTCTCTCACGCCTCGTAATTTTGAATTGTGACGTGTAGCCAAAAAAGAGGTATTGTTCAGGGAGGTATCATTAACATTCATAATGCTGGTAAAAGTCGGAATTTATCATTCCACATATGACATCAATAAATTTTGTTCGACTTTCAATTTTCACAAACAGAATCGTCTGTCTCATGCAGCTTTTATTCAATGGATTTGAGTTTTATACATAAACTCATGTATGTTTTATTTTCTGTTTATTTGTACTGTCAGGGAGAAAATACTAAGATTTTTTTTTTGATGATGCGTTTGCTTTATTACGAATTTTTGACTTTGCAATTTTGACTGTCTAAGCTTTGTGTGGAAAATAAGTCTTAAAGTCAAAAATAAAAAAAATTGTTTTTATATTTCTATGTCGATGGACGACTGGAGTAAAAAGTTATGCACCAACTTGAAATGTTGAATTCTGTTAGAATTTTTTTATATCCTGTATCTCAATTATCTAAATGGAAGAAAACTGAATAATAATCATTGACTCCAATTAATATGTATAATTATTTATGTGAGATATAAGCTCTTAAATCCATTTCGAGATTTTGATTTTCATCGTATCAATCAAAATATATGCTAAATGGCTATGGGTAGCCACACTGTGTAATTCTCCCCTATATTCTCGAAATTCCTTTGATCCACATCAAAGAGTCTCTTTACCGCCTGAATAATGCATAAGAAAATTCGATGCCTAAATAAGAGAAGTAAGACACTTGATCTCCTATGTAATGTAAGCTCCCTGGAGCACTATCAATTTATGTACTCAATAATAGTTCTTGTATGTTCATTCATTCACGTATCAAACGCTCGGATTTTTGCTCAGGAGTGTCTTACATCTCGTAATCCCCTTCATGCGTATATCTGTAGAGACTGAGAGTGAAAAGGATCGCGACCTTGCAGTGCCGTACAAAAATGAGGGTTTAATGGAGCTCACCCTCTTGATTATACGGAAATTATTCTCGTCGATCTGTTACTAAATTCGGCGTGACTCTGCTGATTAGCGGGAGGGGTTTAGAAATGTATATACATACTATAAGCGCACATTCATCAACTCTTAAGACTTGATTGCTCGCAAACATGATTCTGCACATTGCATTGGTCGAATTAATTTCCGCGCTGGTGAAAAAAATCAGTCTCAATGTGTGCCCCCTAATTCAATTTTTCACCGCGACGTGCGAACTCGGTTGCGGTCACTTTCATTTTTTTTTCTTTAGCATGCACAGTACGTGATGAAATCCACCAAAATGCACCTTGGGTCCGTATTTGTAGAAATTGTTTTAAATTCTAAAGGATCTAGGTCAACTGCATTTTGAAAAATATAGGATAGGAGGCTGTTACGCAATGTCATAAACTCATTGAGCATGGCAGGGGGCACAAATGTAGAAATAAATAAAAATAAAGTGCAGTGACGGAGCTTTAATTTAAAAAAAATATCTGGTTTGAATCTTTTTGGATTGTTTTAAATAGAATATAATCGCTTTCTCGTATACTTGCTACTTTAAACTTATTATAGATTTTTGACCATTTTATTGTACAATAAGTATACATCTATGTTTATTAATTACAACAATTTTTTAATTCTAAAAAATGTATAATTACAATCAAACACCAAAATTAAATTCAAAGTGTGAGTGCAAGCTTTTAATTCTTACAGTATATTAAGATTTGAACAAAGGGTGAAAATCGATTATGTTCATAAAGCGTGGAGTAAGATATCTACTACTGCATTCAAACGTAGTAAACTTACTTTTGATGCCTAGAAAGTTTGTTTGCAGAATTTCGCATTTTCTTGGTAAATGTCTTTAACAAAAAATCATAATTGCCGAAAAAAATACGCCGGTAAATTTTCTCAATCTGTCTTTTAATTTACATAATAAACTATATAATTGCCAAGAATCCAGAACATTAAGAAAAATTTTGTCGACACTGAGCTTAAGGAAAGTGCATTTTTTCGTGGATTTCGTCATGTATATGAGGTATTTGACGTGGAAAGCTCTACAGGAGCACGTATAGTATACGTGTGTACACGCGGATCGGGGCAGACAATCACGCGCGTGATTACCAGTTTGTTTGCACGATCGCGCGCGTTGTTATGCGTGTGATTATTATCCGCGTGGAGCGACTGCTCTCGGGACTTGTTTGCCAATGCCTCGTACACAGATATACGTTTTTCGATCCGACGGTCAATTATCGCGCTTGTCGATGTATACTTCACATCGGCTGCGAAAAAGACCAGCCAATCTACAACTTAACCTAGCTGTCATAGGAAAATCAAATCCGTATTTTTACTTTAAAATTTAATTAGTATTAATAATACAATAATGTAATGCGTCTACTGTTCTATATAAATTATGATTTTTCTTAAAGACCGTGTAATACATCACGTAATAAAGTAAATCTTTTATTTAAAATGTTGTAGTTAAGAAATTGCATAATACAATTAAAATAAAAAGCACAAATATTAAAGTTATAAAATTTTGGTGCTATACGTTGGCAGAATACGTTAAAAATTATCATTATTGTAGATAAATAAGTTCTTATTATCACTTATTTATTGAGTAAAAATATGTAGTTACATTTTCTATCTAAGCCTGTTAAATGTATATTGAACCTTTGATATCATATCTTTTAAGTGTACCAGTACATTATGGTTTATGGATTTTTGTACAGCTTTCGTAGGATTTTAGACGAACAAATGGATGAAATGGATTCGTTTCATATGTAAATGGTTTAATCACTTTTTATTCTTATACGGACATAAGGATTTTGATTTTAATGATTATAACATTTTTCAGCTAATTAAAATTGAATAAACTTCAAATAAACTGAAAAAAATCTGTTTTTTCATTATAAAACATATTCCAGGCCATTCAATTCAATTACTTGTATTTATATGAAAATGATGGATATTTAAAACATTTACCAAGATGAATGAATAAATTCCATCTTTTTGAATCTTTGAAATACTATCGATAGCGCAGCAATCCATTAATTTCAGTGTACGTTATAGCAGCAGATGTTCATAAATGAGGGTTCAATTAATTTATATATATGTATCACAGGTCTGGATTAAAGCTACTATTTTATTTTAGTTTCTCATACAGTCATGACAATATAAACAATAAAAGCAGAATTTTTCAATATTTTTTCAATTTGGCACTGCGTTTATAAAGAAAATACCTACGAGTGTGTAATGTATTCTGAGACGAAATTTCAGTATGCGGTTAGCATGGTATCCCTACTTAACGAAATAATCGACGGTCAAGGTGTGCAAGGGCCATTCCATTAACGCACAACTGATTTGCTGTGGTAAAGTTAAATTGGCAATATGAAGCTTTACCACACAGTTGCGTTCACACGTTCTGACAATAGATCATTTTGTTAAGCATGTAAGTACCACCTCAACCACTAACCGAAACTTCGTTTTCGAGCACATTACACGGCTGCAAAAGCATGCAGATCACGTAATCTTTATCTCGACTTCTCGCTTACTTTGAGTTTTCGACTTTCGACATTTTCATTCTCTCGCAATTCATATTACGATTATGCGAGTTATATCAAAGGACGTAAATTAACAAAATCGGAAACTTTAGCAGTCACAAGTGTAAGACGGAGTTGGTGCACGTGCTTGCAAATAACTCTGGCAATATTCAAACAGAAACTTGGTAACGTGCTTGCAAGACTTGTACATACGTAAAAGCACAAGTTCGCGTCAACTACAGATGTCTGAAGCTTGACGCGAAGTCTTCCGTCTAAAGAGACGCAAGGAGCTAGAAAAACAACGGCGCACAATTACTTAGACTTCGGTAGGTAAGTTTTAAATATATTATTCATGGGAGCGAGTGAACGAAGACAGTTAAAAATGCAACGTTCTTCAAGCGAGTCTGTAAAAATCAAATGTGAATTTACATTTCGCGCGATAAAATCTGTCGGGCAGAAATAACTGGAGATTCGCTAGAGACACGAAGAATAAACATGAAATTATAATTCAACATCGCTGCCGTTTTCTTTTTTTTGTCATTATCCATCTCGTTTCGCAAACTTTCAAAGTCTATATTAAGATTCCTCGACGAAAATATTCCAATATTTTTTTTTCGTCTGACGCATTTTGGTGCAAAATTTAAAGTCTATTTTATATTGACAATATATTTTCACTCGCCTATAATTTCGTTAATTTCTGTGAGTTAACTTAATTGGTCAAAATTTTAACGAACAACGTAAGGAATAATGTTAATGCTACGTAGATCGACAATGAAATACGACGACTAAAATATGAGCTTTCGTCTCGGACAAATTGCCACGGTTATCTTAGAAATCGCCCCGTTTCGAGTCACGTTTGTCCAGCTGTCGCGGCAGCGTTAAACTCCTCAACTTCGACTAAATAACTTTCGAATTTCATCTGCATGCTCTGAATAGTTGCGCAATTCCCAACTGCTACTATATACTTACACTCATACAGCACGTTTGATTCAGCTAACTTTCCATTCGATCCGATATTAAAGTGCAGCTTGCCGATGTGTGCGAGAGAGAGAGAGAGAGAGAGAGAGAGAGAGAGAGGGGGGGAGGGGAGAGGGAGGAAGAACGACAACTATCGAAAACTCGTGCGATAATAAACTTGCTCGATGCTCTCGTCTCTATGCTGAACAAACAGACGCAGTTGTTACGAGAGCGCGAGATTTGAAATAAAAACAACTGTAGGTATATGCACTTCCGGTTGGCCAGTCGCACTCTTGGCAAAGCACGGC
This sequence comes from Philotrypesis tridentata, assembly GCA_018906965.1. Taxonomy (NCBI): domain Eukaryota; kingdom Metazoa; phylum Arthropoda; class Insecta; order Hymenoptera; family Pteromalidae; genus Philotrypesis; species Philotrypesis tridentata. Next base: position 926,171 of record JACCIB010000016.1, on the reverse strand, counting down.
CGGCTTCCCTCGAAGAGTAAAGCGAGAGAGAACGATTGAGAGAGGAAGACCGAGAAACGAGCAGTTATAATATAATACAGACAAGGGCACGTCGTGTAATGATGGCCTACAGTCAAATTGCGTTATATACGAACTCGCAAGCGCGTGTGGATGATATGATGCCTTGGGCGGATACATAGAAGACTATCCAAATTTCAAATGCAGCGTTGGGTTTAGAAGCTTCAAGGGCATTCAAGCATACAAAATTCGAGGTCAAAATATTCAAGGTTTAGAGAGAACAATTCGAAAAAAAGTTAGTAGCCGTCAGCAGAGGCAAGTTTGGTCAGGTTACGTCTACTAATTTTCATTCTAATATTGTCCTGCCTAATCCCCAGCAAACAGTAATATTTTAAATTCAAACTTTGCATACTGATACATGATGCATGGATTCATATAATTCATAAAATGCATTTGTATATATAGTCCATATTGTATTTATTGAGATCAAAGCATTATTCTATTGTACCGTCAGTGACAGAGGTTACGATATTTATGAGACCCCTTTAAAATAAAATTTCGATCTGAACGTGTCTCGTATTTTTTACTTTTTTTTACTTTATGTAGGGCACAGATTACGTGGGAAATATATGTACAGTATATTCTCGAGACAATGATCTGGTTTAATATGCAAGAGAATTATGAGAGGGAGACTTAAACGATCTTTTCTTTTGAATTAAAATTCTTTTTTTCTCCTCTTTTCTTTTGCCGTGACAGTCATAATTAACGTTTCGCAAGACGATTAGTTATGTAGATTTGGGTCTTAAAGTTAAGAAGAATCAGTTTTAGTTACTATACAGACACCAAATCCTTGCATAATTGACAGTTGTCGCTGATTTACATATAAGTACAGTACTGCACGAATTTTCGCTTCATTAAAGATGAAGCATTGTAACAATAAAATTTTAAATGTCCTTTAATTGCTCTAGAAACCTGATTAAAAGTAAGAAGTTTGAATCACGCGATTTCAGAAAATGAGTGTGTGTACCGCTTTATCTTAAGAACCATAACTCCAGTTTTAGTTGACCAAAGGCCACGTTACTTGTTATTTATTTCTTTTTATATTTTTAAATAGCGCAGAATTACGCAAATATTTGACTATATTTTTCATGAAAAAGGAATTATCCTTGTTACGATTCTTGAAAAATTTCAACAAAATAAAATCCACAATCATGATGATAAAGTAGAATAATAATAAATATATATGCCGTGAAAAATTTTATGTATACTAATATTGCAATAGTGAATGAATAGATTTATTTTTCCCCCATTTTCATGAACTTATGAAATTAAAAATATTTTGTAAATTTATCTTTGCATTTTCATTTTGTAATAATTTAAAATTATATGGGGGATACAGTGTGTCAGAATACAAGAAACAGAATCATTGTTTTGAGGCTTTTGAATTATCCACAAAAAAACCAATAACTACAATATACGCACAACAATACAATAGGAACAATGCAACAAAACAAAAAAAAATTCATCATTACGGATCCCATTGCGTTTAGAAGAGCATGTATATTGTGTAACTTGAATAAAAGATTAGATCGAAGATGACAGATTAAATTTAAGAGTTTTGAGGTTATTCTCGAGATGTGAATGTACTTTCTATTTCAACAATTCTAATTAATTATCCATTGGATATTTGAAAGCTTCCAAAAGCTCTCCTGTACATAGTAATATCCCTATGTATACAAAAGGCACACAGGTTAATACTGTCTACTCCAATAACACAAATGCCTATTTGGTACAAATTACCTACATGGTTAAGAGTAAAGAATTCCATACATCCCTTTGCATCGCATAACTTTCCTCGCGTGTTTTCAAATTCCCGCACGCGCGCGAAATTCAAATTGCGTCGGCAGTTTATAGACACACGTGCAAACGCTCTAATTTCCTGCATCGCATGCGCGGCGACGGAATCAATCACTTAAGAACGAGGCTCTCACGACAATAGCTCAGACAATAGTTTAGGGAGTCCTGTGTGTATGTGTTAACAAGGTTCGATTCGAGGGCACGCGCCTGTACGTGCGTTCGCTATTTCCGTAAATTGTGGCGGCTAATGTACGCGTGTAGTCTCGCGTACATATACATATATATATACACACGAGCACTACAACAATAATGGCACGACGAGCAAAGTCGAATTATATTCCGAGCTAATAGAATGCGAACTCGCTGTGGAAATAAAGCTGAAATCCGCATTCGAGGAGCGCTGCCTTGTGTTCTTCGCGGCGAGAGACCTCACCCATCGGGATACGCCCCGCGAGCTTAGCGATGCAGCGCGTGTCCTGTGCAGCGCATAATACACGTTAGACTCGTTGTTTCGCATTGGTACGCGCTCGGCTTACCGAGGAGCTTATTAACAGGCACCTGCTGTGTGACGAGCTGAGCTGTAATGCAAAAGCGAGCTTTGAAAATTTGATACTTTCCCTGGCTAATTGAGCCAACGCGATGAGGCGAGAAATTCCTGCCGTTCACGGAATATCGATGATACGCTTTCCCTAACCTCAAAAACTCGTAGTTTGTCAGTAATGTGCTAGTGCACTTGAATAATCATACAAAAATTGACACCGTTACGCGCTTGCCACTGTAATTCAAATTTACAAAGCTTTACATTCGTGTGATTCTGCGTAATTGTTTCGAAAAATGAGAATCACGGCGCGAAGTGGGAGCGGCATTGAAGCAAGGAGTTCGTCAAATGACCGTGACATTCGTATATAATATTTGATTGTAGATAAAATTTTTTAGAAATTGAATCAACAAAAACTCCACTTTGAGGTGAACAAAGCGCAACAAACACTAACATTATCGATTAGATTTTTGATGATGTGAAGTAGATTGTAATTACGGCTCGAGGTAGAGTCACAATGGGTCACGTTGATTACGGCATTCCTTTAACGGATGTTTTTATCGGAGCTCGTTTTCTTTAGATTACACACAACCGTCGTGGTATATATGTAACAAAAAAAGTTTGTTAATTACTGAGCTGAGTTTTCTCTGGGATTAATTTTTGCAGTTTTATGAAGCGACACTGGTAAAAGGGTTTCGCGATTCATTGGTATTCTAAGGTCGGTGAATTTTAATTAAACTCCAAGAATCGCAGTTTATTTTGAGGTGGGAATATGAAAAATTTTCCGAGCCCGATGCATACCACGAGTATACACTTTGTAAGGAATGTGCTTGGGGTTGTGGGCCGCAATTTATGGAGTTCATTTCGCTAGTCAAGAGGGCAATTCGTACGGAAAGTAGTTTTTTTTGGGTAGTAAGAAGTTGTATTTCAAAAGTTTTTAGTTGGTGTTTTAGATATAATTTTTAAAGGTGTTTGTTCTCGAATTTCAGTCGCATAGAAATCGATAACAAGATGCTTCGAGGAGGTTTGAAAGTCGATTTGAAAATTAAATTTCATCCGTTATATTTTGGCGCAAAATTTGAAATGTATTGATTAATTTTATTATGCACGAAGTTGATAGTAATGTATTGGATTTCGCACAAGGAAAATTGTAATACAAGGTACAGGGATACTGTTAATTCAATGAAAGTTCGAAAACTAGTCTAAAAAATGTATAATCCTTTTTATTCCTTCGGATATTTTAGAAGGAATTTGTCAAGAGTTCAATTAAAAAATTGGAGTTAGCGCTTAATCCATAAGTACTAATAACCGATTATGAACCGCTATATAAACCGATTTTTCATATATGAGAAAAATTAGGTTACTATACACTTTTCTGGGCAGTTTAGCAAAATTTCCAAAAAATTACGCATAAAATCTGAAAGACAGTGAACAAAAAAAGCTTTGGCCCCGAACCACCTAATGCGGCTTCAATTTTTCATCCGTATTGAAAAACGCTTTGAAGAAAAATTTTGCATTGTGGCTAAGTATAACAATACCAGCAGCAAATCCAAAAGCGATTAGACGCTCAGTTGAGCAATCAATCATCCCCAGGCTACGCGTAAAATTCTCCAAGGCTTCGAGCTCGCGTAAACACACTATGTAAGCGGACGTATAAAAGCCATCGTCGCTATGCGTTCCGATCGATGTCTCGGTTTATGGGTCCGACATTGCGGATCATCACGATTTTCGTCTCTCTCTCTCTCCCAACACCCTGACCCAGTTGGCATCGGAACTGCACAGACGAGCAAGAGACGGAATGCGCTTGGCGCCAAGAAAAACTGGCTATTGACTCGGGAGAGAAAGAGAGAGGCGAAAGAGAGAGAGAGAGAGAGAGATGTGCGTGTGCGTGAGCGCGTGTGTAAGTTGCGACGAAAACACGATGGATTTTTATGACCGGACATAATGCCGCTGGCTGTTTAATACCTCGTAAAAAGTTTCTCCGAGGTTTCAATTGCAGCCGATGGCTTTTGCATTAGTTGCTACGCGGCTATGATGTTGTTGATGCGTTCGAGAGAGAAAGAGGGAGAGAGTGAGCGAGACAGAGACCCGAGGATCAATGTGGGCGAATGGATGTCGAGGATGAAGTTGATAATGTTTCGAGAGTATATTTCGAGCGCTTTGTCTGCACGCGCCTAGCGTTTCGCGTTATTTATTAATGTTCGACACTGTCGCCGTTGTCAGTCTATTTGAGAAAGTTATGACTCGGAAAATGAGGGATGCGTTTCTACTATTCTGATTGCATACATACATGTATATATTGTACATGTATGCTGACGAGTTATACGATTGATGATAAAGCGTAATGTATCTGCGAACCTAAATAGTGTACATGTAGCTTCAAGGGGATGTAGTAGGACGTGGTAGGACGTATACCGAAATTAAGGTTCAGTAGTGAAAAGTCAGAACAAATCATAGTATACCTTGAAAATGAAGTCCTACGACTGTCAATTTTTGACATGCTGAATTTCAGAATATCGCTTGTTGAATTGTGATTACACCGCCAAGGATATGCAAAGATAAGCATTCCTTGATGAGGATCAGGTACCATAGCTGATACAACACAGAACAGTCGGAGGAACTACATTTACTAAGTATTTAAAAAAATTAGCAGCATTTTCTTAATCAACATCACTTGCAGAGCTGGAGAGAATACAATTTTTGCAATAATCACACAACTGAAATTATTCCTGCACATAATCTACGGACGCCTGTGCGCGATATACTCCGAGTTCCGGTGACGACGTAGGTACATGTCAGCGCGTGTGCATAGTGTAGGAGCAGTGGCGCGTTGCAACCGACGAGATATATAACTACATGATCAACTGCGCGCGTCGTTACCTCCTGTTGAGATTACTATGCCGGGACAGAGCGCGAGAATGGAGTCATTATGGCGATTATAAAGGCAGCGAGGGAGAGTTACGCGTACCCGATATATTGAAGGGTCGTTTTCAAGGGTTCAGGTGTACTTACGCCGGGCTTGTTATCAAGGAAACTCGTGTTCTAATGACCGGCTATACCGGGGAGCGAAGGATATTTTTTTTCGAACTAGGAAATAAATCAAATTGACGACGATGATTCTGTCATGGAAGAATACGTAAGTGGACAACGGTTATTGCTTTTGAAAAAAATTCTGGGTGTCGTCGATTCCGTGAAACTACCGACAGATGCAGGGGGCAGTTTGCAAGTCCGTAAAATAGCTTTTATAGCTGCTTCATCGAACTTCAATAGCCGCGGATCAATCGCGAGAAGCGTTGCAGTATTTGTTTAAAATTAAGTTAACTTTCTAATTGATAAAACCTTTGAAAAAATTTTTCACTTTTTGTGCATCAAGTACAGGGTCAAGATTTTCTTATCTAAAATTCAGCCTTTTCCAGTACGAATTACGCGCCATTCAATAAAAACGACTCTTCCAATTCAACTTTTTTTTCTCAAAAGAAAAGCGATAAATCTTAAAACAACATTTTTCACCACACGCTGTCCTTCATTAAATCGGAAAAAGATTCATTCAAGCTCGAATGCTCGTACTTTCAAAATCACACATTCAATGAAAAGCCCCTCGCTTTTGCTCCCGTGATAAAAAAGAAATGAATTTCTCCATCTCTCCGCGCGACGGCGGGCTAAGCTTAAAAATCCAATTAAAATTTATCGTGGCTCGTACAGGACGACCTTAAGACTCGAGAGACGAGGCAAAAAAAAAAAACAGCAGGTTTGTAAAGAAATCCCGTGTAGCGAAGAGCGCAGGGAAAGGGTCATTTAACCGAATTAACACGGCGCTTCTATCTGACCGGTGACTTTGAACGGAGAAAAAGGGGTGCCTTGACACAAATGCCTGCCAATTGGAACGAATCCAACGCACATACATACACACACACACACGCGCACGTGCATGCACATGCACCGAAAGACATGTGTGCGGCCCAGGAAACGGAGAGAGAATCTTCGAGCCACGCCCGAAGGCACGTCTTCGATCCGCCGGCTCTAGCCACGGCGCTCTAGGGCAGATCTAATTAAATTTCGCTCTATATCTCGCTCTGATCTCCGCTTGTTTATCCTGTGCTCGCTTTACACGTGCTTTATTTGCTCCAGTCCCTTCTCTTTCTCTGCCCCCCCCCTCTTCCCCCCCCCTCTCTCTCTCTCCCGCGCTCTCCATCACTTTCTTTCTATAAACCATCGAACGGATGAAAAAAGCCTCGAGTTCTTTTTCACCGCGTTTTTTCATTATGGATTTGTGCGCGATAGGTCCTTTCGAGATTTTTCGCATTTTCGCCGAACTTAATTCGGAGAGTGGATTTGATGAATTTGGACTTTTGCGGCGTGACCGGAGGATAGAAATGGTCTCGAAATGTGTGTTTGCATGCGTGTGACAGAATTGTGGAAAGCTTTTTTTTCCCGTCATTCGCTCGCTCATCTGGACGTGATGGAAAACGAGTTAAAAAAAAAGGATGTCTCTGGAACATAAATCCCGTTAAGCTTACAAGATAACCATAAATTTCCTCGCCGAGTTGGATTATCCGTCTACATCTTTCTCTCTTTCCCTTGATTTTTTTTTCTCTTGAAAACAGATACTAATGAGAACCTAATTTACGTCAGCTGTCTTTATCGATTAACGATAATTTACACGACGAAGAGAGAGAGAGAGAGAGAGAGAGTGAGCTATTACAAATAACAACATTTTGACAAAATGCTATAATTTCTTAATTCAATCGGATACTATGCTTATCATTAATTTAAGCCCAAAGAATTGGTTTTTGGACCTTCGATGATTACGTGAAGCATAGTTATGCGCTGATTTATGGATTTATGCCCTGTATTCGCAGGACTTCAAACAAATAAATAGTTGTAATAGAGATATATTTTACATTTATTCACTCTTATGTGGATGATAGGTGTCATTTAAAAAATCTTCCATAAATCATGAGCTTATCTCATCTACATGTTTTATCACCATTATACTTGTTGTATTAAACTACAAGCATAAATTATCTTGTAGTTGGCTATACATTTGATTTTTACTATTCTACACCCCAAATAAATTAGCTGTTCTTGCGGCTGCTGCGTTACGACGCGAAATTTGAATTTTCGCCCGACCGACATACACCCCCCCCCCCCGCCTCCCCTTAAAACGTCCGTGGCAAAAAAAGCGTATAAAAACCAGTCCTTTATCCAAGGCCTGCGTACACACACGCGTCGAGCGTATAGAGAGGCTGAAGCCGAGCTCGTGCGCGCAACCGCAATCATTAATTTGAAGAGGTCGCTCAGTTGAGGGATGCCTCTTCAAAGGCGATTGCTCTCTTGATTTCCTTTCTATATCGGCTTGATTGGCCGAGTTATCAGTGGCCGGGTGAATTGGGTCACGTTGTTACGGAGCTTCGCACTGCGCGCCACGTGTATATGTATATTTTGCTCATCCCACCCTTCAACCTTCTCCTTTTCATTCATTTCAATCTCCCGGCGACTGTAAAGAGAGCCTGTGTTTACGTGCAGCACGAGTGAGTTGGCCGAGGTGACGAATGGCGCGGCGGGGAAAAGCCGTTTTCACGGTACAGAGCTCCATTTCGCGCTAAAAACTCGAAGCCCCCTCCCTTTTTTTCACGCCACGAACCAGCCTCTCCGAGCCATCGCGGGGCGAAGACAAACAAAGATTAATGGGCTGCTGCGACGGCCGTGTATAGTCGAAGGAAAATTCAGTGATCGATGACGAGTCATAAAATGTTTGTAATACTCGCTCGACGACAAGTTTATTCCTGACATTGAGAAACAACAGCCTTCATTACTCGATTGACGAAGCTTTCTTGCGCGCGACTCGTTCAGAGTGTTCACTAATGCAACGGCGGATGAAGAGCATGACGAACGGGAAATTAATCGTACGGATAAATGCGAGCCAATTGATTAAAGAAAATTAACTGTCGTCAGTGCGACTCGACGCGCTTTGTCAACGTATTTATCAGCCAATACGTGGGAGTGTCTATTTGTTTGCCCGCCGCACATTGTCCAGTTAAAGCAAATCGTACGAAACTAGTCGGCCGTGAATTTCCGTGAAATTCTTTCACTTATTTACACTGCCATCGGAATTTTACGGAATAATGCCTAGACTGAGTAGATCTTCGTCTTTCTCATTGACATTCATGAGCTCGTTCATGAGGCTCACAACATTACTCGCTGACCCAAATCTGCTTCGTTTGCACACATTAATACTGCATATCAATCAGCGGACATCATAGTAATAGTCTATATTGTAACGAGAAGATTACTTCAAACAAGTGAACTACGTAGAATCACGTTACTCTCGCTGTTTTCAATTCTGTGCCGGTGCAAGTTCAAATTTTAAAAAAGAGTTGCGGAACGCTATTCATTCGAAATGACATTTTTAGTGAAAAATGCGTTTTATAAAAATCAGAAATAATTTTTATGCTACAAATATTATAGTCGTTACTTCTATAGTTATACAGTGTACATTTTGAGCCTCAATTGAGAATAAAATAAATGCATACACACAGTGAAAATCCACTTTGAAAATGAGTGGAACTCCACGTTATTAAAGGTCAATGCTTCTCGTTTGTTAAGGAACGACGCTACGCGAACATATTCGATTTAGTTCGGTCGAACACTGTGTAGAATATGCTAAATAAGAAGCAAAGTACACCAAACTAAACTGTCAGGGCGGCTTGAAACTTAAGCTTAGAGCAATATTAGTTTTGCCGATGTGTGCCGCCCCAAGTGCAATGAATATTCCAGCTGTGTACCAGCCGAGACCATTGCGCTCGTTGCTGTACGGTTTAATAAAAAATGAAGAAATGATTCATGTTCGAGCGAGGGAGAAGAAAAACACGAAAATCGTCGGTGCACACCGGAGCGGAAAACATTGATAGCTCACGGTAAACATCGGCGGAAAAGCTGAATGCTTTATAATGGAAATGAAAACCAGAGTGGCGCTTTATTAAAAAGTTGGAATTAAACGATATGAATTCGCCTTTATCGCGCGAACGACCGGAAAATTAAATGTCGCGAATTTCCCGAGCGAATGCAGGTTTTTGAATAAACATGTCGATCTGTGCTGTGAAGAAAAAAAAAGAGAGAGAGAGAGAGAGAGAGATTCGCGCGTTTAATTAAGATTTTCTCTTTTTTCCAGGGGGAAATGAGTGTTGCCTAAATTTTGACCGGGCGACACGATAAACTACCTGTGGACTTTAATGCACAGCCCCAACAAATTAGTCTCCCTGTGTACATGGAGGATGAAGCTAAATGAGATCTGTTGAACGAGATCATAAAAGGTGTCTTGTTCGTGCGAACAATGGAGATACTTGTTTACCAGCTGTGCTGATAAATTACGGATTAGCTTTAATGAAAATTTCAGCTAATCCCACCTCTATCATCAGGTTTTTCACTTTCTTTTTTCTTACTAACGATAGCAATATTCTTTTGAGAGTTCCAATTGATGTGAAAAGTAAAAATGTTAATCGAAGGACACTTGCACATTTCTATTCTAATTATATGTCTCTATGGCTTAAAGGGAAGAATCCTTACGTCAAAAAAATCATGACGCTCGGATGTTATGAAGCCAAGATTAACGGTTATGTCATTGGTTAATGCAGTGCGCTGTTCTACGTCTAATTGCAGAAAAACTTTGATGCATCCATACCAGTCAGATTTTTAGGATCAACAAGGAATTTAGCGCGCTCGATTTGGGTTATGTTTTGATTTTATAAGTATATATCAGTGATGAAGTATGAATACGGTAACGATAGTCATGTTTACTTAGCAACCAATCAATGCTTCACAACAAAGGCCATCACTCTTTTTTAAAGAGGATGCTTATCTGGAAGCTTTCGTATAGTCGAACCAACGAAATGATAAAAAGAGCGTAATAAGTCGCGATTAAGCGTTTCGCAGCTTTTAATTAAAAGTGCCAAAAGAACTTTGTCGTCAGCCGCTAATTCAAACTTCCTTCTTCCCAGAACTCGTATATATTCTGCTTAAGCAAAAGTTTTTGATGTCGCGCGGCGCGGTGCAGCTTCTTCTACGATTTTTCTCTCTCCGCTCTCTCGAAACAAGAGCATCTCGCGCGCGAAAAGAAAATCGCATAAAAAGCGTAGCCTTGCGGCGACAAAACTCTCCTTTCCTCTCTTCCATAATCCAGCTGATTGAATCAGTCTGGGTAATCCGAGTCAAGCCTTCAGTGCTGTCCTTAAAATTGCCTATATATCCTCGCGCATACGCAGCTTTTGTAATACGGCTCATTATTGTCCTGATATTGCGTGTCGTATAAGGTCGCGTCTCTATGGAAATCAGTTTGCATGGAGACTACGCAAATGAAAAGCTCGCCAGAAGTTGGCAATTTTCCAGAGAGAGAGAGAGAGAGAGAGAGCCGCGAGTGCGCGCAGGCCATGCCGGCTCCTTAAAAGTTTCATCGATGCGCGCTTCGCTGAAAAACCTTTGGAAAATATATTACAAAGCAGCGCGCAAGCTCCCTCGGAAAATATTGCGAAACTCGCTGTTAAATCCTATATAACGGATAATCGAGGGTACTTCGAGTATGACTCGAACGCGCGTTCGTAAGTGCAATTAATTCAGCTCGGCGCGCATGCATCTTGTATGTACGAAGGCGAGGTTAACGAGCTTCGGCTAAAATTTTATCCCCGAAGAACGAGGACGAATTTAAGAGAATCGCTGTCTCGAGAGTGCGCGCCGCACGACAAGTTTCTGAGCGTCGGAGCGCTGCGATATTGGCGCGCTGCAGAGAAAACGTCGTCCGATTGCGCATTTAAAGCACTGTTTACAGGAAGATAATGGCCTGTTTGCCCATCTGCGTGTGTTTCGCCGGCATGTATACCGCTGCACGGCAGAGAGGATTAGCATGTAAATTTGCAGGGAGGAGAAAAAACAAAAAGCCCGCGCGTCTGACCAAAGCGCGCCATTTCTACTGCACTACCCGCAACTAATTAATATTCCAAAGCTGGCGGGAATTATTTTTTGTCCTCATGGATATGTGATATCTTGTGGACGTACTCTTAATGAAAATTATTATGCACATAGTTAAAATTCGTATGTACACGGTGTACAGTGATATACGGTGATTTCACGTGAATATAGTCTTGTCATTATGAAAATTATATTTTGAACAGTTTCTGTCAAAATAGTAGCAAAAACGGCAATATTTCCTAGAGAAAACTATGAGGGGATGGGATGCATTTAAGAAATCGTTAGACGCTCAGTCGCATATCGACGTGGATGCGACACTCGTGTAAGCAGTATTTTATATTTTACGTTTTTAGGATGATCATATCGATTCACAAGTAATTGACATTAATTTTAAAAAATGAGATATAAAATGTATTTTAAACGCATATGCATAGAACATGAGCCATGCAATGAGTAATAAATCTTGTTAAAAATTAAATTAACTTTATAATGTTGCATAACTATATTTTTAATATTAGTGCGACGAGCAATATCTACGAGGAAATCTCAGCGAAACGAAAAATATTTATCACTTAAAGCTTTGCGGGCCAACACAATGTCCTCTAATAAATCTCGCGTTAAGTACGTCTGTCGGCGAGCGACGTTATCGGGGCTCGATCGATACATATATACGCGGGAGATAAAGAGAAACGAGAGATAGGGCAAAGTAAAGTGCAACGCGCGGCGGAGAAAAATCTCGGGAATGAAAGTTTTTTGATGATTTTTTTTTCAAATTTCGCGCGATACACTGCTTTTCACGCGACGAGTTGGGAATAATGAAGCTTGTGAGCTTGCGCACAGCGAGGAAATTAGAAAAGGGGCGTGATTATACGTGTCGGCGCACGATATTTTCAAAGGTGGAGCTCAGCTCATTGTACACTATCGGGGCCAAAGAGCTTTTACGACGATCGTGTCCTCCATGGATTTTGTAGTGCAGCAAACTCGCAACAATTATGAAAGACGTCTTTCACGCCGACGAGCCCATTTTTTACAGCTATTGTTTGATGCTCACTTTGTGAAGAGCTTTTTAATCTGAAAGAAATTAATTTTTGAATAGAATAACTTACTGTACGCATAGACAAAGAAAATTAAGCAAGTATTGTTCAGTTATGCACTTTTTTTCCTGTTTGGTGAATATAACATTTACTGTTATAGTGTGTACATGACTGACGAACGAAAAGTAAAATTGATCACAGCTAGTAGTCAATGGAAGATATTTAATAAGATTTTTGCTGATTCTCGCGTGAAAATGTCATCTTACAAATTTTTAACCTAATCCCGACATAGAATTTTTGTATGCTTGGTTTACCAAATAAAAATACCATATTACCTTTGTGTAAATCTGGCTGTGTAAATTACACCTCTATTCTTACGTACTTGATTTTTGTAGTTTTTAAGCTTTTTCTTCCTGCTTCAAGGCTTTGACGAATTGTATCTGTTTAATTTCTTAAGACATTTCTACCAAAATAACGACTTATAAAATAGTAGTTCGTAATTTTTCGATAATACATCAATACGTAATTTTTCGATAATACGTGAATGATTATTTTATGATCTATTTTATAATTACTGCGTATTTTATAAAAATTCGAAAAGTATTTATGAAAAATATGAGAAATGGTTAATTGCAAAGAAATAAAAACATATTAGTTTTAAAAATGTAGTTACTGGATATTTGTTAAAGCATTGAATTCTCTTCTGAAAGAAGCTTTTATGCAAGTGTAGATTTACGTCGACTGCTATTAGATCTCAATTTTTTGCTTGACAGAAACAATATATTGCACGTATGGAAGGACACGTACTTGGAGGACATACATTTTTCAACAATGGTAAAAAGCTTTCAAATATCTCAAAAGGCATTTGCAACGTGCTTTCAGCAAAATCTAAAATTCGAGTATGGCAGAGCTTCGTCTGCGAATTATTATGCTTTAACTTCCAAAAAATACTATGAAATAAAATGGATATATTCCGCAGTTCATTGCCTCCTATACAAACAAACCCACATCACAAAAAGAATGTATTTTAGTTTTAAATTTTTAGAGCAATATGGTGTAAAAAGATTTGCGCAGGATGCATTCTTTACATCCATCATTTTTGGACTAATTCATATACTCCGTTACTCTACGTACATATCAATCTACGGTGCCCTTCTCGATGGGTACTTTTCTTCGTAAATACATCAAGACAATATTTTTTTTGCTAGTGCAACCTCGCGCGTAAATTTTCTCTCCTGGCCAGCTCGCACACGAGGCACCGAAAATCGAGTAAAACTCTTTCTCTCCCTCTGCATAACGATCGCGACTACAGAGAAGCATATATACAAGCAAAGTGATTGATTCCTCTCGCGCCGCGGGAGTGTGTGTAAGTGTGTGTGTGTGTGTGTGTGTCACAATCAGCGACAGGCTAATATCGTAAATATCAGCAGCGCGCATCCAGTGCAGCTGTAAATCTGCGCGACGCTATCGCTCGGCCGACATCAGTTTTGATAATTCACAGATGAGGCGTAATCGATGCAAACACCGCGCGTCGAGAGTGAAAAACACCACAGACACGCGCAGGCCACTCGAAATATTCCCCGACAGCGCAGAGAACGGAAAGTTAGCTGCTTCAACCTCAAAAGAGCTGCATCAGTAAAATAGCGTTCAGGCGAATTCTCGTCGTCGGTATAAGTGCCTCTTTGGAGTGAAAAAATTCTAGCGCGACCCAATAAATTTTCAAGCCGATTGAAAACAAGCCATTCGACTTTCATTCTGGAGAGAAAAGCTCTTCTCTCTCGGTGTACAGTTCTTGCGAGCGTGGGATGAGGAGAGATAAGCATCGACCTACAGAAAGAGAGAGAGAGAGAGAGAGAGAGAGAGAGAGAGAGAGAGAGAGAGAGAGAGAGAGAGACAGAGGGAATGATATCTACTTGTATTTAAAAGTCCTCGAGGAAGAGACTCGTTGCAGTCGAGTCTTGATTTACCCTTCAGCGCGAACTATGCCGGAGGAGAAAAAAATTGCTGGCACGAGATGGCTTCCTTTGACCGGCTTAACCTCATTTGGCTATATAATTTCTGCTTGCGCGTCATTGTTCTCGTCAAGTGTTGATTGAAAGCTCCCGTTCTGTATTATATAGCTGCAGATTGGCACCGTTTTCTGTGTACTGATAACTCCAGTGGAATGGTGTAGCTTCCCTCAAACTAATTTATTAGGATTTTTGTTGCCGACAAAATTTCGAAGAACTTAAGACGCAAACAGATATGTAATTTTCCGGAATTCTGATACCCTGCATACCCACGTAATATCTTGTGTGTAACTTAAAATTTTTATAAAACAAAAAGAGATGAAAAATTGTCAAAACAACGTTTGCATCTTTTTGCTAAAAATTTCAAGTTTATCGGAACTTCTCTATCCTAAAATCGTACGGTATACAGATTGTTTAAATTTGTTACTCATTAATTGCCATGTTTGTTTTCTTAATTATTAATTATTCAGTGTTGTCAATAGAAGCTTCAAAAACCAACTGCTATACGAATCCCTGCAATAATAGCCTCTTCGACGCGAAGCAAAGACAAAAGATAAAAGATAAAAGATAAAAAAAAAATTAATTTTCATCGTACGATAGCCTCGTAAGTTACGAGCGATTGCGCACAACCTCATCGCACTGATAATTAACCGTTAGGCATCTCCGGCTCCTCGACGTTAATAATGATAAAACTGGACTTTTGTATCAAGTTGTCAGCGATTTACGAGCCCGGTTTATCATTCTCTATGTTCCATTTAGCGGCTCGTTGTATAGTCCATTAAAGGAATGGCTCTCGCGCGCGCTTCATGGCGTACACACAGTTTGGGCTTTAATACCGCACGAATCCCCGTGAATGTATACGTACACACTCGGCGCGCAGAGCCGCTTAATGTTTTCGTCCGCGCGCTGGATATATAATTCATATCGCGGCCGAGCGACAAAAGTACAAACAAAGCGCAAAGTCCCCCGAGAATCCTGCGTCCGCGATCTTTCTACTCTATCGATCTTCTCCGGCACGCGCAAAACGCTTCCCGATCCTTTATCCGCGCGTCTCACGGCTTCCTGGCCGATTGCCACACAGAGACAGACAGACAGAGAGAGAGAGAGAGAGAGAGAGAGAGAGAGAGAGAGAGAGAGAGGGGGAGGGGGGGAGAGAAGACTGTCAGAGAGAAAGCGTTATTTACGATCGCAGCCCCTCTCGCGATATGCTGCGGAGAAGATCAGCCGCACGAGAGATTCGTCAAGCTGTAAAGCTCTCGCGGCTAAAAAACGAGCCGTTGACTCGCTGAACGAGAGGTCTTATTGAGATTTGTGGCAGCGTGCACCGCCGCGTTGCATTACGCCGAATGATCGCGGAGGCGTGTTTCGCGCGCGCGCGCGCACGTCGAGAGCAATTTTCCTCGAGGGCGCATGTAAATTTTCATCGAAAAAGGCGTATCGAATTTCGCGCGTCGTACCGAGAGAGAGAGAGAGAGAGAGAGAGAGGAGCTTTCCCGAGCGAGCGCGGAGAAAAAAGGCTCTGGCGGGGACACGAGCGCTAACCCGGTCGTCTCCTCTCTCTCTCTCTCTCTCTCTCTCTTTCTTTCTCGCTCCCGAGTCTTTATGAAAATGAAGCTGCAGCCTGGTTTTCGGAGCAGCGCGCCTCGACGCGGCAATACGTATTTGTGCAGCAGTCGATAAGGGGGGCAAATATGGAAAATGCCGAGGCCACTGGACGGCCCGGCACCAACGCCGCCGCCTCGTTCATGAATCTCCCGTCGCATATATATCGCCTGGATTTCGCTTGGCTAAGCTTTTCCGTCGCTATTAAGGAAAAAGGGGCTTGCCGAGGACGAAGGTCCTTGTTGCCCGCTCCCCCTCGTATCGCATGCAAAAATTGATATTCTTTTAGGAGCTGAGCTGGCCCGAGCTCGGCCACGAGTACTATGCAAATTTAATATTCTCCCGCTGCCCTTCGCTTGTTTACCGCTCGACTTGCATTTCTGAATTCTGAATTCGTTATTTCGAGTTTTTTCGTCCCCCTATTTTTTTTTTTTTTTTGTTCGCCCGCAGAGTAGTCTCTCCGGCCTATACGCTTTTAATTTCGGGACGGTGGCATCGAGCTTCTTTTATATGGAAAAATAAAATTCCATTTGATGATGTTGGCGCTGATGAATTCGGTGGAGGGCGAAGAAGCCGTAAAATATATATGGGAAAAAGAGGCTTACCCTGTATAGGTTGGGCTTTAATTGAGGAATCCGTGGAATTTCATTGAAATTCCTACGGCAGCTTGCGTAGAGAACTGAGTGCACTTTCTCCTTCTATGCCTCCTTCCCTATCTCTCTATGTCGCTTTGCGTGAAATCTTCAAAAGTGTATGCGCAGCTTCAAAGCTGAATCTCTCCGGGCTATTGTAAAGGAGATCCATCAACAGCTTTGGGAGGATGCATATTTTGATATTCACGACGCGTTCGAAGACGCGCAAAGACGTGTGAGAGGATGAGTATCTGCCGGGAATTGAGTTTTAGTGATGAAGAAGTAATAAGTTATGGGACTGCTATATTATATACAATGTGATGTTGATTGTAATTCACAAAGTTTAATTATACTCGTTACTGGAAACGTGTTGGGAAATTTTCCGAATTGATTTTTCAAATTGGCAATTTAAATTTCGCGCGCTTTTCGGTATTCCCGAGTCGAGCGCAAAAACATCGTTAAAAGTGCGTTAGCAATGCTTCTTGATGTTTCATTTATGCTTTTTAAACTAGTGGTAAATTGTGTCCGCGCTTTTATTTGTCAGTTGAGTAACTTTTTTGCACGTGAATAATTACTCGCATGACTGGGAAGTCGTGTTTTGAGGTAAGAATAGTACATAGTTACGGCAGTTCCACGGTAAATATCGCTTTAAAAACTTCAGCTTCATACACTTTTCTTTAGACCATTAAAAAATACGAAAGACTACTCTTGCAAGCTCGTTTTTCAGCGTGATGCTGACACTTCATTCTTGAAATTACTTCTTGAAACAACACTACGTCTATGTAAGCCTGTGCCTCGCGTTAGCTTCGCCATTTTCAAGCAATTTGTGATAGAACATTTATTTTCGTTTTATGGCGATCCACCATTTTTCGTTCACCTCCGAATTTACCTCCGATTTTTTTCGATTAAAAACAATCTAGAAATCCAATAATTTTCCCCCCGTGACTCGTAATGTTTCACGTCAAACTTTTCCGTCAAAAATTGAAAAAATTTGAATGATCCCTGCACGGTTTACCATCGAATCCAACCATTAGACGTTCCATCCTTCAACCATCGCTCAAAATAGAATCATAAACCTCGTGTATCACGCGCATATAACGAACAATCGTATATACATATATATATATATACGCATGGATATGCGCGTTACGCGAGCGCGCCCTAGGACGAAAACTCGGTCTTATACAGCTTCCAGTAAACGTCTCCTGCTCCGCTCTGCAGGTCGGACTCGAGGCAGAGCTTGCACATTGCAAGCACATATAGAGCGACGCATTTGGAAAACTTTATTGCGCACCAACAAACTCTGCGCCATCCGAGTTAGCGGCGCCGGCGCAATTTCAGGCCGACGATGCTACATAAACATTCCGCAGGGCCCCGCGCGCCGCAGCAGAGTCGTTAACGCACGCGTGCTCGTTGACGCGCGATTTTACGCGGATCGCTTTCATTTCTTTTTGCATAAATCCCCGCGAATATGCAGCAGCTCGATGGGCGCGCCGAACGGATTTTCAATTGAAATTTTTTACGTCGTCATTCTTGGTTTTTAATGGATGCTCGCGGGATCCGCGCGACTATATACGGGTCTCGGAAGCGGGACAATTAAAAGAGAAATGGAAACATCATCGCAAAACGAGTCGCATGATGAAGTGGACATTTCGTTTTCCATTGCACGCGTACACGCTGGATTTCAAACGAACAGCTGGTTTAAGTGAACTTATTTATTCGGCAAAATGTTTTCGAAAGATAAAAGATTCGAATGGTTAGAGCGCTCTTATCGTGGAGATTGAAACGAATTAATATTTTACAGTCTTGTGTTTCTCCGTGCGTAGGCATACGCTCAACAGATACGTCGGCAAAGCCTCGAAAATAGAGCCATAAAAAGTCCAAACAAATTCAAATTCGGAATTACGGCTTTTCATTAGAACTTATGTTTACACCGACTTTCTCTGGATTAATTAAAATTTTGGATTGCAATTTCTAACGCGGAATGTCTAGCATCAGAGTTGTCAGATGTAACGAACAAAGTTTTTGAAAGTCTTTAGGGGTATTTTGAAATGTTCTTGTACGCATCAGTAAAGAACCGTCGATTCTTAAGCTTGTGCCAAAGTTATAAAAGATCTTTGATAATAATAAGCGCGAGAGTCCAGGTGTGCATATCGATCGAACGATCGAGGCCTTAATATCACTTTGCGCTCATTATTCTCGATATAACTTCATTTGTTTTCAAGCTCGGCTCGCTTACATTTACACTTTGGCCGCACGTCGCTCTGTCTATCTCGCTCTTTCTTTCTCCTTCTACCCGCCCGCGCCTAGCCATGAATTTTTTACGATCTTCATCCTCTTTTGTAATGCGACACCGTCGGCGGAGTAAAAATCTCGGCAGTTATATTGCTCTCCGTCGGTCGTTCGCGAATATACTTTTATTGCCGGGAGAATTCGACGCTCTCGCTCGCCTATGAAATGCATATATAACGCGTTTTCCAGAATGGTATTTTCATTTCTGCAGCTCGGCCGGATCGGAAATTCAAAAAGAATTATTAAAAAACAAAGGGTGATATTAAGATGAGAGGGAGACCGTTTTATCGTTTGAATTAAAATAAGATTATAAGGTTTTACGATTTTCCTCCCTTTATATATATTTTGTGAATTTTGTTGAATCTTTAGAAAGAATATACTATAAGGGTAGCTTTCATATTTTCTGTTTGCCGCACAAAATTTAATTGGAATATATGTATATGTATTATAAATGGATATAAATTCAGAGAAACTTTGTGAAGGAAAAATATGTATAAAATTTGTGTGTATTTTTCATACATTTATTAAAAATTTCTTTCGAAAATAATAAATATTTATTTGGAAGAACTATTATTGACTTTGATTAGATATAGATGAGTTCATCCATAAATGATGAGAAGCATGATTATTTCCAAATGATTTTTCCTTTTGATAAGATATTCAAGATTATTTCCCTTAGGTTCAAAAAGGTATTCTATCAATGGAAATCTGTCATTAATTATTTAAATAATGCGAAACGCATTTTATTTATAAATGTTGCACGTTATAAAATGAACAATGTAAATCTTTCAACTGAACTATATCCTGATTTCTTTTTCGTGATTATGGTCTGCACAGTAAACGTCTCCTAATTGTATAAAATTTATTTTTGTAAAGGGCGCAAGGATATTTATGCCCGTTGATACTGTTTTTAAATAAATAAAAAAATATAATAACTATAATAATTCATTAACATCATATAAGTTAATGATTCATGAAAAAAGAGAACGGTTTATGATAGGAGAGAATGAAAAGAGACTATATCGTCGAATATATCTATAATATACAGAGTTCATATTATATACTTGATGGAAATTCATTGCTTGAATGCACTAGTTTATAGTTCTAACTTTAATGGAAATGCTAAAAAAAATTATTACATTTTGCTTGCGGCAATGAAAAGTTTTTATACCTTTTTCAAGTCCTATTTGCAGGGTCAAGTACATATACATTGCACTGAGTCATAACTAAATAAAGACTACACATATTTCAACAAAATCAGACAATAGTATTTTGAATTTTTGTATGGAATATTTTAAACATGCAAACGAAAATGCACGCGGACCGAATGTAATAGTTTGTATGCCACTCTAATCTAAAAATCGCAACTTTGTTTCTGATTTTCAGATTATAGTAGTATAAAATATCGTATGCAACTGGTACGTAACGGGTTTTTTTCCGAAACACTTCTCGTTTCGTAAATGAACCCTTTCCGTACCCGTTGCATAATATACTATGTGGTTATTTAATCCATCAAAAGTCCTCGTCATTTTTTCCTTCTATTTACACGTTTTCCCATTGCATCCGCCCACCATCTTCGCAAAAAACTCTTCCCACGACGAATACAGCGCGCAAAGTTTCCCTGATATCCCCAATTAATCAAACATTCAAGTTTCGCTTGCAAGAAAATCCCACGGCCTGCCTGCAATCTTCTCTCTTTCTCATTCTGCCTCGAAACTCTGCGCAGCGACTGGAAAAGCATCTCCCCGCCACCGGCAAAACAACCACGAAGTGAAAATCTCTGCTCTCGTCGAACAGTTTCGGGCTCTGCAGACACTTTCTCTAACTATACCCTTTCGCCTGTGTACCGTGCACTGCACCTATAGTAAAATCGTGGGTGTGAAATGAGCGTAGGGATGAGTCCGTCGACTCTAATCCTCGCGGTTAGCCGGAACGGATCAAAGTTAGGCTGGAAAGGGGTGGCTGGTAATCTGTGCTCGACGTCCCGAGCCCTTTACCCGAGCGAGCCGAAAGTTCGAATAGTTCCGAGCTCTTGTACACGCCGAGGAGAATCTTTACGACGGAAATAACCGCGACCCAGCAACAAAGCTGCTACACACGCTTATATACCCTTTCCACTACCTTTTTCTTGCTCGGATATTTTTGGTTTTAGCTCGATTTTCTCCCTTTTAAGAAGCGCCATTGAGATAAGAGACTAGAAACTACCCATTACTTAAATAAAAAGAAAATAGATGCATAGATTTTGTTTTCAAAAAGATATTTTTTTTCATCTGGTATTTATTTTGATACACGAGTGTAGATGCCGGCTGCTTAAGGTCGGCGTATAGATTGAAAATTTGTAGATTGGGGATGACGATGCTTGAGCCGTTCTTGGGGTATACACAGTTTATTGCTGCGTGTATGCATATAAGGACGCGGAGAAAATTTCATTCCCAGAATTTACGATCGCTGCGACGTCGCTTTGAAGATAAAAGTTGATTTATGCATGCACTTGCCTATAGCAGTATTTTATTCGAGAGTGCATAACGCTCGAACATCAAAGTATATATGCGTTTCGAAAATTCCGCGAGAGATGAAATATAACCGAAGAAGCTGATTGAAACGATCTTGGAAGAAATCATACGGCGTATCTCTAATAAACGGGAAATGCCATATATAAGTATATATACAGCATGAAATAAATAAAAAGAAATTCAATTTGACCGCGAGTACGTATATATAGGGCTCGGGAAATCCCGGGGGGGGGAGAAAGCTTAGTCCTTTTTCTCGGCTAATCCAAGCGTTTTTACGACCCGAGGCCACGAGGCCACACAAGGCTGCGAGGCTGCCGCTCTATACATAACGAAGGCGCGGGCATTAATTGGACGATATCCCAATGCGACTAGTGCTAATTAACAGGCTATGCGACTTAAGCCTTCGGTGCGTTTAGCGTCGCGCAGCCAGCGCAAAGTGCTCATGACCTCAACGTTAATTACGGAGAGGAGCAATCCTCCGGGATGCGCCGTGAAAGGGGCGAGGACGCCGCGCGCTCCTCGCAATAATTGCGCGCGACAACCGCCGCGGCTCAAAGCTCCCGCGTAGACCCGTTTTTTACGCGCATTTTTTGCAAAATGCGCACCTCTCGCATACCTGTATTACACGATTCGACGTGGCTGGCGGCGATGTTTCACAGTTATCCAGCGTTATTTTCCAGACTTTCCCGCGCGCCCGTCACCCGTGCGCAAGATGCGCTTTTACATCGTTTGAGAAAAAATATTGCGATGAATTAATGCTCCTTAATATTACTCGTCTACTTACTTTCCGTTTAGTCGAGAAATTTTTTCGACGTTAATTTTGAAAATAAACCGGGTCCATCCCGATGCGTAGCGTATTTTATCTAAAGAACACAATATGTGTATATAAATTGATTATGGTACAAATATTTCAAATGGTTTCCTGCAAAACAATTAAATGCAATAACAAGAGTGCAATGATTCACTTTTAAGTTATCAGAGCAGCGTGTTAGTCAATTTATTTAAATATCGAATTTGATTATTCGCCAACGAATAGCGTTCTTATCGGTCGTTGCAGAGGCAATACAGTTTGAATGTTTGCTGAACGAGGTATTTATATAATTTAATCATTCCTGCGGCTGGCAAGATCGTTATGTATTTGTACCAATATTAATTCTAAAGTATTTATTTGTTGCATCGAAATCAATATTTTCAAATTGGAATTCCTCGTCGAGACCGCAATTACAAAGTATGAAAACATTGTTTTCAGACCAGAACATTACTTTAAAATATTATCCAACAATAGCAATCATTATAATTGTTAAACCGTCAGTACATTCGTTTATTTCTTTATCAAGCCGTTTTAATAAAACTTGCGCGCGGAATTTTCACTTGGGCGCCTCTAAAATCATTAAACTAGCTAATTCGTCCAAGTTGGAAAATCATGAACTTTTTTTCTGCTCGCGCGGAAAAACAAAGTAAAAGTTTCACCGAGCTCAATTAATTTATCGCGATAATGAAGCCTTCCAAACATTTCTCTCGGAAGCTCAATATTGAAAGAGAGAAGAAGTTTCGAAATAAGAGGGAATTCCCAAATGCGCAAATGTTAATTTCATTATAAGCGCGCTCGGGGCTTAATGGCGTAACGGAGAAACAGGATGCGCGAGCATGCGGGCTCGTTATAAAATTTTCAACAAAATACCGCGTCTCTGGATTAAGATCGATATATCTCCGGCGAATATTCCGATTGAATGGAGAAGTTATGCGGGAAAAGAGACCCAGCGAAATTCATTATTTCCGGGCTCGGCTGTACGCGCGGGCGTGCGTGTGCAGTATACGCGTGCGCGTCGGAAGTTTTTCCCGAGCTCGTTAAAAATTTATCGGCATTAGCGTCGACGTGTGCAGCGAAAATCTGCGATTGTGAACTAGTGAATTTATAGCCTTCGCAGCGGGGCAAACCTGGTTAAACTTTGATCTTTCTAAGTCGTGATTGGGGTTCATTAATCTTTCCCGAGCCGATGCCGCGGCTGTTCCTGTATTATGGATGATTCTTGTAATGCCATTTACATCCTCGCGCGCGCGCCGCTAACCTCGAATTTCGCGATATCGGAAACTCCTAAATACCACTTTGCCCGACCCTTGAATCATGTCGCTGGGGGGATGGCCAGGCACTTCAAATGGGTTAACGAATATAATCTATAGATATATTATACAGGGAAACGTTGTTTTCAGCTTGTATCGATCGGGATTGAAAAGCTGTTATAGTAATTATCTCACATTTAAGAACGTTTCGAGCACGTAGTTTATTATGCCTTGAAGAGAAAGGTTTTATTATGGGAGGAGATCGTAAGCAACGTGACTGATTGTGATCCTAACACGAGCAGTATACTTACGATAGTTTTCTTTTCATTCATTTTACATCAAAACATGGCGAGTGTTTTTAATAAATGTTGCGTACTAATTCAATTGGTGATGTTCAGTGTACAATTGTTAAACCAATTAGGATACACCTTCATCTTAGTGTAAAATATTTCATGGAAATTTACTTGTACTATAATACTTGCTTTCAAATGCAATATTAAATATGAATTTTTCAGTAATTAATTCAATGCATATATATACATCTACTTATATTCCAACTGATTTTTGATGATGTGCAGTAAACGATAGATGATTAAAGAGTCTACTTTACAGTTTTTGTTGTTTGTTCATTTCTACTCTTTCTCACAATCAACAAATCACTTGCTTCGTCATCTGCAATATTTTGGCGCGAAATTTGAATTTTCAGCTACTGTACAATTCTGCTTGTCTTTCGGTACATTGCTATTCTCTTTGACCGAAGAAACGATGTATCCCAGTAAAATTACGCGAGTATAATATGCATTGCAAAAAGTCAGGTTGGGAAAATTTTCTGTTCCGTCGTGCTGTGCGGCAATACCCCCGACGCGGCAACACAGTCTGAAGCACAATAAAGCACGCTTGACTTGTTCAAAAAAGATATCGACGAGGAGCCGTTTCCTATAGCTCGCATAATACATCGGTGTCGTCGAATCAACATAAATTTTCTCCTCTCGCGATAACGTTGAATTTTCAGCTGCATCAATTTGTTTTGAATCGTAAAAATAATTCGAAATAGCGAAAGGCTAAGCTTCGTCATGGAAAAGGGAATAACCCGAGGGAAAAGCGGGGGAGACTTTATAAATTCTAATGCGCGAACTCGTTCCACGACGCCGATTCAGTACGGAATTTCTGGCCCGACGCGTCGTCGTCGTCGCCGCTGTCGCCGTCGGTCGTCGTCGTCGGCGGCGGCGGCGGCACTGAACAAAAAGCCTGGCCGAGTTTCCACAGCAGCATCAGGTTTTTTCCCTTTCTATCTCGAATTTATGCCCCTGCGCGCTTGTGCCCTACTTCTGTCCTTGACTGGTGGCATGCGAGCCTTCGAATTTTTCATGAGCAAACCCACACCGCAAATTTCTGCTTGTCGATGCAACTGCGCTGCTTACGGTTTGTTCTTCTTTGTTTTTCCGGTTTTTAATTTTCGAGTGCTGCTACTACTGCCTTTTATTTCTTTTTGCTGGTCGCCGTATAATTATGGACTCTGTTAAAGAGCTTTTCAGCTGGAATGGAGTATGCACTTATCGACAGTCCTCGGTATCAACAGAAAAACTTTATTGCAGTAGAGGAAAATAAATGGGTCAAGAATGATTCGCCGAATTTGACGTGGTTCAGTGCTTTATACACTAAAATTTAAAATTGAAAAATATTCAGTTTTTTTTCGATTCTTTACACGTTCTTTGAAAGATAATACGTCACGAAATTGTTTCAAATTCATTTTTTCTTTCAAAAAAATATACTACTGCATAAAATTATTACTTAAAAAAGTTAAAATTTAGACAAGTTGCTTTTCAAATATTAGTTCATTTAGACTTGAGGGGATCACGCTTGCACGTCATGTTTATAGCGCTCAAGCGTGGCGAAAATGACACTCACACCGGACGATAGGTTAATTAAGTCACAAGCATCGTACAAAATTTTACGGCATAGTCTGCTACAATGTTAAATCTATCGATACCTTAGGGGCGAATTTAGCAAACACAGTACTGTAAAATATTATATATTTTTTTAATCTAACTCAATGATTCGAATATTTTTTGCAATTCTTGAACGCCTAGGAATGAGTTGAAAAATTTGATTAGAAGTTGTAGAAATTGTGGTAATATAGTTAAAATGGTTTGGAAATTCCCAAAATTTTCTTTTTTTTCGTTTGTAAAATTTCGACTATTCGAGCTTTAGGAAAAGTTTTAAACTTTTCGGATTAAACTTTTCGTTTCCATTTTTTGTGATATGCAAATTAGTTGCTATTCTGTCAACTACATTCTGACGTGAAATTAACATTTTTGATACATGCAATGTGTATACAAAAAATAAATGATTCCAGGAGAAGCTCACTAATAAAAAGAATGCCTATTGAACCGAGCACTTCCAATCGTTCATCCTAATTCAATAAAATTCTTCCTCGAGCCATGCAAATCGCAACTAAAGTTTCACAAATGAACGGTCATCGGGCCGCGAATACAAATTGATTCTTCCACTCTTTCGAGATAGGGCGAGTTATATCTACGTAATGGCAAGTGGAATGAAAAATCGGCTTCATTCTTTTGTCGTGAATGTCAAATCGGACCCCTCTCGATAAAGAGTCGAGGAAAAGAGGCCGAGGGCGTAGTCGAAGATCCTCTGAATAATGCTAAGTCACGAGTCAACGGACTGTATACAGATATTTTATTCGATAAAGGTCCTCGCCGAATAAGACACGCGACGTTTCCAAATGCAGCATCCGCGTTGTCGAGCTAATCAAACGACGAATGACGATGCTCGCTTGTAGTACATATAGGAAAACTTATTTACCGACAATCATGCGGTTCCGAGCTCCGCATAGTTTTTTTCCCGCGTAATCGAGGGGATCGCATTCTTATGAAAAATATACGCTTCCAGCGAATTCGCGATATGCCGAGAGACAATCGAATAGAGAAGTGGAAAATCGAAATGTCAGGGGGAATCATATGAAAAATGAATAGACACAGATGTGCATGAAAACGAGCGGAGATGGGGTGAACAGTTTTATGCACGTGATCTGTCACCGTGAGGTGTATTCGTAAATGAACTCGAAGCGCGGGACGATCCTGTATTTTTGAAATGCATCAACTATTTACGACGAATAAAATTTGAGCACAGCAGTCGAACAACCATCAACGTATCTAATTTACGAAACACGATTGGAACGTTGGCGTCATTGCGAGCTTGCGTACAAACGATTGTCGAAAATTAAGAGCTTGAGCAGAGAGAGCGAGAGAGAGAGAGAAAGAAAAATTTTATTTTTAACATTGGAATAAAGCGACAGAGAAAGACTCAAGCATAAAAAAGAACTGTAGTCAAAGGCTCGGGATTTCGCGTGAATTCCCTCGAGTTTTTCTCTCTCGGTTGAAAGAGAACACAAGAAAGGTAGGGAGAGAGAGAGAGAGAGAGAGAGAGAGAGAGAGAGCGAAAGAGAGACGACTGGAGGTGACGATGGGCTATAGCCCCACTTCACTTTTTTCTCGTTTTTTTTTCTCCCGTCGGCTCTGACTCTTTCCCGCTTTTAGTTCAGCGATGCCCCGTCTGCTTTTTTTTGTTCTCCCTCTCTCGTTTCTTCCGAAAAATAAGCTTTTGTTCTCCGTCTCTCTGGCATCTCTTTTATTTTGCCCATTTACTGCTATCTCCTGTCTGACGGGGTATCCGAGGTAATGCAATCACGTCTTTTATACTGCAAAAAGAAATAGTTCTTAGATACATATTATACGTGTAATACGTGTGTACAGTCACATCAATGGCATTTTATCACCTGCAGCGGAGTAAATTCTGCGTTCTGCTCCCTCTCGGATTTCACGAGCGAATTAAACGGCTTGTAAATATAATCCAGTTTCAGTTGTACGTCTCACTTTCGCCACTTTATTTGTCTCTGGTCGATTCTCCGGGCGAAACTATCGATCTTCGCGCCGAGACGTACGGAGCCTTAATCTCGCGACAGCGTCCCCCGATAAATTCCTCCTTAGGTAATTGCTCGCAACAAGGAAGAAAAACAGGAGAGAGAACGCGGCGCGCGCGCGTGTGTGTGTGCGAGTTCGCGCGTTTGTGGGGATCTCGCGGGGAGGTGAGCGTGAGGTATAGGAAAGCGAAAAACTAGGAGCTATATGTACACCGGGAGAATCGAGTGAAAAAGAGCAATTGATTGTACCGCGCGCGCGCCGATGCTGTACGGCAGTTTGTTGGACGTTTACAAAGTACCAACTTGACGGATATGGAAACGGCAATGCTACGGAGGCGAGACAGAGTTTACAGCGCGAAAGCAAGGTTTTATTGCATTTACGCGCGCATTCGCGATTCTACGTTTTTTAATTAAAAATTTTTTGCTTCTGATGAAGAGCCAGCTTTTTTAATAGGTATAGTAGAAACGTGATTGAATCTTTCAGCATGTTCGACTGACGCGATTTTAGAAAATTTCTAAGAGTGCACGTTTGTGATAAAAATGATTGTATACGCGTCTGTTCTGAGAAAAAATGCAATACGTAAATGCAGTAATAAAAGCTACAGAGAAATTTTAATCCATTCTATCTGTCAGTTGCAATGAGTAAAGTATTGAAGATTTATTATATATAAGGTATTAATGAGCATAATTTGAATTTGAGAAACATAAATATTGAAGTAGATTCAATGATTCAAATAAAGTTATTTTTGAAAATATTCGACCTTTTTCTCTGTACAGTTATTAAAACGAATTTAAATTATGCAGCTGTACAGAGTTCCATATTTTGCATTTATTATAAACTAAAAATGATGCTTTAATATGTTTTATACGTGAATTTTATTTAATTTACTTGTACATCAGCGTAGCTCAACAACGTGAACAAAAACAATTTGTGCTGCACGGCGCAAAAATAAAAAATTTAAATTCCTTCAATTGTACGGCTTTATAATTCAGCCTTAATCAAAAGCAATTAGCCTGCGAATTTTCCGAAGTTATTCCAAGCCCTATTTTCCGATAGAGCTGAGAGAAAATATAATAAAACCCTCGAGAAAGCTAATCAACGAAACATTAATTTTCACAAAGCCATTCCCGTACTCTGCCACTGGTAAACAAGAAAAAAAAACGCTTAAAGCTCGAGCACGAAAAAAAAGACGCGAAGGAGCAATTCACGAAAAAGTGGCGGTAAAAGCGTGCAAGAGAGCTTGCAAGGGAAAAGCCAAGAAATCACGTATACAAGGGAGCGAAAATGCACTC
The DNA here is from genome assembly GCA_018906965.1 of Philotrypesis tridentata. Taxonomy (NCBI): domain Eukaryota; kingdom Metazoa; phylum Arthropoda; class Insecta; order Hymenoptera; family Pteromalidae; genus Philotrypesis; species Philotrypesis tridentata. Next base: position 897,442 of record JACCIB010000016.1, on the reverse strand, counting down.
GGCTCCGAGAGCGTAATTGCTGTCTAACGAAGCGAATATTTGAATGTGTAGCGGATTATATTGTGCCCGATTCACTTTATTGGGCTGCAGGAGAACGTAGAGGCGAGCTCGAGACCTTCCCGGGGAATTTCAAGGATCTGCTGCGCCGGAATTCCTCGCTTGATTTGCAGCTTTTTCCGCGGGAAATTCAAACGTGTTTGTCTTAAATCCTCGTGAGCGTCCCTCGTGTGTGTGTATATTTATATGCACGCGAGTATCGGCTTCTCAACGGAAACTCGGTCAAAAGACTCGAGAGGCTTTTCTTAAGCACTTAGAAACCAATCGCGCTAATGACTTTTTAACTGGCTTCGATTGTTGTATGTACCGCGAAAGGCGTTACGGACTCACGTCAAATTGGCTTCGCATCGCAAGAGCATCCGATATTGCCAACTCCGCGCGATAGCGAAGTTTTCCGCGAGTGCGTGCTTCGAAGAAAAAGCTAATTACTCAGACGCTAATGCGACCGCCGAATCGGAAAATTCGATCCCCGACAGCGGATCCAATTGCCCCGGGAACTGCCAACTCTTTCAATCGACTCGCCGCGTGATAACCAAGCCTCGAATAAATCGAAAGCTCCCCCGTCCGCGCCCCCCTCAATTTTCAAATGCCGAACGTGCGCGAAGCCAATATTGCGCGCAAACGCAAATTAACGACAGCAGCCCAGCCCAAGCGCACTATGTATTATACGCGCTTGTTTACGGCGCCAGCTGTTTTACCCATTCTGATGTGCGTATATACGGCCGGAGCCCCTGCGGGGCTGCGTTCGCTCGTGAAATTCGTCGGCGATATACCTTATTTCGATGCCTCGAGCTCCCGGAGAAATTTCGTAAATGTTTCGGGCCGATCGAGTTATTCGATGGGACGATACGAGGGTTAAAGCTCGTTCGGGCTTATTTTGACGAAAATTAATATTCGTCTCGTGGACACGGCCGAGAGTTCTTCGCGTTGCAAATCATTCAGTGCAGTTCGATCAAATCCAATAAAGAATTGAATTGATCGTGATCTGCTCGGTCGCCGTTAATCTTTTTCGAAAAATATAGGGCAAAGTTGATGTTACACTGAATCGATCGAATATTTGATTGATTAACTCTGATTAACATTATTTATTATAATTGAATAATACGGATGATTCATTCGTTCCAATTTATTGAGTTACACAGATATTCCACTGAAATAATCAGTTGTTTAAGAAAAATTTTTCACTTAATCTGGAGATTATTTCTATTTGCGCATTACGTGTTGTTGGAATGTAATAAGGTTCCGCTTCGATGGGAATCGGAAGCATAAATTGGATCACGACCAACCAGTGTATCCATACGCAACCTCGGAGGAGTATCTCTGCATGCGAAATTCGGTGTTGAATGGAGTTCACTTTTTTTTCTCGAAATCTATACGTTACTGTATAGTGTATATTGAGATCGTTGGAATTTCGCGCGTCAAGCCATGCGCGCACTACACGCACATATACACAAACTTTTGCTGCAGTTATATTGGCTTCGGATTTCTGGGAACGAAATTCAAAGCTTTTGGCTTCCTTCCCAAGGAAGCTTTGTAACAGTGAATTTTGGACATACCGTGAGAGCATGATACGAATTCCGGAAGAAACCTCGCTATTTATTTTAAATAAATTCTGTAAAAATCTATAGCTGAAAAATCATAAAAATACCTATCTTATTCCCGTGCTGTATTCTTTTTTCGCTACGCTGGAAAAAGTGTTTTCTTTTTATTATTCTGCGAAGCAATAGCCAAACGCTGGTAAATTTAAAAAAAAATAAAGTCACGGTAACAGGTGGCTATAAAACTTATTCCATGCATTTCCAATCTTTCCATAGAGTCAATCTGCAGAAAAAAGTAAAACAATGGAAAAAAATTTTGAATATTACCCTTTTGTATGATTATTGAATCGAACAATAAATTATTTTGAAGGTATTTACCGGTGCCAATGAATAAATGTATGTAAATAAAAAAAAATTAATAATATATCCCGAGGAAATGATTGCCAAGCATAAGGTCATAATTAGGTAGATTGGCCAAGAATTTAAACTTACATTGTATTATTTCTGTTTCTATTGATATTTGACCAATAAACAGAGTTTATTACATATTTCTAACGACAAGGACAAGATAACTATACCCATCCATCGATTATATCAAAATCCATCATCAAAGTTGTCATCGGAAGTAAAAATTGCTTATCACACCTCGTAATCTATACCCAAAGTATTGGTTAAAGGCTTTTGAACTCGATTAATTTTTCAAAAGCTGTGGTCCTGAAAAAGGGAAGAGAAAAAAAATATATTCAAAGTCCAATCGCGTTGAGAATCACTCTCCCTGCAATTCCATTCCGCACACCCCCCGGACTCGCCAACAGAAAGGATACAGTCCTCGAGTTACGAAACACCTCGTTCACGTGGACTACGAAAGCTCCGAACACGCTACATCCATTAAAAGCTTGTCGAGCAGAGCAGCAGCCCATCGTCCTCCTCTTCAGCAGCACGTGTCGATTGATTTCGGCCGCGTTCTCACGAGGGTCATGCACCCCTTTCCCTACTTCAAGAAAATAATAGGATATTCGCGAGAGCAGCTGAGATGGCACGTATATATATATATGTATACAGCCAAGGAAGCTCGAGGACTGCACTTGAAGGCGAACGCGACGAAAGTGAGACCGACACCTTGGCGAGAACAATGGCTTTGTTTTCGTTTCGGAGAAAGAGACGGACCACCCGCGGAGCGCAGAAGAAAAATTTAATAAAGCGCACTAAGGAGTGCGCTGCGGTTATTAAAAATTTCAAAATCAATACGCCGAAAGAGAGAGACAGAGAAAGAGAGAGAGAGAGAGAGAGAGAGAGAGAGAGAGAGAGAGCGAAATTTTTATGAGGCCGCGAAAATATTTCCAGAGAAAATGGACCGCTCGGCGGGTAACTCGGTAGATTTCATTTCGCGGTCGCACACAGCGCGCGCACTGCAATATCGCGGGACATCGTTCGACGAAAAATAAAAATCGTTGCGCACAACGGACTTCTGAATTGCACGCGACTGTCCGGCCGGCTTGTGTTTGTCTCTCTGTATGCGTCACGATGTGTGCGTGCGGCGGAAGTATATATGTATATTGTATATGTACACGAGGGTGTGATTCGTGACGACATACGATAATCTGACGTCACTGCGTGCTGATCTGCATTACGGCTTAAATTGCTAACCGAGTGAGTTTTAACGATTTTATGATCGAGCGATGTTTCGGCCCCTTTGGCGCTGAAACGACGAAAAATATTGTTCGAAGGGGGCGAGGATGTGGGCCGAGGTTCTTTAGATCCTCGAGCTTCCGAGCGCGTAACTGAATTGCGCAATCGCACACACCATTAATGCGATGAAGTAATTATTGATAAGTGCTACTCGCGCTAATTATTACGTTGAATTACTTATGCGCGCACGTGTTGCGAAGCGTCTGCTTCGTGAAAATGTGCAGAGCGTAGCACTGCTGGCGAGTGAGCGTATTCGTTGATAACAACGTGTGATTTTCATGCTATTGTATTCGTTTATCTCTAAAGTATTCTTTTTTTATTGATACACAAGTTATAAGCTTCTCATGCATAAATAATTCACAATCATATAGTGAGAGAAGTATACCAAACTTACATCACTGGTTATAATTCAAATCATTGTTTACTTGATTCAATCAGCTGAATATTGAATGAATTTATTATTTTAAAGCTGAAGCTTAAACGGGATATTAAATTTTGTTTGGAAGTACTGGTTTTTTCTTCTTCGATTATAACATATCAATACTATTGTGTTCTAGAGTAAAATCTCAAGATTTTTTGTAATTTTATTTTCATTGAGTTATTTGTAAGAAAATTATTTGTTTTTTTATTTGTATGGGAAAAATCGAAACTTTTATCTCTCTCGAATTAAAAAAATGCATTTTTCTTTGGTTTAGAATTCGAAAAAAAAAATTTTAAGTTAGAGCTTTCGGACCAATGAGCCAAAAGATAATAAACAATGCTAAGGAACAAGGGAAATATAGAATATGAAAATCTTACACGGGGAAGCATATGGAGGAAAAAGAAAAAACCGGCTATTCGGATTTTTATTATTATTATTATTATTATTATTTTTTACGGGTATAACTTTTGATTAGAGCATCGAATCTGGGTATATTTTTTTTAAATTAAGGCTCTTTTGTAATACTTTATACTAGCATAATTCAAAATGTTATTGGTGCCTCGGGAAAATTCGTAGTTGTTATTATTCCAGTATTTTTTGTAAAATACGTAAAATTGCTCAGAAATATAGTTACTAGTATTTCTTGCTTTAAAAAAAATGTTCGATTTCTAGATCTAAGAAAAGTACTTTTTTTTAAATTTGACATATACGCATTATAAGATTCTTGGGCTATCAAGTTCGTCGATTAACAATAAATAACGAATACTTTGATGGAGTATAAATACATTAATTATAACGAACTCTGCCAAACAATACATGTCATATCCGGTCAAATACACATCGGTGGTTGATAAAACTACCGGAATCGGAAAAGCAACATAATAAAATTTGCATTCAAGCTGTGCGCCACAAACGACTTTGTGGCGAACAATAAAATCAATGTCGATGCACGAGCGAACACTCGTACAATGCAAATAAACAAACGACGAAACGTACTCGCGGTTCGGTACTCGTCGTGTATATGCACCGTTTTCTCTTAAGCACTATCGTTCGGCGATTTTTTCAAAATTTATAAATGCAATTTCAAACACCAGAAGCTCTCGGAACAAAGACAGCCCGAAAGAGAAAAACAAAGAGGCAAAAATAATACGGCAGTACAGGTACTTATATATATACTTATATATAGAGAGGCGGACGGCTCCCGACGCCAGTATAGTTATAGTCAGTCGGCGATCGATGTAACTTTTCCCAACGATTCTATTCCCAGTAGACAAAGACGCATTATACATCTGGAGGAAAAAGCGCCGTCTATAAGCGTCATTTTGCTGCGGAGTGTGCGGAGGCACGCGCTTGTTGCCGACGAATGAAACTTTTCGCTCTGTATATAGTAGAAAGCGTAAGCGGGATTTTTCTCTTTGAAATATGCGCTTGTGTAAGAGACGCTGCACACATGGATGGAAAATAAATTTTCATCAAGAAGGAGAAAGAGAGCTCGATGAGTTTGTGTGTGTGAAGGGGGGGAGTTATTTCTGAAATTTACGAAAGTGCTGATACGGGTTTTCTGCGGCAGCTTTACTGCGGGAAATTTATATTTCTTGATTCCCCCCCCCCCTTCTCTCTCTGCTACGAGCTTTTGAGGGATTTTATTTGTGGTCGGGAGGACAAGGGAACGCATTCAGTATACTTTAGAAAAATTGTATTCTCTTCAAATTACTATTTTCTGAGAGTAGAGTTCCACAGATTATGCATGGGCTTTTGCCATCGACGAAATACACAGAGAGAGTTTTTTATATTTAACTTTCAGACAATAAAGAATTATGAACATCACGAAAATTGAAATTTTATTTTTATGTGTTATTATTTTTAAGTGTTAAAAATCACTCAGTAACAATATTACCTTTAAAATAAGCCTTTAATCTGATATAATCAGATTAATTATGCTAAAGTTACATATCAGTTTTTGTATACCTTATTATTTAAATGAAAATTTAAAACTCTTGATTAAAAAAAAGTACAGTTGCACTGAAGTACAGTTTAAGTAGAATATATTTAAAATACATCTATCCTGATATTGAGACAAGGACAATAAATTGATTATTAATATACGTAAAATTATTTTTCGTTAATTAATTAGAAACCAACTAACGGGGAGATACAACAAATTTTCATTGTATTTTGTAAGAATATAAAAAAATTTGTAAGAAAAATATATGTACTTGTAGGTACCAGAAGTACCTGTATCTTAAGCTAAAAACTAATAAAATATTCAAATGTAATTTAACTATCATATAAAAATCTCAATTTTTGAGGGGCTAACAATTTTTTTACGGGTTTCCCGTTATTTTAATAGTTAACACTGATCTAAAAAAATTTAGTAGAAAAAGTCGACATCAAGACATACACATGCTCTTGGAGGTATAAAATACTAAATCTTTGATCTGCAACATCGTGCATCATCCACGTATGTAGAGTCGTTTGAGAATGGCTGTAAAATTTTACAGTCAGTTTAACCGTAGCTGTAGGTGTCGAGCATCGATGTTCTCCATCTTTAAGAGAAAATATGTATATATAACTGGAGCTCCCTTTCATCGCGAGCAAGAAAAATCTCGTCGCATCTCGTGATGTGCCGGAAAGACAAGCCGAAAGAGATGCTATATAAGATCTGCGGAAGATGGAGAAGTCGAGCTGCACGTGGACTGAAAGCGGAAATATTGTGCCGCGCGGCTCTGAATCTTGAGAGCGAGAATCGTCAGGGGATGGCTCATTCGAGACTCATTTATGCGACTGGTGAAATTGGGACGCGACTCGAAGTCACGATGTGACTTATAGTTTTTTAACATTGGACATTCTCATTAAATAGAGCTCATATACTCGTAGAAAGGTTCCTCGGTATTTATATTTTCCCTTTGATTGCAGCTGCAGAATGTCGTATTTTTTCCTCGACAGTTGTAAAAAAAATTTTTTATTTTGCGCCATAATTTAGCAAAAAGCTATTAATTTACTTGTAGTTAATAATAAAAATTTACGATCATGTCACAAGTTTTATGTAAATGTAAATTTGAAATTTTTATTTTTATTCTTTTTATATCTCCTGTATTGTTTATAAATTTATAATCGGATTTCAAACGACCTTTGTAACTTGTAATAAAAATGGAATCAAAATATAAAGTAACACTAATTCTGCGTGTAACGAAGGGAAACCAGTACCGAAAAATCAAAAACAGGTTAGTACAACAATTTATACAAAATAGAAGGAGTATAGGTAAGCCAACATAAAACAAGATTTAGTCATTTACTATACAGATTTAATCCTACACAAAATGTTCATAAAGAAGAGAGCTGCGATTGGAATATTCCATATCCATTTTCAGATTTTACTTCTGTTTTATTTTACGTTTCAATCTTTACGGAAAATCTCTGGGGAAACATAGATCATAATTTATGAAGTAAGATAAAAAAAATAACTTACAAAAAAAAAAATATACTCGTAGAAGCTAAGAAAAGGAAAGAGGAGAATGTGAAGATAAGAAGTTAGTAGGGAAAAAAGCTAAAGTAATAGAAAGCTGCATAAATACGGCAGCGAAGACTGCAGGAGAGAAAAAATCTTTGAGGTCCGTCCAAAGAAGTTTGTAATTTTCATAAATTTCGGTATAACTCGACAAAAAGCCTTTTTCCCTCCCCTCGAAGGAATCAAACTTTCCGCTTAACTTTGCTTTTTTTTCCTTGGCCCCTTCAATCACAACTTTTTTTTGCACTTGCAAAGTCGCCGGGACCGACAATTAGAGGTATGAGAAAAGTTTAAGGCGTCAAGCGCTTTCTTTCGAAGAGAACTTTATAGACTCGTGGAATAACAATATCTTTTGTTTATTTTTCACCAAGTTATTATGCATTGAAAATCTGATAAGCTTTTTTTTAGCTTTTTTTTAGGTGCACCGCATGCAGAGATGAGGCCGGATTTTTGAACAAAGCGCTTAATTAATTCAATTTTCAAACGGCAAATGAGTTATCAGGCTTCGCTGAATCCTTTTTCCCCGTCGTAAAATTAGTACTCCGTATACAGAAAAGATGAGCTAAAAAGCAACATACTGTACAAGGTAAACTTTATACTCTGCTGCAGAGTGAACTTTTTTCTCGACGGGAAAAAAAAACTCGCAAAAAGCCGGTAAATTTTTTGCCCTAGATGGATGCTTTAAGAAGCCTCTGTAAACGCTCTGTTTAATTATCTAAATATTTTATTTTCATTTCGCCATATATAAGAGCTGTTGATTTTATCAACTGGAAACTTTCGTTCTGCTGATGATGTGAACTCGGTGTCAGTCAGGTGTGAGAGAAAAACTCATTGCTACAAAGCTTCAGCAATGGTCTCGCATCAGTTTGTACATGCGATTCTTGTAATTTTCATGGCGCGAAATTCGAATTGCTGTGTATATTGTATAGGTGTAACGACGAAGCCTCGAGGGATCGGAATTGCGCAGTAAAAACATCCAAGTTTTCTCGTTATTTGCAACGATAATCCCCAGCTTTCACAGCTCCGGCAAAAAGCTTTATACTGCACGGAACGCAGCGAAACAAATTAGTTCCAGCCAGCTGGAAGAGCCGCTCGAACTAGATAAATTTCTCAGGAAGCTCCGAGTAGTCGCGCTCGCGCGTCCTCAGATAGGATCCTTATCTGAATCTCGTATAATCCAACGGCTCGCTCGCTTCTCCGGAGACTGCTGGCGAGAGGAGAACACGGGCTTTACAAATAAAGCGAGATGGCGCGCACGGATCGAGGAAAAATAAAGAGAAAAGGGACTGTATTATTCATTGGGCTGGTGCGCGCGGCTTTGTTGTTCCGGTCCTGGCTCACTTTGCGCGCGTCGTCGTCCCTTCGCGGGCCGACATCTCAGCGTCACATCCCCACGGAGTCAGTTAGTTGCCTTTGCCATCTTCGTAAAATATCCAGCGCCGAGAGAGGAACGAGAGAAGAAGCTACTCTATATAGACGAAGACGGCGCCGGCGTCGGCGTCGGCGGCAGCGATAGCACCGGCCCTACCCTATATAATTGAATAGCCCGAGACGAGTGTGTGTCTGTGTGTGTGTGTGTGTGTGTGTGTGTGTGCGGCGCAGAGAGCGGCTCGTCTAAAACTGAATCTTCCTTGACCCAATTGCGCGCCTTTTCCGCGTGTACACACATGTCGCGCGAAGAATGCGCGCATCCTTTTCTCGCGCCGCGCTTTCGGCGTGTGTGTATATGCGTGTGCGTGTATATATAGAGGGAGGGAGAGAGAGAAAGAGAGCAGTGCTCGATCGATAGACTAGTGTGTATAATATACCAACAGATGTGTGGAATTCGTGATCTTTCATCATTGCTGACCGCCAACGCGTGCTTAAGCCGCGCAGGCTTCTTTTTATAGATACGGTCGAATCGAAGCTCCCTTAAGACTGGAATACAATGCGGCTCGTTGTTACAAAAGTCGTGGACTTTGTGTCTTCAGTTCAAAATTTCTACTGACTCGAAAAGAAAGAGGAAATACATAAAATGAAATAAAAAATCAAAATCCGGGAAATGCTGGAAATTTTATTTATAGCTTAAATAAAACGTTGAAATCGATTAGGGGAATTGGAAATCTGTTGTTTGGTTTGATTTTTGTAAAATGCATTGTTCGAATTAGGTTTCAGTACATTCATGATATTTGACAATCAAATGGAAACTTGCGAATTCAGGCGTTCTTCTTTTTCGCATTCTACTCTAGCAAATTAAAATTATCCTAGATATACGTGGGTGCCCAAACGTTTCTGAAAATTTATACGTTTCGCAGTGTATCGTTTCTTAATTTAAGAAATGCATCACATCTAGAAAGAATCAGTCAGTTTGTCGGAAACTACGTACCAATGGATTAGCAGCGGTTCGCTCACGTGGTTTCGCTCGTTGAGCTGATAAGTCTTTCGCTAATCGTATACTCACTGTGAAAAGCGCTTCGAAGACTCGATAACAAGATCTGGCATATACGCATATGTACTCACCTGCAAGAGAAAAGAAAAGAATGATGGAAATGCCATTAGCGGAGGTTAAAATGTTGATACAACAGTGACGCGCAGTCATCTTGGGGGACTTTATACAACGCAAGTTCGCAACTAGCTGTGTTATGCAAACTTGGAAAACTTATCAAGTGAGACGCGTGTCGTACCAAGAATTCAACTCCCTCGGAATTGGATTTGCATGTTTGCGTAAGCGGCATTCTAAAACATTTTCTGCGTCTATGTTAGGGGGGACTGTGTATACTCCTCGACCCGCGGAACAATTCGCATTAAAAATGTTTCCCCATAACTCTGCCATTATGGGAGGGTTCTTTCACCGCCCGCATACACAAGTCAAGCTTTCCCCGAGCATTGCGTGCATCTTCTCGTCTTCTCTTATCGCCGAAAGCCGATGAGCGCGTTAACGTGGTGAAACTCGGCCCGACTCTCTCTGTCTTTCGCGCGCGTGGCGGGCTACAGCGCTCTACCTTATCGACGACTGAGTCATATCGATAATCTGGAGTGAAATGATAAGCGTGAAGTGAAAGGCATCGGACTTTCTTGAAACTGAGGATACTTTCACGCATGAACGGCCAAGTCGAGCACGGGCCGGACCGATCTACGTCGCTGAAACATTGTTTCTCAAGTCCTCCGATAGCCGTGATCGTCTAGTGGTTAGGACCCTACGTTGTGGCCGTAGTAACCCAGGTTCGAATCCTGGTCACGGCAATGCTGATCAAGCATTGTCACGGTGGAGGCTTTTTTTTACTTTTTACTTTTAATTTCACTTATTTCTAGAGGGTTTCGGTTATTCGCCGCGGAAAAATAACAGTTTTTTTTAACATTGTGCGGAGAACAAATGTTCGCTTGCTCGAGAAAACGTTGGATTTGCCATTCGAATTATTGGTCGTATATTTTTACTGCTGTCGAAATGCTGTGGAAAATAATTTGATTTTAGTTCTATAATGATTTGTGCGAACTGTTTAATATTTCTGAAGATTCTGATAGTTCATTTAAATTTCAAATTTCACAGCACTGCTTAGTAAGGTAAAAACGAAGTTAGCATCACGTTCCCCTCTGCTATTCTTTGTCATTTAAATATTTAGTGGGGTGACATTTGAATATCATTGTAGAATCATGTTATTCAATTTTATTTGACAAGATATTTAATATTAAGTTGGAAACTTTATAATGTAGTAGGTTTAACAAGTATGTTTTTACTTTTTATTGTAAGAAAATTCACTACTTTTTTTTATTAGTTTAGTTTATTTAAAAGTTTATTTTAAAAAAGTATCCCAACAGAATCATTAAATGTTCCATTTCCATATTTTTAAGTAATCATCAGCCATTTCTATACTCCACGGAGATTCATAGATTATCAAAAAATTATATTCTGATATGATTCACTTTTCCCGTCGGAAAAATGAATCACACTTAAATTCATATTCAGCGAGAGTCTATTTGACGGAAAATGTGAGCTATAACACATTTGAAAGGAAGAAAAATTCCCGCAAGCGTTTTTACACATATGTATAAAATATCATAAAATTTCACCCGAGTCCGAGTGAATCTAATCATTCCTATATATACTTGAAGAAGAAAATAGCGTGCGACAATATTCGAAATGATACTTATTATTATCTCGTGTCTTTGTGATAAATAGTCGCGGATGAGTGTTACACCGTAGCAGTTCTCGTGAAATTAATTACGAGGGCTTGTGCATGTGAATGGGCGAAATTCTGTGACAGCTGGAAGTGATGAGACGCTGTTGTCTGCACTCGAAATTTCATTTAATACTTTTGCCGCGTACACTCCGCTTTTGTATATGTAATATGTGTGCGATTATTAAATTAATATATACTTGGGAGGATGCGCGGATGTCATATTTTTAGGCTAAAATTATTTTTATTCAATATCTAGTGCATGACGTTACTCGGAGAAAGTCTAAGTCCTTTTCCAAGATTTACGGTATTTAAGACAATTTTAAAGTCAATTAAAAATTCGAATTTCCCACCGTCGTATAGCAAATGTAAAAATTATTTTACTCATAACTACAACGGTAGAAATTCATTAAGTTTCGATTTTATACTTGAACACCGCGAATGAGAAAACTTTTAATAATGTAAAAAATAACGTGTTGAAAATTCGAAGTTTTTTTTTCAGGTAATAAAATGTAAGCTTTTGGAAACTTCATATAAAGTGATAAATTATTATAGATTATATGTACTTAACACATTGAAATTCGCATTTCTATTAGTATAGCAATTACACGTACGTTATGTCACGAAATTTGAATTTTTTCATTGAATCTTTATAATCCCGCTTAAATTGGAAATTTTCTATAAATACGCAATCGAGAAATATAAACAATAATAGTCGCATTTCCGGCGAAAATATTTGCATCATAATGACGCTCCCAAGCGATCTCTTCCGTTTATTTAAATATTTGAGGAATACTGAGTAAATAAATGATAATCTATACAGTTTACCTCGCAAATATTTTACGAGGCGCTCGGTCTGTACGCTGCCTGCGAGGACGCTGTTTTCGTAAAAGATACTTCCGAATTGAAGCCGAGACAGCCAGTAATATTTCACGTTTAAAATACCGTGTCCCTGTACGTGCTCTCGCAAATTCGAAAGTATTTTTTTTTCTTATTCGCAAGGCAAAAATAAAAGAAGCCCACCGTGTCTGTTTGTAAAAATAGATCGCTCGGCTTCGAGCGTCAATTAGTGGAAACTAAGACGCTTATAGCTCGGAAGGAAAATTATGAATGAAAATTTTCGTATATATAGAGCAGAGAGGAGGTAGATCAGAAATCGACCTAGTTTGCGTAGCGCATATACTAGCATCGTCCCAAACGTCCGTCTACACTTTCAGGTTCAAGTAACTAGAAGCGCAGACAGCCAAAGCGTTGTTCCGGAAACTTTGTTTCGACAGCGTGCGACGATGCGTTTATTATATTAATAAAATTAGTGGTGATATCACAAGCATAAGTCATCTAATACACGCGACTGTTCGATTCGGTGCGACATTATTGTATTGTTTTATCAATTACACTCGCTAACGACGATAAATAGTCAATCGAAACAAATTACGTTCTCGGAAGAAGCAGCCTATGTCCGATTAATTGTTTGGTTATAGGCTGGGAGGCAAGTTTCTTTACGCGATGCTCTCATCGATAATTGATTTTCAATAGTTGCGCTTTTAAGCCCTCGCTATTATACAATGTATGTCTGTTTTATGACTTCGTTACGACGTAGGCTCGTGCATTAGAGCAAAGTTTAATACTTGTAACGAACACATTTCCTGGTTTAGTGGCTTTTGAAGTATGCTTGATCTTTACTGCGCTCGCATGAATTATTAAACGTTGAATGACATGCCATTCAAGCTCATCTATTGTACTTAATATAATGAAAAAAAAAAAAAATAAAAGAGAAAAATATCGATTAAAATTCACGTAATAGCTATGCGTAAAATTTGCATTGTTCCACCAATGTATATACATAAATTTTACAAGCTGAATATATTTTTTCTGTAATTAATTAAAGTAATTAAAAAAGTAAAGACCTATTGATTGTAGCTTTTGCATAAATATTTACATTTTTACACTTCAGATATAATACAGGTAAAATATAATATTATAATCATCATTTTTTTATAAATCTTAGCTAATTCCTTTATCAAATTTTAAGAATTAAAATGGGGCGGGTGGAAGTAAGGTGGGTGGGAGAAAGGTGGATAGGAGGTGGGGATCCATTCATAGACTGCTCAGAAAATAGAGAACAATCTATTTTCAAAAAGCTAATTTCAAACAAGCGTAAACAAGCGAAAATGAAATATCAAAATTTCATCTTAGAGAATTCACATGCATAAGAAGAATGGGTTCAGAGTCTAGAACACAAATAATATTAAGAGCAAAATTATCGAAAAAGAGGATGATGTGCATTGCTGTATCTGACTCAATTCGATAATAAGAATATATTTTTCGATTTAAAATAAAATTAAAATCGAAAATTGTATGTAATTAAATTAATTCGGTAAATTAAATTTTTATTAGCATATTCATCCTACAATCTGAAATATTGGTAGAAATAATGAGTTTTGAGGATATTACATCAAATTAATGAGCATGTTTAATTATTGAAATTGGATGTTTTAAAAATGGGCTTGCTCTCATTTCTATAGCAAGAAAAAATTTTACATAGCAGATTTTTTTCCACCGAGTTAAAGTATAGCTGTACCAGTCGAAGCGATTTTGCCTTCCGGGAAATACAATTATCGATAGATCAACTGAACCATCCGCGGACTAATTACGGGAGCAACTGCACTGTTGATTTGTATCCTTTCTTTTTTATCTGCGGCTTCATTCCGGGACGCTCGATTCGACGCGCGCATGCGAAAATCGAAGGGTAATCTTTTCTGGCTTATTGTCGGAATCGAGTTAGCTCGTTTGTACAGTTGGCCCCTGATGCAATTACAATTTGATGAGCCAGAGACGCCGATCCTTTCGACCTTGACGCCTCGGCTATCGATCAGCGACTGTGGTTTTTATCAAGCCACCCCAGCACGTGACGCACTCCATCAATAAGGTCTTAAGGGCATCTACAGACCGTGGAATAAAGCGTAAGTTTCTAATGAATTTGTTCTGTAACGAAGTGATTTTGTGTGTATAGGTATGCTTCATTGCATCAGCGTTGAATTGTTTCATGCCGCGGTGGAAGACACAGAAATGCACTTCCTTTCTATGCGTGGCTCAATTGTCACTGTAAATTGTTATTTATCAGTCAAAAAAGCTACGCGCTAGCTAACATAATGTAACGCATATAATTACCCTCTGAAGTGTAATTATCTCTTACAAAGTTGAAGATTATGAGTATAATTTTAATATCATTCTGATACTAACGTATATTCATGATTAAATTCGGAAAATGAAAAACAATTATAATTAATGTAATTTTTTTTATGATCTACAGTATAAGCAAAAATTAATCACTTTTCGCTTATTGTATTTTGGCGCGACATTGAAATTTTCATGACTTTCATACCCCTCAAGATTTTGGTCGCCTCCACAGCAGGCGCATACGCAGTGCAACAATGAGAAATACAGTTTTTACGAAAAAAGCAGCAAACACCGCGTTAGTCGCGTGAAATAATCCATTATAAATTGACGTCAACCAAAACTATTTCTAGATATCCTGTTGGTCGGTATTTTATTTTTACGTATATTATATACGTATAAAAGCCACAGTCAGCTCCAAGCACATTCGCGCGATCAGTATAAGCTTATCCACAACAGATATAACCATACGTATTGTTCAAACGAGTCGCGAAGCTGAAACAACAAACAATACCTTATTGCGACTGAAAAAAATTGCTCTTTCCCCGACGTCATATAAAAGTATCCAAGTGGACTTTTGTCCTTGCGCAAAATAAAGACACACGCGCGCGCGACGAGAGAATCTCGCGGATTCAATTTGCGAAATAAAGGAAGCGACCAGTGTCATTTGTCTCGAGAAATGCAGCCGCGAAAAAAGGCGCGGTCTCTGAATAAGAAGAAAAAAAAAGAAAGAGAAAAGCGAAAGAGAAGCGCGGGGATTGAAACCGGGCCGAGCTTTTCTAGGCTCGCTACTCCGGAATGAAAAGTGTCACTTTGACGCCAACTCTTCTTCTTCCTCGTTTTCGCGTACGTATAAGACGCGTATCTCGAAATAGTAGCGCGAACTCGAGTCAGGGTCGGCTGACGTCACGTGTATATATCTGCTCAGGGAGAGAGAGAGAGAGAGAGATTCCGATTTTCGGAGTTGACGAACTCTTTAGCGTGTTTTTCCAATGGGAATATGCGTCCGGCTGATGACTCTTCGATTCTAAAATTGCTCGGGATGTGGGAGTGTAATACTGCTTTTAGTATACACAGGCGATGATATGATAAACAGTATTATATACATTTCTAATTATAGGCACAATGAATGGAGCACACGTTTAATTTTACTACTAATCTAAGACGATATTAGAATTTAAAAAAAAATGCAATTCACCGCTCACTACTACACTATTGTCACACAATTTTTCCGCTAACCTTTGAACAACAGTCTTTGTTTACACTCTACACATCGCTGTCTGCGCAGCGTAGAGCCACCGATTAACGAGCTAAACTTACCGTTCCCACGATGATCTGTAATAGGAAAAAATTCGGTTACTCATCTACCTTTTTTTTTTATAAATGGCGCGTGTACTTCTGTACGATTTGATCAATGAAGAGATGCGTTTGATGAAGGCGAGCGAAAAAAAATTCGAGAATCCCAGCTTAAGTAGAAAATTGAGTTTCCTTCGTCCATAGAAAAAGCTTTTACTCGACTGCGCCGTTTCAATTTTCGAAGTTCAAAAAATTTTAAACTACATATTTTGTTCGGAAAAGTCGGGTAGCAACTTTTAATTCACTACACATGCCGGAGAACGATTTTAAATTTCTAGTTGGAATATATGTGAGCGTATGTATGTTTGCAAAGTATCCAAAGTGAGTATAACTTAACGAAATCGTTGATAAGAAAATTCGAGAGCTTTCACAATCAAATTACTTGTTACTGGCGTCTCAAACTATTTCCCCTTTTTCGAAAATGTAGAAAAACAGCTGCCAATGCGTTCGTACGCATAGCTTCTTTAAAACTAGTTTACCGTTTTCACAAGTAATTACAAAAGAAACTCATATATTTGAAAAAAGTTAGCTCATTTCATATCTCGCAAAGTTTTCTCAATATTTGATTTTTTCCCGAATTCCAGGACGTATAGAACAATTCCATGTTCACGATGGAAACAATTTGAAATTTCAAGTCGAAAAATTTGTCGAAAGGACACATTTATCATACCACATTTTTCTAGTGTCTTAGAGCGCCCTGAACACTGAATCACAGTTGTGCCAAAGCTATTGCTTGCTCATTTCCAGACCGAAATTATGAAAACTTAATTAAAATTAATGCGATTCATTGCATTAAATTTGTGCCGTAATATTATCGAAGTACAAAAGTGCGAAGAATCACGTTAATCGAATTTCATCATTTCCGTTGAAGCAAAACGTTGAAGCAGCGCAGAAAAAGTCGAATAGGTGTGTGTTCACTCAAAACATTTTTCGACTCAAAGTCGTTTCCACATGAACGTGAAATTGCACAATTATTCATGAGCCCCTGCAAGCATTTTCGATAACTACTATATACTATACTATAGAATGAAGCCCGAAAAAAGCAATTCCGACATCGGAAATATGAAGTTTAATCTATATTCAAACAAGCCACGATGCAAAACTAACACCCGCGTATAGCAAGATTATCCGCTGGAAAAGCTGCGTCGATTTTCCAGTCCCAATTTTCGAGTCAGCTATCTCGTGCAATGCGCTCGCATTTTTCCCCCTCTCGTCTTTTGTGCGCGATTCGTAAAAAAAGGGAGAGACTCTCGTTTGCGACGCTGCGGCCGCGAGATAGTCGTTACGCGAATCGCGAAAGCGTTACGTTAACCGGATACGCTTGCCGCTTGCGATTCGGATTTTCGTTGAGAGAAAAACTGCGCCGCTGCCGCCGCCGCCGCCGCCGCCGGGAAAATCGGAGGTGGGTTCGACGAATGAAAGGAGATAAAGGCTAACGTAAATCGAACAAGAGACAGCAAGGTATTGGAAGAGATTCAAAGTGCTACGGCGAGCTTCCGATTGGAAAAGGATCTCGTGCTACTTTGTTGCGGAATTACTTTGAAATTCATTTCTGCGAGCGCTGGAGAGGGGAATCGCGCTGTATATGCATAAGCGAAGAAATTGACATAGTTTTAGTTACTTTATACACTCGCTCGATTGCGCCGACGTAACCAATTGTCCTCTTCCACTCGAAAAAGCAACTCCGCCTCGTTCCTCATTGCATTTCGCTCGAGTCATTCTATTTTTTCCTTCGGCCAAGCCGTGGCGCGTCGGCGCATTGAAATGCGCGTTCCATTAAGATTTTTCATTCGCTCTCGCAGATCACCGCGGGGAATTATACATAGCTATACGGAAAAGCGCACTTTACAACTGTATATGTATACAGACAGCTTTTCCGACTGGATATAATTAAAAATCGCGCGCGCACGTATATAGCAGCGCGGAGATGGCCCCCGAAATTTTCCTCCTCCTCGGTTTAATTATAAAATCCGAAGTCTGGAAGCGACACGGGCCGGCGGTAATATATTACCTTCTATGGGAGGCAGAGAAAGAGAGATGAAGATGAACGCGATCCTGGCGCGCAGTGAGTAATTTCTGGCGTGCACTTAGCCCCTCTACTTTGGCATGACTTTCGAGAGTTCATACACACAAGCTGCAGGATTTCGCGTGGAGTTTGCATAGTCATGGCTATCCCTAAAGGCTTTCCCACGGCCCCCGGTCGAC
Source organism: Philotrypesis tridentata (assembly GCA_018906965.1). Taxonomy (NCBI): domain Eukaryota; kingdom Metazoa; phylum Arthropoda; class Insecta; order Hymenoptera; family Pteromalidae; genus Philotrypesis; species Philotrypesis tridentata. Next base: position 879,337 of record JACCIB010000016.1, on the reverse strand, counting down.
ACATTAAGAATTTCGCGCAGAGTCTGTGTGTGTGCGTGTGTGTGAGTTTAGGCGCGTGCGCTCGAGTATAGACAGGCCACAGATTAGAGCTCAACTTCGCGGGCTTTCAATTATTCAAACGAGACGATAAATCGGGCGTGAATTTAGAGCGGTGATTGCATGAAGAATTTTGCTATACTTGGGGGGATGTCGTTACTCTAACGCTTATTAGCTCGTCTATTCCTCTTGCTCGACCTGAAACTTTCTTTTTTTAGATAGTGAATAATAAATACGCGTGCACAGCTGCATGTATCGTTGATCAATGCGCTGATTCGCGCTACGAGCACTTGTCGTTAGCTTAGGTGTTACTTATTTCTGTATAGTCTAATTATTGCGAACAATGACAAATACAACTTGAGATGAAGGTGAAAATAAAATGAGAATTAGCAAGACAGCCATTTTCGTATGAACTATATTGAGTAATAAAAAATCATCGGTAGCGCATACTTATATAAGAAAATGAATAATTATTAGTTTGTACTTTATTTCAGGTCTCGACGCTCATTGATTGTTTGCGATGTTCTTATTATTTTTTGTAAATTACCTTGAAGCATAGGTTTATTTATGTCTTGGAGTTGGAATTACTTGAGTTCTCAGAAATCATAACAGTTAGCTTAAAGTTTTACAATCGTCATCACTTCGCGTTTTAGATCTCCCTTTTTGTGAATTGCATGAATATCGTGAACTAGAAACAAGAGTCATCTACTGTAAATTGATCAATGAAAAAATTATCGAGACCTTATGAAACTATAGCGTTAAAAACCAATGCTAAAGTTTTTCTTAAACCGCGTCGATCCCCGTGTAAATTTCCTCACTATATATACCAAACTCGTTTGCAATCGATACGGCACCTCTTTCATCACTATTAGCGGTGACAAATAGTACGGCCGACCTCGATCAAGAAAATTATATGCTAAAATTTTAATGAAACATCCTCTTTAAATAGTACCCGACCGCTGCAAGCCATGCCTAATTAAACCCTGCGTGCGGCGTCAGTGACGAACGCACACGCGCTTATACTTCACAAATCGGCTGTGCCTTTTCCTCTGTATTTTTAACAACTCGATCGACCTGCACTAATTCAGAGCCCACAGAGAAATGCGTAAACGCCTCGTCCTCCCCCCTATTCGAGAATAAACAGCCCGCAGCGCAGTGCACGTATACATTATCGATCGCTAAGAAAAGAGCTTCGCGCGCTTCATACCAGTTAATAAACAAAAAAAAAGAAAAAAAAATAATCCGAGGCGTAAGCACGGGAAACAAATAAGCGTCGACGCATCTTTCTTTCCCGTTGGAGAACGAGAAACGCACGGGGTCTCATTAAAATTGCAACGCCATCGATTTCCCCTTGGCGCTCGCGCTCTCCCACGTACACCCACCCACACGCGCACGCACACACACGCGAGCGTCTCCGCTGTCAAGTTGGAGGTGGCTGACCTGTCGTGTCGCTGTACTACTGCGCCGGCTTACCCACGACCTTCCTCTCTCCTCTCGCTCCGCTATTTCTAGCTGCGTGTGCATGATATATATATATATATATACGTACATCTATATATGTATATATAAACGGACGCCTCGCCGCGGATGCGCCGTAGCTCGTCCGCATTGTCGTATACAGTTTCTTTACGCTGCTTTTCCGGCAAGTAATCCGAGGGAATTTTCGCGACGCGTCGCCGGCAATCTCCTCGGGAAGACGCGCGGCAATTTCTCGAGGGGCACTTTGTCAAGACTCTCGGCTAGGCGGAGAGTTAAACGCGTATCGAAGAGCGTAAGTATACGTATATACAGGCGCGATGAACCGAAACGAGCGGAAGCGGCACTTTCACGCGCGCGCTCCATCTACCTGCATAGCAGCGCGTGCACCCAGCGTCTAAGTTTGTAAATTGTGTGTGCGCAGAAGTTGGCGGGTTTTTCTTCAAGACTTCTCCTCCATCAATTATTCCCGGTCTCTCTCGCTCGTCTATTTCTCTTCCAGCGCTCATTCAGAGAGGCGGGCTGATGAAAATCTACTGTTTGTCGAGTGACTATACTTTTTTTCTTAAGGCAACGCGACAAGCAGTTTTGAAATGTGCAGTAACATTCGATGCAAGTTTTGTTCTGTTACGAGAGAACCAATTTCTATCGGTTCAATCGAACACAACTGTGGAGAGCGATTCATTATCGTTATTAAAGGTTAATTAGATAAATTAAACCTGCGTCTGCTATTCTGCTATTGTTTTAATAAGCATCAATTGTGAAGTGATGAGTAAAACTTGTTGACTTGAAAGAAATTTAATAAAGATTGAAGCCACTCTAATAGTAAAAATTCAATCAGTTTATTTTTTGTACCATTAGTGAAATGATTTAATTAAATAGGAGCGTTTTTCGTCAAGTTTTATTGGTAATAGAATAAACATTGAAATTAATTAACGCGAGCTCTTATGGGGAATTGCATTGATCTGTTATAACTCGTATACTATTAATGTATATTAACAATTATCGCCGTGGTATTTTCAGATTGAACACTTATCCATTTCATTAATAACTTTCTACCAAATAACGTACCATCACATCAAATACATAATTATGTCCAATACAACTGCAGGCATCCCACAGCAGAGATGTTCGTAAATGTGATAGCTTTCTGCTAATTATCTCGAATCCCATGAATTTTCCTACATGCAATATTATAGTCAATTTATATTGTTCAATTAAAACAGTCTATGCATTTTTTCTCATAATAAGCTCTCTCACTACTGCTTTCCAGACACTGGCTTCCTGACGAACAACTGAACCATGCGAAGAATCCGCGGAAATTCGATAAATTCGTCATCGGTGTTTAGCAATCGAGTGGGTTATCAGTTTCGAAGGACTGTGTTCCAGGTTAGCGGCGTTAATTATCCGTGGCGATTGTTTTATGCGTTCCGTGTAAGTAATCGCGCAGTCAAGCGTGCCGGTGAATATTTAATGCCTTTGTCACGTGCTCGCGCACGTGTGAATTACGTTACGGTGCCACCGGATCAAGGATGACGCTACCTATCGATTTGATTATCGACTGTCCATTATAAATTGCACGCGTATGTCTTTCATTTCGAAATTAAAGTCGATAGGGCAGAGTTATTCAGTGCGATTCAAACCTTTAGGGGGCGAACGTCCTCAAAATACAAAATACTGCGAAAATTTGCACACTCTTATAAACTACATTTTTCTTTTATCGGTAGCTTTAGCTCATTATTAATTATTATTGTTATTTATTAATTGCATTTATTAATTTTATTATTTTTAATTTTATTTTGCAACTCCTTCTCATCCTGGTAATAGTGGAAAATCTATTCATTAAAGACACTGTATATTAGTTATGGTTATACGAATACATTATTTATTAAACTTTTTGTCACCGATTCATGCTTTATTTAATCTGCATTCAAATTTAAATACCTATGCAGATGATGTAAAGACCTCAAATCGTTCACGCATACGCACACACTCCCATATATACCACACGATATTCATACGCAAACCTCTTCACGCAGACGTATGGATTTCCACCTAACCCAGTTTACAAATCACAAGAGCGAGAGTTGGGGACGGGAGCAAAACGACGCGTTTGTGTGTGCAGTCTGTAACGTGCAAAGAAGGGAGGGAGGGAGGGAGGGCGAGAGAGACAGAGAGAGAGAGAGAGACAGAGAGAGAGAAGCGAATTCAATAATTTCCTTGTGGTAGCCCACAGAAATTGCAGGCCCGAGATTCGACTGTTTATCAAGCTATGATAATAGTACTCGCTCTGTGTAATTATGACCTGGAACATCGCGCAATGATAATGTAATGCACTGGCCCCCGCTAATTTTCATAATTGCTCTCGCTCTGTCTTTACCTCTCTCGACGGTTAACAATGCCAGCGTATAGAGTTCTCTTTTTAGATTGTGACCACGAAAACTTTGCGCGAGAGTTTAATTAAATAAAGTTACTTTAGAAATGCAGCGCATCGTTTAGACTGGAATTGTGCGTGCGTTGAGTGCTCCGCGTAGCTAAGAGAGCGAGAGAGAGAGGGAGAAAGAGAGAGAGGGAGAGATAGAATTTAAATAAAACAACGGAAGAATTTAATTATACGTTAATATACAAGTTTGTGTATGTATGTATACGTGTGCGCGCGGATACATATATAGAGTACGTGTGAGTGTCGAAAGTGATGCCATTACGTATGTGAAACTTGCGGTAAGAAGCTCTCCCGGGCAGAAATTTCATAAGCGGCTCGGAAATGGGGGGAACGCGCGGCGAGACTATTTGTAGCTGGCTGTTTCATTGTGTGTAGCGCATATTATCTGGGATAATTAGTGCTAAAGTTATTTCTAAGACGACGGCGGTACGCCCCTGTAATTTGAACGCAGAGTAGTGCGCGACTTTAATTTCATTGAGCTGTTGCGGCTATACGCGCACGCGCGCTTTACCTCCGCCGGGTGGGAAAAAGTCTTGTTTTCAGCGTGCTGCTTGGAAAATGCTTTCTCCGATCGAAACAGTCTGCGCACTGAATCAGGGAATAATAATGATTCGTGCATTAGCGAACGAGTTGAAAACCCATCGGACTGCTTTTCTTGCAATCGTAACAGATATAAAAATATAATTAGTTCGTTAACGTTGGAAGCTTTGGAGTCTGCGAAACTCAATTAAAAATTAAAAGTTCGCGCCATAATACTAGCAGTCGAAAAATGAAACAATGTCCACTCGCAATTAACGATGAAAATACTCGAGATACGCTTTTTCTGAAAAATAAACTTATCGATCGCTTTGCAAAGTTTGAAACTGCAGTTGTATTCTGCGTTATTCAGTTTTTAAGGCGAACCCCGGCATGTAAACTCGAAACTGTTTACAACGACGAGCGAGCATTTTGTCATTATAAAGCGCAAAGGGAATTGTCTTTTCGTCGCGCTATGCCAATGCGGTGCAAAATTTGAATTTTCACGAAAGCTCGCGCGAGAAGCACTAAAAGAAACGATTTCTCTATCTCGTCTCCATGAGCGAGCGTCCCGCGCGAAGCGTTTCGTTTTCAAACTATATTTTTCCATATTGCGCCGCCGCGAGCCTTTTGTTCGCGCAACCACTTTACGACTCATTTTCCAAGTGCGCGTATATCCTTATGCGCGCACAGCCACGGAGCTCATCGCGCAAATGGCCGTTACGTGTAGCTCAAAAGAAAAAGAAGCAGAGAGTATGGAAAACGAGGAGGGGGAGCCGATAAGAAGCGCGAAATATTCCTCATAAAGCGTCTCGTAAAATCCGGACGAGGAGGCGCAACAGCCCCCCTGTGTCTGAAGAAGGGAAGAGATAAGGAGGGAAGGTTATCCCCGAAGATAGAGCGCGCGCCTGCGCTACTCGCTTTCAATAAAGGGCGAGAGAGCTTGTCCGACCTATGCCGTTCCATTACTACTGGCGCTTCGGGGCCACTATCGAGAGAGACGCTTTCTCTCTATCTCTCTCTCTCCCTCTCGCTACATCCGATGGATTATTAATCAGCCTGGAGATCGAAGTCGGCCATCATCGCTCTACTCGCTTATTGCTTAATGGCTCTGGGGCTGCAGCAACACCTATGCGACGATGATGTTGGTGTGCACTGTCGCCGAGAAAATCGATTCTGCATTTTTCAAGCTCTCTCATTTTTATAAGCGCTCGTATACGTCTCGTCGTTTTTTTTTTTTTTCTTAATGCAAATACGTTCAATCGCGCACACAGGCGCGCGCACGAATACACGTAAACCAGGCGCGTAAAAAAGTGTCATTTTCTCGAGCTTATAAAAGTTTCTCAAGCCCCCCGGAAGAAAGAAGAAGTCGCGTATACGTTAATGCACGCGGAGGTAGTCAATGGAACGAAGTCTGTTCAGAGTCGTGAGTTTCAAATATAAACGAACCAATGAACTCGGCCAGAGCGAGAGAGAGAGAGAGAAGAATAGACTATAAGAGAAGGAAGTTCAGACGACTGAAGTCAAATAGGAGGTCGAGCTCGTTGAGAAACCGCCCCTTCTGGCTACGCGAGCTTTTATTCTTACTCTATACCGAACTTTCACTTTCCCCTTCGCACACTTTGTTTTCCACGATTTTCTTATTCCCCTACCCCCCGCCCCTCCCTCCCTCTCTCCCTTGCTAACAGAGACATTACGTTCTCGCGCATATGTTCTCACGGCGATGTAATGCGATTTTAAGAACATCCACTTGGCAGACGCGTTCGAGGGGGGCTGAAGTCGAGTAGGGCTTGCAGGCGCATTACCGAGAGAGAGAGAGAGAGAGAGAGCCAGGCTCGTGCGCCTGCTGCGGCTGTGCGCCGATGTAACTGAGTCTCACTGTGTAGTAAGCGCACTAATGAATTAGCGTGAGATCGAAGGAAAAGTAATTAAGAATCGGCGAGGCAGTTGGAATACCCACTTCTCGCTCCTCGCTTTGGGGAGGAATTCAATCGTCGACGCGAGTCCCTCATTATCGCGCGGAAAACTCGGGCTTCCCTGCGCTCGGCCTCCTCGTATAATTTTCCGCAGGTGCGAGCGTGAGTCGAGTGCCCAATTTCACGGGACGTTTTTGCTCTGCATTATACATGACTGCGCGTGTGCGCGTCGACGGGAAATCGATATATCTGTTTTGACTCGCGGCTGTCGCCGAAAACACGCGCCGAGGCTGACGCGCGCGTCACCGGATTTTCCAGCTGGCGCTTCCGCGAGCGCGCGCGCGCGCTTTTGAAAGCTTCTTAAATACTCGGCAATTTTCGTTTCCACCTCTGCCGCATTCTCTCAAGACTCGACAAGAGGAAACGGGAGCGTTCCGAGGGCAGAGCAAACTTTTTCTTCTCCATCCGAGTCGCAAGCTCAAAGAGCTTTCCACCTGCCTGTGTCACACCCGGCAAATACGAGGTATTTCTCTTTCGTTTGTCATCGCCGCGCGGCGCACACGCGAGTCAACGAAACAAGCAGGGTATATGTGGGTTTAGAAGTGTAGCGTTTTTTCCTTCTTCAAAAAGCTTTGCAATAGGGAATTCTCGAAACATTGGAGAAATGGCGTAGAAATGGTTTTTGAGGTATTTCAAGGCAAAACAGTGGTTTTGAAATATGTGTATATGCATTTCGGTGTGCTTAGATCTCAGTTTCTGCTCAATGGATTTCAATACTTGAAGGTCGAAGCGAAAGCACATTTCTTTCGTTGTTTCGATTCAAATTCGAAAAGAAATCTCGCTTTCCATTGTATTGCATATTTCTTTCATCATAATTCATAAATGCCAATTTTTTCGTTTCTGTTCGCTGAATTCAAACTCGGACAACTTTATCATTTCTCTTCGTAAAAAGTTCAAAATTAATTTTCCAGTGTAATAAAGTCACCCTTTGAACTTTGCTTTTGAATTTAAATTAAAAATTCAGAATTTTAAGAGAACTATATGAGAAAAAAAATTGTGCAACTAGAGAGGGAAAATAGATTTTTCTAGCGAGGGCGATATTTGAGCTAGAGTGTTAGTCGATGATCGTAATGAAATTTAAACTTGAATAACAAAAAAAAATGTTCTTATACCCTTTGTCTGATATGTTTAACTCATTTTTAATACTCTCCGGAAAGCTGACGCAGATTTATTTCATAGAAATCCTTGTATTTAACATAAATACGTTTATTTCGTGCTCGCCGTGGAACTTTCTTCTCATGAAAAAAACCACTGCTAAGACGCGCAACTTAGTTAATTAGATATTTGGAGCCCGATTTTCGTGTTCTTACTAAATAAAGCATGTTTGAACAGAAAAATTCTCCTTAAAACTCGGAATTGCGAATTTAAATTAAAAAGTAAGTTTTTCTTATATTTCTCTGTGACTCAGAAATACCGTCCCCGAAAACACTGGGTATTAATTTTAAGCTTCTTTCAAGCATAAATAACAATGCGTTATGGAGATTTTTTTAGATTGCCGTTGTTTTCATTGAGTCACAATAAAATTAAATCATCACATAATTATGACATGATTCTTCCATTTTGTCAGTATAAAAATCCCTTCGCCGCCCTGAATATTTATCTTTTTCAATGGAACTGTACGAACCTGAAAATGAGGACTTCTTTCTTTTTCTACCTGCACATTCGCTTTTTGGTCAACTGACAGAAGGTGGGGGACTCCGTAATTTCAGTTCCGCGATACCCAGCTTTCCGCGTCCCGCACTAAAAACACTGTGTCATTAAACGCGCGGGTGTACAAAGCCGCAAAAGCTCAGGCGCAGCGAGGCGCGCAATCAAACTTTTTTTTTCGGCCGCGAGATGAATCAGTTGAAATTGTAACGCGCGCGACGCGAAAGTTATGAAGGCATGAATCAAGCCGGCCGAATTGAATTTCGCCCTGTCCAATCAGCCGACGCATTATGCATTTTCGTATTTGGAGACGCAGAAAGAGTGAGCGGGAGAGAGAGAGAGAAAGAGAGGCAGTAAAGCAGTGAAAAAAGACTAACGAACTAAGCTCGACAAGCTCTCGAAAGCTTCGGATTAAAGGAGGCGAGCACACGAGAGGAGTATTATTGACTGGTCGCGTTTATGATTATAGTGCACTTTTTAACAAGCGGCGACTTAACGAAGAAGATTGAGAACACGCATGCATGTATGTATAAGCTTTGACGGATGTATCAAATTTCCAAATCGGGGTTGCATGTCGTCGCCGCCTCAACGTTACGAGCGCACGTTCTCCCAATAAGTGTGCCGTCGTTGGCAAATCAGAATTAGTCTCTGGATGCTAGAAGTTTGAGGCATTATAACAGAGAAAATTTTAATACACACGTGAGTTGATTTAATTTGACTCGTGCGAGTCCAGATAGCTGCGCCGACGGAGCGCTGTGTGTGTGTGTGTGTGTGTGTGTGGGTGTGTTTGTGTGTTTCGTTTATAATTTATCTGGATTATATAATGCGAGGAAAAAGCGCGAGATTTCCGGTTGGAAAATCGTGGCGACTCTAACTTTTTTTAAACTCCCAACGTTAAATTGTACTTTATTTCTCGAGGAGAGGGGGGAATGTAGGTCAGCAGGACGTAATAAAATTTCCACATCACGAAAGCCTACTTTGATACGTAAGCGCTGTACAGTATTGCCTGCTACATATACGAACGCATCGAGTCGAGTTGTGAAATTAATGCCACTTCTCGCATAATCCATTTCTCGGGTGAATATTGTTCTGTAAAGCCGTTGTTTTTACCGTTCCACGCAAACAGATACGCCAGGGGAGCTCAAGATCGGAAAGAGTTTTCAATTAAAGTGTCGCACAAATCCTCGTTTCAACTATCGCAATCCTGTCGTTGAATAATTGAAATTAGCGTCAATCCAGATTTTTCGCGCGATAAAAGCGCATGATCTCCCGGCTCATTTCTTTTTTCCACTCTGACATATAAGAGGACCCGCGATAATTCGGCGGATTTCGATAATGGCACGTCTCCAGAAATTTTGCACGTGCTTTAAAGTCCGAACAAAAACGAAGGCGTTTCGTGCGTAAAATTGCACTGCGCGGTCAGGACTGCAAATGGAAAATTTTTCTATTTTGAGGATAGGGAGGAGACGCAACCCACTTGCATGTGTAATTTGAGTAAAAAATGTAAGGCGACTTTTTTTAGACCATCGCGAAGAAATAAGGGATATTGCGCTGAAATTATACAGCAGCATGCAGTCGATGGGATTTATTAACTACAGTGAAATTGAAGTCAGTATTTTAATGGGGCGAGTTGATAAGCCAAATTAAATTTGCCGTACTAATGAGCCATTAATGAATCGTTACGAGCATTAAAATATTAGCCCTCGTTTATCTCGGCTGCGAATAAGCTAATATTCGATCGGTGTATCATGGGGATATAGAGCTATTTTTCGTCTTGGTTGAACGAACCCGATGATTAATCACTAAATTTCGATAAAAATTACAAGCCGAGAGAGGATTTGATCATGTATGCCCGAAATCGCTACAGCAGTATTCGAGCTGTTTTAACCTGGCCTGTATGTATCTCAAGTTTTTAAAGAACCTGCACAGAAGAACTCACTTTTCGTCTCAAGAGGGTGTGGTTGCGAAGAGATCCGACGCCGTCGTACCTGCATAGCAATAATGCGATCGATAAAAACGCTTCTCCCATACGAAAGCTCTTGTACACGGATGTACAGAAGCGTTTGCTGCTTCGAGTTTTCGTTGCGTACAAAAGTTTCCATTTATTTTTCTGTAGTGAATACATCCGAAATGGGGTACTGTTACATCGTCGCTTTGCTAAGCTTATTACGAGTTACTTAAGGGGAGGATGGGGTTGAACTCTCGGTAAGAGCTGACGAAAATAAAAGTTGAGCTGCAAGTATTAACGAGCGAGTGCGGATAATAATCGTTTTAAAAAGTTTGCCATATCGAGCTGGCGATTTCCGTATTCGTACTGCCGAAATTTCACGCTAGGAGTGAACTGGCTTTAGTTGGATTTACTAAGTTTGATTATATGATTGTCCGTAAGTTCGTTACACTACCAACTGGCTGTGGATTTCTCTCGCGCTTGGTCTTTGTCCAGATTGTTGGGGACGTTCGTAATAAATGCTACACATATTTCCTTATACATTCGTTCGTTATGTAAGCCTCGATAGGATTAATCAAACGCTTGGAATTTCAAAGCATCTTTACACCTCATTCAATGGGTTATGGATATTTCTATATAATAAGTTGTTGCATCAATGAATTGGTGCAGTTAAGCATTCTCTAAACTAAATTATAATTTATTTGTATATGACTTACTATATGAATATTTAGTTTAAACACAAAATATGTATTGATGCTTTTTATATAGAAATATAAGTATATCTTTTCCCAAAATTTTGTCACCACTGTATGCCTGAAGAATTATTTTTTTCAGATCGGACCATTCATGACCATTCAGTATTGAAGTTTAAGTTCTTTTTTTAGAAATATGCTATTGACGCAAATACTACAAAGAAGTTACAATTTCCGATATATGTTGAGTAATTGAGGGCATATGGGAATTATAACTTTTTATAATTTGATTTTTTGATAATATATGAATATATGGTTTTCTAAAATTAAGATTGATAAATTATTCTTCTCACGCAAAAAATCTCAATTGGACTTTTAATATTTACAAAAAATTTGAAATGCGACAGAATAAATGAATAACCTAATGAATTTATTAACTTTTGATTTTTATTTTTATCAAAATAATGAGCAGAACATTCTAATATATTCAAATGAATCTTAATCGGACTTTCAGTTTTGAAAAAAAAGTTAATGCACCAAGTACGAAAGGAGGAGACTTAGAAGGACATTCCCTTTAAGTAAACACGAAATTTCACTATTACAAAATTTCCTTATAATGACATTAAAATATATATATATATGGCAAAGTAAAAACGCGCTATTAGCTTGAAACCCCATAGTTGAGTTAAAAATAGTGCAGTCTAAAAAATGTATTCAAGTTTATATGCGAAGTATAAAAATGTCCAGTGACTCAGGTGCGATCGCGTGGAAAGTCCAGAGGTATTTTCTACGCGAATTGATCGCGTGCTGCTCCGCGGACCAAGGAGACTGTCAATTGTTGATTCATCGACGATATGTGTTGTATACAGAGAAGCCACTGGCTCGTGACTCATTCATAACGCGGATGAGCTTCAGGACTATTGCAGGTGTCTTTATAAATTGCGCGATACTCAGGTTTGTCATCTCTACGATTTTTTATTTGCAATAAATAATCATGGAAATATTCGTGTTTACAATAAGGGAGCTTACACGCGGAAGGGACATAAAAATTCAAATTTCGCACCACCACTTGGCAGAGGGAAAGCAATTAATTTGCTTGCAAAAACATTGACTGTAGTAAGTAATAAAAACTTTATTTCACTTCGTTATGTAGTTAGCCACCATTTCACGAAGTTTGAAGTTTAATGTAGTGCATCAAAATGTGATCGTGCAATAAATATAAATTGCAGCTGAATTCCACGTAGAAGCGTAAACTGTAAAGGGTGCATTTTTATTATTTGTTGCAAACGAAAATTAGTCATTTTTTCGTTTGGTACATTGAGACGCGAAATTAAAATTTTTATTTGATTTTGAAATTCTCTTGAATAAGGTTAAAGATTCTGGTGTTCGGTAGATATAAAAGTGATCTCGATAATGAAATTTAACTTTCACTTCTTGAAAGGGAAATATTTTTATGCAGGCACTCGAAGCATAAAAAGTTCGTTTGAATAAAAATTTTACACGAATATGCGTGATAACAAAAGCGAGCACACGGGTCTTATTTATGAAATTTCACAGCAACTCTTGTATAGGTTGGCGAGAAATTTACTCGAGGTTCTAAGAAACTCACTGTTAAAATAAATTGAAAATATTCGCAACAAAGCCACGCGTTCGCGCAGACTAAATCAATTTCCACTCTATAATCCCCATCTATCAACCTAAAGTCGCCGTGTATATTTATTTTTTAAACAACTCGATTCGAGCGCTACAAAGTCTCCTGTCCAGCAACGATTCGACGACTCGAAACGGCCTCGTTATAGACATACATATTTCGCAGGAAGTCGGGCGTCTCGTTCGCTCAGCCTCGAGAACGCAATGAAATAAATTCAGCATCTTAATACTGACGCGTGGTCGGCGCGGCAAAGAAATATACACTTATACACACAGACTTTGGAATCCGTTTTCGCTGCGGCTAAAGCCAGATGAATCAGCTTCTATACGACAACGACGACGACGACGGCGACCACGGCAGAGACATCCACGAGGAGATATGGCGCTTAAGTCGAGGGGCGGCTCAGGTCAAAGTCCCATCATCCCGGCATTCCGACGATATTCGATGCGCGCGGCCTGCAACTGCGCGCGTTGGTATGCTGGCATCTGTGTCAAGATCAGCCGGCGAGTTAACCCGGGATTCTCCCTGCCGAGGGATTCGATGTGCCGGTGTCTGGCCTTGTTTTTTCCACATCGCTGTGAAGCCGGTAGGAGGGGGGGGGGGGAGTGATGTGTAACTCATCTGCCTCGAGATCAATTATGGATGATTTATTCGGGCTTTGCTTGCAAGCTCCGATGGCGCTGCTCTAATCTCAAGGTTAGGATTGGATTCGACTTGATCGAGGGTCAGATACACCGTCCATCCTCGAGAAGTCGTAAATTCAAACTTTCTTCTTCTTCTGTGTTTACTTTAATTTGTTTATAAGTTAGGCGATGTTTTCGAAGAATAAAACCTGCGATTTTCGCTTTTACTGCGGGTAATACCGTAGATTCACTTTGAGTCTGGCCGTCAAGGAGGGGCTTTATAATTAGAGTAGATCTACTTTTGGAAAACTGATCATCGATAAGCCCAAATTCTAATTAAGCTGTCGGTACCTGGTAAGACGAAAATTATGAATTGTACGTGGTGGCTTTACATCGTTGTTAACTTTGTAAAGCCGCTTAATATGCATTATTTAAATAAATTGTAGTTAAACTAAAATAAAAACTGGAAATATTCAGTATAAAGTAGTTTTTAAATAAATTTGTAATCTCATAACTGAATTTTGCATAATTTTATCTTTTATATTGTAAAACAAAGTGTATATGAAAGCATTGCACGATTAAGATGACGAGGGCTTTTTTTGAGCTCTTGCGAAACCGAGTTTCCTCATTGGAAAACAAAGCGCCGAGTCTGATCAGTTCCCGACAGTTTCTACTGTCTCCGTTCCGATTACGTAACTCTCTGTGCGACATAACGCGCGAGCGTATGCGTCTAGTTTATTCAAGGAATTCGATCGACTTGCTGTAAAAACCTTGGAAATTGGCGGAATCATTAAAAAAAAATCAGTCAAGAAAAACAACGCGAAAATTCTCACGATCTCTTCCCATTTCTGTCTCTCTCTTTCTCTCTTTCTCTCCCTCCCAGCCCCTCTCTCTATTTCTCTCTCTCTTTTCCGATCGCTGGCAGCGAAAGTCTCGCGGTCGCGGTTAAAAATATATACGCGGCCGCCTCTCTCTCTCTCTCTCTCTCTCTCTCTCTCTCTCTCTCTCTCTCTCTCTCTCTCTCTCGGCTTCGGAATCCCCCTTCCGTTTTTTGACGCTCGATCGCGCGCGACCTTTCGGAGCTTGGAATTTTATCGATTGAAATTTATGTGTGTGTGTGTGTGCGTGTGTGTGCGCTCACTCCCCGGAATTTCGAGGGGATCTTTATTACAGGAGAGACTGGACTCTCGTCTTTTTTCCTGTGAGTCGACGCTTTTATGAGTGGCCTCTTCCTCGGGTGAGTAATAAAGCGAGCGAGCTTTATTTGCGAGACATTGTGGAAGTTGGACAAACAGGATGCGCTGATCGAATTTTTGAGAAATTCGTCGATTTTATTTATATACCTTCCGAGCGAACTTTTGCGCGAAGCACAGTGTATATCTTCGGATATGTGTGTATACAATATATATACATACATACGTGCGCTTGTGCTGCCTCGACGTTAGACGCTTACTTTCAGCTATGGAGCTTCGCACGGGAAAACTTGGCCGACTCGCGGCAAGTTTCGCTAACGTTATTGCATACGGACTTTTTGCAAGAAGCAAGAGCGGCTCCGGCGTTGACGCGAGTTTTACGGGCTCGCGGGAGAATTCAATTTGCTTGCGTTGAAAGCGCCCAGACAGTTGAAAAATTGAGAAATTCCTCTATTTGTACGAATTATACGCGCGCGTATCAGTTCCCTCCCCCCCCCCCCCCTTCCTTTGAATTTCAAGCGGTAATAGATTGCGCGACGATCAATCGTTATTCAATATGCCCCATAAAGCCAAGCTCCTACACATATATCCACATATATACGCATACATGTGCGTACAGAGACACACTCGGCAAACGCAATTCTAACTCTGTAGAATATACAGCGACAGGAGAATCCGAAACTCGCGCGCATCGAGTCTTCGCAGAGCGATCGAAGCTGCGCAAACGAACAAGTTTTTCTATTCCAGGCTGCCGATCGACACTCGACACATGTATATATACGACAACGGTATCCTTTACTCCTGTCACGAAACCCTGGGGCTCTTTGTGTCTCTCGAGCGCGAAATACCGGTCGTATATTGTTCGTACAGTCCCCCGATATACCTACGTATATATAGGCCCGGCAGCGATGCTTAAATTTCTCCGGAGCTTTTCGTCCGCTTTTGTTTGAACGGGGGATAAAGAATCGGGGGAGGAGGGGGGGGGCTGAAACTAGCGGGCCAGTCTCAAAGGATTAACGTATTAACGGGTCGACTTGCCGATGAGGCCATTTGCCATTTAAATGTGACTCCGGAGAGACGGCTGCAGCCGCGGCCGAAGCGTGATTGCACGCGCGCACAAAGAGGAGAACTGCATTACAAATTTCATTCGCCAGCTGATCTATATATATATATATATATATACGTTTTCCAAATATCCTATATACTGCCCGCATCTATTTTACATTTTTCGCTTTTAAATTATCACGTGCGACACTCGATCACTGAACTTTTCCCCGTATAATTCGAACTTTTTTCGTTGAGCCTGTTGCCGTATACGCAAATTTGAACTCCAAAATCTCAATATCAATACCAGGAACAGCGTAGCTATGAATAGCACCAATTCAGCGATTACGATATATATATATATATATGCGCCCCGCGCACTTGTAAGTTTCCGCGCGAAATTGTAATTCCAAGCGCGCAGAGCATCGACACTTGAAAAGTAAATGAATAACTTAAGGCTAGACAATCGAGCGTCTGGCGCTGCTTAACCAATTGAAACCGTTAAGCGGTGCAGTGTACTCTTGCGCTCGACGTACAGAGGTGCGCAATAACAAGGTCGATCCGGTCAATTGCGATCGATCGATCGCGCGCAAACTTGCAAAAACTTGTAAATAAAAAAGCGGCGCTACGCGGCATTTACGTTGCACAGGTATGCTCGAAAGGCTGATCGTCGGCGGGAATCGTTCCGATGCATCGAGCGCATTGCGTGGAGATGAAATCGTGCTTAAGAACTTACCGAAAGAGATGAGGCCGCTGTTGAGCATGGAGAGCTTGATCTGGCTGGGTATGGAGGCGAGGCTGTGCCCGGGATTCATGTGGCGCTTCCGGGGCGGTTTCTCGGGGGCCCGGGGGGCGCTGCGGCTCCTGTGGTGGTGATGATGCTTCCTGTGAGAGTGCGTGTGCGAGCTGCCTCCCGTGGAGGTCGCGAGGGTCCGATCGGAGCCCGCGCTGCTGAGATTCGTCAGATCGCCACCCGCCGACTGGGCGCGCAACATCGACGACGACATCTGCAACGCATAAGGAGAAAGCGCACAGGGCTTCGGTCAGGCATCTGCTGTACTGCCGCGTTTTATGTAATAAGTATACACAGAGAGAGAGAGAGAGAGGGGGGGGAGGGGAAGAGATAAAGAGTTACACGCCGAGAGCGCGCGCGTGTTTGCGCGGAAGAGGATTAATCGCTGATGGCTTAAAAATGAAATTGCCGCGTATCGATCGCTGCCCCGCGGAATTGCCAGTTTCCATTAAGCTTATGACTTTTTTACGGGCCGCCGTGCGTGCGCGCGGCTTAAAACTCTCCTAAGTGAATTCGGACATTAAGGATATGTAGATTGTACGCTGTGTATATACTATACAGTGTATATAATATAAGAGAGAGAGAGCTGATTCGCGAAATCTTCCGGCGACAGCTGCGTGCACGTGTGACAATATACACGTACAGAGAGTGTACTGCGAGCGATGTAATAATGCTGCGCCGGAGTTACTTACTCGGGGCGGCCGAGCCGTGAGCGAGAGCCTCTCTTAAAGCTCTGCAGCGGCGCGCCGCGTGTCATTGTGTGGACGGAGCTTGCGGAATGTCTAAAACGAGGAGAGCTTCGATTCTCTCTCGCCGCTTGAGAATAGCGCCGAAAGCCCGAGCCAGCTGGCATCTGACCGGCGCAAAAAGCCGAAGCTGCCGCCGCGAGCAGTGTATATTAAACGCATCCGTCTCCTTCTCTCGCTCGCTCGCTCTTATGCGTATTAGCCTCGAGAGCCGCTGGTGCGATAACCTTTTCCTCGTCTTCTTCTTGCCTCTTGCCTCTGCTTTTTCTTCGTCTTCATCTACATGCCACTTCTCGGTTCTCTCCTCGAGGGCCGTTCGTCATCCGCGGAATTCCTCGCGGCGGCGGCGCGCGACGATGATGATCATGTATATAGAGCCTCGAGAGGGAGAGAGAGAGTGTGCGCGCGCGCGTGTGTGTACAGCAGTGACAAATTGCTCGGCCGCGGATGATTTTGTAAATATTTATGGTGCGAGATATTTCCTTGACGAGGCTGGCCGGCGCGCGATACGCGCGAAACAGGGTCAGGCGAGTTCAGTGCTTCGACGAGCCGTATATAAATACGAATTCGTAACCTCGTATTTGCGTTACGAGTATTATGGGGAAGCTGTCATTATGTGCGCGAATAAGTCCCAGATTAACAGCGTGACTTCGGCAGCGCTTTGTTTTTTACTTGTACTTTTGAGGTCGTGATGCGCTCGTCCGCGCTTCCGCGTGTTGCTGAATTCGAGAAACGTAAACGTCTTCTTTGTAAAGAGGTTTTTTAAGAAGTTGCGGTGCGTCAGCGGACTAAATAAAATTTTATTGGGTCAACGTGGAATAGTGGAATTTTCATTCATGCCCATGGGAATGATGAAATCGGACTCGAATGTTATAATTTATAGGTTTGAATTAACCAATCTCTTTCAAGCAGATATATAACTGCGCGCGCGCGTAAATTCCTAAGCACAAAGAATAAAAATTGAGGAAACGCACGAGAGCAAGAAAACCCAAAGCGCCTTTGATGTTGCAACTACATGTGGAGTAAACTTCATTCGAGAATGCAAATTGACGCATTGAGCGGAAGTACAAACGCGAAACGACTGTATATATATGTATGTACCTCGCAAGAACGAGAGATAGTTCGCAGCAGACTCGGAACCGTGCTAAATTCACTGATAGAAATTGTACTGCTACGTGTATAACGAGACTGCAGAACACGGAAAATCTCGAACGCAAGCTCGCCGAGCCACTAGCTTTAGTGTACGCCTAATGCATTATGGCTCTAAATCTGCGAAAAGGAGTGTACTGCAGATCCGCAAAACCGAGGTCTCGCGCTATACGCTGAATTCCGCAAACATTTCGAGTAGCTGCTCGCGGCGTACTTACTTAAATGTTTGTCTTTCCGCGTCGAGCCGCACGCAGAGAACGGCATCATTTTTCGCGAGAATCGCTCCTACAAGGGGAGAGAGCGAGAGCCAGACGGAAAGAAAGAAATACAGAAATCGTCGTTTCAGCGGATGGATCTCATTAAACGGGGTAATCCCCGGATCCGAGACTGATATTTCGCTATTCCCTTTGAGACGACGAGGTCGCTGAGGGGTGGCTTAGTGTGCCCTTAAGTCGGAAAACGAGGCTTATGGCGAAAGCACGCCTTTCAAACTGTCGCTGTATACCTCTGCTTCTTCAGGGGCTTATTCATGGAGAAGCTCGATTATTTAGTCCGTGTAAAATGTATTTCTTAATTAGCGAGGCCGCCAGCGAGCGGGGACGAAGGTCTGTTTCAGGGCAGGTCAGGTGAAAATTCAAATTTCCCGCCGTACTTCGGCAGATGAAAGAATAATTGATTCGCTTGTACAATGCGTATATTTTTTCTGCTACATCACGGCGCGAAATCGGAATTTAAGTACAAGTTATGTGAATAATGCATCTCACGGTGATGCTGTAACGATGTAATTTAATAAACAATGCAAGCTCGTTAGGGCACGAATGCCGGTATAGTTTAAACTAAAGTAAGACCAGAAACCATTGCCAATTTGTTAATACGCTCAACGTAACCTCAGAAAATGAAATATTCGAAAGTTACGGGAACAAACTTTTTACAGTGCATTTTTTACATCGTGATTATACTCTCGCGCTTGTGCGCGGTGAATCATAATTTTTGTTTCAAAAATATTGCGCGCGCAAGACGCGTAGAAAGATGTTAATTTGCAAAGGAAAAAATGCGCTTGTACTTATTTTCTGTTTCACACTGGGCGAATTGAGCGAGCTACCCTTAACTCTGATGCTTTGATTTTCGAGTCGCTCAAGCGAAAAAGAGCTACTGTATACCAGTCAGGTGCGCGCCCGAGATCTTTTTTGCAAATCGCCTAGAGAAAGCGAAAAAGAGAGTGAGTAGCGCGCACTTTTTGCGCTGCAAAAGCCTTCAAAGCTCGAGCATTTGACTCCATTATGCCGATGACGTGGATCTTTAAGGCCGACGGTGTACAGAGGGACGATGAGCAGGAAACGAAATTTGTCGCCGCGGTTGGATGAAAAAGTTGCTGCGGCTTTCAAAGAGTCTACCTCGTGCGAAAGCTTGTACGAAATTTTACGTCGCGGCACGTGCTTAGCAAAGTGTTTTTTAAATTTCTTAATCGGTTATTTTTTTATATAATGTGCACACTGTGGTCGATCGAGTGTCTGCTGGATTCTTCTTTTTTTTGCAAAATGTATTGATCCATTTCTAGACATAAAGAAACACAATGCTGAATTCGAGAAGACTACATCTAAATAAGCTTGCTACAAATTATAATTATGTACAAAATCCATTATTCTTCTCTATTTTTATAAAAATCAATAATTAAGAAATACAACAGAAATTGTTTTCAAAAATAAAGCAGGATTACAAATTTTGATGCCGTATAGAGATCCGCGGTAAACATTAATGGATTTTTCACTGTCCATAAGATTGAAGATAGATAAATGGTTTGAGAGCTCTGATTTTTTTCGAAATATTTCAAAAGCCCTTTATTGCACGTACGAATACAGGGATTATAAAACGTGTTTTACATGTAGAAACTCAATTTTTCACTTTCGCTAAGCGTTTTTTCACGTGCATTCCGTTATAAACTATAATTTGAAATCCATTCCTAGTGTACCTATTATACATGGGTTCAAACGTAAGCTCAACAGATTCAACTCAAACGTCGCAGTGTCCAATTATATAAAAAATTATTCAGAATGCAATTCATTCTGATTGAAAATTTTTCAGATTATAGCGTCAGGTCCTCTCGATCTGCCGATCAATCTCCATCAAAACTTCGCGAAGCGCGACGCCTCGGGAAATTTTCGCGATTCCCCCGAAAATTCCGACATTCCGCGGCGAAAGCCTTGATCTTCGCCGATTTCTCAAACGCCATGGCGAATTCGCCTTTCGCGGCCTAATGCACATATAAGCGCGCGATGTAAAGCGCGCGCGCGCGCGCGCTCGGCGAAGGCAAAAAATAGAAAATCCCGCGCGTGTGCAGTGTCTTAACCTTTGATGCGCGAGTCAAGGCGAGGAGATTTCCCGCGTCAAGGTCCGAGAGCTTCTCGGACGCCGAGAGAGCGGGAAAGCGTTATTTTTAAATGCGTTTTGTAAGAGCCAGATATCGCGCGGCGTCACGGCCTCGCGCACGATATATGCCCGCGACGAGCCGCGCCGCATCTTCGTTTTTCCGCTCGGCTCCTATATATATATGTGCGCCGAGCGAGCTTTCGCCGATACGTCTGTCCGCGCCGTTGGTCGAGCTTTTATTTGTTTGTTTATCGCCTCGGTATTTTAATGACGATTCTTTTTGCTCGATCGATCGGGCGCGATTGCGCCAATCTGCGCAGTGCGACCGCAGTCCGCGTTTAAACTCGTGAATATTTCTGCTCGCGGATTCGATGAGTATAAGAGCCAAGCCGCTTCTCGCGCCTGCGGAAACCGCTGAAATTCAGATTCAATGCCTCGTGTAATGCGCGAGTGTATATGAATGCAAGGTTTGGTTAGCCGCGCATGATTTCTTTTACGAAAAATGCTTCGTATGTGGAGGACCCTTGCAAGTATCCGAACTAAAATTTTAAACTATACGTAAAATATTGTTAGATAACTCTGACATTGAGACTTTTCGCAATTTTCTTTTCACATTTAATGTAGCGAATAAATATTAATTGCCTCCATTTATCTGCGAAATTGTTAAAATCGAATTTTCGGATCTTCCTGAGGGTAGATTATGCGCGCAATTTCCATTTTATTGGCGCTTATTCAGATTTCACTTTTCAGGGAAAGCGCAATTTGAGATACGCTTCTCTCGAATTTGTATTATGCAAGCCTAATATTTATTACAGTGAAACGCATCGATGCGATAGATTTCACAAAAAATTTTATATTTTGGATTTAACAAGTTACTTTCAATTGCGAAAGGATTGAACTCTTTGCCAATTGTTCGCAAAATAGGAATTTTTTCGTTATTTACGTTCCCAATCCATTTACTCTTCTAATACATTATCTTAAGATGTTGCACTTCATACAAATCATGCACAGGTATATATTGCTCCGAATTCCGATCACGTTTTCACCCCAAATTCAAAGCACATGTAAATGAAAAGAAAGCTCGCAGTCTTAGCGAGGAAGTTAACCACCGATAACACAGTCTCGTTCGCAGTCTTCTAACTTCTTTTACCCTCGTTCTTAATTGACGCGAGGGAGTGTACACACTGCCTCTCCCGAAGAGCGCGATTGCACGGGAGAAAGAGAGAGACATCAGAGAAATAGAAGTAGAAGTAGACGTAGAATTAGATAGAGAGGCAGAGAGAGATGCACAACAGGAAGGCGACTCCTCCCCCTCAACAACAACAATGATCCCACGAAAATATATAATCGCAGCGCGGGAAATGCGCATCGCGTCGCGTCGCTGTGTACACATTTGTTTCTCCGCCCTTTTGCCGGAATTCCTGCGGAAATTCATTACTATTCACCCTGGCGCAGGATTTCGTTGAGCCGAACGAGCTATAGATAGCGCCGGAATGCGAGCGGAATTAAGGGCGCGACTCGAGAATCAACCCTTTGGTAACTCCGATCCCTCGCGCGCGGCCTCCATCGGCCTTTGGCGGCGCCTCGCGCACGTGCTTCGGAATTTCCCCGAGATCCGCCGTTATATATATGTATACGGCTATATGTTTGTTTGCGCTGCCTGATTTCCTGCGGATTGTCTTACGGATTTTCTCTGACGCGACTCGATCGATCTAACGCGCGCATAATCCGTCCATTGCGTTGTATACATATATATATACGAATGGAATTGCCCGTTAGGAGCTGGAGCGTGTGTATAATTAGACGAATTCTGATTGGCCGAAATGTATGGGACGAATAATGTGCGTACAGTTAGTATCGCATGTTAGATATGCGGGTTTATTCCTGCTATAACAGTGAATGGAATCCATCAATTAAACCATATCGATACATTGCTTCATTAGTTTTAAATTGTTTTTAGATATTAGGAAACTTTTCTTAGCTGCTAAATCGTACTTCCAACTTTCGATATTTCAAAGGTATGGATGAAAACGTAAAAGACATAGTTGACCCTGTTTTCACCAGAAATTGATATTTACATGATATGGTAACCAAAATCGAATTCATGTGGCTTTCGAAATTCAAAACAAGCTTTTGACCTGTTTTCAAGACCTCAGGTCCGGTTGGTTGGTCTGAAAGTTGATGAATGAATTAGTGAGTGTATCGGACATCATCCCTTTACAGATGTGTAGATAATAATCTTGTAGTTATAACTAGTGTTAATATTCAAGAGTCACATATACGGCAAGCTGGTCATTACTGAACTATGTGTACTTGAAATACGCCGGATACTGCGGGTGTGGCATTAATCACCCTGTCCCCCTTCCCTTCTCCCTACTACCCCCCTAGAAAGTTCTTCAACAATTTGTCGCGTTCATTAGGATGACACAGTAGTTTATAATGAACATTAGCTGCGCTATGCAATTGACCAAAATATATCGCAGGAAATGTACGTTTTGATAGAATATAATATGAGCAGAATTTTCAGAAATGCGTGCAAGCGATAGCATTGTCAATGAAAATTCGCTCGATATATACAAACATTACAATTTTTAATTTAAAGCTTTCGATTATTATTTTCATAAGCATTTATATAAATGATATCGCGTAGCAACAACAGTTTGCAGTAATAAACGAGCACGAAAAAAATTAAAGTTGAAATAAGAGACGTGGTTGAAAGCTCGGAAAGATTTCAAGCCCGCAATGATGAATAGACACATTTTTCTCGTTTCTCTATTAGAAAAGCGCGGCCACGAGGCGTCGAAATAATGGAAGATATCAACCCTTTGACGCGCTGGACAAATTGCTTCTTAGAGTTGTGAGAAACGTAATAAGAAAGTTTTTTCGCCGCACGTTTCAGTGATTGCTTTTCCTTTACGAGGTAGACTAAATTTCCTGGAGCAATTGAAAAATGAAAAAGCCCTTTGCTCTTTAAAAAAAAACTGCTAACAAACTGAATGAGCAGAATTAGTATACGTACTTTCTAAAAGAGATTTTTTATTTTTTTATAATACTCTCAACTTTGTTTTGAGTGTACCTATATATATATATATATATATCTCTTTGAATAGCCGCCGGAAAGATACTTATAAATCATATCAAAAGTTAAGTTAGTTTATGTTTTTCTGTCAAGTAAGTACTTTAAATTAAGAATGTAGAAATAGCAGTTGTCAAATAGAATTATTATCAAATATTTTTACATGAGTTTCTAATTATTTTACACGAAAATGTAATCATTTTCAAGTTGGGACATATACCTAAGATGCCTGCGAAGCTTGAACTCATTACATGCATCCGTTCAAGAGCAGCAATAGGGAAGGAACGTTCATTTAAATACATTCATATACGTTTAAATTTATAAAAAAAAATTTTATTACGACTTCCAAAATCCCCAATGCATCAAAGTTCACTTCCGATCCCAAAATTCTTCTTTTCGAAATCCTTTCTCTTTCTGCTTGAAAGCAAAAACGACAACGCAAGTATATACTGCCTCATATTTCTCTCAACCTATCCATATGTACTATATACGTACAAGGCACAGAAGCTCTCGCGGCTGACGGTTACCGATATCGAAAAAAAAGTTGCCGCCAGAGAACATCGAGAGTAGATACGATGTGTACGGAGGCGTCATCCTTTCGAGCTGACGAAGGCACTTATCTTTTCGGCTGACGCGCGCTGCACGAGAGTCGAGAAGAGAGTATACTCATTATCGTCGGCCCGAATCGCATTCGCCTCTCGGAGAAGAGAGAGAGAGAGAGAGAGAGAGAGAGAAAATTTTCGAGTGCACGCGCGACCTGTATCGGGCTGAGGAGGAAAAATTTTTCACGAGATGAAATCGTCGCTCAAAGCGCTACCTCGCTCTTTGCCATGCAAATTTAACTGTTCGCGCTGTTTTTTTCTCTCTCCCCCCCCCCTCTCTCTCTCTCTCTCTCTCTCTCTTCCAGTCAGTTGTAATTGAGCAATTTTCATTGTCTCGGTGAGAGGAGAACGAATTTTTCAATTCTATTAAGATGCATCTTCGCCGTTTCTACGAGAAGTGAATGAACTCGGAAACGAGGTGTGCTTTCTTTCAAACTCTTTTTCATCTAATGACATTTTAACATTTTTCATTGCATTTCGTTTCCATTTTCAAACGACATCCTCGGTGCAAATGGAAAATGCATGCACGCGTAACCAAATTTTTAAGCAGTTCTACATCAGTTTGTATACTTTCAAAAATACATTGTTAAAATTCTTTAAGTTTTAGTGATACATAAGTTTTAAGAAATGAAGAATCTATGCATCTCTTCGAGCTAAACTGTACTTTATTAAGCCAACGTTTCGAGCCTTACTATAGGCTCCTCTTTAGGGCTAATGAAAAAATACAAAATCACTGAAACCATCGGAACTAAACCAAAAGCCACCGCTACGCTTTTAGTGATACAGTAAGAATATATATAGAGCGTATCCAAATATAAAAGAAAAATTTTCATTTTGCTAGTAATACTCGACCGAAAATTGCTGAAATCAATCACATTAGTTATCTAACGCCAATTTCAAACACAGGATTTACTATCTATTTTTATGTCCTAATAGTTTATTACCCGACCAATTTTAGCTTAAACTTGTCATTTGGGTATAGTAATTTAATTATCCTATCAAATAATTAATGTACCACTTAAAGCCCACTTATAACCCTATATGTAACTACTTATAACTACTTTTTTCTTTTGTTCTGAACTACTACTTTCATTCTTAGCGCATAACCCAGATAATTGACCTATAGAGATGAAAACATTTAAACTTTAAAAATGCTGCTAAGTATGGAACTGTTCAAGGCGTATTATTTTAGGTATAAAATGACAATGTTGAAGAATCACAATATGTAAACAGATTCATCCGAAATAATTTTACTGCATACATATTCATATAAAACGGCTAATAGCACATGGATCTATAATTTTCGTATATTTGTGTGTATATATATATATATATATATATATAATTAAAATTATTTAAAAACCTTTTGTTTAAAAAAATATATTAAAATTGTATATAAATATACAAAAATTTAGATATTCATTCAAAACATTTTCTGTATTTGCATGTTTTTTTACAAATGTACATACGTAATTAAATTTTTATCGAGAGTTGCCATTTGAAAGGTGAAGTAACCTACCATTTCCATTCATAAATATGTACAGTATTGGAAACAAATTGTAAAAAACATGAATAATTAACGTTATCACATTGATTGGGAGTCTGCCCTGGTAAGCAAACCACTTAAAATTTTGCTTATTTAAAAGTCTCGAAAAAATTATCCAAAACAGGCTGCAGCTTATTAAAAAATGAAGTCTTAAAGTTATAATACGGATGTAAACCTTGTTCACTTATTACAAACGGAAGTCGATTCCGTATTATCTAACCCGCAATAACAGTATTTCAGAATGGCGTTGTAAACAAGCCATATCCCAAGAGTAATTCTCGTCCTTGACTTGAAAACATTCAAAAACCGTTGGCGTGTCACTCGGAAAGAATCTCATCTCGGGTGTCATTCTCCCTTCTCCCGGAAATCCTATACAGGCGTTATTTTTGACCCTTGACTTCCTCTGCATGACAAGAAGACTCCGCGTGTTTTATTTCATCATTAAGCTCTCTTTCTCCCCCTCCGGTCCACGTGGCTATTCGAGGTCAGAGAAGGAAAGAGAATACACACATCGGACCGATAAACCTTTCCCGTGTTTATCTTTGCGTGACGAACGAGCCTCCGGATCTTCGGAGGAGGATAAAAGCCGCGGAAAGCCCGAACTCGTAAATCTTGGGATTTTAGCGGGGCTTTTGCATTAATCGTCGGCTGTATTTTTGAGAAACTTTACGTTAGTCGAGTTTAGGGAGAGAGATTTTTTTTAAGTGTTTGTTAAACAAACATTGCGATAAAACACTGCGAGTTGTATAGATAAAGAAATCCAGTTTGAAGAATAGCTTTCTGAAATAAACAAGGAAATGCGAATAAGTGTACGAAATTTCAAAGAGTCGGTCAAATATTGGAAATTTTAATTATTCACAATTTTTCAATATATTTAACTATATTTGAATTTGAATTTTCTGAAAAAATTGTTTTAATCCGATTAGAGAAATCATGGTGTTTGTCGGATTTATCCGATTTTCAAATCAATATTTAAGTAAAATACAAAATTATTAGACGAGGAAATTGTGCCGACTCAAAAATTTCGAAAACGTAACGAAATTCAATATCAAATAGCAAAATTAGAACTTCAAAAAAGGACTTCTATAATTCAATTTGAAAATTTTCCCTTCAGTTTTGAAAAAGCAAAAGTAAACAACAAGAATTTGTTTTCTTCAGCTGTGCTTATCCATTAATTCAACTTCCAAATGAGCTCTTGCGAAAACCGAAAATCCGCTCTGAACATCCGAAAAAAGTTGAGATGGAATAAGGTCTCGATTTTAATCCGATTACATTATTTCCCAGCCGAAAGCACGCAGACAGTAAGCAAACTGAAATCTCAAACAAGGCGCACTGAAAGCCAGCGAGATTCCCCCTTAATATGTGAACTTTATCAACTCTAATTACTGAACCTCCAAATACATCCTCAAAATTCGCTGCCTCGAATTGCTTGCGTAGAATTTGTAAAAGTTAAAAAAAAAAAGAAAAAAGCTGCCCCCCCCCTCCAAAAAAAAGTAAACAGTTGGTTCGTCTGCCGCTCGTAAATTCCAGAATTACGAGCTTTTTGCAAGCTCCGTTGAGTTAATGCTCCTATAGTACGCAGTCTTATCGTCGATCTCAGCCTTTGTCAGTGTAAACGCTTTTTTACGTTTCGAAATATTCGCTCGACGGTTAACGATCACGCGCTCGCTCAAGCGCGATCATAAACCCAATCGGCATTGAGTTTCGTTCGCCCGTTAATTCTTAATGAGCGCGTCGGAAGCAGAATAGGCGAAAACAAAAGTGGAGATGAGATCGATACTCGTTATGCAATGTCTCAACCGCCACACGGTGTATCTCTTTTTCGAACTCTCTGCGCGAAACTTTGTCTTTACTGCAACTGCGCGTTACTGTGTTCTCGAATTTCCTCATTTTTCACGTTTTCAGGTTAATTATTGTTTGGTCGTAATGTTTTTTTGTCCGTTATAATATTTATTTTAAATTAGATTTAAATCGTCGTTTCACTGTTTAAATCAAAGTAAAAGGATTAATGTATGTAGATAATTATAATATAGCGCTTATTGTTTCATTAAGCTATCGGGTGTATATGAAATTGTATGTACTCCAGTCAACTTTTATCTTATTTATTGTGTTTCACATTATGTGTTACTCGCATTTGAGAAATGCTAGCCTCAAAACTTTAGTAAACATTAAGCGTAATTATTGTATTATAAATATACTTGCACCAATCTTTATTTTGTCTTGTAAAATAATATAGACTTTTATTCAATTCTTCTGTATTATAAATAATATTGCATGAATGGATGCAATCAAGTTCCAATATTTAACTATAATAATGACTTTCTATGAATCAATCGTAATAAGCTTTTATGCATCCATGGACAAACCAATCTAAATTTCAGCTTTCATTTTCCGTCATCACCTTTTTTTAATGAGGAAAAATAATGACGAAACAAACTAAAGAAAAAACCTCCCTATATAAAAAAAGCTTTCAAAGAGCTTTTTTCCCTGATAAAATATCGTTTGGTAAAACTGTACTTTGTCTTGTGCTCGGTCTGAATATTTGGTGCACAGTATGAAATAGTTAGCTTCTCCAAAGAGTTTTTTCTTCGAAAACAAAGGTTATCACGAATGACGCAGAAAGGAGACATCAGCTCTTTGTCTGATCCTTGAAAAATTCGAGATGCAGAGAGACTGATTTTTCTTGATTATGCACTATTCGATTCTGTTTTTTATAAGGATGAGAGAAAATGTTCATCAGAGAAAATTTTATATTTTATTTTTCTCTAATGGATTTTTTTTTCAATAAATGCATTGCGACTGTATAGTAGTGCAGAGTATATCGTTAATTTACCCCTTTTTCGCTGAGGATACAGCGAGAAAGTTAAAGAAAAAAAAATGTTAATGCCTTGAGAGAATTTTATTTTTTTAACGCGAAAATATAATACATTCCCTGAGGAAAGTAACGTTTTTTCTACTTTAAAGGAATCTCAGGGCCAATTAAAAATTCAAATTTCATGCTACAGTGTAGTAAGTAAAAAACTCAATTTTTTTACGATGTACAATAAAAACGAAATTACGAAAAATCAAAAGATTTTTAGTAGTATTATATAGTTACCCTAGGTTATTTATGAAATTTGAGACTTATATATAAATATTTCGTGAAATATAGTATTTAAATAATTTATCCTAAAATTATGTAATTGAAATACTATTCGTCCAAATGTTTAAGGAGTAACTTCAAACTTAGAAAAGACACTATTAGATAATTTCGTAACGAAGAGCAATTCCGTCATATATGTCTAATTATATCGTAATTTTATTTATATATTTTTTTAAAGTAAATTAGCTATATTCTGGCGCGAAATTCGAATTTTTCATTTACTACTAGACTACCGTAACATCTTTAGACTTTAATAAAGTTAGGACTAATACTTATTCATGGCGCATTAATTTTATCATTTCATTAGTTATTGATATCTACTTAAAAAAAAAATTTAAATAAAATTATAATAATAAACTTGTAATACGATTTATATAAAAAATATTTATACATAATTGTTTTATATAATACTTTGTGTTATTTACTACAACGCCGAAATAAATCATCGTAACGTCAAGTTTTGGAATATTATGTAACTAAAACAGCGATCAAAACAAACCCCTCAGCGGTAATTAGATTCAATCCCGAGAAAATCTGCCAACGTATAAAGCAGGCAATCTGTATACACGTCTCGCACAATCAGTCCAGCTCCACAATAGCATTTTTTCTCTCGCGCGGAAGCTCATGCATATAGCTTGATAAAAGAAATTTCTCTCGGCGCGTCTGTTGGCAATTGGCAAGCTCAGCAGCGCATCAGCGACAAACCCGAGTTTCCTCTGCCAATTTTCCGCTGACGTTAATCGTTAATCACTCGCTATTGTCTTTCGTCGGCAGGCTTTGCTCTGCACTCGTCGTCATTGGCTCACTTCCGGTTGATCAACCGCCCGCTTCATTGAGAAGCATATAGCGGTCGCGGGGAGGAGAAAGCTTTTCTTCGATCCGCCGCTTCTTTTCCCCGCGCAACGATGCGCGGCGAATAATTTACTTCACGCGTACAAGCATGACGACTGCGGGGAGACGATGGAATTTCGGTAATTCGGTTATAAATCTAAAGCGCGAGCTTCGTGGCGCTGGCGCGGCTTTTGCGAAATTAATCACTGGATTAGCGACAGTGGATAACGGTATTTCACTCGATAACCGGCGGGGCGGGAGGGGCGATGTGCCATGAGAAAGCGCGGCTTTAACCAAAAGAAATTCATTCGTAAATCATTAAGCTTTAATTTTCTCCCTTCGAGTCAGGGGCTTTTGTAGACTAGTCATAAAAGCCAGATTAGTTTCTCCCTCTCGACCGCTCTCTTATCCGCATCGTTCTTGTTTTCATTAAGCAGCTTCTATGCAGTGTAGATGGAAACGCTGCCCGGACGAATCTAAAATTTCGTACACCGATTTGTAAGAATCTGACTCGAAAAGCATCTGCGTACATTTTTTAGAAGGCTAAATCCGTATTTCGATGTTTGACGACATATTTGCTAAGCGCGTACGTTAAATCCCGTTGAACTCGAATCATTAATTCATAATTAAAATCCATCGTCGTTAATTCATAGCTTTGCGCTTTGATCGGGATTTTAGTACGAATGATTAGAAAAATAAATTGTTTTTTAATTTAGGGAATACTCAAATGTTCACTTTCGCTACACGTTTCCAGCTAAACGAATTCGAATGAACAAATTGTTCACTGAATAAGTAGATAAAAACCGAATAGTATTTTGAAAGTGTTCACCACCCACGAGCCGGACGACAACGCTCCATCTTTTTCGTACATCGGCTTGAAATCTCTCGCTTTATATGAGCCTGAAATAGGCTATATACGTATACACACATACAAACTATAGCGCGAAAATATCGACAAAAGAGACACTGACCTATGCGAGTCAACAAAGCGGGAGTAAAGGGCAAATACAGGCTGTGCGCGTCGCCGTAAACAATATCGGCTCGACAGCCCCCCCCCCCCCTCATATCTCATCGGAAAAAAGAAAAGCTCTCGCGGTGATTAACTCGTCGAACGAGTCTCTCTCTCTCTCACTTGCACTAAAGTGACTGGTTATTTCACGCTCGATCGTCAATGCCTACACGCAAGTGTATTGTACCTAAATTGAAAGCTGCAATACTGACTAAGTGCAGCAATTTTCGCAAGAGCGTCCCTGGCAAAGAACCCAGCGTATTCCGGACAGAATCGTCAGTCGAAATATCTATTTAGAAATTCCCGAGCTCCTCCGATCTCTTGCTCGGGAATACCTTGCCGAGAATATTTTCCCTAATCCGGCTTACTCTCGACAGATCTGCCTACGGACGTTATGCGAATCCTCTTATTCGAATTCCCGATAACGTCTCGCGCTTCGGAAAGAAAAAAATGTTTGCCCAGAAGAACCCCCGCGATTCTCCAGCTCGGATCGCGGGCTTCTTCGAGCCGCGACGAGAGAGTGGAAAAGAAAAGCACAATAAAAGTAAAGTCGTACCGTGCTCGTCCCGGCGCTCTGTGCCGGCCGGGATCACCCGGCAGCTCGCACCTCGTCGCTAGCCTCCCTTCGTTTTCAGCTCCCTTCCGAGCGCGCACCACCTCCGGCAGGCCTGTCCGTCTCCTCCTCTTGCACCAGCCGATAGCGCGGGCTCCCGGCGAATCGGCGCACTCACACTGTCAAAGAGCAAGGGTCCCCGCGCACTAAGAGCCGCTCGCCAACTCGGGCATAATCGCGAGCATCAACGGAGCAAAATCCACGGCACACCTTAGCTCCCGGGAGCGCAAAAGCGCGCGCGAGTAGATACAGACGGGTGTAGTCGGCCGCTCCCCCCCTCCCCTCTTTATATTGCACAGCGCGCGCGCGAGTGTGAGAGAGAGAGAGAGAGAGAGAGACGGAGAGGAAGAGAGCGAGAGAACGAGAGGGAGAGAGAGAGAGAGAGATACGACACACGGGTTGGGCCAAAAGAGCGAGAGAAGCTTCTGCTGCCGGTGCTCACTGCGCTGAGGTCGACGAGAGACTGGCGGCGGAGCCGTCGTGCCGGCGGGGCTTGGCCGACGCGCACAGCCCCCGCCAGTTTGCCGCTGGCCGTCCGCCGGTGCGGACGCACCGTTTCACAGGCTCTGCGGCGCCTCTTGCGCTCATGGAATGTTTTTTCGATTTTTCTTCGTCTGCTTTTACGATCGGTACGGGCAGGGCCCCGTACTTCAGGGATCTGTTTCGGGGGCTGCAACCCCTCCACCAACCCCCCCCCCTCCCTCTGCTCGTCTATTCTCCCTTTGATAAATTGGGCGCATTTCGGGCACCGAATTTCTCATTCGACCTATTCGGAGTAAAATGTTATTCGAGCATTTCCGGAATTCTCGTTGGCCACGAATTCTGCCCGGAATACCCTCGATTTTCTATACTTGCGGGGTGCACGGCGATGGGATATTTAAAGAGGGGAATCGCGCAGGCGCGCGTATATGAATGGATGGGCGTGAAAGAAATTAGGTGGACGAGAGGCTCGCGTGCGTGTGTGCATGCGTGCGTGTGTGTGTGTGTGTGTGTGTGTGTGGAGGGGTAGAGTAAATTTTTTTTTTACGAGCGCCAAGGAATGCGAGAACGATTCTTCCGCTTCTATTCAATTGTAAGCGCTGAATATTACGGGGGCGTTTATCAGCCGACAATTTACCACAGGTTCGCCTGCGTGAATGAAAGCGAAACTCATTGATCAATTAGTCACGGAGCTTTCGTATATTGATGATACTTATATATGTTTAGTTGTTCAGCGAAGCGCTCCTGAAAAATTAATAACGTAGCAATATAATATCGTGGGAAATTAAAGGCAGCACGAAAATTACAAAGGGGACATTTTAACAATACGAAATTCGATAACTTTCGAGCTTTATATACAAGATTCGTGTGTATACCGCTGGACGTTTATGCATCTGATGGGAGATGCTCGAAGTGACGATTAATCGATGAAACGATGGAAATCAGAGAGGCTCTCTCGTGATCGGTGCGAAGAATGAATTTCAACGAGCAAAACAAAAGCCCGGCTCGGCGCGAAAGAGAAACAGAGTATACACAAGTATTTGGCAAGAGAGAATCCGATGTCGCGGCGAGGGCGTGGTCGCAGCTGCGATGCCCTGAGGACATTCTTGGCTCTTCCTCCGTCCACTATATTTCCCCGAGACTCTGTACAAGCTACTTCGCTCGAGAAATATATTTTTATTTATTTATTTTCTTTGTTCCATCGCAAAGCGACTCCGTTACACGGGGCTTTTGTTTATGATGTATTTCGGAATGTGTGTACACAGTGGGAATCAATAGCATAGTTGCTATCGTGGACACAGTGTACTAACTATTGTTTGACTGTTGGGTAGCTTTGGTCAATTGATTTCCGATTTATGAGTGATGCATGCGCAGACACGTTATTTTACAGGAATCGCGTTGCTTACGACAAAATGATCCGTTACGTGCGTTAATTTGAGAAAATTCATATCGAGTGAAGATTTGTTGAAAAATTTAAGCCTGAATTTAGAAACGGTAATGCAATTTGTATTGCGTTTAAAGTTTCAGAAAACACACGGAAAAGACCACCGAAATTTCGATTGGCTCTTAATGTTCTTTTCTAAACATTGAAGCAGCATTAAATAATCAGAATATTTTCAGCTAGGGTTAGAAATACAAATAGTTTATTTGAACAGCAATTAATCAAAGTTTTAATATTTACAGCTGAATTATTATTTTTCGTATTTCGTAAATTTACAACAATCCTTCGTGGACACTTGAATTGGTTTTTCGAAAACAAAGTAAAATATAAGGCACCTCTTTTACAATTGTGCAAATCTTCCTCTTTGCAAAGATAAACAGTCATTAAAAAGTAATTTAAGTTAACTGCACAAATACTAGGTGAAAATGATTGTTATTGAAAAAGAAAAAAAAATTGCTAGCTGTTCGAAAAACTTTCTCGATTAAATATTATATTCGCTACGCGTACATCAACAGTGCATTGCGAACAGAAAAAAATTCTTTTTCACTTTGCGATGTATATAGAATTTCACTTTTTTCGTTGACAGAACCATAAAAACTTACGAGCTAATAGAAAACTCAGGTATATCCACAGCCCCCCTCAATAATGCGTATACACAGTATAACTCTACATAATCCAAAGCCAACACGCCAGGAAAGAAAGTAACTATACGCAAGTCCACCTACGCGAGACTCGTAAAAATATATATCGACATTTACACCACACAAGAGTAGACGATCCGGTAAGTTAATCCAGCCATTAATCGTCCAGCGAATATGAAAGAAAAATTCTCTCTCTTTTTCTCTCCCTCCCTCGACTTATGTAATGATATAAATGTACAGTGTCGAGAGAGAGAGAGAGAGAGAGAGAGAGAGGAGAAAGAGAGCCGCCAGTCCGGCGCTGCGAATTCCGAGAGCGCCGAAAAGCGCGAGGGACGATAAATAGAACGAGTAGATACAGCCAACACTGGCCAGACTACGAGAACTCGGAATACGATACGGAGCTTGCGGCCGAGCATAAGCGGACTGGAGCACGAAAATTCTTTTTCGTTTCTCTTTCACTTCCAGAGCAGCGTCTCAGCTTTTGCGACCTAATTAAAGCTTTACGCGTCGAGCAAACCTAATAAGCACGAAAAGGTGGCGCGCTCACACAGGCAGGCACACGCACATACTTCGGGAGGCGGCGGTTCACGTCGGACAAGGTTAAGCGGCGACCCTCAGTATCTTCCTTCTTATAAATAGATCCCGTCGCGTCTCTCTCTCTCTCTCTCTCTCTCTCTCTCTCTCTCTCTCTCAGGCTATGTATACAAGTTAATATAGGTACGCGTATAATTGTAAACGCGTGAGAGAGTTGCTAGTGCGGATAGCCGGGATCTCGGGAAGAATTTTCGACGGACTTTCGTCGAAGCTCATTTTCTCGCTGAGAGCGTGTATGTGTATGTGTGTGTGTGCGCGCGTGCGACTGTGTGAGTATGAGTGTGTGCGTGTGTTTGTGCAAGTGCGCGCGTGCAGGTGTTTATGTGCATATACGAGACGTCAGCGTAGATGTTAAATATGCTTAAGAGCGCTCCATGATCTATTGAAAACTCAAATTTCGCGGCGTAAGCGATAAAGAATACAACTTATTTTTTCGTTGCAAAGAAATGGCAAAAATGAAGATGCGGACAGTTAAGATGTAGTCGTCCTACTTCGTATATAGTTATTTATATTATTTTCAACGAAGTTATATAAACTTGTAATATCAGTATCTCGATAAGGAAAGTTAGTTCTATTGAAAAATCACAGAAAACCAACTTTTCTTGTCCAGATATGGTAATTATGCAACTCTTGAAACTTTATGAAGTGATGGCTAATTGTATAATGAAGGGTAACTATGCCATAGTTTTTAACTTCGTTCATATACTCTCCTTTCATAACTTTAAGTGGCGAAATTAAACATTTCTTTATTGTCTATAAAGCGCCTTTAAATTAGTTTCATTTGAATTGAGATTTCTATACAGAGATAAACACGCCGAGTTGATTGTTGGCAAGTTAGATTAGATTATATGAGAGAAAAAAATAAAGAATATAAAAATATAAAAACTCTACTTCTTACACCTGATTGACCTGTTGATGATAATTTTATTTTTTTTTACTTTCAATCGCAATCTGTCTAAGATATAATACTAAATGTACATCATTGAAATTTTATATCGTGACTTACAATAGGAGCTCAACTTGTTTTATAAATATACGATCCCTAACCTTGAGTCATTATTTAAAAAAGTAATGTTTATACGTATTTATTTACCCGACAATTTTGGAAACATTTCGAAATTGTACGTAATTTATTGAACGATATTGTATGCATTTCTATGATAAATTGAATAATATAACGTAACAGCTTGTAGAACAGATAATTGCTTAATTCAGTAAATTTATTTGCGTTTTCGATCGCACATAGCAATGCTCGTTGATCAAAAAGAAAAAGAAATTCTTCGCAAAGAACTAACTTTTCTGTCCCTCTGCAACATTATTCCCCACACATACACAACAAATCACTCTCGTTTCTTAGTACGACACAGTCCGACAATGCATTTCACTATAATTAGTTCAATGTCAGCGCTCAGTCGTTCAAATACCCAACCATCAACGCAATTCTCTCCCTCACTCTTTCTTTATAGGTACCGAAAATCCAGCAAAACAATGAAATATATATACATACATTAGCTCCAGAGCCACGACACGGCAAAGCGGTATAGTATTAGTCGGCGGTGTGTGCAGCATTAAAAATCCGGTAAACAAGCGCAGAGAAATCCCGGCAAAAAAGATACGCGAGCGCGCGCGAGCCGTTCGCGGAACTATACGAGCTTCTCTGGCTCCTGGCCAGAAAACGAAAAAGTCGTTGTAGCCATCGCGTCGCCTCTATATACACTGCTGCCGATGCTTTTTACGCGCTTTTCTCGGCAAAAAAGCCCGAACCGAGGACAATGCGGCGAGGAGATGAAAATTGGATGCCTGGCGATATTGGCGGAGGGAAAAAAAGGAAAGGCATTTTTACTTTTTCTTTTGTTCTTTGAATTTTTTCTTTTTTTTTTTTGTTTTGGCACGATCTCGATAATATCGCTTGCGATTTCGGACGCACGCTTAGAGTACTTGAAATATGTCGAAACGAAAGTATTTCCGGCGAGTTATTAATGCGAAGCTCATTAATTGGTCGGACGCACCGATAGCGTGATGCACCACGCAGGATGAGCTTTTGCCCTCAACAATGTATATATAAGTAGTATTTAAGGAATTTCCTTCGTATTTGTGAATTTTTTAGCTGATTCCAGTCGAAGATACAGAGTTTTGCTCATTGAATTTTCATTTACACACGAGAAAAATTAAAATTTAATCTAGGTAAAAGAAAATCGTCCTTTCTTTTTTTTTATCGTAATAGCTCTTGTTAATAGCAATTTGTCAATAATTTAATTCTATGAAAAGTATACCATTTTTAAATCATTTAAAATGCGAGTTGGAAAAAGAGAGAACGAGATAGAAAGAGTCAACTTTTTTTATTCATTAAAAACAATGTAACAAATATATATATATATATGTATATATGTAATATATGTATGTATATGCATGAAAATGATTTTAATTTTGCAAAAAGATTTCAAGTTATCTGAAGGATATTCGAATAAGGAATGAGAAGGTTTTTAATTATTGTATGTACACATAGATAAGTTGAATATTTTCAATGGAATTTCACTTGAATTTTAAGAATGTGAGTTTAACAAACTGAATTAATTATTAACAGATATATAAATATATTTTTAAGTGAGTCTCTTAGATTAAATGCTATTATACACATATCGTACAGTTGAAATAATAAGTAAAATTATAAAAACGTTCCTCCAAACATTTTTGTAGATCATTTTTTTGAGATCAGTTGAGCCTATCCCTAGCTCAGGCATTCTTTTGGTGGCGACTCTAATCTCTGACATACTTGGCGGAGCAAATTTTTCAGAATTAAAATTTGATTGTCAATCTCATTATCTAGAGTAATGGTTGGTATGAAACTGACTTTGGGATGTAAATCTTTAGTAATTTCACCATACTTGCTCAACAATGTTCTTCCTTCAATTGACTTAGAACAATCAACAATATTCTGCAATTCATCCATTCCATGAGCACAAGTTTCTAAAATTGACTGCGGATGCATATTATTGCTTATCATGCATTCCACTAATTCTAACTGCTTCCTGGGGTTCTGTACTTTCTTTATAGTACACGCATGAATTATATTTGCTTCACATTCTATTTCTCCATGCTGACACTTGAATCGAAAGTCATCATTAACGACTGTTGTCTCAGCTTTGCCATAAGGAATTAAATTTATTTCAATGTAGTCTTCAATTCGGTCAAAAGTTGGTTTCAATTGATGTTTGATAAAGCTTCTTGAATCAGGACACAGTGCTTCGTAAAAAACTGTAACCAAAACCTGCTGAATCTGCTGCTTTTCAATCAATTTCTCCAATTCACTTTTTTCTGGCGTAGAAGATTGCCATAATTTTGATGTTTGCCAAAATAATACTAATACTATTATAGCTAATAATATTTTGATAGTAACATTGTATGATCTCATTTTCATACAATATGAACTTAATATTTATTTGTCAAAAAGAAATCAGCTTAAAGTACTTGGACTAGATGTACACACTACCTTCCTTGAAAGTGTAATGAAAACGTAATGTATGAGTTACAATTTATCAATAACGTAACCTAATTATAACAATCACACTCATAGACTAATTATGCAACTTCAAATGTTATTCAGTTTACTTTATAGCTTATCAGTTCTTCATCAATTCTTGAGTAATTAAAAATAATGACAAAACTTTTTGTAAATTAATCAGTCCGTAATTATTTAAATATTTATGCACTTTTTCAAGTTATTTAGATATCCCTGAAATAAACCACATAATAAAAAAAACATATGTTAAAATATACTTTTACTTATAGGCTCACTTACATTATTGACATTACCTTTTAATACTGATTTTTACGAGGTAGTGTTAACTATTTGATTTCAATGTGTAAACTCATTCAATGTTACCAGTACAATCATTCACATTTTTAAAATGAAATGCAAAAGTTCAGAATAAATTTCAATTTTAAAGACACAGACCTAACCTACATACAGCCGATCGCAGCCTACGTTGCTTTGGCAAACCACAAACCTATTATCTTGCAATACGTGTCTCTAGGGTTTTTTTTTTCTATCGAGTCTGCTGATGGTGAAGAATTTTTTCCTCTATTATCAGCAGCCGCTTTACAGACTTGATTTCAATAAATAAGCAAATTTTTATAAATTTCACAAATAACAGCAAAATTAATGTTATAAAATGTTATGAAGGAGAATTAATAAAAATTCAATGATCTTGAGTTACAAATGGTTATTATTTGATCACTTTATGTTACAAAATCAAATCAATTATGATTACGAAGTAACGTCGCTCGTACTTATGCAAAACCGTATTATTATAACACCGTCGAAATAAAAAATTCAATTGTTTGACCTAATTTTACTAATTTATAATCAATACTTTTTTAGAACAATCAGTAGACAAAAAAACGTTGAAACGACAAAATACTTGTGATATAAATATCTTTCGTTTTTTATTTATTTTTTTCCAAATTGACACAAAAGTGCCTTTAATTTATTCACTTTGTAAGCTTGAAAAATTTTTATTCACTATTTTTATTCGCAACGCTACATCACTATAGTGCATTTACACTATTTACAAGTACAACTTTTCAACTGTTTACAAAAAAAAACTCATTTATCTCGTATATTATTGATAAACGGTTCTAAGACTCAAAATTTTCTGGCGCTATTTCAATAACTAATACGTTTAACGAAAAGCAGAAAAATGAACCTTGGTTGATAAAATAACATTTGTCTATATAACAGAAGTTAAATGCTCGCTATACATACTTAGCTAAAACCTTATGTAAGTAGAACTATATACGTAGTAATAAAATCACGCCTAATTTTCATTAGCTATAAAAAAATTCGTGATGTGTTATATACCACATAACCAGACCCTATTGTTGAAAACATTGAAACGCATTCATAAATAATTTATAATTATTCTCAATCAATGATTATCTATTATTAACTTTCGTTGATTTCACTTTGTGGCAGATTTGTAGAATTAACAAAAATATATTGATTGCAAGTAAAACCATTACACAAGATTTTTAAAAACATGAATACAGTTTATTATTATGTGCAACCTAAGAACTACTTTTACTTCATAAATACGCTTACTTTTCTCCATTATATTCTAAATTTTCTAAGTATCTAAACCATACACCACCGCAAGAACGTTTAATCTTTGTATAAATACATTTATGGCATTGAATTGAAAGAGAACCCAAAAACGTTCTCGTATCCGCTGGTTTTGATTTTTCGAAAATTAGTATAAGTGTCAAGAATTAGACACGAAGGAACTTGGTTATGGACGATGTGCATCTTTGAAGATTATTAATTCGTTTAATAGTTGTTTATATACGATGAAAATTGTAGTAGATCCAAAATTTTATGACTTAAACTTTATAGATGCAAATAATTACAATAGTAAAATCTCATTCATTAGAAGTTAAGCTATAATGAACAATGTAATCAAAAATTAATTATTTTATTAAAATTTATATGAAAAAGTTATAATTGTTTCGATTCCATCATATATATAATTGTTGTAGAGCATTTAATCATTTATTGTCTCCATTCAAAATATTAAATTATCCTGTTTATTTTAATTATTTTCATCGCACATTATTCACGTTCGAACAATTTTAATTAATCATGTACTCGCAATAATAATAATAATTTAATTAAGTCAATAATAATCTTTATAGCGTAGAACCTGATTTTTTGTAAACATTAGAAAAATACGAATATATCAGTGTAATTGAAGCTAAAGAGTTTAACACTTTCAGTAATAAGTAAACATACAAAAAAACAGTATCGCAGCTCATACGGTGGTGTAAGGAGGAAGGAAAAGGGACGGTGCTTCGAGGCTCGGTTTGGTTAATGGACACAAAGCGAATCTCCGCTCGGCACATGTAACTTTATATGTGAGTGTTCCGTTTGAAAAAACTTCTAAATACTCTATGTCATATAGAAATAATGATGTTCTTCTTATGTTTCACGAGATTATGGGGCTTCTACAGCTACGTTTCATACTACATTCTAATTTGTTTATCATTGTCTCGTTTCGTGTGTCCCTTTACTTTTTCTGAGCGGAGATATCACTATATCATACAATGATCATTCAGTATAAACATACTCAACAGCGAAATATTGGCATCGATGAAAAATAATTCTCGTCGGAACGGTCTCTAAAATTCTTAGTTTTTGTTTTCTCCATTCCTTCGTTTCTCCCTGCGTACTTTACGCAACTCAACTCATCAGACCAATGAGTATGACAATGATAATCATTATGGGTTAGTATAATGCAATATGCAATAATTACTAATTATTTATAGTCTTCAATATAACTTTAATAAACTCGCTTAAACACTTGTTCACACTAGTTTGTGATTATTATTTCCGAGCTTTCATATATGCGACTCTTTTAACAAATCAAATAGTCGAGGTGATTATTTTCTTTACACTCGAAAAACGTAGATTTGAATGATGAGAATCATGCAACCGTCAAGATTAGTTTTTGCATTTTAGTTTTACTACTATAATTACAATTGCATGTAAATCATTTACAAGTTATATATAACTAGTTTTCAGGATCATCTACTTTATTATCTTCGTCTGTTTTAATTTAACTGCATTCGATATATAAAAGCGAAAATGTATCTGCTAACAATACAATTCAAACATAGTACAACACTTTAAAAAAAAAATTGTTTCACATTATTTTTAAATGTGGCATTCTAAAGTTAATCGTAAGTAAGGTGGTGATATACAGTTAAAAGTCAATACTCAGGATAAGCGTTTTAGCTGCCATGTTTAAGGTTAAAAATTTTCTTTATAGCTGCACTGATTAAGCACTTACAACTCTACACATGCTAGAGCCGAATAATAAATAATAAAGTCAATAAAAATGCTACTTGCATATGTATAATACATAAAATAACAGTAAAAATAATTGCACAAATTCCATATTTCTCGGGCGTGATGTCATTTTTCGAAATAATATTAAACCGATTGCGATAAATAAGTAATAGTCGGCTTATTCATTAAAATAATAGGTTGCTGTTAGATCACATTGTCGGTTTCCCTAATTTTCTCTTACGCACACGTCTTTTGAGTGATTTAATTACGGCAACATAAAATCTAAAAAAAACCTGCGCTATCAATTAATTAATATTGTCCTCGCGGGCGCAGGCATCTAAAAAATTTAAAATTCTCTTTTTTGTTTTTAGTAACACTTTTTTACAAATCAAATAGAACCCATCTCCTAATTAATCAAGTACCTGATAGTTCAAGTACAAACGACAATATAAAAATAAAAAATATTGAAAAAAATATGCGCAATGCTGGCTTTTCCGTTAAATTACTAAGACTACGGATACAGTTAATATTTTATCCCTCATTTCTCAGCATTTTTGCGGAGAATTAAAAACGAAGTGGACACAAAATTCAAAGAATCTCTCATTCCATAACACTTCAGAAGATCAATTCTTCTCTCATTCACATAAAAAATCTTACAAGACGCAAATTCAGCGCAATTCAACATTCTAAAAATTTATCCACTTTAGTTCGTGGTTTCTATTTCGCGTCAGTAGATTCGTGGACTTTCGTATTGCGTTGCAATACGTCGTAACAAGAGGCAGAGATTATCGACGATTTGACGTCGCGACATGAAACAAATATCTCGAGACCATCTCAAGGATCGCAATACCGTCTAATATCTAAAATGCCATCGACTGTTTAGCGCAGAGTTTTACATTCGAGAATTAAACATAAGATATAAGAGTATGAAGAAATTGTTTGTATTAACATGTAGTATATAGGATAAATATTCATACCAAA
The DNA here is from genome assembly GCA_018906965.1 of Philotrypesis tridentata. Lineage (NCBI taxonomy): Eukaryota > Metazoa > Arthropoda > Insecta > Hymenoptera > Pteromalidae > Philotrypesis > Philotrypesis tridentata. Next base: position 837,237 of record JACCIB010000016.1, on the reverse strand, counting down.
CAATCGATGCTGGTGCAGAGAATTCGTAAAATTTTTAACAAAGCTATCGTCTGTAAAGCTAATATTCATCTAAAAACTGCACGCTTTCAAAATTATCATTTTTACAGAAAAATCTTTGTTAAGAATCACGATATTTTTTCCCATCGCAATATCCTATAAGAATAATGAAAGTGATGTAGAAGTTTTGTAATGTACTTTTACAACTAACCGATAAAAATACTGTCAAAGTATGAGCACTAAATGCAGTAAATAAAAATTAGTTAAAAAATTGTACCATAAATTATAATACTATTGTTTTAAACTTACTTGAGGTAAGAAACGTAACATTTTACATTGATCACAAATACTTTACATCACTTTGCGAAGTTCGTTCCCACCGTCAGAGTTTCAAAGCACACCTAAAGTCCAAGTGTTATTAATTCAAAAGATAAAAGTTTCAAACAGGACTTAAAAATAACTATTAAAATTACTCTGTCGGTCAAAGGAATTCATCGCTCAATATCTCTTAGAGGGTCTATAGATGTCGGTACTGGATCCTTAGGCGCGTCTCAGAATATCTTGCTCCACATCTTGACCATCTTCTAGAAGAAATCTCTGCCCTGGTGCGGACGGTTCGTCTGCTGGGGACACCTACCGCGGCCCCGGCCATTGCCACCTCCTCCACCGCCACTTCCTGCGCTAGGTGGGTGTCTCCTCTGCGTGCGCAATTCTCGATCGACCTCGAGCTCCTCCAGCTTCATCGTTAGTCCGAGCTTCTGCTGGACGGCAAGACGCAGCAGTTGGTTCAGAGTCTTGCGGTCTTCCTCAGCAACGGCGAGTTGACGCTTGAGTTCATCTTCGCGAGTCGCGTTCTCCTCGCAACGCGCCGCAAACATCGCGCGCAAACCTGTGGTGGGCGAGTATTTTGTTAGAGGGAAACCATTTTTTTAACACGAGAGCAAAGAGGGAGAGAAGAGTAGGCGTGCATTCGTGCGACAAGCAAATGATAATGACGATACTAGACCACATAAAGGCAGATGAGATCATCCAAAAAAGAGTTGAGCAATTATGTTAATGCTTGCATAATAAATGAAGTTCAACTTGAATCTTATTATACTGAATGAGAACCTGGAAAAGCAAACTTTCACTTTGGATAATACAATTTATAAGCAAGTGTTATGAAATAATGAGCTTTACTTATTCCAGTCACATAGATTCGAACGATGTCTATATACAATTCAAGGCACACACTGAATGCATAATGCCGTTTATGGTCGGCACATAAATGTTCTTCTTATAGGACTAAGTTTTCTTTGGTATAATAGTTAATATGTTATCTAAATGTTAATAGAACTCGTATCTAAAGTTTTTTTGACAGACAACAACTGCCAGACCCAAATCAACAGTCACACAACTAAATATCAGCATAAATATGCAAGCTATGGCTATATGTTGGTTTTACATGGATTACCAGACAAAGCATTAGTTCAAGTGTGTTAATGGAAAAAGAGGGGAAAACAAACATATTATTAAATGTCTCTAAATAAATATGCGTGTAAGCTATACATTAAAACATAGTACTTAAAATATAATGTGTTTTTACAACAACGCAAAAACTAAAACAAAACTCAAGCTTGCAAACGTATATGTGCTAATGCAAGCATTTGATATGATTTGATTTTGTTATTGAGTAATAAATATAACGATTACGTAATTATTAAAATGTGTTATCTACTCACTTGAGAATGTAGCCGCATTCTCCTTCAACGTTCTCAGTTCGTTTCGTAATTTGAGCATCGTCTCGTTAACGATAGTCTTCTCATTCTCATATTTGCTCTTGAGATTACTTAATGCCACTTCCGCGGTATTCTTATTAGACTTCAGCACAGTTCTCAAAGTAGCTATTTGCTCTTGCTTCGCTGAGAGCAAAGCCTTGAGTCGGATAACCTGTTCCTGAAGTTCAGCTACCTCTAATTTATTTTCACTGACAGAAGCTGCAAAGACGATTCAGAGTAGCATTACAATCTTTAAAAGTTTGATTATGTGCGAAATTGAAAATCTTGTTTAAAGAGCATACCTTCACATACGGCGCACATTCCAGTCTTAATACCCTTGAGTTTGGACAATTCAATGGTATGTTCAACTGCACTCCTGAGGTATTTGATTTGATCCATGGCGGTTTCGATGTTTTTTGTGATTTCCTTAGCCTTACTAAGACTCTCAAGGTCCTTGATTTTAATGTCAGTCTTGAAAAGCGTTCTACACCACTCAATTTTGCCACTTTCTTCTTCGTTATCAGCAGGAACAATTTTCTCGTGATCAAGAATAACCTGTGGAAATATTGTTAAAATAAAATCATCTCGATAGAATCGGCAGGGATGTTACTCAATAGAATGAATTTACCCTCGATGGAGTTTCTCCGTTAACCGTGCATACGTGATGATAAAGGGTTGCAAGCTCATCCGACATATTCTGGAGATCGTTTTGAGCGGATTCCAAAGAGCTGCCAGCTTCAGCAGCAAGCTTTGAAAGGATGCTGACATCTGATTCAAGTAGCATGCTTCTCTGCTCAGTGTCCAACAACTGAAACAATTACAATCATAATCAGTTAAACTTAGTTTTATAAATAAATTGATCGAGAATAGCAATCAATTGAACCCTTTAAATACTGTCTTTTTTTTGAGAGAGAATAAAGATAAAATTCAAGAAAAATGTATTCTTCTAAGATATAGATTTTAAAACGTCTGCAAACGTGTATTTGTATTATTTATTTCATTTCACTCAAAAAAAGCAGGGATGTTTCAAGGGTTAAAATCTTTCATGATAAGTTATCATGTAGCATTAACAACGACAGTCAGTATGTCAAGATTTCGTATTTGTTGCTAAAGTAATTATTCTTCTTGGAGTAAAAGGTCTTTCAATGCAAGTTCTTTCTTTCGTGCATTCAGGCTCTACAAGTTTGTCAATTTTTCATGCCACTATAGCAGAAGATGAGACAAGATTTGAAGATTTAGAATAGTATATTGCAGCAAATAAAATCTTTTTAATTTTAAAAATCAAAATAACAGATAAAAATACTGCATAATAATGAATAAAGTAACTGAATGAAATGACGTATTGAAAGATATTATTTGCTGCAAATTTGAGAAACTCTTAAGCACATTCTTTTATCAGTGGAAGGATGCAGTTTGTTTATTATTATTTGCTAGCAAGGTTGCAGTGATGAATCATTATGTGATAATGGTATTTTATCTCATCGTCTGCAGTGCCATGTCAATATTTTGTCAGTTAAAGCTGTATAATGAGTATTCTAAACATTTTAACTGAAATAAATAAAAACTAAACTAGAATCACATATAAATACAGAAAAATTTAGAATACCCTGTATACAAGGCACGGTTAGGACAATGACAAGCTTTACGATTTCATTAGAGGAGGCAAAACCATATTAAGAAATCAGTAAATACGTCAAGAGGATCTCTCTCCCCGACCTTTTCTTGTAGGCTCTTCTCTGTTACAGGAATCTGAAATGTCACAATTCCTATTCAAATTTTACGTACGAATGTCCTTGTACCGAAAATTGTGTCTTGCATTAATGATTTTTTTAAAAAGAATATCATAAAATATTAATGTACAATTTATTTGTATTACCCAAATGAGAGTAAAAAATTTCATTCGCCTTCAATTCAATTTTCAAGAGTGAGCATTTTTTAAAGTATAAGTTGCAATTATAATTATGTGTTACAGTCTTTTATGATGTACATAAATAGGAAAAAAATTCACGTCATACCTTGTTACGAAGATTCGTAAGTTCCGTTCTGAGGTGTTGAGTAGAATCCGAAATTGTCAGACCTTTTTCCAATTCAGCTAAATCTTTTTGTAGCTGTTGAACTTCTTGAGCTGACATTGTACTCCATTGATGATATTGTATAACCGCCTGTAACATTTACGATAATATTTCACGTAAACACAGTAGTTTTAACGCCTAATTGAGTTTAAATTTCAAAAAAGTTTATTGTTACCAAGTTAAGCTTGTCCAAAGTAGTTTCATCATTTTGCTTCTCTGGTAGCTTAGAATGAATGTGCTGCAAAGACTGGACATGTGCAGCTAATTGCACAATACGCGCTATGAACGACTGTAATTCAGCTTGACTCTTGTCCACAGCACACTGTGACTCTTTCAGATTCTGTGTCAATACTGCTTTTTCGGTTTCAGCCATCTCGAGTTGTTTTTCAAGCTTCTTCAATTCGTTCAAATGAATCTCCGAGAATAAGTCAACCTGACGAATAATCATAAGCATTTAATTTAATTTATGCAATAAAAAATACGAAGCAGTAGAAAAAGAAGTATTCACCTGTTTATTTGGGGACGATGTACCAGGCTCTTGAGTCTTCAAATCATCTTCGATTCTTCTTAATGCTGGGGAATCATCCTCACCATCACTGCACATGGTTTGGTCATCCGTAATACCACGAATAGAAAGTGCAAGATTGCTGAGGTTGTAGATGGATTCGCTGTTCATTCTCTGATCCAATTCTTTCTTGAGAACATACTTTGCTTCCCTTTCAGCTTGCAAGGACTCCAATGCTTCTTCCATCTGTTTCTCAGCTATTTTCTTTAAATTCGATAGTTCCTCTACTTGACTATTTAGAAGCTCGACCTCTTCAGTTAATCTACGAATTTCATGTTTGGCACCTTCAAATTCCACCTGACTAGACCGCAGCGTGGATACTTGCTTCTGCAAGGAAATGTTTTCGTCCTCGAGTTCTGTGTAGTCTTGCAGAAGTCTTGTTTCACGAAATCTGCTCTCTTTGAGCTCTGTACGTAAGCTTCGTCGCTCTGACTCTACTAATAAATGGTCCTTGCCTACGTCTTCTCTTTCTTGCAAAGCATGATCACGCTCGGATTGAACACGTTCCAATTCGTGACGCAGCTAAAAACAAGTCATCAGTACATAGAGCCCAGCTCTTACTCGATTCAAAGCTCTTTCCTAATTCAAAGATTATAAATACATACCTGTTTAACTTCATTTTCCAACTCAATAATCTGAGTCTGCAAACTAGTTTCCCGTGCAGCGCTTTCATTTAGCAAACTTTCCTCCTGTTCAATGCCGCTGCGCGTTGTCAATTTTGTGGTAGTTTGATATTTTGCTAAAGCCTGTTGGGAAAAAAAAGAAGATATATAATGAGGACCGTGCTCCATTCTATTTCCAGCCTGCTACAAAACTTTGAGTTTGAAGTGAGTGCAGTTGCTGGGGCTATAACTGTGCGTCCAGAATAGCAATGCTCCCATTATGTTCAGCTCTCCCCGCAAAGAGAGGCAAAACCCAAGGTGTTTTTCCATGAAGCAAACTAACCTCGTGAGTGATGTCGAGCTCGTGCTTGGTGTTCTCGTAGAGTCCCTCGAGCTCGTTGCAGCGCTCCTGGAGGCTGCTCTTCTCCTCGAGCAAGGCGAGCCCGTACTGGGCCGACTGGATCTTCTCGGTGGAGGCAAGGTCGAGCTCGCGGGAGAGTCGCTCGATCTCGGAGCGCAGCTCGGCCAGCATTGTCGCGTCGGCCATGTCTCGTCTTCGGCTTCCTGAGGCGACGGTGAAGAGGAGGACGCTGCTGCGTTACTGGGGATTAGCCTGCGGCTCTCCGGGGGGGGAGATCGATGCTGGGCTCCAGACTACGCCCAGATCCGCGAGTGCAGTCTCGTCGCCGCGCGCGGCGACGGGTTACCGCGAGCCGCTCGTGTCCTGCTCGCCCATTTTGGACTGCCTCGTCGCGGACATTCCTTTGCTCGCAGCTCTTTCTCTGTCTCTCTCGCCGCGGCGCTCGGTTCTTCTCTCTCCTCCTTTTGGAATGTGCGCGGCCTGGCCTACTCTATACACCTTCGACGAGGCTTATTTCGTACTGCTCCCCTTCTCCCCGTCAGCCGGGCATCTCACCGTCTCCCTCTCTCTCTCTCTCTCTCTCTCTCTCCCTGTCTCTCGCGCCTCTGATGTGGCACTCTCGTCGCGCACCAGGAACTCACGGGAGTCACGGGACGTCTACCTCTACGAGCACCACCGGATGCACTCGCATCGCGATTCGCGATTCGCGTTTTCGTGTGTCTGCTCTGGCTGCTGCTTCTCTGCGGCCTGTCCTGTCCTGTCGCCTCCTCCCCCACTTCTCTTCTCTTCCTCTGTATACATATAATGTACTGCGTGTACTGTAGTCTGTTGTCTGTAGAGGTAGACTGTACACTAGTCGTTGGTATACATACGCAGTGTACACCTTAAACGTATATAGCACACCTAAATATGCATATAGGTATATATACATATGAGGCTCACCGGCCTCACCGCTCTGCATTCGAGAGATAACGACCGTTCGTACATTTTCGTTTTAGCGAAAATAAGCTCATGCTAGTTGGATAAGTGCTTAATTGAATGTTACATACATCTTAAGAATATTGCACACGAATTGCGACACGACAGGTGAAACAGCTTATAGTGTAGTAGTAGAAATAGGAATTGCTTTTAATTAACTTATGTAATATTTATATTTTTTATGTTTATATTTATAATTTTAAGAGCTGTATATGTCCGATTTCACCGCCAATCTTGCGACACGTTAGTCACACATTACGTAAGTAAACAATCGTTTCGCGGAGTGGAATTCTCGATGATCGCCCCTCACGAATAAATATTCACCTTATAAATTTTCATAATATTAATGAACTTTTTAAGTGACTTGCATTTATACTCAGCTGTATAAACGTAAGTCACTTAATGCAAGTCATCGGATCAACCTTAAAAATAAATCTAATGTTGCGAAGATATTAAAATGCAGCTTTTAACATTTGTACATTCTTAATACTTTTATTCAAACACATTTATTCAAACATTATATGTCGGTAGCAATGAACTGGAGAGTCCCGGTGTTTTTCTACCAGAAATACCAGATTTCCCTCTCTTTTTCTCTATATATATGTATATACCTATTATGTATACCTAAGTTAACTGCATTATCAGAGGTCAATAAAACAGATTCCTGGAGAATGACTTTGACACATTACCCATACTCAGCTATTTCAACAGGTTTTATAGCTGTGGCTGTGGCAAGACAAAAAGTAATCGTGGAGAGGAGAGCACCAATCAAAAGCGAATCTCGCGACTCGCATAAGTGTAAAAAAAAAAATTTCTCGAGCTTGATAAAAACAAGAATAGAATTGTAATTGCTTTTAGTTCGCTGTGCAAGTCTCCTTCGAACAGCTTGAGGACGGTTGTTTGCATTTTTTCGATAACACAGCATTTAAGATTCCATAGAAACTTCCGTTGCTACTGTATTTTCTTTATCCATAAATAAATATTAAGATGGTAACTGGCAATATAAGGTTCGATGGAAGGGTTGCTATTGTTACTGGCGCAGGAGCAGGTAAATGAACAATTTCAAATTTTCTTTTTTTTTTTCAAATGCAGTATGATATTGTTTTCAACTGCCAGTTGTGCACATTAGTAGAGTAATCTTATCAATGCAGTTGTTTATCGTCTGAAATAATTTATTTTAAACCTTATTGGGAACAAACTATATTGACAAAATGATTCTCATAATTTTAACTCATAGGGGATATAAAATTCACAGAGAAAATAACAGAAGCTATGTATGGAACTTTTTCTTTCAAAATAATAAATAAATTAATATTTAACAGGTTTGGGAAGGGCATACGCCCTTTTACTTGGCTCTAGAGGGGCCAGTGTTGTAGTAAATGATTTGGGTGGTGGCAGACACGGTGATGGAAGCAGCACTAAAATTGCAGATTCTGTAGTGGAGGAGATTCGTAAGCTGGGTAAGATATGTTCTTCTGCAAGATGTATACTTAGGAATAATTTAATTGGCACAGCAGACTATATAAAACTTATTTTTATAGGAGGCAAAGCTGTTGCTAATTACAATAATGTATTGGATGGCGATAAAATAGTTCAGACTGCCATTGATTCCTTTGGGAGAATAGATATTGTGATAAACAATGCGGGTATTCTAAGAGATAAATCTTTTCTTAGAATGACTGAAGCTGATTGGGGTGGGTTTTGAGTAACAGTAACATTTTTATTAAGACTTTCAAATTGTTTCCATTGAATGCATTAACAGACTTGAATTTTCAGACATTATTCATGATGTACATTTAAAAGGTTCCATGAAAACAACTAAGGCTGCTTGGCCACATTTTCGTAAACAGAACTTTGGTAGAGTGATAGTAACTTCAAGCAATAGCGGTGTTTATGGTAATTTTGGTCAAGCAAATTACTCTGCTGCTAAACTGGGCCTTGTTGGATTGGCAAATACTTTAGCCATAGAGGGTATTAAAAACAATATTCATACTAATGTAATTGTACCAACTGCTGCTTCTAGACTTACAGAAGATGTTCTTCCTCCTGGTAAATGTAAAATGATTTATTACGTGAAGTTTTTTTAAATTTGGTTAATTAATCAGGAACATCTTTTAAGAGTTTTTTGAGCAGTTGAAACCTGAATACATAGCTCCTGTAGTCGCATGGCTATGCCATGAGGATTGTAAAGAAAATGGTTCTATAATTGATTCAGCTATTGGTTGGGCTGGAAAGTGTAAGTTGCTTTTACTATTAAAATTAAATAAAAGAAAGTAATTAACTGAATTTTATATTTTGGATATATAAAGATCGAATCGTTCGTTCCAATGGTCATTTACTCAGAAAAGATTTAAATGATATTGTTACTCTTGAATCTGTTAGGGATAATTGGGACAGTATAACTGATATGACAAATGCCAAATCTTTGGATTCACTAACAGTAAGATATCTTATGAAAAAATTTTGAACAGTATATTTACATTCTTAATTCTTTTACTTACAAAGCTATTTTTTTGTACAAAGGAAGCTACAGGCACAATTATGGGTAAACTTGAAGAACTAAAGTCTGGTGTTTCTTCAAGCAAAGTACGTAAAAAAAGAAAACATGTAGTACCAGTAATGCATAGTAAATTACTAATAAAATTTTTTACAGGAATTCGTCATGCAAACAAATTACTCGTTCCGCGATGCTATTCTTTATGCTCTTGGAGGTAAATGATAATTTAATGTATACTGAGATTTAAATATATATTTTTATATATATATATGTGTTAAAGTAACAGTTTGTAAATAATAAATTTTTCTAATTTTATTTAGTGGGTGCTACCAGGCAAGAGCCACGGGATATTTGTTATTTATATGAGAATCATGAGAATTTTTCACTCTTACCATCATATTATGTCACTTTTGGACCAGCATTTCTTATGACTTCCACTTTAGTTCAAGATGCTCTGCCCAATATGCAATTAGATCCAACTACGGTATTTTGAATATTATATTCAACAATCTAAATTGTTTTTATTTTAAAAAACTTAAAAGCAGTTAATCATTTAATTATAGATCTTACATGGGGAACAATATTTAGAAATTCACAAAAAACTTCCAGTAGAAGGAAAAGTTGAAAGTCGATTCAGGATACAGGATGTCCTGGATAAAGGAAAAGGAGCTGTGATTCTTGTGCAATGTCATTATAATAAATTTTTTTTGTATAAGAACCAATTTGATGAGTAAAAATAAATAATTTTACCTTCTTATTGAATTTCAGACGAAACTTACGATGTAGCTACTGGAGATAAGCTTACAACAAACCAGATATCAACATTTATAGTAGGTGGTGGAGGATTTGGAGGTCCTCGTAATTCACAATATCTTATTCCATGTGTTGACCCTCCTAAACGAAAACCTTGCGTTTCTGTTACTCAAAAAATAAACGTTGATCAAGTAAATACCCTATGATTTTTTAAAAAAACCCGAATTTATTAGATAAGTTCATCATAAATTTTTTTTTTATTATAGGCTGCTCTCTACAGACTAAGTGGAGACTACAATCCGCTTCACATGGATAATAGTATTGCATCTATGGCAGGATATTCTGAACCTATTTTGCATGGCTTATGTTCACTTGGATTTTCAACCAGACATGTATTGCAAACATTTGCTGATGGAGATCCAGATGCCTTAAAATCTTTAAAGGTAAATATTAGTAATAATAGAAAACTATTACTATTGCTGCAACTTTAATCTAATCAAAATTTTATCTAGTTCCTGCACATATATTTGATGCTACGAAATAAAATTTTGAAATGATTTCTGAATGACATATCTTTTATTTAAGTACAGATTTAGTTTGAAATATAATACCTTATTATCAATCATTTACAGAAGATAAATGCTTATCTATATATATATCAGATCATTCAAGAAAAATATTCAAGTATATTTCTTTATCAATATATTGCTCATTTTATTTCAATACAAACATGTAATTCGTAAGCTTACACAGTTTGTTGTGATATAACCCACTCCCACAGTACTTTTCAAAGCAGGAGTATATTAAAATTAAGTATATGCAGCGACAGCGTATAAAAAGACCGCGACTGGCGATGCGATATCATGCGCGCGCAAGTCGCGAAGGTTACGTAGTTGTGCTTGTTCTGGTGATGTGTAGATTGTGAGAGTGGGACTGTGGATGTAGAATGAGTAGGCGAATCGTCATAACCTTATTGTCAATTTAACTATACGGTCATTGAAAAAGTCAATACATTTTTTGTAAATATAAAGACCAGATTACATCTATTAGGTAAAATTAATTATTTTTTTATTGACTAGCACTTAAATAATAAAAATCAAAGTGTATAATTGCTTTATAATGTATGATAAAGGTATTAGGAACTGAGAATTAAAAGTGTTACTAGTAATAAATTACTCAAATATTTGTCATTTAGGTTCGATTTGCCAAGCCAGTAATACCAGGACAAACTATTCGTACTGATATGTGGCGTAACGGAAACAGAATTCATTTCCAAACAACAGTTGTTGAAAATAATTCTAACGTTTTAACTGGTGCTTACATGGATTTAAAAGAAGTCAAAACTCCATCAATCATGGCAAATTTGTGCTCTGCTACCACAAATTTAGAAAGTGATGCTGTTTTCGCTCAGATGGGAGATTATGTAAAGTCTCATCCAGAACAAGCCAAAAAAATCAATGGAGTATTCCATTACATTGTTACCTCAAAAGGACAACCTCAAGCTGATTGGAGTAAGTAATTTAATATGGAAATTATGATTTATAAATGTATTAATCATTTTTGTAATTTTTAAACAGCTTTGGATTTGAAAAAGGGTACTGTATACAAAGGAAAGCCTGAAGGAAAAGTTGATACTACGCTTACAATTGATGACAAAGATATGATTCAATTGGTACTGCATATTTTTAATATTAATAGTCAACAGCTACTTAAATATAAGATTTTTAAATATTTGCATATAAATTTGACTTTTAGGCTCTTGGAAAGCTAAATCCACAAATGGCATTTATGAAGGGTAAACTCAAGATCAAAGGAAATATTATGTTGACCCAGAAGTTGAAGTCTTTAATTGATGCCAACAAACCAAAGTTGTAAATATATATATATAAATATATATACATTTTTTTGATAGATCAAAGCACGGGAAAATGCCATGATTTATAAAGTCTACACTTTTATAAATTGTATTTATACGTTTGTTATTTTTGTTTGTCACTTTTAATCATTCCTTTGTATGAACCTATATGCATTTAAGAGGGGATGGGGGAAAAAGATTTGAAGACTCAAACTATTGTTGTAGAGTTTTTTTTATAATAAATGTGAAAACAAAGTCATATGTTTACTATAAGAGAATGTGTTTTTATTTCCTCAAAGTTATTCCAGAAATCATTTAATTCACGTGAAAAACAAATTATTTGCATAAATTAATGTATTAAAAGAACTTCTAATTTCATTTAAAAATAATATTAAGTTAAATAAAAAAAACCAAAATATTCATAAAAAAAACTGCATACGCATACCGGTTACGACATTTCATTATCGATAACATAAATTCAAGATTAAAATCAGTAGATTGATTTGAAATAAGATTCTTTAATTTAATGGATATAATTCTCAAACTCCCTTGTAAAAATAAAATAAAAAAATTTGCTTACTTATTTATGCAAAAGTTAACGAAATTTCGCCAAAGTCGGATACAAAAAGAATTTTAAAACGTGCGGTTACCTTATCCATAATCATTACTTCAGACGGAAATAGGTAGTTAATCACTATCTAAATGACTGCATTCATTTACATTATCAACTAAAATTATATAACTAAACGTTATACTTAAATTTGTAAGTATACAAAGTTTCAAAAGTAAATTAACAATGTAAAATACGTATAAATTAAATCTTACAATAAAGTTATTATTAATTATAAATAATTCTTATGTGATATGTATATGATTGATGTGTATATATATATATCTATCTATATATGCGCATTGCGTCTAATGTAGATGTAGACATGTAGTACACGATAACACGATCGCGGATCGGCATTCGACTTCAGGTTTATATTTCTTTGCACTGCACAGTGGCGCCGCCGCTATATACAATATATGTATACATTACACATATATAGATATTATATTTCAATGCTAGAAATAAATCCAATGGTTTTTTTCTCATTCTAATCGTTTTCCTTTGTGGAAGATAATCCTTCGAGTGATATAATAATGTATGTTAACTTATTTTATTGCGCTGACGTATCAATTTTTATCTACAGTATCGCAATTTTTTGTAAAAGCTTTTATACCTATATAGGTGTATAAAATGTATGTTATAACATTCGAAGCGTAACGGTTCTTTTCCTTGTTCAAATTCTTTCCTTTGCGCAAGAGGAAGGTGGTACTATATGTTGCTAGTCCGGTAAAGTGATTTGTCGAGTGACCATATATGATTAAATTAATAAGTTAAAACATAATAAGTAGTTCAGTAAAGAATGTAAGTAAAAAGTAGAGGTGATATTTAGTCCAAAAGTAAATCAAAGTCAGTGTTAAATAAGTAGTTTGTTTTATGTTAATGTAAGCAACGACGCGGCACTGCATGCAACCGATGCGTCCATCCACAATAAGGTTAGCAATTACTTACTACTTTTTATCATTTATGACTTGTGCATCGTTATTGACGTTATTGTTTAAAAAGTGGTGAAAAATATCATATTGCCATTACGACTTATTCCGGAAGAAATGCGTGCAGTATCCCCGAGTCAGAGGGCTCAAAAAAAAGCACAAGTCGCTGAGGTAGAAGCGAGAAAGTAAAACAAAGGTCGTATTCGGGGGGGAAGATAACAAATGCAAACAGAAAGCCGTGTCTCGCGGGATTTCGCGTCGACAACCCGGGGATGGCGTTGTTCAAAACAGGGGGGGGGGGGATATATACTACAATATACATATTACGTGTGTATAGGTATCATACATGTATATCTGTGTGCATCACTCGCCATTAAAAGTCTTTCAGGGTTTGATGCAAGTGGCCAACGAGTGACGACGAGTCTTCTTTCGCGGTCATTGTCTCGTTAGATTTCCCTGTGGAAGCTGCGGGTTCACGATCGGCATTGTTTTCTGACTGGCCATGTGTAAGCGACGTTCGGTGAAGACGTCCGCGGTACGTATCGCGAGGGAGTAAACCAGTGTGTCCCCGAAGACTATAAATATATATATGATGCCCGTTATGTGACTGCTGCAATTCGCAAGATTTTATATTGTGCGTTGTGGGCTTTTTCTTAGCTCGACTGTAGCTTGCAGCCTCTTGTTTTGCGCTGTCTCTTGTTTTCTTTCTCTTCTGTGCGTTCTTTTACTGGGACGTGGGATAGGAAGGAAAACGAGGACTCGTTGATTAGTTCTGGATGGTTTGATGGATTTTGGATGCGGAGACCGAAAATAGTATAAGATAGATTAAATTTGAATCTTTGCGTCTTACGGCGCTTTGCACGTTCTAGAGTGGGGTTTTCTCGAGTGTCGGTATTTATAGGGATGTCTGGGGATCGATAATTTGCGTTTCGGTAAATCGTACTTATTACCATGGGATCTGTGGTCTATAGATGGCGCATAGATTAAATTCTTTATTTAGTAATTGTTTTGATATTATAGAAAGCATTTATTCTATAAACAGAAATAAATTTATGAAAGAAATAACAATACTGAAAAATTATTTAAATTTAAAAATGTTTTTATATTGTGTGTTTTAGATTATTTATTGTAAAAAAAATGTACCATTCGCAGACAAATTTAACTTCCTTACAATGTTCTTGTCCATACCCTAATATTGGTTCTTAGTACGTGTAATATTTTATCCACTAGGGAGAGATTAAAGATACATATTTATATTTTAAGACACATTTTAAATAGTTAAAAAAATAATAACTAATAATTTATATTTGTCTTAATTTCTTTAAATTATGTATTTAAAAATAGTGTGAACTAAAATAATACTTTGAATATTTACGCATGAAGTCTTTGAAATCTAAAATTCATAATTTTTATTTTTAAAAGTAGCGTACACTTCTTTTTGATTTGGGCAATGAAGAATAATCTTACTACAGGCTGTATTTGCTTCAAATTCTCCAAGTTATGGCACGAAAGTAGAAATTTATAAATAAAATATTTCATAAAAGTCAGCTACAATTTAAATATGAATTTTCTTGTTTTCAAAATTTTTCCTTGATAAAACTATTGATAGCTTTTATAAATTACAATTATTTTTTAAGTATTACAATAGGTATATGCAAAAACATGCTCAGTTCTAAAGAAAGAAATACATGTAAAAATGGAAATTACAGATTTAAGTCTTCGAACCTCGCTTCGAACTATTAGATCAGATACAATAAATGTCATTTATAAAAGGTATATATATTATAGATTACCTTAAAAGTATTTTGGAGTTTGTTGATATATTATTTAAATAAATCAAAATGAAAATTCAAACAAAGATAAACTTTGCATATTTTATCGTAGAAGGTGCAATGTAAAATAGTTCTGAATATAAAATACCTTAGTACCTTAGTAAAAAATTAAGTTACCGGTACCAGTTGTAAAAATGTATTACAAATATCAATTATCAAGCTTAATAATCTGATTTTGCACATATGTTTGAGTTTTTATGAAACCACATTTTGAAGTTGAGCTTCACTAAAAAAATAATTTTCTTTCTCTATTTTAGTTGTTTACATAAAATGGAAAATTTGGATAAGTTTTAAGCAATTTTTTTCAATTCTAAAAGTATTGCATAAAATTTTGAAGTGCACTTATGAAAATATTTTTAGATGTTTAAAGTATAGTTAGCAAAATTTTCCGAGCGTTACCAGAGATGTTAATACATATTTTTAAAAAATCAATATTTGACCAGAAAGTCAGTGTCAAGTTTTAAGTGAAAACATGAACTTGAGTACAACCAATTTTTGTGCAATAAAACGCAAAAACGTGAACGTAATCGATGTTGAATAGCTCAGAAATCATTCAAAAATGTCTGCCAAAAATGAATGAAAATTCTTTTGTGAAATGTATTGAAAAAAAAAAATTTGTCCGCTAACCATCGGAAAAGTAAACCTGCAAAATCACCTGAAAGTCTCGAGAGTCGCGCGTTCGCATCCAATAAAACTTTTGATATATACGCAAAGCATAAATATTCCTGAAACAAACAACCTCGTGGAACAATGCTGGTCATTCCGCCCCCGAGAATGAAAAATCTCTATAATGTAGGCAAACGTCATATTTCTCCCATTCTCGCCGAACGATCCGTTCCGAGAAATTCCCGGCCGGGCAATGAAGTCCTAATAAACGTCGAGCCAGTGTCCTAAAGCAAAGATCGAAAAGTCGCAAATGGTCATTTGTCGGCGCTGTGCTGCACATATCCGGAAGTTCGGCGGGCGGGGGGAAAAAGCAAAGTAGCTGCGGAGAGTTGCCGCTGCAGTCGGTCTCTCCGTCTCTCGGTAATCGATAATAATAATCGCGCGGGGGTGCAGAGGGAGTGGGAAGGGGGGTGGGGGGCGAGGCTGAGTAGTACACAGCCTCGAAGAAACGCGCTACATCGTCGTCGTCGTCGTCGTCGTCGTCGCGTCGGGGGTGAGTTGTTGCGCGCGCGCGCGCGCGGAGAGCTCCCTCTCTCGGCTCCTCCACCGTCTTAGAGCGGCTGCAGTCGCTGGAGCTCTCGGCCAATAGGCGAGTCCTCCGCTTGGAGTGACTGGGCGTGACCGCTGGCTCCGCCCGGAGCGACCCCACCACCGCGTGGAGCGACGCTCGGCCCTCGCGCTGTCGAGCCAGTCGTTTTTCCAGTCAGTCGGCACCGGCAGCTTCTCCCTTGTGCACCTTGTCTTCTCGCCTCGCTTCGCTTCGCTTCTCGCTTTCTGTGCGCCAAGCTCACTCCTGGCGGCGGTGCGTTGGCCAGTTGTCAAGAGCGTCTAGGTATATACATATACAACGAGTGTCGAGTGCCCGGTCCGCATACGGATCAGTAGTAGTCGTCGTATACGCTATATAGAAAGTGTGACTCCGAGAGCCGAGTGATCCGAGTACTTAACGTCGAGAGTGAGTTGGTTCGGTAGGAGCTCAAGATGATGAGCTCGCACCAGCAGCACCCGGCCCTGGGCCTCTTCTCCGGCATGGACCTGCACCGCATGGACATGGCCGCCGCGGCAGCGGCCGCCCAGGAGCAGCAGTCCGTCGCGAGCCACCACCACCACCAGCAGCATCAGCACAGCAGCACCACCACCACCACCACGCGCACCACCAGCAACAGTCGCCCGTCGTCTCCGCTCAGGAGCAGCACATCAAGCGGCCCATGAACGCCTTCATGGTCTGGTCGCGCATCCAGCGCAAGAAGATCGCCCAGGACAACCCGAAGATGCACAACAGCGAGATCTCGAAGCAGCTGGGCGCCAAGTGGAAGCTGCTGAGCGAGCTGCAGAAGCAGCCGTTCATCGACGAGGCCAAGCGGCTGCGCGCGATGCACATGAAGGAGCACCCGGACTACAAGTACAGGCCGCGCAGGAAGCCGAAGGTGCCGGTCTCCGTGGTCCCGGGCGGCAAGAACCAGCCCATGGCCGGCGGCTTCCCCAGCTTCTCGCTGCCGTACTTCGGCTCGCCGGCCGGCCCCGTCTCCCACCATCATCCGCACCCCCTCGACTACGCGCCGCTGCCCGGCTACTTCGGCTCGGCCTTCGACGCCGTGCACCTCGGCAAGCTCGTCTCCGGCGCCCAGGGCCAGCAGACCTCCACGACGGCCGCCGACGTGGCCAACAACAACGCGGCCTCCGCCGCCGCCGTCGTCAGCAGCTTCTACTCCAGCCTCTACAGCCCGGCCGCCCAGCAGAGCAAGGTCTCGCCGTACGGGGCCGCGGCCGCCGCCGCCGCCACGACCATGGGCTCGCTCTTCCCGAGCGCGGCCCACCATCCCATGGCCTCGTCCATCATGTTCCCGGGCTCGCAGCTCACCCCCTCGCAGATGGCCCACAGCACCGGCAGCCCCAGCAGTAGTCCCGGCTCGACGCCGGTCTCCTCCTCCCACGGATCCTCCACGTCGCCGGCCGCCTCCAGCCTCGACCTCGAACAGCTGAGGCGGCCCGTTAGCGTTATATTCTAGAGGTGCCGCTAGGACAGAGTATATTTTTATATTTTTACTTTACTTCGTTTGCTCAGTTTATCATTCTTTTTTTTTTGTTTTTTTTTTCTTTTTCCCGCGCATACTTCAATCTCTGCACGCGAGCGACCGTTCGGACTTTCGTCTCACTTCACCTCTGACGCCAACGTTGCCGCGCGGGTTGAAAATAGTTTTGACTTACTAGATACTTATTTAGCTGTACTTTATTACGTGTGAAATTCCGGGGAGAAACGTGCGCGCGTTCGCATTTTCAATTGTATACAGCGTGCAATGTTTGCCTGCATCGCGCGATTGTCTATTATACAAATCTCTAGGAGTTGCGCGCACCTTTCCCCCCCTCGGGAAGTTTGTAATTTTTTTTTCTGCGTCGCGCGCGCGCATGTGCGCCGTCGATTCTCTCCGATGCTCGTATATGTATATCGTTACGCCCTGAAAGTGGCTTCCCGTTAACTGTGATTTCGTTGACATGTAAGTGAAAGAGTAATGGAAAATAGTAAGAAATTAATATAGAGGGAGGCTCGCAAGCGTGTGAACTGCGACCGGGCGAGAAGTACACGGGGGGGGGGGGGGAAATAATGCGAATTGTAAAAAGTATTATACTTGTATAGTATCGTTACTGTACACGATGTTCTAGCCATATTGCTATGTAATTGCTGCGATCGGAGAAGACACTTGCGTAAAATTTTCAATTGTTGCCACAGAATACTTGCAGCGCAGTATATATACGCTCACATCGATGATTACATTTTGCAAGATTGTATAAACAGTAAACGCATTCTCAAATACACTTACTCACACACGCGCGCACACACACACACACTTGCGCACATACTTTATTCGATTCATTTCTCTCATTATCAATGACACGCGAGCAGTGTACAAATACTCGCATGCTGCGATCGAAGCTCTCGAGCTCCCATACCTCAATGTGTATTTATGTATCGTAATAATATAATTGGAAGAAGAAGAGAGAGACCTGCGAGAGGTGTAAGGACAGTTCGTAAGGTTGTTTTGTATACAATTTTTCGTTTGTCGACTCAGCGAAATTTATATGACTATGTGTGGTAATTCCGTCGTGAACCCCGCTGTAAGAAACTGAATTTATTATAGTTTTTAGGTTATCCTCTCCCGCAGAAAGAGCTGAAAATAATAACCGACGATTTACGTTCGAATTCTCAAGTGTAGGGCGAACGGAGGAGAGATGAATACTCACGATTTGTAAATAATAAATATAATATTCATTGTCGTCTCGATTGCTTTTGAATAAGACTAGTCCGTAAGTAAGAGGCGATCAACGACTGTCGATCGACTGTAGCCAATAATTTGACCTGTAAATTGTATTTGTTATCAATAAATTGTTATTATCTATTCATACAACGAAAGCCCACACGACTATACTGTCATTGACTTGAATGAATCCTTGAATTTATTTCCCGTACGAAAGAAAACGGCTATAGAGTATCGCACTTCGCACTGCCGGCGATCGCAATGTGAAATAATGTTCTTATTCTTTCACGAAATGTATTTTTTGCTCGACGGAGTTGCGCGACATTCGCAAGCAGCACACACCTGGGAAGACCAGCTATACGTAGGCCCAGCAGTCGAGATTCAAAAGTACATTATAATAGGAGAGGCGGGCATTAGTCTCGAGCGTTCATAAATCAACAAACCATTAGCAAAAACACAGAACAATTCATCAAAGGTGAGAAAAAAAGGCGTCGAGTAGCGCGCGGGCAAAAAAAGAATCCGAAAATTTCATTATACGGGCATAGCCAAGTTGACACAATAACTCATTCTATCCGCTCGATAAAACTAACCCTTTCAGCTCGCCTAATTTAATGATCGTCGTCGCGAAGGGCTGCGCGCGCGCGTCTGAAAATTCCGATTCCCCGCAGAAGCCCCGAGAGAGACGGAGCGAACCGCAATATAATTTCTCTCTTGCAGCAGCAGCAGCAGCAGCAGCAGCGTTGGGGAGCCTGCAGTGCGTGTACGCAGGCCGCGGCGGGAAGGGCAAAGGCGAAAAACGACTACGCGGCGGTCCGGCTCTCCAAAACGGCCAACAGAGCCAGCGGGGCTTCGCTCGCGCTCTCACTCGAGAGAAGGGAAGGTGACGCTGAAAAGGAGCCGCACGCAGCGCTCACAATTGCCCTCTAAACAGAGGGTAGTTACGGGAAAAGTTAGCCGCGGATGGATGGATATAGTGCGTAGGGTGGCTCTCTGTCTTTCTCTCGCTCGCGCAACTTGGTGCGCGCGCGGGGATAGCCCGAGGAGATGGATTCGAAAAAAAAGGAGAGCACGGAAGGGTGGCGCGCTGCGATTATGGGGTTGCAAGCTACATTGTGCGCAAGTGTCCATATGCTTTCAGCGCTGATTTCGATATCGAGTGTGTGTACAGTGAGAGATTTGATATTCTCGTGTATAAATGTATATCGTCGCTGTACGTGCGTTGGCACTTTAATTTTCCACAAATGCGAATTGGGCGCGGGCGATCCAATTAAAAAACTTGAAGCTCATTGCGCTTCATTGACATTCAAATAAGCATGCTTTCTGTGCGTGTATGTATATAATGCTGTTAGCTGCTGTATACTCACAATTCGACTGAATTGAACGAGCAATAAAATCCAAAATCTTGAAGCTTGATCGAGAGATCGGAGTCTGTACTGGCAGTATTTTCGTATGATTGGAATAAAAATAAACATGTAGCGCAGGATGTATCGGGCACTCGCATAGTATCGACAAATGCCATGGAGTTTAGTTTATATATGTAGAAATGTCGAAAAATCGTACTGTCCTTGAATCGGCAAATTACAAACATATTGCACGAACCTATCCAAACTATTATTAGTTTTATTTTTGAACTCTGAATTTTGCGAAGAAAATTAATTTTTCGTTTTGTATACATCCAATTTTCAATGTTCGCAAACTTGATTTTTCCTTTCTATTAATGAATAAAATTTAGATATTCCTACGGGACAAAATCATAGCAAATCAATTTATCTTTCACTTTTAAAAATAAAACTTTTCATTTACTATATAACCGTTTCTTTTTTATTGTAAAGAAATGTGTTTCGTTTTGTTTAAAAATTAAATGTAATAAATCTACTACTTTAGGAATTAATTTCTTAAATTTCTCAAGTCAACTAAAAGTTTAACGTGAGAGCCACCACAATGCATTAATAATTAAAGTACCAGTTTAAACAAGAACAGTTGTAAAACAGAGAGCCAGCCGCCAAACGACGAAATCTGCCGAAAAAAGCTGAGAACACGAGAGAAAAACAAAGCGAGAGAGTTCGCTCGTTCGTCTCCTTCCCCCCCAAAAAAAACGAAAAAGTCAAAACAGGTAGACATTTTAAAATGCAACTCCTGCTCGCGCGCAGAACAACACCTATAAAATATAGGGCTCGAAGCCGGAAGGGCGTTGCAGAAAGTGCGCTGTGAAAAGCAAAAAAAAAAAGAAAAAAGAAAAGGGTGGTCACCTCGAACGCTCGCGGGGCGACGAAATTTCTCTGCGTCGCTGCAGCGCGCCGCGCCTGAATGCGAGAAAGGGGTGCGATTTTGACGAGGACCTGACGTTGATGTCTTTGATGGTCGGCTTCGAATGTCTCGCACCGAAGAAAATTTGAGGTTACGAGATTTCGGGGCTTTTTGTGCGCACTCTCGCGCGTTTTCACACGTCCGTTATTATATACGTTGCACCTAGCTGCTATATGTATACGCCACACACGGCTATATGCTTTTCTTTTTGGCTCTCTCTCTCTCTCTCTCTCTCTTTCTTTTTTTTATATGTGAGCGGCTTACTCGCACAGCCCCGGGGACTTTTGGCCCATTGTTGTACCGCGTCCTCTGGAATTTCGCTCGTGTGCCACATGTGTGTGTGTGTGTGTGTGTGTGTGTGTGTGTGTTTGCGTATGTGTACAGGTACACACACACACACTCGCACGCGGTGTAAGAGTACAATTGTGTGTACATACGTCGATGCCTCGAGCTCGAGCTTGGAGACGTTTCTCTTTGTGGGAACTGGTTCTTTGATTCCGCGCGCACTGCAGCAGGTGGATCGGCATTAAACTTTAATTTTTCTCGCACTCGCGAGAGTGAGACGGCGCAGAGCGCGCGATTCTTTCGGGCGCGGCGCGAAGAAACTTGAAAAGCGGCGCTGGTATACGTCGCGTATTCCAAAGAGTTGGCAAGTTTGGATTGCGAGCGTACGCGTATAACAATGATGGTCACGCTTGAAAATCCATTGAGAATGGTCGCGCGTGAAAAACAAGCCTTTTCCATTTCCGCGCCTAATTGTCACTTCTACGGCTGTCAAAGGGTTTAATGGCTTCGCCGCGCGTTGCAGCCTCGGCGAAAAGGAAGTTCGATCTCAATGGCTCGCCTGCTATACATCGAGCCGAAAGTTTGGGAGACTCGATCGAATGATAAAAAGCTTTCCAAGTAGCCGTCGACATTCGTCTGTGCTAATTCCATTGTCGCGTCTGACAAAAAGAAACACATCAGTCTCCGGGCGAGTAGAACTTTGCTGGAGCAAGACACAAAACTAAGTTTTCAATAATATTGAAAATATTGTTCGTATTGAAAAAGTCTTAAAATGCTGTATGAACAATGTATACATAAACATATATTGTTTTGATCTTGTCTCTTGTCTCGTAGTAGTTCAGTCGGCGACTATTATTATTCTACAATGCAAATTAAAAATATATGTAGGAATTATTTCTACTAAATGAATATACTCTGCATATCTAATTATTTTATTTAGAGATTTATTCCATATCTCTGTGAGTGGAATAATAATGAGCACGCGATGTGCTACTCGATCTCGGTCTGGCGACAACTGGCAAGTCCCCTTATTCTCTGCTTATTCTTTCTTGAGAGGACCAGTGCCAGTTTATCCTATGTTTATATGGTTATTCCATAAAGATCTGTCGCTTGGACTCATCATGGGCTCGATCTGTAGACTTCTTCGTATAAAATATTCGCTACAAATATAATTATATACAACTATATAAGAAATAAATATTGTAACAATCAGAATAATTGCTTTTCGAGATTATCATAAGACTCTATTTACAAATATCGTACTGGAACGTTCTCTCAAAATTTGAAACAATATCAACATTATGTTCGTGGTGTCTCGCGAAGCCTCTATATCTCGAGTATAAGCTCGAGTATAAGCCTATAACGAACGAATTAACGCTATCTACGAGCAAAGAGCCGATAGCGCCAGGGCAGCCTCAATAAATAACTCGTATAACGCGTCTATATAACATACCCGGTAAACGCTGCGCGTATACATAAACTCTCGCGCGGTGTAATACCAAAGCGAAGGAGTTGGCATCAAAGGCTCGACTCCATCGCAGCAAGCCAGAAGTGTATCGCGCGAGCTTTTGCGCGGAGAGCGACGAATAATAAAGTCTACGCGCGCGCGCGCGCGCGGTCGATATATATACAAACCAAAGACGCGCCGATTTGCGGCGCGAAACTAATTACTCTGGAATCGGCGCGAAAGAAAAGGCGCAAAGGGAAGCGGAGCCCTTTGAGTCGCGCCGATTGATCGAGTCTCGAGGCGTAACTTTTACTTTGCTACTGCGCCTGCAGCAGCAGCGGCATTATTACATAGCGCGCGCGGAAATTTATTAACCGACGCGGCGCGGCGCGGCACTTGGTTATTTCCGCGTGTGCGCTGAGAAACTGCATAGCTTTCAGATGCTGCTGTTGCTGCTACGGCGTTTCTTTGCCGTTCCGGTTTTTAAGGGTTGCAAGCTTTGCCATATATTTTCTTTCTCTGCCTCGCGATCGTCATGTAAGAATGTTTGATCGTAGCCCAAGAGCTTGCGTTACAGCAGTGCTATGTGCACATGTATAGATACGCAAGTATATTTCGTATCGCGCTATAATGAACTCCTCGGCTCCCGAAGTAATTTGACTTTACTGAATAGAACAGAATATATTGCTATTGTAGCAGGACGTACCCAAGATTCCGGACGAAATTGGGACAACGGTCAGTAGTGCGTGCCTCTCGCCTGTCGTTGTCGCGCACGAAACTCGGACGCGCACCGACGTCACGATTTTTCCGTACAAACCGTAATTAGCCGTTATTAACGTTTCGAAACGGTTTATCAGGGGGATGACAATTAGTTTAATTAATCAAAAAGTAACATTTTTTGAATATCGAGGATCGAACAGCGCTCTGAGCTTATGTATATGTATACGTCACCGACTTGGCAAAGCTTTCGATAGAGGTGTCACTAATTAATACTAATTGGCTAAAATAATTAGCTTCGCGTCAAAGGCGCATCTGTTTAATGTCGACGTAAACTCCAACAGTGTTTCCGTTCGAGTCTATGTGTGTGTGCGTGTGTGGCTGTGTGTGTATATGAGTGTGAGACTCAATTAAAAGACGGCATTGACGAGGTTTGAGGCGCGGGCCGCGCGTCGGCACACACTCGCGATTTTTCTCCCGGCCGACTCAAATAGGGCTAATTGGCATCGGTAATTTATCGAACGCCGAGCCAAATGAAAAATGCGATGCTTGCGCGCGCGAGCGAAAGCACACTCGTCGGTCGCACGCGCGCATTGAAATCGAACTATACGGTCACAAAAATATATATACGCGCAGCTCGGGCTCATCGATTGCCGAAGCACTTAACCGAAAATCTCTCTCTCTCTCTCTCTCTCTCTCTCTCTCTCACTTTTCGTCTCGCAGCCTCGCGCGCGTTCTCATGACACAACGAAGCGCTAATCAGCCAAATTCTTCACTTTGACAGGCTGTCACTTCTCTACGGCCGGACTCTCTGTTTGCCCGGCGCAGCGTCGAAACAATATAGTGCTCCGAAGTGGTCTCGTCCGCGGTGTATACCTAGGCTACTTGAGCAGCGGTCGAGGACCGACTTCCGGCTCTGATTTTCGTGTATGCGAGCGTACACTCCAACCCAACTCCGCAGCGGTGTAGGTATAGTGTATATACAGTATACACACTGTACGCGCGTACAGTCTCCATGACGGCTCTGTTTGTTTATTTGATCGCGCCGAAAACGTTCCTCTTTATATACCTGCGTGTGCCTCGGCGACACTTTCTCGCTACCGTTGCTGTCGCTTCGAGAGACGTTCCGAGAACTTCCTCTTTTCACTTCGCCACTAAGTGTCGTTGCTTATATATAGCTACGTGTCTGCGGACATACCTGGGCAAAAGGCGGCTTGTAACGTGTATAAAGTCAATTGGTGCGGTAAAAAAATAAGATTCGCAATTCGGGGTTGCATCAGATTTGCATAACAAGGTGTATACCTATAAAGACAGATATGATTCTTTAAAAGTTACTCTGGTTAGGTATAGAAATAATTTCTATCCTCGTTTCAATCTCATATACTATAGTGAGTACCTGTTATGGTGGTAGATAAATTTATTCACCATTAATAATTTTTCATGTATATAAAACAGTCGAGAAAACAGTAGTTTTTGTGAAATTTGAATCCTCATCAATCAATCTATATCGCACTATTATAAGGTATAATCATTTTTCGTAGATCAACAAAATAGTTTCTGTTTTCAAGAAAACAAAAAAAAAATCATCGTGTTTGCCTACGAACTAGCATCTTTTTCTCAATTTATTCAGAAATCCATACATGAATTCTTCGAAAGTAGCAGGCATTGCTGTTTGCACTCGGTCCCCACGGTTGGGCTTGTAGATTGCAATAAGGCCTCGAATTAACAAGTTGCCAGAGATTCAATAAGTAAAATCTACACATCGAGCCGAGCAAATAGCCCCGAGTTTCTGTTAACGTAGCCCGTGCTACTCGCCGTGCTACGCCCTTTCCTTTGTCATTTAAAGGCACGCTATTTGCAAATGATAATGATCATTAGAGTCAATCGTCGTGTTTTTCGTTTGCTCGCTCAATTAGAGCCTACTAAGCCACTTTGCACTTTAGGTACACAGTTTTTTTTTTCACCGTAAAAACAATCACTTTATTGTATTTATAATGTTATACGATCAATTTTTGCATACTATCATCTTTCACTGCACTACTCCTTTCTATAACATTCAACAGAATTCTATCCAGTTGAAGGTGGTTGCTATTTAACAAGACACTGCTGACAAAAATTATCGAGCAAATAAACAGGTTACAACTAAAAAGTATAGTATCTTTAAACGAGCTGCACGTGTATTGTAATAATTATTATTGTTGTAATAAATCGTTCAATCTGTTCCTCCTTGCAATCGTATCTTCACACTGAGATGCAGCCCCGGATGCAGAGTAATGTCTCGAGTAATGTACTGGTACTTTTGAGGAGAGACTCGAGGAGAGACTTATACCTTAACTTGTACTTATACATGAATTTAGAAGCTTTTGTATCAAATTTCTAAAAAGCATTAGATACTCGATTAGATATTGAACTAATGATGATCTTTACTTGCTTTAAAATGGTGCTTTTTATGCTAGAATAAGTGTAAGTAGAATTAAGAGAGTAGAAAAACATCGATTTGCATGTGGCTAAACCTCGATTGCTAATGATTTCTATTATGCGCTACTGACGCTAGAGATTTATTGACTTTATTTTTCTTCTATTCGAACGCCAACAAAAAGAGGTAAGCATTTTGCAACTCATGATTTCTATAGTTAGATGTAGTCTCTTTAAATGTCTCAGAACTTTTTACAATATAATAGTCACTGCTGATTGTTTTCCAATGATTAAATTTATGCTACAATAATTTTGTCGTCAGCGAATAAATCATACTATTTGACGTATACATTACATTGTAAAAGAAAAATCCTTCTTGTTAAATCCGCATATAATTTGTCCATACTATTTTTGATCATTTTTCTGCAGAGTATTGCAAAAATTCGCTCACTATGCGATATTAGTATCCCATTCGCTGTATAATTATTGTCTTTCGAAAAAGAAAATTGCATAACTATTATTGTGTCGCTGGACACGGGAAGTCAAAAATATATTACAATTATGACATATTGGAGTATTTTACCCGAGATTTTACCTATATTGCAACGTAATCGCTTATAAAGCAGCGATTATATATACGTTGCTAATCCAATCTCTTCCAGAAAAGTTTATAGATTGTTTGTGATCTACGATCGAAAATTATAGGTAACTTGTATGAATTAATATTTATTTCTGAATTTCTTTATTCGTCTATTAAGTATACTTACATATATTTAAAATAGATTAATAATTTTAAAAGTATTCTGTGATGTCATTAATCATAGTAGGCTGTAGTACTTACATAAATTAGTTCAATGCATTGTTTAACCAAACTAAATGATTTTATATAAAGTTAAAATAAAATTGTTATTTTAATGGTTGCGTCTCGATTATTATAGAGATCGGAGATAGAAGTGGTGGTAGCTAAGTATAATATCGTCGCATAATTTTCTGAACTCAGCTTTCTCTAAAATAAAAAAGTCTTAATCAAATAAACCTGCACTATGTAGAACTGATACTGCTCTCGTCCTGACGACCGCCGCTCGACAACTTCCAATTGGAAAGCTGAAACTTTTGAAAAATCCATTATCCGCCGAGTTGTGTATAAAAGATTATTTCAATTTGAAGACGTGCGAAAGTTTTGACTTACAAAATTATAACATGCTTGCGCGACAAAAAGCGTAAGCTGCTTTTTGTCGTTTGATACTTAAACCAGTCGCGCCGGAGAGAGGACAGCGGGAAAAACAAAAAGGCCCGAGCACGAAGCAGAAAAAAGAAACAGCGAGCGAGGCGAAGAAGCAACGGCAGCAGCAGCAGCCGCCGCCGCCGCCGCCTCCTCGGAGCTGAAATATTTTCGCGCGCGCGCGCGCGAGCGTATGCATAAAGACATAAAATATGAGCGCATGAATCGCGCACGCCTTGACAACTCGGCCTTTGACAATATCCCGGCGGCATTTTACGCGGATTAGCGCCTCGGGCTTTTACGGCCCATTTTGTTTATGCACAGCGTGCATATTTCCTGTAGCTCCATCTCCTCTTTTTCCGCTGGTCAGGGGTATTTTTGGCGCGATAAAAAGGCATCGATGAAACGTGTTAAAAAAATCGGCGCTTTATTGCGCTGTAAAAGACGAATTGTCCGGACGGGATTCCGACGCTATATTCCTCCTCCTCCCTATACAGTATACACACTCCTTGTTAGAGTCACGTCGGATTTGCAGTTGTTCTCCTGCGGTCGACGTTGCTCACAAGGGCTTTTCGCTCCGGCACTAGTTGAGCGAATATTTATGCTCGCGCGTTTTGTACCGAATGATTTGTAAGAAAAGCCTCCCCCCTTCACGCGCGCATCGGAATCGCTGCGTTTTTTTTTTCGTTAACAAACAGGAACGGGCGGAGAGAAGGAAGAAAAATTAATTATCCTCCAAAGAATTCGACAATCCGGCACTTCGCACGACTACAATCGCATCGCGACGCACAATCGCAATGTCCTCGCGTCGTTCATTTGTTTTTCTCTCTTTCTCTCTCCTCTCCCTTGTTTTTTTCATCGCGGTCCTCGTTGATTTCCGGCGACGGAAAAGGAAAAGCCGGCGAGTCTGATGGAAAAAAAGCTCTCGCGAGAGCGAGTTGTCTGCGACGCGCAGCTCTATAGAAAGAGAGAGAGAGATGGTATATGTAGCGAAAAGCGGCGTTGCACAAAGTCCAGCATCTGCCTGTAATCCGCAGAGCAGTGAAGTAGAGTGAAACCGCTCGTTGTTTCGCTGATCCCCGCATTGTCCGCATTATTGTAGCTTCCACTGTTCGAGAGAACTCGGGCCCATTGTGCTCAGATTGCGTACACCTACCTTTCTGCGTGTGTACATATTCTCTCTCTCTCTCTCTCTCGCTCGCTGTGTCACTCGCTCTTCTCTCCCTCTATCTTTCTCTGTATCCCTGCACACTCACTCGCGCCACCAAATTTTTTCGATGAAGCTGCCTCCACCGCCACGGGATTAAAGGTCCTGTCCTGTGTGGCACATATGATGCAGAGGGAACTAGAGAGAGAGAGAGAGAAAGAAAGAGCGTACCGATTTAAACGTGTGTCATAGGTGCGCGCGCGCTCGTCTAGTAGGTGAATAAGCCCATATGTGTGTATATATACATTATACAGTATAGACGGTAGCTCTGTGCTATTCACCGGCTCGTAATCGCTCGGCTCGCGAGCATAAAAGGGGATCGGCGCCGGCAGCACATCGGCTCTCGCATGACCAGTCGACAATGCGCCCATCCCATTGTCGCGGCGCTCTGCCTTTCCCTCGCGAGTTCGCTCCGCCGCCAGAGAGATCCAGCGCCGGAGATATTTTATTGGGAAATTAATGCGAGGCGATCGGCAAACACCTATCGTCCCGTGTAACGGGGGAGATCATGTGCTTAGAGTGTGTGTTTGGACATTGGTAATGGCATTGTGCGAGTACACTTAGCCGAGTATTATTTGCTTTTATTTTATTTTATTTTATTTTTTCAGCTCCGCAATTCGCATTGACGCGATTAATTAGGTTACTCAAGAGCAGACGACGCAGCTCTATCTCCGCGAGTACCTCGAGTGTCGCAGCATTCACGGAGAAGCGAAGAAAGCGGCTTGCACCTTTCTCTTTCTGTACGTACAAGCAGGCATACATCCCCCAAAAAGAAAGCCACTGCGTTCATTCATCGGCCGTAATAACGGTAACGCGCAAGTCAAGCGCGAAAGTACGGTGTGCATGAATGGCCGACACCTCGAGAGCTACCGACGCTAATTAAGAAGCCACTCCAACCTCTGACGCTTCAAAATAATCTCCCCCAAGGGACTGCTGATACCGTGACCGGTCCTCCACTGCCTGTACATGTACGCGTAGTCCTTTTCACGTGATTGCTCGTCCGAGTGTATGGATTGCGAGGGTTCTCAATTAATGTGAGCTATATCAATATCGCTGGCCTGAGACTTCACAATTTGGCGACTGACTGCACGGTAAATGAAAAAAAAAAGGAATCCGAGTAATCCGTATATACACACTATAAAAGCGAGACAGCAAGCCGTGTGAGGGCTGATGCGCGTACATAAAATAATTCCGGGCAACGATACCCTGCGTACATATCGAGAACCTCGACAATAGGAACAAACTGTATGGTTGTTCGATCGGTAATACCTCGTTGGGTCGCTGAACAGACCGATGGCCCTATTGTCGACGCATCAAGGCACACGCGCGCGCGAGCGCGCTTATGCGCTCTCGTCCATTTCGATAGCGGCAAGAGAGAGAGAGAGAGACAGACAGACATAGAGGGACACACAACTCGTCGGTCGCACACGACAATGGCCTTAATATACGATTGTTCCCGCAGTCCGCGAGAACACATTATGACGCGAAACTCGGGCTCGCACATGCACTGACCACTGCGCGAGCGCAGCTCTCGGCCAAAGAAATCGATATATACGAGTGCTCATTGTTGAATCCTCTTGCGTGATTTATTAGAGCTTTTGCACTTACGCCTGTCGCTTGACTTTTTTTTCTGCCGTTGTCGATATAAAGCCAAACGAGAAGTTTTCCACTCGGGAGTCGCGGCAGAGGCGCGACAGCCCACAGCGTATATGCAATTTACTTGCCCGATCAGTCAGCGATACGCGCTTCCAGAGAAAACGATATCGCTTATTCTCGTTTTCTTGTCGATCGTCTACGCGACAGACAGTGGCTTTTCATAAAAATCCCCGGACGCAAAAGTGACACGCCAGGAAATTAAGAGAGACGGGGTTTTAAATTGGAAAAATAACACGCGAGGCCCCGCCGCGCGACGCGCGCTCTCGCCGGCGTCGAGAGCGAAAAATCTGGCGTCACCATCATCGACGACGGATACTGGAGCACATTGTTTGATCTGCGGCCGCGACGATGATTTTTGAAAATGCCGCGCCCGACGCTGATTCGCGTTTATCGCCGGTAAATCTCTCCTCAATGCCCGCCCAGACTTTTCTAATCGAGTCGACTTAATTGTAAAATAACAGTGCGCAACGCGCATTGAGCTCGCGAAAGAAAGCCAAGATAATCCAAGTATCGTCCGCTGTAATTAACGGTCTAAATCGAATTCCCGAGAAGCTCTATTGGCCGCGATCGTATACGCACGCGGGGGCGAAATTGCGCAATTGTCCTCGATCGGATTTTAAAGGACACTCGACGTATCGCTTAGGAACATGAGATATCGAGATTAACGAGGGACCGGGGGAACAGTCCTCCTAATCACTTCTTCCTCGGTCTTTCAATCTTTTCAAGAAGTGGTTCTTTACAATTTTTCCACAGACTAATGGAATCTCGATGAAAGCTGCCGCTGTTTTTTGTCTCACGCTCGATAGCAATTATTGGTTTTCAAACTGCTAGAGGAGAGAAATATATAGATATTAGGGGGTACCCTCTGTTTACTTCGTTCGCCAATCCCCCCAAATCTTATTATATTTTGCCAAATTATACTTTGACTCAAACTACTGAAGGTAGTTCGGCAACTTTAATCAAAATATCGGTAGACCGGCCCAACCGTGATATACAAAGAGTGATATATAAGATAATAGTGAGGGTGGATGTTATATCCCTATTTACGGAGGTACTGAAAGCACCAATGCTCCCGCATACGGGGACTCGTAGGGTCTACGTGAGGTTCTACGTGACTCATTCATAGTTAGAAACAAATAAACGTAATGTAGAGAGATATATATAAATATGTGATACATGTAATTTAAATATATCTACAAATAAAATTGTGAACTTAATCTTTTTTGCAGATTACGCTCAGGCAATGATTTATTCTAAAGCCTTAACATTTTTAAATGTACTTATGAAAGATTTTTATAAACTTTCTTATTCTGAGTACGTATAATATTTATACGCAATAAGCATTTGTGAAAAATATTTCTTTTTATTAAAATTAGTGGAATTAGTATTATTTTTATTTGGGTTACATGCAGAAGTAAAATTACACAAAATTTCATGATTTTTATTTGATGAAAAAATGCAGAACAAACTGCGTAAATTGACACTGACTGTTAATATACTTTACATAAAAGTTGTGGGAAATCACAATTACACGGGATCGAGCAACTTTTATACACGAGACAGATGCATTCTTAATCCTCCGGTACCTGCATGTGTTCTTGCGCAACAGAGCAGAGTCCGATTCCCCGGAAAACAAAATAGCCCGGGCACATAGTCCAAAACAATAAACATACCCCGATGCTACAAAAATAAAAGGACAGCAGCAGTAGCAGAGCAGTGGTCTCAACAATCAACTGAATCCCATAGAGGGCCGCGCTCCTTTTGACTGCACGTCTCTCTCTCTCTCTCTCTCTCTCTCTCTCTCTCTCTCTCTCTCTCTCGCTGAACCTCAATTCCAATTTGACCAGGGCAAAACGTGCGCGAGCCCGACTTTTCGACATTTCAATCAGACATGAGCCGCTTTCTCCGTCCACCCCCACTGTATATGTACACTTGTCGCTACTGCCCGAAGCAGCTCTCAATGCAAGTTTTAATGAAACACTGCTGGCCCGCTGCCCATTGTCATCCGCATTGTCGCCAGTATCCGATCCGACGAGCTTCTCTCTCTCTCTCGCTCTCTCTCTCTCGCTCTCTGTCGACTCTCCGTCGTCGTTCCCTGCAACGATGACCGTTCGATCGATGTACGTATGTATACGTACAATATACCAACGACTCCTCCGCTGATTTTCCTATAAGCGGCGCGCGTTTCTCCGTTTTTGGAGAGCGTCCAAAACGAGCGCGGCAATGAGGCCCTTTCTCTCTTACATGTTTTGCTGCCGAAGCGAACAGACTCTCGTAACTTGCTTTGTCTCGTATGAGCTTCTTGCTTTTTTTTACTCCTTTCGAGGGACGATCGCCCGGATTTTTGGCACGGCTCTCAGAGAGGAAAAAGTGCGGGAATGGCCAGTGGATGCTTCATTGTCTCTCGGCGACTTTTTTCCAGCAGTAGTTTAAGCGCGATAATGATAAATACGCCGCTACTTCCCGAAGCTTTATTTTTATTTGCTCGCATGAATTTCTGTGTTAATTTTAACACGCGTGGGTAGGAGATCTTCGAGACTCAGCTGCATTGTAAATAAGTTGCTGTTAGTTGCAATTATAAGTTAAATTGATTCGTTATTTAAATGTGAATTGACCGAGGAATTGACGCAACTTTGGTGCGGTAAATGATTAGTTCATTTATTAATTTTTTGGTGTAAATTTACATTCACGCGCAAATTTTTTGCACTTACATGATTTATAGGCATAATAAAAACAAATGCTGCAACTATTGCAAGCACATAATTTTTTTCTGAAATTCTGAAATTGTAATCAAAAAATATTTGAAACAAGTCGAAGTCATTGGCGTGGTAACTTCAGCTATTTGCAGTAATGAGATCATCGTAACTATCTGATTCTTCAAAGTTTCTTAATATTAATTACTTTCGTGTGTTTTTAGGGTGTCTACTTGCAGAAAATAATTTGAAAAATTTTAACTTTCCAAGCCTCCACTAATTATTTCACAATAGACAATAAAATATTTCCCTGTTTTAAAACACTAAAAGTCAGTTTCTCGCTGAAGCGGAAGAAAATTTCCAACTGTCCCTGGAAACATCTTGAACTGGTTGAACCGCCATATAAACTTTAGCATCTTCGACCATCTAGCTGTCGCGTGGAAATAAGAAACGCGGTTCGGTCTTCGAAAAAATAAAACAAAAAAATACTCCTTCGACCGCTGTAAAAAAAGTCTCTCTTCGCTCAGTCTCTATAGGAAACCCTCGAAATTTCGGGAAATAAAAGCCAAACAGTCGTTCCTCATCAGGCTCGTCCGCTTTCACCTATTTTGCCGTGTCTGGCCGCACGCTTTCCAGTTCACTACAATTGCAGGGCCCCATATAGTCTGTTCGGACCCTGCAATAAAGACATAAAACGTTCTCTTGACAGGGGGAAAACTCGCTGGTTTATGGTCAGGGATAATTGCCAGGCTGTGTGTTTAACTTTCACGTTTACAGGATTACACCGCGCAAAATCAATGGGGGTCTCGAGCAGACCCCTTTGCCAGATCTGCGCACGTGTGCGACAGGATGCCCGAGCTTACCGAGAATCGAGCGTTGTAAACTCAACATTCCCCAGGAAACTATTGGTTCTTAATCGAGCATTCTTCGTTGAAGAAGGCGATGCTCGAATTTTGACCTGATTGTCCAGTGTACGCCTCTGATAGGCACGAATTGTTGGATTTATTGTTTTGTATTATGTAGACCATTCCTGTATCGACTTTGTCCATTCCCAGATTTTCTTTGTTCGAGAATGAGCCTGACAAGTCCCATGCCTCCGTACTTATGTAAATGTGTGGAACTGTTAACGAGGTTCTAGTATTAATAGAAATAATGTCGAGACGTTCTGAAATCGTGTTCCCAAATTCACCGCATGTTTCAAAATTAATTATTCACAATGAGAAGAACATTTCAAAAATACAATCATGTTTTCTTGATCATGATACATTTTTTCATTTGAATTTCATGTAAATTTATTTGTTACTTGTATTTTTGTTCTATACGTTTCCTATTCAGTTTCCTATCGAATTTCTCATGCAATGTCTTTGTGACTTAAATCCTGTCAAAATAAACAAAAAGCAGCGAACCTCGCAGCGAACTGAAGCCTCCTTAACTGAATAATTCTCTGATTAATTCGAGTTTCATGGGCGTGTACGCATATTAAAATTAGATGTCGAACAATATCGCTTGCGAACTCAATTAAAGTTCACAAGCACGAGCACGAGCGTCTAACGAACTTATTACGATCATCCGGGCGTGTACAATTAGTAGCAAAGAGCCATAAATGTAATCGCCTCCCGCACATCAAACGCGTGGGGGCTTGCCGAAATATAAATCACGCGAATTCTTCGGTAAGAGAGCAGTGACAAAGGCGCACGCGCGAAGAAACAGCTAAAAGTTTGAGCGAATGAAATGATTATCGCACGCCTATTTTCGCGCCTTGATGACTATTTTTCCCTTTGTTCCCGGGCGACGCGTCGCACACTTTAATTAAGTAAAAAAGCGGGAGCAATGCGCGACAAAACGGAGGGCGAGAAAGAGAAGAGAAGAGAAGAGAAGAGGAAAAAAAGAAATGCGAGGCTTGTTCGCGCGACCGCGCCACCCCCTTACATGTCGCGATTTTCACGGCTCGCTGCTATGCATCGCGCTTTTTCTTCTCTCTCGCTCTCCTTCTGCGCGGCGCTAGCGCGTTTTAATTAAATGCCTTTGCGAGGTGTCGCGCACGCCCGCAGACGAGCGACGAGAGACTAGATTATTATATTCCGCAGCGGCGAGAAAATCGCGAGGTGTCAGATCAGAAACGCGTAGAGTGTCGGTATTCTTCGCGCTCGGAGAGGGATGCGTTGGACGTTAATGGGTTTATGCGGAGGCGTGAGTCTGTTCACGTAAAAGTCGAGTGCGAAACGGGAGAGTTATGTGGAAAAAAGAAATTTCTTTTTTTATCCCCAAGAATTTCATTGCTCGCGGCTATGTCGTGCGTAATATAAATTATATTTCCCCGGTACGTTCGTCTGCGGGAATCGAGGAAAAGTCAATACGATTGTAACGCAATTTCGCGTGTTTCGCTATACTTCCTAAGCTTTCTCGAGCTCGTAAATTTTTGCCACTCGACGAAACTCTAATTATTTACTTTGCTGGCGAACGCCTCATTGACTTGCTTCTGTTGACTTGTTTCTCATAGCTGATTGCTTGCTTGCTTGCTTGGGTTTTAATTACGCGGGACCGGCAGAGGGCGCGGCAAGAGCCGCACGAGCGACTTTTGCGGAATTATTCCGTCAAATCGAAAATGGTAATTTAATCGCGTCGTTTATTCAACACCCGACCACAAAGCGGCCGCGCCACTATGGCAAAGCGCAGACTTCAAAGCCGACGCCAATTACAGTCGACGTTTCGCCCGCTGAGCTTTGCTCCCTCGACCTTTCCCCGCTGTAAATACACTGTACTGGCGTGTGTGCGCCTCACTTTAGCTTTCCCTGGCACACCTCCCCAACGGAGCTCTTCAACCCTTATTAGGTTTTACTCCGTGTACTTTGAATTTCGCGCGCTATATGTCGTATCGAGAGAGCGAGAGAGGGCGAGGGGGAGGGCCGGGAAGAGAGAGAGAGAAAGAGAGAGAACTGCACTGGATTTTGTCTGTCAGCAAAAGTTGGATTTCGATTTGCCGTTGTGTATAGCTGCGAGAGTTGGTTTTCCGAAGCGCTTCTGTTGTTTCCCACCGCTTTGTTCCCATTGTGCAACTCGTTAAAGCACGCGTGGCAACTAACTCCGCTCGGACTTTGACATAGAGGAAAAACAAGTTTGCTTGTGCAAATAGTTGCATTTTCGAATGCAGTCGAGAAAATTTAACCGCAACACGCAACAAGAAACGATGAAAATAAAAAGTACAAGGGCCTTGCGTAAACAAAACGTCAGAGCTCTCCTCCTCGTCGCGGCAGCGTGCAGTTAACACCTAACACTCGTCCTGCATGCGCTTTCAAAGCGACGAAAACGTCCGCTCTAACGCACGTAAGAACGTGTGTAATTCGTCGCCGTGACAAAGCCGCGCTCGAGCGCGAAAACGCGCGGCGACGCTAATTGGCATTGAAAAAAGGTGGTGTGACGATACGAGCCAAGTGCGCCTAACCAGTCGCGCGCGACGAGTCTGAAGAAAGGGTGAAATAAAAAAAATCACCAGAGAGAGAGAGAGAGAGAGAGAGAGCTAAGCCTACTTGCTTTCGCCGCGCGTTTGAACTCTGACCTCGCGCGTGTTCAATCTCAAAGCGCGTGCATCGCCCCGGAGAATTCGCGCGATGCCTTTCATATCTTTCGACAAAGTGTACAATCGTCAATGCGAGCGCGTAATTAATCGCGACGGAAGCGATCCGCTTTGAGCGCCGGCGCCGTGCTTTGGTTTTGTATATTGTTAAGTTCGAGCGTACATGATAATTTTGCGCTGCGTCTGTATATAGATTACGAAACTGCGTTCTACAGAAACGAATTTCGCAAACCACGTGGAAAATCGCGCTGGGACGAGAGAAGAGAGGGAAAGAAAAGACAATAACTTTAACAGACAAAACACTTGGCGCGAGAACGAGTCCCTAGCACGAGGAGCTGTAAGCATTACGTGGGATTGAAGTGGCCGCTGTTTCTGCGCGACGTGTCTCCTCGAAATTGGAGCGGCGCTGGGCCTCGCGCGCAACACTCCATTCAACAAGTACAATGGGGAACGCGTCTCCTTCTCTCTATATACGTATATACACATGCATTTGTACGTATGTACACATTTGATACGAGAGCCCCACCTCTGCGTCGGGACAGACAATGTACTGTCCCCGTGAAACTAACACTGCGCATTAGCATGACAAGGGCTAGATTAAAAAAAAAAAAAAGAAAAAAAAGAATGCAAGGGGCTTCCCCGGGTTCTAATGTTTACCGCACCTTCTTTATCTTGGCGCGAGCGTATGTTCAATACAGTGCGACTCGACTCTCTCGAGTGTGGAATTGTTGCTCGCGATCGTTTATAAGCTTCTGGTTGTTCGCGTTTATTTAGTTGTATTTTAGTCAGCGATCCCCAAAACTGTGTACGGTCAGGTTTAACGATAGGCCGCATGGTCAGATTGTATATCTTGAAAAAATTTATAGTGGCTGATCCCGAAAAGTGGCCGTGACAGTTATGCAATAATCCTATAACCCAATAATTCAAAACCAGAGCTGCCCAGAGGGGAAGAAGTAACATTTGCCTGTGGGCCCGCAATTAGTCGGTCTGGACACTTACCTCGACAATTACCGAGTGAATATCGGACGATTATAAGATGAAAAATCAGAGGGACAAAGCTCGGACGACTAAAAGTCAATTAGCCCGTCCGAGACAGCGACAACAACAACAACACGACTGTTACCGACGACAATAGCGGGACGGATCGGGCCCTTCGAGCTTATCTTCGACCGACTCCTCCCCGCTTTTCACGATTTTCTATTCGGTTTGCAGAAGTCGAGAAGTCACAATGGAAAAGCCACTTAGACCGATACGCCAGAGCGTTTAGGGCCCGCACAATGACGAAGATACAGTTTACAACGTTCGGGGCCTTTATTGCACGGTCGTGCGAGTTCCAGAGATTCGAATCTGCCTCGACGAGTCAACACCCCCTACTTATATGGCCTCCGTAAATTTCGATAAATATTGCGAGCTGAGATTTTGGGCCTCTTCAGCCCCCTCGGGACCGTAAAGTCAGATTTTCGCGACTTCTTTTGACTTTTATTGTTCGTCTATCATGGAGGCGTAGATTTGGGGACTGGGCTTCCCCGACTTTGGGGACTGAGCCGTTGTTGTTGTTATTATTGGGGCCTAAATGGGACGGTCGGGGAGGGCTAAACTGGGCGCGAGGATTCGTCGGTCAAGCTTTTTTACCTTATTACCTGGTTAACTGTGGACGCGCGGAGACAGTTTCTTTTTTAAAGCTTTTTCTCGTTTACGACGGGGAGTCGTTAGCTTCGGAGATAGAAAAATACATCGAAATACGCTTTATACACTTTTCAGTGTATGTAGCTTATAAAGAGAGTGAGAGGAGAGTGTAAAAGCCACCCCGTGTATTAGCGGCACTATAAATTCATGTACGGCACTCACAGAGAAAGTAAGTCTAGCGTATGCTTATAATCCCACCTATAGCTCGATGCATATAACAAAACCAAAGCCTTATCCATCAAAGCCGACCGGATCTCCAGCTCGATTATCCGCCAATCGATCAAAAAGAATGGAGAAGCCTCATCGCGAGCCACACATAAACCAGCCCATTAACCCCTACCGCACAGACTCCTGTCTCTCCCTTTCATACCTACATAGCGTACGTACACAAAAGATACAGGCCGAGAGAGAGAGAGAGCAACAGAGAGTATGGCTACGACAAAAAGGACGAAAAAAGCAGCAACAGCAGCAGCAGCAGCGCCTCGGACTTAATGCGACGGGACAGCGATTGCGGCGATTCGATGTATACAGTGTGTCTATGCGGATAATACAGGGGGACGCGAGGCACTTGCGAGGATCGCATCTGCGGATGATCCGCAGCCGCGAGGACCCTCGACGATGTACAGGGGCTGCAGTGCAATGAGTGACGTAATTGAATTTCACGCGAGGCTGGCCCTCGCCACTGTGTGCGCGTGTGTGTGGGTATGTATGTATGCGTATGTGTCGCACGCTTCGCTGTACCCGGGAAGTGTATATGGCTATCGCTGCAGCCACTTTGCCGGGGATGTGGAGGCCTGAAGGAGCTATCCTGCTGAGATTCGCTCGAGATTGAGCGATTCGTGCTTGCGATGCGTTTTAACCAGATTTCTTGACTTATCCTGAAAAGGTATAGTTGACGAAGCTGAGAATCCAGAGAGAGTAAAGCCACGGTAGAGTAAAAATGAACCAATGTGGGAATGGCGGAAAAAATTCTATGAAAATGTAAGAGGAACAATCGAAACTTTATAACATAGTATACATTATAGTACTTGATACACCAATCTTTGAATTCCTGTTGTGAAAGCACTAATTTTTGAAACCCTGATTACTAAAATACCAAAGTTATGTTGCAATAATTATACCATAATTAATACGTTCAATATAGCAAAAAGGATCTTGATATAACATTTTGAATTTGAAATAATTGTGCTCAGGCATAATACAATTTAGTAAACTTTAATTTACTTTACCATATCATGGTATTATTAAATTGGTTTATACTTCAGGTTGTTATTATTTGCCAATTATTGTTAATTTTAAATCGCTTATAAACTTATCGTTTCCGTCAGTTACGAAATTTAGAGTACGCAAAATGTGAAGAGAAACATATGAAGCCTAAAACAGACAAACTCAAAGTTATTTTTATCATACGCATAGCAATTTGACTACACAAGTCGACAATTTTCTCAGTGCAAGGTTAATTACTTTCGAAATAAGGCAGCATCGTCGCATAGGCGACGCGGGTCAACCCCTCGAGCTATTAACGCGCTCGTACAGCACCGAGAATGATTTGCGCAAACAAGCCCGAAAAATATACGTTGCGCCGTGCGCGAGGACCTCGTGCGCGTCGCAAAAAAATCCGACATTATAAACTCTCTCTCTCTCTCTCTCGAGCCCCCCGAACTCTAAACAGCTCTCATAGCAGCGCGAGATAAAGAGGAAAAAAAAGGCCGCAGCGAATCTCCTTACGGGAAAGATAATGCGCGTCACGGAAGCATATCGCAGCAGCGCGGCGCAATTTTTTGCCCCGGGCAATAACCCTGCGGGTAACAAGTCGAAAACACTGGCAGTACATTGTTCCCTTCCTCGATTCGCGCGATTTATGCATGTAGGCACGTCGGGCGCATCTAAATAACGCGAAAAATTCTCCCGGCTCGAAAGAGCAAAGGAGAGAACGAGAGAGGACAGGAGCGCATAAATTCTGACCCTTGTTGCGCGCGCGCGCAGCACACTCGATTTTCACGCAGTTATGACGGAACTCAACTTTCGCACACACCCCTTTTATTGAGGCTCGCGCCCCTTCGCCGAATTTTCGCGCAAAAAACGCGGCCCGAGAAAAGGT
Organism: Philotrypesis tridentata; assembly: GCA_018906965.1. Taxonomy (NCBI): domain Eukaryota; kingdom Metazoa; phylum Arthropoda; class Insecta; order Hymenoptera; family Pteromalidae; genus Philotrypesis; species Philotrypesis tridentata. The sequence goes on along the minus strand of JACCIB010000016.1, from coordinate 797,196 downwards.
GCCGCGAATTATTGCTTTCGTATACGCGCGCGCGTCCTCGTCGCTGTGTGCGCGCCGGCAGCGGGTTTATTATGAGGCGTGCGAGTGCGTCGTCATGAATATTATGTATGTACACTATAGTATATGCCAGAGAGAGAGAGAGAGAGAGAGGGGTATGAATATGTCTGGCGTTAATCGAGGAAATGCGAAAGCCATTAGCCCCCGAGAGTCGAGAGGCCAAAAGCGTGTGTACGTGTAGGTACAAGCGCCGCCCCTGTCGTTTTCGCAAGCATTATACGAGGACCGGCTCGACAATTAGCACGTGGACCCTGTGTGTGTATGGACTAGTTGCTGCTGCTGCCGTTGCCGCCGCCGCTGCTGCTGCTGCTGCTGCTGCTGCTGCTGCGTCGAGACGCGCTATTGTGAGCGACTGGACGATCCCTTGCCTCTCGCGATGGGATAAGACTCGTGTACTTGGATTGGTTTACTAGGGATTCGATGCATTCATGGCAGTTGGCGTTTACGTGATGGTGGCTTATTTGTTGAGTTCGAGGTGGAAGTTTACGTAGCGTTTTGCGCAGACTCCGCTTTCCAAGATAATGTGCGCAATTTTGCGAACGTGCATATGGATAATGTTATTTTTATACTCGAAAAATTACGCATTTTTTTCTTTAAGGAAATTCACTTGTCGCCTATATGTGGAATTGATTTTAACGGATGCGAGTTTCTCAAACGTGTAATGACGCAAAAAGTAATGTGCCGCGGAAATTATTGTGGATTTATCTGCTGGCAGAAAAGTTGTTGGTAAAAGATTTTTTAATTTTCTTGTCAGTGTACTTTACGACTGCGGTGTGTACCACCAATTATTAAACTTGTGGCTATACAGAAGCAGTGCATGCACAGTGTAAAGTGTTGGACGATAAATAATGACAAACACTTGACGAGCGCTTTTAAAAGATAACTAACGAGCATATGTGTACAAAAGAACTTTTTATTGACTTTATTGAGTTAATGGATAATTAATGACAAAAAAAAGAGTCGTTTTCCGGTTTATTCTCTATTTATTAAAATCGTATTATGCTCGAAAACAAAATTAAAAATCACATTAAAAAATTGAAATCTTCCTCGACACATTAAGTGAACAGCGTCACAGATCATTTGGCTTTAACGACCAACTTATCGAATCCGTGCAATTATCAACAAAAGCGCGGTTACCCAATCGAATTCGGTAATCTTCGCACAGCGCCAAATCCATCAAACTCCCGCGGCTTCTCGCGCAGCCTCAAAACAATCTCCCGAAGAAAGTCGAAAAGCAATCGCTCGCGCGCGTCGTAACTCAAAACGCAGCACTAACGGCATCCGATATATCAAGACTCCCATGGAACAAAAGACAATCGCGCGCATAACACTTGTAACTTTTCTGCCTCGAGGAGCGCGCGCAGGCGTCTATATACGCGCATGCACGTATATATAATGTACACCCGAGCGCGGGGTTATAGCTGAGAAATTTCGCGAGTTTATCATTCGAGGCGCGATAATCGTCGTCGCGAGTATCTTCATCTGGTCAGGCGTCCGTTATATTGTACGCGCCGTGCGCGAGCTCGGCTCCTTATAACGAGCACCACGCGATCCATTGTCCGACTGGCATCTAATAATCCTTTAGCCCAGAGATAAGCCTCCATAAGCGCGAGTTACCTTGGCGTGTACGCTCATAAATTTCGACACGTGCGCCCCATTGTTGCGCATTGTTTCGCCCCCAGGTGAGGGTGGCTTCCGCGAGACTATATCCGCGTGTCTCAAATTTATGTAAGCCAGTAGTCGATGATGTATTTACGGCCTAGTTGCGTTTCATTGCGACCAGAAATAAGTACGTTCGAGATTCGAAAGCGCGCGAGGGATCGAGGCGCTCGTGAGTCTCGTGTGCGCGCAGTATATACTTATGAGTAGCGAAGGCAATCAGAAAGGACAGAGAGAGAGAGAGAGGAAGGGCACGACGCCAGTTCGTCTGGCGCGCGCAGCGCTCCTCGCCCCGTGTGCTATATACAGCACACGCGCTGTGCATACCTCTTTTTCTCGTCCGAGCGCAGCCTTACCTTTTTCATCATCTCGGCCTCCGCTTCTTCTTCTTCTTCTTCTTCTTTTTCTTCTCTTTTTTCAGCTTCTTAAAGTCCTTTCCTTTATGCACCGTCCCCGGCGCATTTTTCAGAATTTCTCATACGAAATTGAGCTGTAAATAAGGAATTTAATCGCGCTGTTTGAAAACACTTTGTTTCACTATGCGGAGCCAACTGCGCGCGCCCCGCGCAAACGCATCGAAATTCTCTTCTACGTATAGTTGGAAAAATGACTGCGTCTCGCTCCAGGTGGCATCCACGGCGATGGCTATCTTCACGTGGGCGTACTTACAGCAGCAGCAGCAGCTGAGATAAGGGGGGGGGGGAGGCTCGCGGTGCATATAATAGAAACATAAGCCGTAATTTATGCGGGTTTTTCTCTGTTATGTTATACGCGCGTCGTATTTCTTTTCGATAATTCAATTTTTGAGGTATTTTTGATCGAGGGACGGGACGGAATCTTCCACGCTGCTTATGAGACAATTTACTTGGAAATTCATGGTTTTCGACAATTCAATAAGACAGGCGATCGAGCAGGCGATACTGTCGAATATTGTACTTATCGGGGAAACGCGAGGGAAAACAAGCAGCTAATTGGTAGAGTCACAAAATGTATATTACACGGTGAGCACAATTAGAGAATACAATTTTTTATACAAAAATTGACCGAATGGTGCTGTATCGCCTTGTTCATCAACTAAAAACACGATCAGTGCATACAAAGCTTACGTAAAAAGAAGCGCAACCTCTTCTGCGGATACTGTAACGGCGGTTCTCTCGGGGTCTCCTCTACTTTTATTGTGGAGAAATGCGCGCTTATTATTCTTCTTGCCAATAAGCCCCAGCGAAAAGGAGAGAGAAATGACGAGGTGGCCCGAAATCACGCGCGGATGACACCTGACATATTTATTGGTTTGAGAATTACGTTAGCTTACGTCTTGTTTCGAGGCGCTCGCACATTGTGGTCGTGTCTGTAATGACCTGCTGGACCATAAATAAGTGACGACTTCTCGCCTCTCGCCTTTTGCGGTGGCGAATGAAGAAAAAAGAGAAAAGGAAAAAGGAACGCGCGCGCGAGCCTGAAATAATAACGACGAACTTTTTGGCCCTTTGCATATTCAAATAGGAATAACTTTGCGCTTCGACGCGCGAGAGGGACACTTTTATTATTCCCGAGCGCGCGTGTGTATACGGTTCTCCGAAAGTTGTTGTGATACGACGTATAAAAAAAAAAGGAAAGAAAAATTATTTCTCCAGTGTTAAAGCCGGGCTTTGTACGCGATTACACATACACGGGAGAGTCGTTTATCCAAGTCCATTATACGCGCGGGCTGAAAGAACACACACGCGTATCTAAGCGCAATCTACAATAACGAAGCTTCTCTTATAGATGTAGAGAGAGACAGCGAGGAAGTGACTCCGCAAATTACTCGTCGAAAAAAAGCCAAGCGTGACTCTCTCTCTCTCTCTCTCTCTCCCTCCCTCTCTCTCTCTTTCTCTCGCTGAAAAGAAAACACAGGAGCCTTTTAATTTTTCACATATCGAGAGCTGCTCTGCGTCTCTCTCTCTCTCTCTCTCTCTCTCTCTCTCTCTCTCTCTCGCTGTTGTAACAAAGCTGCGCGCGCACCGAAAAAGACGGTGACTCGGCGTTTACAGTAATAATAATATTGTCCCGATGCTTCTGCCCGATGTTTGGATTATATTCGACTTTTCGATTAGTCACTTGGATAGCTTTTGTAGGGACGCGCGGCGGAGCCGCGATAAGAATTTCGTGTACGAGCTTCCATTTGCATATATATAACGCTAAATATGCCAGGATATCGAGAGGACGAGAGCTCGGCTCTCTCGCTCTGCGAGAGCGCGCGGTGATCGACTCGCAACGGGTGTCCTCCACCTCCTTCTCCTCCTCCGCCTCCCCCTCCTCTCCTCTCATCCCTCCTCCTCTGTCTCTCTCTCTCTCTCTCTCGCGCGCTACGCGTCTCTCCACAATAAGAGAAAAGCCTCGAAAGAGCTCAGCCCCTTGTCCCGCGGCATTGTCTCGTTATTAACTCTTCGGTTGACAGGTGACGCGACGTGCCGGTGGCCATTTATTTCGAGACCAGAGTCCGCATTGTCGGCCGCTCTGTTGGACGAAATTGCATTTCCGCACTGCGGGTGTGCGGAACGTGAGAAAACGCGACTCCGGGGTCTTAGGTCCTCTCTCACTCTCTCGTCTCGTGCGCCTACGAGCCGGTCGACATGTTGCCTATTCCGTATAGAGAGAGAGAGAGAGAGAGAGAGAGAGCCGGAAAAGTCCCGAGGAAGTGCGCGCGATTCTAGACTTTTGTCTATCGAGTTTGCTTTAGCAGTCTTCTCAGCTTTTAAGCATCACCGAGAGCGGCTCGATTCCAACGATAATAAGATTGTATTATCGTTGCAATCGAGCTGCCGCGCGTTTTGCCTTTGCGTGTGTATATTACATATTTGACATTCGAGATTTTGAAGACAGAATTTCAGATCTGTATACAGTTGAATTTAATAAGAAAAGTGTTTTCGTTCATTATAGATCAATCGATTTCTATGGTTAAAAAAAAACTTTATTTATAGGCTTGAATCGTCAATTTACGCATCTAAAACAAATATAAAAAAAAATGACACAAATATATAACAAATGAATTCCCAAAAAAATGCGTACTTCCAGAATTCCTGATGCACAAGCTTCTGATTAACAAGACGTGTTAACCAACGTTCCAACCATATAGGCTATACCTGGCTTTCCCATCAGCATTCGCGTTCGAGACCTCGTGCACACCTCGTCGTGCACCAAGCTATTTGCGCTGCAAAAGCAACTGTATATACGAATGCGCATTGCAGTGCGCGGAGCAGAGAGAAGTGTGTAAGACGCGAGTAGCGCGCGCAATAATAACTATATTCCGAGATCCGAATGGGGCGCGAGCGCGCGGGTGTGTATATCGCGTGTGCAGCGCGTGCATCGCGTTCTATAAACGTCCGAATCCGCTAATTAATTCTGCAGGTGCGCGAGCGCTCGGAATTATTCACGCGCGATAGCTGCGGCCCGCGGAGAGTATAGAGTGACCCGGAATCCGCGGAATGCACTGCCCGAGAGCGTGTCCGTGTGTACTCGCGTGTAATGTGTATAACAGAGCGTGTGCGATGGATCGAAATAGGTACGAGCGGAAGGGCTGTGGATCATCGAGGTCGCGCCTCGCTTTTTTTTCGCTCTCGGTTTTGTTGCACTGTACTCGCGACTGCTGTATGGCCGGCAGAGAGAGAGAAAGAGAGAGAGAGAGACAAAAATACACCGGATAGACGGCCCATTGTCGAGGAGTCTATTCTACCTTTGAATCGGCGATTTATGGCGCGCTAGCTGCTCTGACTCGGACGAAGAATGCGCTTGTTAAACGCTTGACCGAAAAGAAAGAAAAAGGGAAAAAAAGCACGCGCGTGTGCCTGGCGATGGGGTTTAGCGCCTTGTCCGCGGAGTTTTCCGAAACTTTAATTCCGTCGATTTCTCGGGAGGCTGCGCGCGCGCGGCGCGCTATGGGATACTTTATTATATATACACACGCGCGCGCGCGCACACACACACACACACACACATACACACACGCACACATACACGCGAGTATTACGGAGTGTCGCGGCCATAAATTAAAATCTGAATTTCTGGAGAACAAGAAGAAATGTGTATGCGTTATACGGACCCGCACGAGATTTCACCCCGTTGCTCCTTCAGGGAATCTGCGGTGTGTATAGGTATACAGGAGGACAGGGATATAACTTATTGCGTTTGCGTCTATTCTCTCGTGTCTATAAGCGCACCCCCCGCGCCTTTTCTCATTCCTTTTCTTCCCACAGCATTCTCTCTTCGCACCTCTCCTTTTATTCTCCTTTTTTTTCATTCTTGCCTTCCGAAAAATGGGCCTCTCTCTCTCTCTCTCTCTCTGTTGATGCAGCAGCAGCGACGGATGGAGCGAGAGTTTTGTGGAAGAGCGCGTGGGCTTCCGAGAAAAGATCGAGTAGACAACAGGGTGAGAATGAGAACACGAGGCCGGGAGGAAAATGAGCTGCGGGTGTGTACTCCGATCTGTATACCATAATAATACTCTTGAATTTTTTAACTTTGACGTACATCGCTAGGATTTGTAGTTAATTACTGGACTGTTGAAAATCGTACTTGATTTTTGGTGCATCAGCGTGGCTCATTAAATGCAAACGTTAAAATTAATCAGAACATTGAATTTAGTTATTTTATGTAATTTGCTTTGTTTCGTGTAATTACACTGCGACGTCAAGACAGCAGCAGCGTCAATTTGAATGTCGATTCAATATAGTATTTAATGCCACTATTATCAGCCGGTATGCGTTCGCGTATTTTTCCGGAAATACCGTTCGTTCCGAGCAAACCTTTGTAATCAAGTCACCGGGAGTTTGGGGCGCATAGAAAAACGATTAAAATTTCAGATCCGAGACGCCCATGCCATCCACGCATAATTTCATTCAAGCACACAAAGGCCGAAACGAAAATATTCCTTTCTCTTTTCCAAGTCAAACAGTGCCGCCTCTCCAGTCACACCAAATAATTCGAAAGCGAACACCGACGAGTATAACATAGTTAGATCAACAGCAGCAGTACCAGCAGCAGCAGCAGCAGCAGCAGCAGTAGAAAAAGCAGTCGAGAAAAAAAGAGAGAACCAAGCGTATCTAAATCTTTCCTACGTAATGAACAATTCGCCTATTCTCTAGGAGCAATCGAAGCGACGCGAGAGTCGAAAAAGTCTATAGGCTCCTCTTCCCAGAAAAGAGAAACATCTCGGCCGCGAAACAACTGGCTGCTCACAAAAAAGAAATAAAAGAGCTTAGCCGAGAAAGAGGGAGAGCGAGAGAGAGAGAGAGAGAGAGAGAGAGAGGTAGTAGAGGGGGGGGGGAGAAAAGAGAGACACGCACAGGTATACCTATATAAGAGCGGAGCGCGTTAATTCGTCGAAAAATTTTTCACAATATATAAACGCTCGAGAGCGGTCAGCGCCTCGACTCTCGGCCCAGACAGCTTGGCACCGCCGAACAATCAAACCCAACCTGACCGTGACAATGCACAGCGTTTCCTCTTTCTTTGTACAACACACTGCGCTCCAACATAACCTGATGGCCTCTCTCTCTCTCTCTCATTCTCCCGTCGGTTTTTCTTCTTCTAGGAGGAGCTTCGCGCGAGATGCTGATGCTCCACGTTAAATACGACTGGTCCTATTGTTTGTCCTAGAGAGCGTGAAGAATCGAGCTTTTATTCGAATTTTACGCGCGTTAATGCGGTATACGCCCGGATCTGCCGCCGCCGCCGCCGCCGCCGCCGCCGCTCGCTCGCTCGCTGGCTCGCTATTTTTTCGGCCTCGAAATTTATGCGGAATTCGCGCGAGCTATTCATCATAAACCTTTTATTGTTGCAAGTCGTGTGTGTGTGTATGTGTGTGTGTGTGTGTGTGTGTGTGTGTGTGTACCGTTGCCGCACGCGCGCGGAACACATCGAATTTTAAACTCTCCGCGCTAAATAATGTCTCGCGCGGACTCATTTGCATGGTCGCTGGTTATAAAGCGCTTGTTGAGCGCGATTCGATCGAGCTACCGAGAAAAGGGACAGCGTACGTATAAGCGCGAGTTTACCGCGATTCGTGCGGGAGACGCGCGAGGCCGCGAGCTTCGGTTCGGAAAAACGACGTATACGTCGCGGAGACTCCGAAAATCGAAGGTGAAAGTCGTCTTTTCCATACGCTCGCAGCGAAACACGAGGCGAAACATCAATTTTCCCTCTTGTATACGACACTCTAGACGCGTACTTCGCTCTCGCGCGCAGCTGAATAGTTAGAAACTTGGCTTTGTAGAACCCCTTTTTCTTATTTTAAAGAGAGAGAAAAAAATGCCTCGGCTGTTTGTACAGCGCAAGTCGCGAGCGATGAGCGCGTCTCCGCTCGTAAATAACCCAGTGTTTTTATATGAAATCAGACTTCGTGGAAGGCTAAACGCTCGAACAAAATTTACGATCGAGCCTACCTATTTTTCTACATATTCAGAACCGAGGACTCTCGCCTTCTTTCTTTCCGTCCGACACTTTTTTTCATCGAAACCTCTCTCTCTCTCTCTGTCTTTCTCTCTCTCGCACGACCGCAGGGTTATTGCGGAGAGCTAACCGCTTTGAAAAAAATTAATAACACAGAAAAGCGTATCAGCCGTCGAAAATCAAGGCTCCATTGTGCTCTCGGGCACACGCCGCACGCGCGCGACGTAACCAAAATACTTCCCCCCCCCCCTCCCACGTGCGCGGAATTTCATTCGGCCGCGTCGCCTATATACGTATATAATAGTCGCGGAAGAAACAAAGAGCCACTAATGCCCAAAAACGCGGCGCATCTCGATTTATCGGCCTCGCCGCAGACCGAAAATCCTCGCTCCCTTTCAATCTCGCACCCGCGCGCGCGCAAACGTATATACGTATGTATAGAGTGTATAGTATATACAGTATACACACGTCGAGCGATATGCCAGCGCGCGAAAATGGACTTATTTCTCGGGCACAATGCGCGAGGGGTGAGCCCAAAAGTCGCGTCGGGGGACGTCGAGCCGACGATAACAATCTCATTTTCTAAGCCGCAGACCCCCTTTCCGATCTACTGGGAGTACGCCGCGCGAACACACACACACACACGCATTACACACACAGACACTTTAAACACCCTCTCTTCTGGGCTATTTTCTCGCTTCGAGCAGACACGGCGCGTCAACGAGAGCTGGCGCGAAAATTACGTGGAAGGGCGCGAGAGGAAAACACGGGCTTTTCGAGCCTATTGTGCTCCGGGGAAGATAGATTTGATGTAATTACGTTGTGTGTTTTCTATTGTGCACCGCCGGCCTGCGCACACTCACCGAACGACGACTTAAGAGATTCGTTAAGCCGTCGATCGTCGGCCGACGTTTTATTTCGCCTCTCGAATATGCTTTCGAGCTATCACGAGATAATTGTACGTTGCCAGGCAAATGCATTTCGTATACCGGCTGTCCTGTGCATACAGGATAGGTGAACCTGCAAATGACCTGTAAGCGATTTTCCTATGTTCTATCCGACGAAAGCGACATCAGTATATTCAGTTGATCGTTCTATTCATTCTCTAATTGCCTCTTCATTTGGTCAATTAGACGAGTTCCGCGAATAATATTTGTTACTAGATTGTAAATAATAAAAGTAAAAATCATAGTGTAAATCAATCTGGTGAATCTCAATCGCGTAAAAATATCATGCAGTGTGCAATATGTGCATTGGTTAGATTGAGGATCAGATTTTAATTACGACACGAAAGTATTCAGCTAACTTAAAAGAGAAAACAAAATCTCACAAAATGCGGTTGAAGCCATTAATTCTATCCTAAAAAGTAAATGTCTAATCATCCTTTGCATGCTTTTCATTGATAGTTCATTGACCAAGGAGATCAGACCGATGATGAGACCTGGAAAGTCACCTCGATAGCCATGTTGTAAAGTCAGGAAAAATTTTGGAAAAAGAGTATTTGCGCCACATGTGAATGTACAATATGTGCATTGCACGTTATTAATTTATTACAGAAGCTGTGTGTAAATACATCTGGACATACGCATGGATCAGTTTATACATCAATAAATAAATTATTGAAAAACAACTTCGATGCTTCCCTGTGGACCAAAAAGTGTAAACAAAAAAAGCATAACATCATTCTAGATGATGCAGTCATTCTGCTCGTGCTGTTCCTCGTTCGCGACCCGAAAAATTCAAAAAGTGAAGAAAAAAAAAATATGTGAGAACCAATCCTCCATCCCATGTGCCGGAGCACACGGTGAAACAATGAAGTCAAAGCTCTCATCCACTCTGGGAGCCTCGCGCACAATTCTACGTATATAGCATATAGAAAGCTCCGACCGATTGGAGTTTTAGTAGCGCAAAGCAGCTGCGGCCCTTCGCAACGTACTCGCGAGGTACTCGAGACGCATCCAGTCGGCTGACGGCTCGCGAGCCTCTCAGGTGCGCGCTCGGGAATGCCCACGTACCCGCACATATATACACTATTTTAAAGCACGCGCGCAGCCGCGGGAAATCGAGCTCACCGCTGGGTTTATTTGGCCTGTACTGTGGGAGAGAGGAGCCGAGCGACCGCGCGCGAGAAATGAGCAAAGGAAGGTGAAAAAGCCATTGTCCTCGGCCGGTCTGCCGATTCGATTTTGTTTCATTCGCTCGTACAGCGCTAAGAGTGTGTGTGTGTGCATGTGCGCGACGCGCTTGCATATTAACAGGTTGCGAGAACGGCTGTCCACTTCACTCGCGATTCGAGAGAGAGAGAGAGAGAGAGAGAGAGAGAGAGAGACGCGCACTCGTATCGAGAGGATTATGGGAATTTCGGTTATGCATTTAGCGCGCACAATATGTAGGCGCGCTCCCGGCGTCGTTGAAGTCAAAACTTCCGGTCGCCTACTTTCGCGACTCGCTGTATACTCTTCTCTCGTGTCCCGCGCTCCGGCAGAGCCATTCGAGTATTATTATATAGAACGCTGGGCTGTAGTAACGCCCGCGCAAAATCTCGAGACGATGAATTAATTGACGCGTTATAAAAGTACCCGCGCGAGGGGGTCACTATAACACTCGACTCTCAATGCGACTCGCCTACTATGCGCACATTGCGTCGAGAGACTTGTTTCAAAGCGCATATAATTACTGCGTCGGCCTTGTACCGCGCGGTTGTTGTCCCCGCGCGGGTCCGGGAGGAAATCGCTCTTTCGAGAGAATTTTAAAATAACGTTTTCGATTTTTCTCCTCGATATCGCGCGCGCAGGGGTGCGACTATTGTCCAACCCTTTCAATCGTATATATACTTATGTTTGCGCAGCAGGCCCGTGTCGGGGGAGTTGACGCGCCGATAAAATTCCACTTCTGCAGCCCAGAGCAAACATTCAATGAAAGATTTGTTCTATCGGTTTGCTAGTCGCGCCGCTTTCGTATATACGTGTATATATATCGAACCCTCGAATCTCTTCCGAGCATATTGTTGCGTGAGCGATGTTTATCTTCTCTCCTGCGTTGGAGACTCTTTGTACGATTTTTTTTTTTTCGTTCTTTCATTTTCTCTCTTGCGGCCGAATTGCGGAAAGTTGAATGCCTGCTTTATAGGCGCGCGTATCTTTTGTGCGCTCTCGACGCGTTAGACGCGTAACGTAATGCTGTACGCGACTGATTTATGTAATCGAAGCATCGTCGACCATCAATATTGCCAACGTCGTGCTAATTCTTTTTGAATGACACATTGTATTGAGATGCGCGGCACTTAAGCCATCAATTTTGTTTTTTTTAATCGTGTATTAGTACCAAATCATATACTGATTTAAAATTAATGTATTAGGCACCAGTAAATAGTACTTTTAGATATTTGTGTTAATATATAGACGCGATTAAAGAAAAAATTTGAACTTGCTCCAACGATGCAAACACACACAGAATTGGCTAAAATCTTGTAGAAAATATATTCAGAATAATGACGTTCTTGTTGCCGAAATATCATACATTTATGTAAATATACTTTATTATGCATTTAAATGAAGCTCCTTTTTGACAATTCAATACTAATTAAAATGATATTCTCTCACATCAATATTTTCTACGAAGAAATCACATAAATTACAGGCTTGTTTACTTTATAATTAATTCAAATTGTATTTTAGCTTGCTCTTCAAAACAGTAAATTAAGCTAATTTTTAAGAGTCCCAAATAAATTCAGCTTTCAATTAGGCGTTCGTAAAGCATTCTCAACAACGTATAATATCAATAATCAATATAAACAACTCTGAGAATGCTTAATTGACGTGCGTATGGACGCTTGAATGAGAATGATTTAGGCGGGCAATGCCTCGGGCAATGCGAAAATTCAACGTCGAGCGATTCACATGAAAATTGGAGGAGAATTTTTTTTTCTAACAGCGCACTTAATGCGTAATTCATACGGGACGACAATGAAATTAGATAAAGGCATGTATATTTCAATATCTATAGCCTCTCGAAAGAGCCTCTCTCGGCCATTAAACTGACCACTCGAACAGAGCCGCGCAATAATCATGCAAAACACAAAACCGCACACGGATCCCCTGCGAGGCGAGAGATAAAAACGCATAAATGACTCGTGTCGCTTTGACAAAAGTTCGCCCCTTACGCGCCTCCCGAAAAAAAGGAGAGATCGCAAAACCGGATAGGCAGATGACTCTCTCTCTCTCTCTCTCTCTCTCTCTCTCTCTCTCTCTCTCTCTCTCTCTTTCGGCCCTGAGAGAGCGAGCGGCTTGGGAAAAACTCGTATACACAGAGATACTGACCCTCGTCCGCGGACAATAATGTAACACAGCGCACAGATGGAATAAAAATTCGGGAAGGTGCTACTGATATTGTGTCGAGAGACAAAGCTTCGCTCATAAAAGAAGATAGAAGCCGTATATAGGATTAGCATTGTGCCTCTGCTCAGTTTTGTGTATTTGGACAGTCGTCCAATGGCTGCGGGACTTTGTTTCACGAACAATCGTGTACAGCTACTATGCTCCCCCCCCCCCCCGTCGTAATTACAGAGGCATACATCCTCCACGAATTTCACTTAACCCGTCGCGCGAGTGTAACCAGAGATTTTCCACGCAGAAGTCCGCGAGGCAGAGAGCTGCCGAGAGCGCATACGATATTTATATTGTACATATGAAGAAGGAATTTTTTTTCAAGGAGAGAGACTGAGAGACGCCAGTGACCGGTGCCAGTCTGTCTGGTAAGGCTGGTTCTCTCCCTTCCAATCTCGCCACTCCACGCGCGCACACACGCACGTAACCAAGTGCCTCTCATCCGAAAAATTCCTGGCTTCCCGCAGAGCTGCTCCACCCCCGAGAAGTATCCGCTCCCATGTTTCGGGTCTATCAATGAACCGGCCGATTATCTTGATTTCTTACACGTTCTCTCTCTCTCTCTCTCTCTCTCTCGAGGCTGCATTTTTCTAAATAGCTTTCTATTCCTATACACCTATGCCATCGCCTGTACAAATGGCCGGTTCTCCGACTTCGTGGTAAAATATCATCTACGCTTTTTTATACATGTCATTTGCTATACTTTGCGATTTGATTCGTTTCCTTTTCGTTTGGCATCACCTGCAACATATTTCACAAGACTTATCTTTTTGTCCGCGCGAACGCGAGTGGCCCTGTTTTCGAAAATCCGTCCGTTGCCTCTCTCCGCACGTGTTTCCTCCACGAGAGCTAGAAAATGATCCAGATTTTATCCATTATTTGGATAATGTTTGGATTCAAAAATTCTTTGCGTTCAACGAGGCGTCCAGAGAATTTTTGAATTTGCAATCAAAACTGGTTTGCGATTGCGTGTCTTTTTATAAATACTGATGGCTTAAATGTTAAAAAAGAAGTTATTTGTTCAAATGAAAGACATAGTGAACAATAAATCATGACAAACAATCGCGTTTCATTAAACAAAAGCCATCACTTTTTAAAGCACCGCAAACAACTTATCTTCTGAAAGAGATAAGCCCGAGGACGAAGCCGAGGATGGACTAGTGAATTCTGAATTTTTACATTATTATTAAATTATGCTCTTTTAGAATTATCAAGTGTTATTATATAGCTGTATGTGATTCTAGTTCTTGCGCCGAGAAAATAATAAATTCCAAGGTGCTAAATAAAATTACAAACGGTTGAATATTATACACACTAATACACGCTAATTTTTGATGAGCAATATGGACTAAAATCCGAGGCTAAAATCGCTAATCTTCTGTCCCACCATTCTCACCTCGATTCTCACGAAACATAGATATTTGCTACAGTGTATATATTTTAAGACACACGGCGATACATGTCTCTCAGCGATGCACTGCTGGAAATGATTTGTAGCCAGGCGACGTTGAAATTCGGAGTCGAGATGACGAGATAATAACGGCGCAAAGCTCGTACACTATAGTTTCCGCGAGAAGAGAGAGGCTCTGTTTGCCCACAGAGAATCATCTGTTTTGACGTCAGGGGTCCCGCAGGAGAGAATGGGGAGAAAAAAAGGCCGCCGCGGGTTCTCCGCGCGCATTGAGCGCCTTTTCCGGTGGGCGCTCTCGCATTTCCCAGACAGCCGCGTGACGTCCCGCCTGTTTCCAGCTTGCGATATACATTCGGACAATAGCCTGCGGCCTCCTACGAAGTTACAAACGGCGCAACTGCATAAGTACACACCGCAACGGTCGCGCCGAACTTTTTGAAGAAATCTTCCCCGCCGCACAAAGGCGGCCGTCTTTGTTCTATACCGAGCCGCCGAGGACGCCGGTTTCCCGCGAAAATTCTCGTTATGGCCGACTTTTCTCGAAATGATTTTTCGGCGCTGCGCGGACGCACGCGACACAATGGGGCCTCGTGCATGCGCGCGCAACTTTTCGAGGGACGTGCGCGCGGTCGACAACCCGGCGCATTATATACGCGCGCGCAGCCTACTGTCGCTCTTCTTCCTTTAGATTCCTCTCGGCTGTTTTCCTTTCTTCCCTTTTATACTCTCTATATACGTTTTCATTCCTCCAACGCCTCCATTTGCACCCATTTCTTTTCTCTAGCTCTCACTGCGCCCGAGACGGGCGCGCGCGCGCGAGAGCGCGTGTGCGGTTATTTTACGGGCCTCTTCCGACGGTCAGCCCGTTTGTTTATCTCTTTCTCCGTCTGTCTCCTCTCTCTCTCTCTCTCTCTCTTTCTCCTCTTACTCTCGCGAGGTAAATTGATTTTTCCTTCTCTCGCTCTTTGTGGTAGGGCATTGTGCCTTTGCGCTTTTCAGCCTTTCTTGCGGCCTGGCATTCAGCTGTGTTTTTAATGGGATCGTAATCGCGTAAATAATTGTTCAGATTTTTCCCTTTTGTACGATGCGTATATATACGCGCGCACAGACAATAAAGTAATGCGTCGCGCAGAGCGAGTGCAGCGCGCGCGCGCGCGCGACTGCACGAGCGAGGGAAAATTTTTTTATAATCGGGTTTATTTATGCCCGAAAAAATATCGGCTCATTCAACAAGTATACACGCGTAATCCGTGCGCAAGCGGACCACCGGGTAGCAACGCCCACGAGAGAAAGAGAGAACAATATGTGTACACCGTATAGGTATAAGAGGCGCACATCGAGGGGTCAAGGTTCCCCGATATAGTCGCAGGCGCGAAGGATAATTCGCGCGAGAGACCCGCCTTCTCTCCTCGAGAGCTAGTTTTCGGACTCCTCTCGTAGTGGTGTGTGTGTGTGTGTGTGTGTGTACGCAAGCGTTGCCCAGCGGGACGTCCCCCGCACGTTGCCCGCCGGTCCACTCTTCAGCGCCTGTCCACCTCTTTCTCTCCTTTTTTTTTTATCCCCCTTCGCTTGTGCAAGGGTGGACGGGATAGAATATCGCTCTCTTGAATATGCCTTTTTTCGAGAGCACTCTCCTCTGCGGTTTTGTTCCGCCCGAAGTAGTTCTGGCGTATTGGCTATTATCGTCCCGTCGGTAATAACTCGACCGCCGGCTCCGCTTTACCGACGGAGTCGCGTTGCGCAACAAGCGCCTCACTCTCACTCGCTGTTGCGCAATCTATAATGAAAAAAAAAGAGAGCCAAGCAGTAAAACGACACAATCAAGGGCTCGCTCCATTACTCTCGCACAAAACAAAAGTAGCGCAGAACGCTTAGCTCTCTCTCTCTCTCTTATTGAATAGGAGCCGGGACAATAGTGTAAACAGTCAATTTTCCAGCCTCATTTAAGCGGGTTCGCCGAGCACAATTACGATCGTGGGCGCGTCTCTTGCCGAGCGTGCGTTTGATAATGCGTCATATGCCAGGTTCTAGCACACTTTGTACACACGAAACCCCTCGAGAGAGAGAGAGAGAGAGAGAGAGAGAGAGAGAGAGAGAGAGAGAGAGAGAGAGAGAGAGAGACCGAGAGTGACCCTTCGACGTTAGGCGTCGCGCTAATGGCGTTTGACTCTCGAGTCTCCGCGGAGAAAGCGGCTCGTTGTACGCGCGGTTATTGTTTCTCTATATATCGTCGTCGTCGCGCAAGCAGCGCACATGTGCGCGCTCCTGGACGGTGGATATTATTTTCGAATTTTAATAACCTCCCGCACGCGTCGATCCTCTCGCGTGTGTGCAGCGTGGATATGCGTACGTCAAGTATTGCTCTCGTGTGCATAAGGGGGCTGGTTTATAGGCGCAATTGACTTTTGCCCCGCGGCGCGAGACGTCGAGCTAAATCTTGCTCGGGACAAGAGGGAGAGAGCCTCGAGGCGAGAGACCACCTCCTGTTTGTTTTCGCCGAGCTGCCGATGAGAGCAGCTCTCTATGAGATGCCCCCGCAACGAAAAACCAGAGATCGACCACTGCGTGCGCGCGGAGGAGCCGTGCTGCGATTCTCTCTCCGAATAATTGGGCTCTGTATACGCCTCCTTTTTTTTTCTCGGCGGAAAAAATTGTGAAGTAGCCATTATAATTGCGCGTTACGTCGGGCGCATTATATACACGCGGCTGTATCGTTGCGTCACTGTCGGCTAGACATGTATATATACACAGTACACACTATAAATTACTCGTTTTATCACTCGCGGTTTTCCATTGAAACTAGAGGATCGTGATTTATTCAGCAACGGTGTTTATATCGCTTCTCTATACGTCTCTCTTTCTCTCAATAACATTCGGTTCTAGACTCGCAAACTGCAATTTCAATACGACTATCCTCGTCCGCGTGAGAGAGATTTTTCGAGGAGCGCCACGCCTGCATAGTGCAGGCGAGAGAGAGAGAGAGAGAGAGAGAGAAGCTCGGAGAGAAGCTGATTGATAGCTGACCGGAGATTCGCCCAGACAAGTGCATATACGATGTATAGATTTTCCCATTCATCGGCGTGCACTTGGAAAACATGCGCGTGTATATAGGTATAGTGAGAAAGAGTGAGAGAGTGCGAGAGAAGGGGGCGGGGAGGGAGTACGTATTCAAATTTGCCTATTTTAACGCGGGCTCAACCTTGGGGGGTTTTGCTTTTATGATCCAGGCGTGATTTATTCTCAACTGTCCGGACGTGCGAATGCGCTTGAACATGTGTGGCCATTCGCGCGCACTCGTATTTCACGATGGATATTCTCTCGAGAAGCTCGTAAATATATATTCGAGAGAGAGAGGGAGGGAGAAAGCCTTCGTCTTTCGGGAAAATGAAAATCGACGAGCGGAAATGGTTTTATTGTCTCTCGAGAGACTGGCTGCATTGTTGAGGAGAGAAAAAAAACGTGGGCGAAGGAAGTGAAGGGATGAGAGAGTGAGAAATACTTTATGGCTTAATTGTACGTCGAGGCGTAGACCTTGGACGTGTCTATTCCCAAAAAGAGAAATCCAGCAGTTCTAATGTCTCGAAAAAAAAATGGATTGTTCTTCCTAAGGAGGTTTGGTACCAGTACTGCGATAAATGGTTGAAATGTGGCTGCCCCTTTCGTTGTACGGTCCGTTTCTGTTTATTCGTATACGCGTATACCCGTAACGCTATACGCTTATGTTCATGGCAGAGCAGTGTGTATACCATAAATCATGAATTTTCACTACATAATAATTATAAACTTATTGAATGTAAATAATATTCTTGCTTATTCGTTTATTTAGAAATGTAATTTTGAATGCAAACTCTCTTTTTATGCGTTCATGTCTAGTTATGTAAATTAATACTTAATACCAATAAATTAATATTGAAATAAAATAATTAAAATTTTTGTACCGGGAGAAAATGTGACACTTTTAAATAAAGTATACGATGAAAAACCATATTGGATATTCACTTAATATTACAATTTTAACTCAACCATAGCGACGTCCAATGTATTTTGCAAGTTTATACCATAAAATATTACTATCTCTTGAAAATGCGCTATTAAGCTCTCGTATATTATATCGTTGTATAATAATGTACCACTTTGCAAAGTTTCAAATAACTTTGACTAACGCGTAACTTTTTTTAGCATTTATCAAACTGCTTTCATTTGGCTCTTTAAACATAAGCCTTTGAAGCTTCGTAAAATTATAAATTAAAGGGGAAGAAGTGTGGCTTGTTCTAATTGGATTCCTATATTCATCAGTAAGATAGCAAATTCCATATTCTCTCGCCTCTGCTGCATTATCTCGCGCGAAATTTGATTTTCACCTCGAATCCCCTCTTCGAACGCTCGGTCAATCTAACGAGACTTCGCGAATCCAGCAAAACTTTCAAGTGTTATAAAAGACGGAAATGAGCGGTATATAGAAGCTCCTTAATAACCAGCGCAAGAAAAAGAGAGCAACGCGTATAGTCCGGCAGCTATACACACGCGGCGTATATATACATATAATCGCGCGGAGCCTCGAGGCGAAAGATCAAGCTTCTGTATTATATCTTTTTCACCTCGGGCTCTGCACCTCCCTTATAATAGCAGAGCAGCGCGCGCACACACACACACACAGGCGCGTCCATCGGACTCTCCTCATTGTTCCCAGGTAAGCCGGCACAAAGAGAAACTGTAGCTCGAAAACAAAGCCAGCCGAGATGTCACGGCTCCCCCCCCCCCCTCTCTCTCTCTCTCTCTCTCCGCTGCAGTGAGCGTATAAGAAAAACGCCAAGAGTGCCAAAAGAGAGGATACAATGACGAGGTCCGCGTGAATGGCAGCGCGCGCGTCTCTGACGTGGTAAACGCTCGCTACAAAGGCATCTCTCTCTCTCTCTCTCTCTCTCCTTCGCGCTCGTTCTTTTATTATACATGGACGAGTAGAGAAGAAGATGAGGAATTGAATGGCGCTCTGCGGAGAGAGAACTCGTGTGTGTTCTACACATACGGAGCCGCGACTTTCGAGATTCCGAGACGAGTCGATTGCTGCCGCGGCTGCTGCTGCTACTGCTACTGCAGCAGTACATTCTATTGGCGACGCATTGTTTTAGCGAGGCTTTCGAGAGCTTTGGGAAAATCGCGAGATTGGGTTCTCGCGCGACGCCAAGTGACCTTTCCCGGTCCTCTCGTTATGCACATTCGGCATAATTAACGCGAACGCGCGGTAAGATCCGACGATTCATTAAAAGGAACTATATACGGAGTACTATGTGCGCCTGCGATACGCTCCGATAAATCCGCGAAGTTTCGCGTGGAAACGTCCTCGAGAGCGCATGCGGGAGGGAGAAAAAAACTCGCTTTGACTCGCTATGCGAGCGCGAAAAATAGGAAGCACACATTTTTCGCTATCTCATTAGCGACGACGACGACGACGACGGCGGCGGCGACGACGATGACGTCGACGCGCTTTTGATCGACTCTACCCCAACAATTTTTTTTTTCTCTTTTTGAGGTCGCGACAGATCCTCCCTCGATTTAAATGTTTCTTCTCTTTACGGTTAGTTAGAGGCGCGCTTTGCGACGTGCCATTAATTTTAGCGCGCGTGCGAGTTTTGACGTCTACTCGAAGCCGGTGAAAAAGCTCCTTTACGCCTTTCAAAAAACCCCTTTTTATCTCGACAAAAAGAGAGAGAGAGAAAAAATGCGCGAGGTCCTATTAAGCAGCCTTTGTATTCGCGAGCGGAGATTTTTCAAATGAATTTATAGTTTTCGAAAAAGTTCGTCAAAGCTTTCTCGCTTATTTGGGCAAGAATGCACCAACGATTAAATTATAGTAGTTCGATAATAATGATTGCTTGCACCACTTTAGTATAATGGTAGTCAGTACTATAACTTATCCATTGCAATGCTGCATCAATTATGCTAACAAATTATTGAAAGCCACTAAACTGCATTATCTTTGATATCTATGACAGCAGCCCCATTAAAGTGAACATGAACATTACCTCGCCCTGCGATTTCTTTGGAAATGTTAATAGGGTGAACATTTTTGTAAGATTTTAATAGGTTTCCAAAAAGCAACACTTGCGATTTTTTTTTTTATCAAATACTTTTAAAAGCTTAAAATGTTACGAAGTTGTAAATTCCTTTGGATTCAAATAACAAGTTTCATATCAAAGACCTGGTATAGTGATTTGATGTAATTAATAACTGATTATGCTATTTTTCATCTATAAGAAAGATATTGAAATTATAGTCCTTTTCAATACACAATCGGACTGTTCGCATAATTGTGCAATACACATTTTCTTATCTATAAATTGACTAATTATTTTCTATTTTATTACAGATAAAAAAATTGCTGAAGATAAATTAACGTAAGGAAATTTCATTTGATTATTAAGTAGGAAGTAGATTATAAAATTCCAAGAAAAATTCCTTATTTAAAATATTAGAAGCTCGATTATAAGTGTTGTATCTACTGTTCAGATGTTACTGTTCATCGCATCAAAAATATTAACGAGTAAGTAGAAATAATCTAAAATATCATATAAAATACAAATATTTACAAATTTTGAAAAAGCAATCTTAGTATATATTTTGAAAATTTGAAACCCATGTAAGAGAATTCACTAGTAAATTAAAAAATATCAAAATTAACTAAAATTTACCAGTATCCCAGTAGATATCTTAAAAAATGTATAAATATTTTTGTTTTCTTTATCATTAAGGCCATCTAACGGCGTTTTATGTATACCCACTCGATTCTCAGAGCTGTTCCGACAGAGTCTCGCTTGCATTTTCACAACAATAACTTCCGTGCGCCCCTGAGATTCACTGGTCCATGTGTGTCCTGCGTATCCGGAACACACATCTCCCGCGGATTAAGTTACCGTTCCCTGCGAAAATCGCCGCCAGTAGTCAACTGGCACTTACAGCTGAAGCGAAAAGGAAAGAATCTCCGTCGCTCAAAGGGTTAATCATCTCTGGCCACCGAATAACGACCTGACACGGTCCACTACTTCCCAGAGGCGCTTAAAGTATCGCATATCGGCAAAAAAGCCATTACACACCGGCTAGAGAAGAGGACCTTTCTCGCGTTAACATAAATTAGATCTCGACCGATGCGTTGGATAGCTCCATCCCTCGTCGGGCTTTCTATGCGAATCTTTTTTTTCCCTCTCTTTACGGAGCACGCAGGTCGAGTCGAAAAATTAAGACGGTTTCGAGATTGAAACTCGTTCGTTCGTTCTTTTTTTTTCACGAGAAGAGAGTTATCTCGATCGCCCTTCGTACACCCCGGAAGTTCGTGCAGGGGATTGATGTTGGAAAAGATTTTTTTCCGAAACTTGTTCCCCGAAGATTAAGGGCTCATTTCTGGGCGACTGGTCCCGAGAGAATGAAGCAACGTACTGTTAATATTTTGTAAACGATTTTTTGCCGCGCCATCCCGGAGGATGTGTTTGCAATAGTAAATTTTCAACGTGTCGTAAAAACGTTTTAGAAAGGCGAATGGAGTTATTATTTTCTAGGCAGAACATAACGAATTCGGAAAAATCACGTAAAGATAAATAACTTTCGGATGTATGAAGGTTCATTACTTTAGTTCTTCTATAGTTTTTTTTTGTCTGCGATTTCGGAAAAAATGTAATTTTATTTTTTTAATGCAATTTTCTCTTGTAGCAATTTCATTTATAAAATAAATTTGATGGTTGTCCCCGAGGTTGTCCCTCTAATGGTTATCCAATTGAAACTCAATTGTTGAAACTTAAAAAAAAACCATATGGTGACAGAGCAGTAAAAAATCTATTTGACTTATTAAATGCAAGCTTATTTCATGTAAATAAAAATAGATAGCTGTAAAAAACCGTTTCTCCCTATATAAAGAAAGAGATAACCGTGGAATAAAGTGTCGCAAATTTAAAATTTTACACCAACAATTCCATTCATATAATTATTTGCTCGATTATTTGCTCAATTATCGATCACCCCAAGAAGGGTACACTTCCACTCCTTTACGATACCAAAACGAAAATTTTTTTCGTATCCTCATCAGCGAAAGCGCCAAAGTGTGACGTCTTCTAAACGTCAGAGTCAAGCAATAATTAGAGAATAAATCGTTAAGCTTTCTATAGACAGGAATACACATACGTGCGAATGAGTCGGCAGCAGCAGCAGCAGCAGCAACAGCTTTTCTCCCTTGTCGTTGCCACGCAGAGCTCGGATATTTCGCGCGAGCGCGCAAGAGAGCGAGAGAAGCGGCCGCATGACGAATGGAGACTCTCTTTTCGATGTGTTACAAACGACTTATGTTTCTCCGAGACGTTTAACTATATGTACGCGTCGCTTTATCGCACGGCGGTCAGAAAGCGAGCGAGCGAATCAATCGTCGATTCAATCAGCGCCTCTTCGCCAGTCATCCACCCTCCTCTTTTTTTCTCCCCTCCCCCCCTCTCTCTCCTCGGCTAAATATCCTCCCCGGGGTAATTTATCTTGCCGCGACTTTTGTACTCGCGTGCGTTGCATATATAAGATCTGCGCGCGCGCTACACGCGCCGACAAAAGTTTACGCGGTGATTTATATATACGCGCGCGCGTACAAACACGCAGAGACTCGGAGACCCGAAGGCCCGAGAGCTGCGGCTGGATTAGAAAATATTATTCAAATGCGAGAGAGGACGTCGTCGCGCAATCGTTCGCGCGAGTCTATTTTTATACATATATACGTTTCGCGCGTCTCTCGCGCTCGCTTTCTGCGCGTGAGTGTGACTCTGTACTTTTTCGCGGCGATGCACGCGAGGACGCGAGACTACTGGCGTTTTCTCCGGAGAGAAAAATGTACAGTGCGAAGAGTGAACGCTAAGTGTGGTTCCGAACGAATTTACGTGGAATCGGGTAATGTTGTGTGTCCCGCAAATAAAAATGGAATGTTTTTTTGTTTTTTTTTTTCAATTAAAATATTGTAAGCTTCATCGAATACTATATTTACTGCAATGCGTTGCTTACACTCTTTAATGCGTAAAGGTATACACAAAGATTTTTTTGCATCTGACTGAGCAACGAAAAGCTTGATCGTTTTAATTAATTTTGAAAATTAATTATTTCACGGCAGTTCGAAGATTCGAATCGTGTACGTAAATTTATACAAATCATTTTGTCTCTCGGAAAAAAAAAATAATTCGGCTTACATTGAATCAAAATAATATTCTGCTTCGTAATAATCAATTACATTCAATGAATTACATTTCATTGAATTCAGAAATAATTTCTCTCGGCGCGTATATACCGGTGGATCGCGTTAAATAGAATCGGAATGCTCATGACTTGTAATTCCTCGGCTGCGCAACCCTTATAATAGACACGAAAACGGAAAAAGGCGTGCGCGTATAGATGGTATAGAGGAGAATAATCCAACCGGCAGCGTCCGCAAGAGAGAGAGAGAGAGAAAAAGAGCGATAAGCATCGCATCGGCTACCGGGGAGAGAAAGAGAGAGAGAGAGTAGTCCGAGGATCACAATTGTGTATATACGGCCGCCCGTGGCTCGATTTCCTCGTCTGTCCCGGGGGCCATTGTGCCGGCCAAACAGAGAGAAAAGATCAAGTGACTGGGAATCCTTTTCGAATTTCCGTGCACTTTGTGTGTGTGTGTGTGTGTGTACTGTCTCTCCCTGCAATAATCTCTGAATCTCGCTGTCTGATAAGCTCACGGGCTTTTTTTTCTGCCTCCTCAAAGAAACTCGAGCTCGCCGTGTGTCTGCGTGTGTGAAACGCAACTTCTCGTGCATGCGTAATTACGTATCGATCTCCAGCTGTATATTACGCGCGTATATACATAAAGAAACAGCCCCCAGATGGCAAGCGTGTAAATTATCTCGTCGAAAAATCCGCGTCGTACCATACGTCTCGTTCTCGATCGGTGTAGAGGAGGAAGAATCATAATGCATAATGGGGAAGAAGACGAGAGAGAGAGAGAGAAAGAAAAAATCCAATATCTCTCGCTCGGCTGAAGATCCTCAATGCACCGGATATCCCCCCCCCCCTCCTCTATGCGCTCGCTATTATTATTCTTCGATCCCGCCGCGGTTACCGCCGAAAACTCTCTGATTTCAGTGTTAACGCCTCCGCCGCCGCCGCCGCCGCGCGCGAGGTGTGACCTAGAAAAACTCTATATATACGTTATAATACACGCCGCGGCCGCTACGCAGACAACGCGCGGCGCGCTCGGCAAATGTTTGTTCTAAGCGCTTCCATATCCACCTCGCCTCCTTTATTTTCTCTCTTTGGGCTCTCATTCTCGGATTATGTACGGGGGCTCTCGGGCGGCCTCTGAGAAATTGCTTTTCTCGCGCGCGTGCAAAGCCCCTCGCGTGCGCGCGCGCAAAAAGCGGAAAATAAGACAGAGGCTCGATTGGCAGCCGTGCAAATCGGCACAAAAGCCCTCCTCCTCGCGCGCGGGTATATATATATACGCGTATACAGCCGCGCTGCACACACGGAGGGAAAAAACTCTGTTGATCGTTAATGCTGAATCAGCTATTATCGACTACATTTTCGCGTACGACTCTTCGCCACGTGTCGCGCGAGTCCTCCGGGATTGCCTGGGAGTTAGTTGGCGCGACACTATACACTATATAGCGGCCGATTGGGCAAGTAAAAAGTATGTCGCCTGAAAAGATGTCTTCATCTCGATGTTATACACATTTACACATAGTATGCACATAGTTGACTTTTGAATGAAGATTGTTGTGTAAATTTGGATATTATACTTATGAAAATTGAATCATTAAAAATTGTGAAGAATTGTATCGCGATTTGGGACGATTATGCAATTTATGACAGAGAGTCGTTAGAAAGATGGATGGAAAAGAGACATTCATATACATTGCACAGATAAAACAAAGGATAAACGCGAGAATAAGCATGATAAACAATACATTCAACAAACGATTTGCGCACTATGTATATAATGTGCGTAACTTCATAAAACATCAAAAAATGTGGATGATTGTGTATAATGTGACAAAACGTAATCTCGAAGGCTTCATTAATCACTTTTGCATGAATTGTTCTGACGATTCTAAGCTCGATTCTAAGATTAAAACCGGATGTGTATCGTCAGTTGCCATTACTCGATTTCTCGTGAGTCACTGTGACGAGATTTTCCAAGGAAAAGATCACTATTCAACAATATCCGTTTCAGATTGCATCGTAATTCAAAACCAGATCCCATTGCTACAAGTGCATGACAATAATAAAGTTAACGAAAAAATTCTTGACAGAAAAGTGGCATCTAACATTCCATGATGTCTCTTGCAGGAACTGCAGCAAATACCTTGTCGTCTCCTCATCTTTTGTTTAGTAGTATAAGGTAAACTCCTAATAGCTCACCACATTTCATACCTATGTACAGCAAGAATTTCGATGGCAATCTAATTTTAATACATCCCGTTCGCGCTACGGCTGCTGCAGAGCTGGACAGGTTCTCTCTCTCTCTCTCTCTCACTCTCGTATTTTCGAGCGCCTCGAAAGCTTCATCGTCATCGCGTTGAAGAGAGGAGCGAGAAGGAGAAGGGAGAAGAAGAAGAAGAAGAAGAAGAACCGGATACCAGACATTCCATTCTCGGAGCTGCTAGACAGCCTGGTGCCTTATCCCTCCTGCTGGGCTTGCATGTAGGCGAGCCTCGAGGAGATGAGAGAAAGAGACATGGATACGCCGCCGCCGATGCGCGGCTGCGGTCTTTTATCTCACCTCCTCGTATTCTTCTACCGCAGCGCCGTAGGGAGGAGGGGGCAGGGGGAAGCGGCGAGGGCAGGGGAAGAAGGCTGTTTATACTGCGCTTTTTAATTGGCCGCTTGTTTGAAATCGCCCGCTATACTTTTCGACCGCGAAATTTATACCTGGCTCGTAAATCATTGAATCGGGATTGCTCGCGCACGCGTTACGCATTTTGCGGAATACGCGAGAGCGTATTATACGCATACAGAAATTCGTATTCACACAACAGCGGGGTGTCATTCCTGAAAAAGTTATAGCACCTCTCGGCGTATAATGTATACGCTATACAGCGCCCAAAAACACAAGAGCTGTCACGCGCTCGCGCTGGCACGTCGAAGCCACATTATACACAAGGTGTGTCAGGGTTGAGGCATCCGAAGAATGCGCGTATCGATATATTCCCTGCGCGTTAATCCCAGAGGTAGGCCCATCACGGAACTCGGAGAAGCGAGAAGCCCCGAGTCCGTTCGAGTCCCTGTCAATTAAAGGAAGACAGTTCCGCGGCGGCTGCTCCGTGTGGGCGTTCGCGTCCACATATACGCGCACGAGGGCGTGTGCGCGCGCGCGTGCAGCTCTGAGATATATATATAGGTATACCATAACGGATGGCTTCTAACGCTCTGCGCGCGTGTATCCTTTCTCGAGAAACGGCGCGTTTCGGCAGCGCAATATTTCTAGTTGAGAATTGAGTCGTCCGCGCGATCCCGAGAGCGCTCGGCTATAATTTCAGCTGCCTATACACGCGGGCCGAGCGAGCGAGGGAAAGGAGTCAGCAGATTCCTTCTGCGCCGCGCGTCCTTTGAAGTGTGCCTCCTCTTACACCTGGGCATATTCCGCGCATAATTACACAAAGTCGTTATAGTTACGTAAGCCCGCTCGATGCGCGCAAGCCTATATACTTATAGATGTGTGTGCAGTATACCGTTACAGCATTGAGAATCGATACATGCGGAGTGACGTGATGTATGTGCAGTGCGCACTCGATTCACCCGCGGAACGAGCGAATCAATCGGAAACGTCAAAACTCTTCCTCTCGAATCAGTCTCGGGCTGTGTGCGCGTTAAGAAAAGCTCGAGACCCGTTATACGATGCACAGGATCCCTACACGTGTGGTCCTCTGCAGCAACTCTTTGAGCGTATAGAGCACCTATATGTACCTATAGGCGTACATTGGGCTGAGTACAATGGGCAGTACTGTCCGTGCACAGGAGGCCATTGTCGCCGTGGCGTTAAACGTCCCTGGACGTAGAGAGAGGGAGTCCGTGTGTCCTGGCAACTTTGTGCCCGTATAGTGCAGCTGCTGAATGGGCTACAAGTGCCGAGGAGGTTGAATGCAACCTAGCTGCTGCTGCTGCTGCTGCTGCTGCTGCTTGCGCTCCTGCGTATAGTTACTATAGCTTTGCTGTATATCGGCGTTTTGTGCGCGAGAAGCTGCTGTTAATCCTTGATTTACTGGGAGACTGTTCTGGAGCTGTTGTTGCCGCTGCTGCTATTATTATTACTACTACTACTACTGCTCCGTCACCTTGATCATGGCCTTGAAACGTTAAGTTTATTAATTAAGAGATGGGCTTGTGATTATGGAATATGTTATAGGGCGCAAACAAGGTTTGCTTACATGATAATGTTTGTATGAACATTTAAGGGAAACCCACGTATAAAACTTCAAAAACAAAAATGTTCATAAATTGTTGTAATTTAAAGGCATAGGCAATTTATTGGGTAGAAGTAAACACCACTGCCTTTAATTTAAGCTATTAAAGTCCATATTTGAACTTGTGAAACCATAGTTACCATGCCAACAATAATACGTGGATTGTAAACCAATTATAAAATGGTTATAGAACGTGTCGTGTCTGCACGAATACAGGGATTTTCATTTGCATTCTTTGACAATTTTTTATAGTCAAAAAACTCAATTTTTCAGATTTTCCGGGGTAATTTTGATATATTTCCTTAGCTAAAAAAATTTCTAAGTATCCAAATAAAAATATCTACATTCATGTGCGAATGGCACATTTTACAAACATTTTCCAATTGTTTTCAAGTCTCTAGACCTTTTTTGTCGATGTCGTATCTTACAGACAGTGAAAAAATGCACGTATCATTGTTCACGCGGTAGTTATGATTTCGAAGGTCCAAATGTGGATTTTCTTAGCTTAAATTAAAGATAATAATGTCTGATTTTACCGAAAAATAATGCCTACTGTTTTAAATTAAATTATAATAGTTTATTAACATTTTTATTTTTTAGATTTTGTACGTATTGTAGGGTAGGGTCCTTGATATTATTAATTATTTATTGATTAATTATTATTCGTCTTTAATATTGCATTCGAATACAAGAAAGTATATCAACGGCGAACAATTGTCAATTATTTATATAAAATAAATTTTAAACAATGCGAAACAAAGCTCGATCACATTTGGTCATTTGAAGGTATGAAAATAGATTAATGTACTTTCGCGGAGGTACTTTCTTGAAATCAGTTTCAAGCGAGGTTTCAGGAAGGTGTGCATGATTTAAGTATTTCTCGCTTGGTTTTTAAGCAGAAAAAGGTGGAAAAACATAGAAAATGTATTCCATAGGCTTGAAAAAAGTAAAATTTGTAATAAAATAAAATTTTCTTCGCCAGAAAATTGTCTGAGCTATATCATGGACGAACTGCACGCAACAAGAATGAATGGGAAACGAGATGGGAAAGCTCGAATCTATTGCGGCAAAAGCCGAAGATTGTAATGGCGCAGCGAGAGGAGAGACCGTTATTCTTAGTCTACACGCCAGTCGTACACGTACATGCCCACTCGAATTCAATCCCGATATTCCACGCGCTAACCCGTTCGTTTTTCAGGCATTGTCGCGTCGAATCTCGAAATTGAAAAAGCGAAATCGAAAGAGAGCGAGGGAGAAAGGAAAAAAATCCACGCGAATCACGATCCGACCCCTGCGAACAATGACTATAGAACTTCACCCCTTTCGCTCTCTCCGCGCCATTATTTTCTCTTTTCGCGTAAGAAACGCAGCTCGGCTGCGAAAACAATGCCGAGTGGCTGCCGGATCGATCGCAGATCCAAGTCGATCATCGCCGAGCCAATCCCCCAGCCCTCTCTTCCCGCACTCGTCTCGCTGAAAGAGGGACTTTTGAATATTCTTCTCTGATGGAGCGATTATTTTTCGGCTTGGGCTTAATGCCACGTAAATGACCGTTGATTTAACTTAATTCTGCGACCTCGAGTGGCTATGTGTATAATGTATATAGCGTTTGAGCTTTGAAAGCTATAGACCGCGTGTGCCAGCTCGGTGTATACTGTATATAAATGCCAAGGGGCTGAGAAACGCACGTCCGTTAAGCGCTCCTTTTGCTCAACTTGACGATCCACTCGAGATTCCGCCCTTGCCTGCAGCACTTTTGTGACTTTTTCTCTAAGCGGCAATCTATACGCACTTTTGTTGATCTTTGATCCGCTGCGCGAATAACGATTTCAGAAATAAAGTGCAACAATTATTTTTCTTCCCCGCTTAATAAAGCCAGGCATCAAAAGCTCCTCCTTCTCCTCGGTGTGTGTGTGTGTGTGTGTTAGTGTGCGTGCCTGCGCGTGTTATGGGATGAAAAAACTTGGAACGAAAACGTCCGATCTCTTTTTTTTTCTCCTGCCGAGCTCGCGTCGGATTAAGATCGCGGCCGAGAGTGCGTTATCCCGGCTCCGGAGCTGCCGAGCTCACTGGCTTGGAAATGTTTCTAGCGGTCCCGAACAATGGGCCAATCCGCTATCTCTCCAGTCGCATCTCCTCCGCGAGCCATTTGTTGTTATTTATCTTGACGTCTCGCTAAATGGCAAATTTGCTGGCTTTTTCTTCCTCTGCACCCGCCGCGCAGGGGGACAATGTCGTTATTTTCTTGGTGTGTGTGTGTGTGTGTGTGTGTGTCTGTGTGTCAGAAGGGCCACTGCTGCAGGACAGTCGTTGGACTAAGTCTCTATTGAAATTAAATTGAGAAGCGTGTAATTTAGCAAATGATCGCTACAGATTCTATCGTCATTTTTTGTTGTTATTTTTGTTGTTACCAACGAGTTTCAAGAAGAAACGAGATTTTTTTAAAGTTAAATGGTTTCAGGTTCCACGTTCATAACAACCAATTTTAAAAATTAAAATGAAGTTCTAGGATCATAAGTAGATGACAAAACATCTTTAGCTTTGTAATTGTGAGGTGTGCTGAAAAAATTTTACAGTATAGTTTCATAACTTTTTAATAAATAGAATGCTTTTATAAAATGTCTGTATAAAATGTATGTACCGAACAATATCTTAGCTTCTACTTATCTGATTTCATGGTAACAAAGCTCGTTATCTTTCTTTACGTATTATGAGAGGAGAAAAGAGCCTATTGTTCATTTCTTTGCGCCCATTTCTTTTGTATGGTCATTTATGTGTTTTCGGAAATTAATTCTTTTAGAAGTATTTTTTTTTTTGTTAAATAAGATATTATTTATTTATTTACTTATTTATTTATTGAAACAAAAGAGACGTAGCGCTGGTATTAATCTATAAAAAAAGTAATAGTTTTTAGGAAAAAATGAAGTATAAATAAAAGAAGATTTTTTTTTAAATAGACACGAAACAAAAGAGTAATATCAATCTGAAATTGATATAATTAGACTTCATGAGTATTCAATAGATTATAAGTTTTATCTTGCATCAAATTTTAACGAATTCGTTATGCAATCGTCTGTATGTATAAAAATTTCAACAATTGGACTGTAATTTGAAATCAAGATAATATGCAAGTTGTATGTTTATATCATGTAGCGGTAGCTCTTGGTTTAGTTTCGATGATTTAAGTGATTTTGTATTTTTTTATTAGCCCTGAAGAGGAGCCTAGTACTTTTCTCACTCACTTCTATAAATGTGAAAAACGTTATGAGTATATCACAGAGCTAAATAGCTACACCGAGTTATAGATCTCTATCGAAACGTACTAGTTTCGTCAACAATATAAAATTATGTTTTTAATTATAGGACACCATTACTATTAATGGCCACAAAACAAGTATTCTAAAAAAAATATTTTCAACCAAATACATGAATAAAATATCGGTGTGCCTCAATCTATTAACCGTACAAAACAATCTGAAGAACATAGTAAATGTATAAACTGATCAGATTAATTTTAAATAAAAAAATGTCCATAGAGTAAAATTGTATAAAAGAAACAAACATTAACTTTGTATCTGAATAGGATGTTAGTAACTACGAAATTTTAAGCATTTAGTTTACATTGACTATCCAATTTCGACAGCAAAATCATAACTATTTTTACAATCACGTGTACACAGACACACACTCTAGCCATTGCAAAAGCTGTAAAAGTCCAAGGAGAGCTTGAATGGCTAATTACGAATGTAAATTCAGTCGTAAAAAGACGCGGTCCGGCTCGTAATGTCTAAAAAGACGAAATGGATGTTCTCTACAGTTCCGAAACAGCGTTTATTAAGACGCTAAGTAAGGCCAATTAATGACTTTATTATAGTCTGAGAAATTGCCGCCGTAAAGATATTCCTTTACAGCCTTTATCTCTGGACATGGGATACACACTTGTAAAACAAACGACCCGGACGATGTTGTTTCATAAATTCAAAAAAAGGCGAGGATATGAAGAAGAAGAAAAAGAAAAAGCAGCAGCAGCAGTGTTCAGACGAACAAGAAAAATAGAAAGTATAAGAGCTCTACTCAGTGCATATATCGCTTATTATTCATAGCGTCTTAGGGTCAGTCGAGATACGACCCTCCAAATACTTGACACCGAATCCCTTTAAAAAATACATCGACGCACGTCATCCCTTGAAACCCTCGGTAAAACAAACACATCTTCTGGAACGATGGGCCAAAGTCGTCTCCGACGCTCCCGTCCGAGACTCGAGATTCTATATACAGCGTCGCAACAATGCCATCCACGTCCGTTCGAATTTGCATCAACATCACACCGCGACATTAAACTATCCCAATCAAAGACGACGCGCACGAGCTGCAACAAAAAAAAAGGGATCGCGTCTTTTGACGCAGCCATCTAACGGACGACGGCGTGTGAGCGACTCGTCCGGCTTTGATTCTTCCGCGCAGCCGAAGGAGAGAGGACAGAGAGAGAGAGAGAGTGAATGAGTGAAAAAAAATGAGTTGAATGCGAGAAACAGTGCGCGATTCGCGACGCTGTCAGAAAATGGCTTGCGAGGAGTCTCCGCCTGTATAATCGCCGGGGACAGGAGGCGACTGCCACAGTAGATTAATGTTATTTCAATTCGCCGCGTACTGACCCCGATTTGCATGAGAATCGCGAGGACGAGTAGCCCGAGGGAGATTGCACATGGGGGCTTTTTTCGCTGCGCATGAAACCGTGCGCTCTCTCTCTCTCTCTCTCTCTCTCTCTCGGCACTGCACGCCGTTGATATGGAAAAACCTGACTCGGCGATCACGAGAGCGTTAACTGCGTGCGTGCATGTCCACGTTTTATTGGGTTCCTCCTCGTTGCGCGCGTTCGCGCAAAACTCTGCGTATATACTTACTTTTCGCGGAGCTAAAAAAGAAATGACGCTGTGCAGTTGGTTTCGAGAGGGAAAATTCCTTTTCGGCGATTGGATTCGAGTGGTTTTAGCTCGGGTTTCGGTCAGTTGCGACTTTTTTTCATAATTTCAGGCTCATAATTTTGAGCGTGATTTCTAAATTTACAATTACTGCGCAATCATAAGAAGCCAATACTTATAACACAAGTACAAATTGCGCATTAAAGTTAATTAGCCTTGGAATCATCTCTATTAAAATGCATTGCTCGGATTATTAACTGCGCAATGTATTTAGAAATGGGAAAACATTTACACCTGTCATCCTCCGTTCGATTTTAATTTCCAAGGGCTTGCATCGATTGCGAGATCGATTAGTCAGTATTATTATTATTGTTATTGTTGTTATTGCTGTTGTTATTTTTGTTCTTATTATTTTATATTCATTTTTTAATGTACAGGTATAGGATACTATAGTGAAATTGAAAACAATACTAATTAAAGAAGTTCTTGTTTTATTATCAGTTACCCGTGACAATATTAAACATTAAGCGAGTCTGAAAATCAAATTCGATTAATTTTTATCAAACAACAAATTTCACCATTTATTAAGGTTTCAAACTTTATATTTAAATACAAAATTTCCAATGATGTAAATAATGATTTTTCAGGGTCTATTCTTTCAAAAATAATCACAAAATGGAGAAGAAACATATCATGGTTTATTGTAATTTAATTTCTGTAATTATCAAATTAGTTCATTTTTCATCTATTGTATGAAGTTACGAATATTAAATTGATGATTAAATTTGCTATCTCGATGCTGATATGAAACGCAAACCTGATATATATCTCAACCAATCAAACAGCTTCATTATATCTATTAATTAATCAGAGCGGATCATAATAAATACTTTTAAATATTGCATCACCATCATAATACATAAATATTGATCTCATTCCACGTAGCTGTAAACGATAATTCACAGCAAAGATACGTATATTCAGGCTCAATTTAGTGGATTTCTCCAGATAAAGCTGTTATAAATCGGAGACTTGGTTTGGTTTGCACAGAGAACGATCGAGTTTCCCTTTGGTTTTCGCGGACAGTCGACGAGTAACGTACAAACACGACTTTATAATTCAGATCGATCAAGCGTAAGACGATACTTCTGGTTATGATACATGGAAGCATCGAACGTTGCACGAAAGGGTTAAGATAAACGTACCTGGGATCCTCTCTCCCTCCCCCCCCCTCTCTCTCTCGTTCGAGAAAAAAGGGTTGAAACGGACGAATTTCAGCGTTGAAATTATCGAGAAAAGGGGGGGGGGGAGAGTGAGAATTTTTCGCACGGTTCTCCAGTAAACGTAAGTGCGTACAGCATCAGCCAATAGCCCGCAATAAATACTCCTTTTCCGTAAACCTTCTCTCTCCAAACACTGCACAACACTTTCGATTCTGCAGAAGTGACCGTTATATATTATTATACGATGCTTTTACAATCGGAAGGATTTCGGAGGAAAAAAAAGAGTGCCTCAACCCCTTTTTTTGCTACTGCGGCTGCGGCTGCTACTGCTGCTGCTCTGTTGCTATCCAAGGGATGAGAGGGAAGGTAAAACAGACTACGCAACGCTTCTCTGTTGTCGAAATTTTACGGGGGGGTTTACATAATAAGAAGTGGAGCTGTAACTCTATATAGTCCTGACCTTCTCCCGGCACTGCCCTGTTGCTGTCTAGGATTGGATTATGGCTGTTGAGCTGGACGAGTGAGAGAGAGACAGAGAGAAAAAGAGACGCTCTTAACTTTGTAATATTCCCGGTAATTTATTTCCGTTGTATATAAAGGACGCTCGGGTCTTCTCGAAAATTGTGCGACGCAAGATTTCTCTTTTACCTCTCTCTCTCTCTCTCTCTCTCTTTCTCGCTCTCTGGCTGCGCGAAGCAAACGGTATATTAGTCGACGAAAAATGTTTTTTTATGCAAACGTGTACGCTTCGCTTTCGTGGAAACCGGAAAGAGACGGCTTTCCCCGGAAAGAGCAGCACTAAAAAGAAATGAGGAAGCGAAAACCGGCCGCACGTGCGTAACCGTGTCCAGTGCGCCGGGCGAATCTCACCGCGTCACTCACCTATACACATCGAGGGGGTTGAATAATGAGTGCCGGCCGACAGAGAGAGAGAGAGAGAGAGAGAGAGAGAGACAGAGAAAAAAATAAGTTATCTCATCAGCGGCGTAGACGATTCTTCGCATCCCCTGCTCGGAACTCTCTTTTTCTCGCCTCTCCCGCTCGGTCAGCGCGCGCTCGCGCGCCGCTAAAAGCAGCAAGCGCGCGCGCTTGTGTCTGTTAAAAAAAAAAGTGCACAATCGCGGAATCCATTAAGAGCGTATCGGCCAACTCGGACAGGGGCTATCCATTACGTCTGTGTAGCCGTTCATAGACGTCGCTGGAATTTGGACCTATCAATCTTCTTTCGGTACGTGTGTGTACACACGTAGGGATAGTGTAGGGCGAGAGCCAGTTTATTTCGAAGGAGTGAGAGAGATAAAATCGAAACTTTGAATTTGCTGGACCGCCGCGATGATGGGTAGAGAGAGAGAGAGAGAGAGAGAGAGACTACTCGCGGATTTATGGGCGAGTCGAGGTGCTGTATCACACCTGTGAATTTATCCGGTAACGGACACCCGACAAAAGCACTTTATTCCCCCGAGTTTTCTATCTAAATTGAATGGAAAACTATTTGTGCCAGGAGCACAGTGTCTGTCGTACAATTGGGATAGCCGCTGATTGTCGAACCAATGTGATTACATTGCAAATGGGAATTCTTAGCACAGTGTAGCTCGAGACTTGCAGATTGAGATTTAACGGGAAAGCTTCGATGAGTTCGAGTAATCAAAGTTTTCTTTCACTTTTTGGACTGGATAATGCATACTTGAAAGATATTCTTGTCGACGTTATTTTTCTGCTCAGGGAAAGACAGCTGCTAAGAAATTCCTTTCGTATATAAAATACCAAACGAATTAATGAACATGCTAAACAATTGTACAGTTTGCCTTTGCAAAAACCAGTGAAAATTCTCGAATGATTTATAGTCTCTGGCCGAATATATGAATTGCATAAGAAATAAACTTGCCCTTTGTCTAAACAAAAATGTGTCCAATAAATGCAATCAAATAGATGTTCGATTAATTGAAAAATAGAATTTTTCAAATTTACTTCTTGAGAATCCACGACCGCGAGGAAAAATCCTGCCCGCAGTTTCGCAAGTCAAAGCCGGAACCGTATATGTATATTGTATATACAAGCTCGGCCGCAAGTGCGAAGCGCGCGCGCGCGCGTAGAACAAAGAAAAGGCGAGCGAGAAGGAAAGCAAACGCGTTTACCGCAACATTCGAATATAACCATCGTGCGAGCTGGATGCGAGCCGCAGCCGCAAAGCGCGCATTTATATAGTTTGGGCGCGAGCGTTAAGCGCTTCAACCCCAATTAATAATCCAGCGCGTGAAAGGCCTCGCGCGCGTCCCGGGAGTACATTATAAAGGCAAGCCCGCACACGCGCGTATGTATACGCCTGTGTGCATGACCCTGCTACGCGATGCTTGTACAATGTACATCCCAGGTATGTGTATAATGTATGTGTGCTGTTATACTGTATACATTAAACACACGTACGCGTCGTACGCATATACAGTACACGGCGGCTATGCACACCGATGTGTACAGCTCTGTAATACCTTCGTCTCTCGGCGCGGCGCGCAGGCTCGAGGCATCAGTCAAAACCACACTCGCCGCGTTTTTCTCCATTATCGGAGCATCGACAGCCGTGTCTGAAAGGGATGACTATTAATTTCTTTTCCGATCCGAAGCTCTCGGACATTGTGGGCCGAAGGTGTGACTGGTATGTGTGTGCATACACACACTAGAGAAAGAGAGAGAGAGAGACTTTTGAGATACGTCGTCTCTATACCACGGCGGTATAGGAATTTTTCAAAGAAAACTTTTCCTTTCTTCGGAGGGCCATCGCGCTTTCAGTATTTAAATAATCAAAACTCGCAAAAGTATATGCAATGGCGTAGACCAATTCTGACAATGGTGCGCGTTTCCTTTGTTCCAGCTAAACAATATTACCTTCAATTTACACCTGCTAAACTTCAGTTTTAAATAATTTATGCTACATTTACTATAAGCTTATATTGTACATTATTATTGTACATTATAACTGTCCGTGGAATACCAAACGAACAAAAAAAAAATGAATGAAATTTATTCTTTGTGAAATATCTTTTGTGCGCCTGACATTGCCGACAAAATGTTTTACAGTGAAAAATTTTAATTTTTCCATTTATCGG
The DNA here is from genome assembly GCA_018906965.1 of Philotrypesis tridentata. Classification (NCBI taxonomy): domain Eukaryota; kingdom Metazoa; phylum Arthropoda; class Insecta; order Hymenoptera; family Pteromalidae; genus Philotrypesis; species Philotrypesis tridentata. Next base: position 760,561 of record JACCIB010000016.1, on the reverse strand, counting down.
AGAATTGACATTTTGAACGCCTTGCATCAATATGCGAATGGCAAGTATGTTTAAAACAGGTTTACCGCGAAATGCTTAGCAGCAACGTTATCCGCAGTTAACTTAAGTGGGGAAAATAAGAATTTAAAAAAAAAAATGTGTGACACGACTATTTCGAATTTTAAAACTGTTCGGTCGTCTTAATCAAAGGAAAAGCCTGAAAAGTCCAGGCTTTAATTCAACATTATACAACTTTTCTGGGACAAGTGACAAAAGGGGCTGCGGCGCGCTGCGTTTCCCGCGAGCGAGATTTCAAACGATTCGCGCTCGCACAAACGAGATTGTACGCGCGCTCATACATTAAGACAAGGAATTATACGCGCGCGAGTGAAATATTCGCGCGAAAGTTATTGAAACGCAGTTACTCGTACTCGAGGCTTTCATCCACCTTTTTTTTCTTCTCCTCCTCGTCCCTCCTGCGCCTTTTCACGCTTTACCGAATAGAAACCCGACGCATTATACATATAACGTATAATGTACATATATATAATATATATGCGTGTGTGTGTGTGTGTGTGTGTGTGTGTGTGTGTGTGCGTGACGACATTATTATATCCGAGGGGGTTAATTAGGCCGGTACAAAGGCCTAATGAACAATAGAAGAGAAAGAGAGAGCGTTGGGTCAACGCTACAAAGACACGCGTCTATAACATATACATTTGTTTTGTCGAAGCCGACAATGTCGCGGCGCGCGAAAAGACATTGAAATCTGGGACGAATCCGTTCCTAATTATAAAATTCCCTCGTAGTGTCGCGCAGAAGAGTATAGTCGTCACCTCGCCGCCGCCGCCCCCCTCCCACCCCCTCCCCTTTTTTCGCGATCCACGCGCGCGCAGAGGGCCACGCGGCATTTCCGCGAGCGAAAAATATTGCGAGGGTGGAAGCCCAAAAGGGGGAGAGCAAAACCGTGACAAAACCTAAATGTCACTCGTTCAATGCTCTCTCGCGGCGGCTGTTCACATAATAAGTATTCCGCGTGAAATTCTATGAAAGCGCGCGCGAGAGACTCGCGCTCTTTCTCCTGCGTCGCGAAACTGATGCATAATACACGTGTGCACACACGCGCGCGCATGCCGTATTTCCCTTATATTTTTTCTTTTCGCGAGCTGCGACATTTTTTTTCCATCTCTCATCGCGCTCACGACGATTTCATTATCGCGATCACATTCACCGGGCAAATATCGTAATTATATATGTATATGTGCGCGCGAGAGAGAATTTTTTCTTTTTCCCGCAGCTCTTTCGCGCACTGACGCGCTTTTTAATTTTATATACGGCGCGGCTTTGACGTTTGTTCGCGAAAAGACTCGAGCTTCATTGAATTTTTCCCTTAATTCTTGGGCGCGAAATTATAATATTCGAAAAGGCTGGAAAATGCACAATGCGCCTGGAAGAAATGCTTGCAATATTTTGCGTGTATGGATGGCGCGAATGAGGGCGTTTAAGATGAAAAAAATGTATGCCCATGGTTGTGCTGGGATATAATTATCTATAATTCTTATGCGTATGGCGTCTAGCTAATATTAAACATAAGAATCAAGTTGCTTTTTATTTGTCTAAGGATGCTGGTTAAATTGAAATGATAAAATGACAACTTGATACCTGTGAAAAATTTAAAAAAAAAATGGATTATTATTTGCAACCAAATCTATTATATTGTCAAGTGGAATACAAATATTTTGATAAAGTTTGTTTTTAGTTATTTATTATTTTACTGGTTTTGGTATTAATTTATTCATTATTGCAATCGATTTCGAAAAAGAGTAACAACTAAGATATATAATAATTATATAATGTATTTATAAGCTATTTTTATAATATAAATGGATATTAATCCGAGCGCTTTGCCCTTTCTAATAAACCATTTTTACAAACCATTCTAAGCCTTTGATTCAGAGGATGAATAGATTTCCTAATGTCTATACTACATATAGAAGATAGCTATTACTTTTTTTCAGACCAGCCTATCATGCAGTCAGAACATTTTAAACTTTTTCTTATTGCTAAAATATTGCTAAAATCAAATGAATCAATTACAAAATTATACTTTATGAAAAGTATATGAGTATTTTTAAATCCCTACAAAATAATTTCATAATTTCTGTATTGTAATATGTTTATATTGTATGATAAGAAAATAGAGATTCTCATGAACCTCAATTGCCAATTAAGTTTTCAGCTGAAATGCGTATAATAAAAATTATACGTACAACAAAGATGCAAACAAACAAAAATAAATGCATAAGCGTATGAAGAAAAATTTGCGCGTATTTTTTTTCGGAAAAAAGTATGCTTAAAAACTAACGTTTCATCTGTATACATCACAAATAATTTAATAATTTATTGATAACGCATTTTAAATCGGCTATATTTGAATAAACTTAATGAAGCTTAAATACACATACGTATAAAATTTTATGAGCAATGCGTAGATGTGGAAGAGACTCGCGGTGTGTAACGGTTGAATCGATGAAACGAATATTGACAGTAATAGAAATTGACTGTCGAGGCTGTACAGAAATACGGCTTTTCTTTTACCTTCCGCGTGTGATTCAATAAAAGAATACGCCAAACAAAGCCATAATCTGAGAAACGCTTTTAGTGTGACGTAAATTACGAAGATTTCTCGAAATCTGGCCGTATAAGCGGCAGGGGCCTCGAGATTTCCAAATCGACTGCGATGGGGCTCTCTCGCCTCGGCGAAAGAAAGCAAGCGAGCGTCTCATCGAGCGGACACTAATCCTCGAAGAATGTGGGCCGCAGGTACGTATACGCAGCGAGAGGCGCACACACGCTCGCGCGCGAGGCATAATAAACCGTTTCAGCCCAGTGTTATAATCCATTCTCATTAATCGTCGAAAGCGTCGCTCCGCGCCCGCGCTCCGGAGAAAAAAAAACAATAAAAAGCGCCGCTGCAGCAACCCCACCTCTTCATTACACAAAACGCTGATTCGCCGTCAATGGACCAACCGGTTGATTCGCCGATTGAAATCGAAGGAGAGAAAGGCCGAGTATATACGCGCGTATAGAGCCTGGAGTACAGTGTGCATAGCTGTATGGCCACAATACGTATAGGTACATACTACATATACGCAGAGAGAGAGAGAGAGAGAGAGAGAGAGAGAGAGAGAGAGAGAGAGAGTACAGAGCCGAGACTTCAGAGGCAGCAGCGGTGGTCGGACACACGTGCGCCGCGCTAACGAACGGCGATAAATAACGCGTACCTTCGTGGAAAGGTATCGCTTGATTTATAACCGGAGAGTCGGAGAGAGAGAGAGAGAGAGAGAGAGAGAGAGAGAGAAGGAGCGCAAAGCTCGAAGGCGATTGGCGCGAGCGCGCAGGTGTTGCGCGCATTTGAATAAGCGCGCGCTTTTTCGCGGAAGGGCTCGCGCTCGCGACCTTTTCAGTTGCCTTGGTTGACAGCTCCTCGGCCCGCGGTAATGGCCTTTGTCGTGGAAAGACGACGCGCGCTCTATGCAATAATAATTGAAACTCCGCGTAATGGGCTTGTTTATATGGAAGACTGAGGCTAACGAGAAACCTTTGGCTTTGCATAGATAGTGTAGGTCTCTCTCTCTCTCTCTCTCTCTCTCTCTCTCTCTCTCTCTCTAGCTCTCTCTCTCTTCTCAGTACGATGATCTGCATAAATTCCCGACAAAGCGCGATGATTTCGTGCGCGGCCGCCGGCTCGTTCGGCCTGTAAAAATAGTCGTGTATCGACGAATACCTATACACGGCCTGTTCTCTACGCGGGCTAATGAGCGAATCGATCAATCGGGAGCAAACGCGCTCTCTTATTTTCTCTTCTTCTCCTCTCCTCTCATTTCTTTTCACTTCGTTTTTTTTTCTTTCATTCACGCACGCGTCGCTCGTACCAACAGACGCGAATGACGCGAGAATTTACATTCGGGTGTAACTCGAAGAGGAAGACAAGGGAACACATTCAATGTACTATACGCGCGCGTGAAAGCCTGTCGAGCTTTAAATCGAAAAAAAAAGATCCGGCTGTATCGCCTCTCGATCGACGCGTCGTCCCTTGTTTTTAGCGCGACGTCCGTGATGTCCGTGCGCGGCACATCGAAAAAATATACGTGTATGTACACAGGGAGACAATATGTGGATCGGTTTGATAGGCGTGACGGCCGTCAGATACGTCGAGATAAAAACAGCTGCTTCGACATGTGTGTAAAACCTTGTCCGGCTAATGTGGTGTGCATGCGTTCTTTTTTTTTCGATTATCACACCAATGCCACCCAACGCGTTGCCGACACTCGCGCGTATACGTACTTTTCGAGACATTTCGGAAATGCCGCGCGCAACCGCGCGGAGCGATGATTTGAAAACTCCCAAGAGATGATTCGATTCGTTTATCCAGCGATGATAGAAAAAAGTCGCTAACAGGGATTCGGTGGTTCGTTTGGCTTTCTTTAAACTAATAAACTGATTAACTATGGCTGGTAGAACTTTATCGTTTTTATTGTCATAAGTGGTCAATTTTATTTAATATCAAACGTCCGTTTTTTATTTGGACGTGAAGGTACTTCATATTTGTACAGCAAATATTTCTTTTAGTCTTCTGTTAGCTTGATTTTCTTTTAAGGTTCGAATGTGTTTAGTTACTGAAACTGTTATGAATTAAAATCTCAAATATGTCAACATCTAGTGTACCTTTCAGCAAGCCAAATGTAAACAAACTTTTAGCTTGATGCGAACCCTCGTTCGAACCATTCTGCTCCAAGACTTGCGGCGAATGCTGCAATTAAATATATTTGTTCTAACCAACCTACTTCACAAAATGACTTGAAATTCATAGTGCAAATAAATCTTGCAGCCCTCTAGCATGATAATTCATTTGTTTATTTATTATTTTTTACTTTTGAGTTATAGTGTGTGTCAATACGCACTCATACTTTCGTATACACATATCTTTCTGTTGTACTATGAAAACTCGTATGAAAACGAAACTTTGTACCTACCATGCAAAGGACATACTTCACTATTTTACTTGCAATTAATCATCACCTGTACTCCGCAAGTACTGCGCGTTTTCGTTAGAAATACTCGAACAGTTCTTCGCGATACACCCCTCAAAATTCACACAAAGCTTTCCCTTTTTTTTTCAGGAAGCAAGCAAAAAACATACCAATACAAACTCTCCGTTCATTTTTCCATCTGTCAGACGCGCCTCGAGATTTTACAATACGTCCGATATGCAGCCACTCACGGTCTGAATTAAGCTCTCGAGGAGGCGTGTCCATCCTTGACTCGGCTTAAAAGCCAGGAAAAAAAAACACGCCGCGCACGTGTGACGTGCCCGTCAAACTAAATGATCCTCCCTTTTGAGCGCCGCGCGACTCACGGTTCACACGTTCGCCTCTCTTGCCGTACGCGCGCGCCCGATCTGTTGCCTACTATAAAACTTACCGACTGATTTTTCGAAAAAATCGAAACAATATAAAGGCTTCGGCGGGCATCGCGCGCGCGCGCGCAGCAAAGATTTATTGCCGCGGGACAAAGAAATTCTTCGTCGCTTTTAAAATCCGCCCTCAGTCTCTCTCTCTCTCCCTCGCCGGCGAGTATAGCCTAGCAAGAGAGAGAGAGAGAGAGAGAGAGAGAGAGAGAAAGAGAGAGTCGAAGCTACGCCTCGATTCAGCGAACTAATTGGCATTTAGTCGCGTCGCGCATTTCCGCCTCGGCCGCCGCGTCCAAACTTCCGCGTCGCTCGGTTCGAATGATAAATAAAAGGGTTCTCTCCCCTCCGCCGTAGCCACTTATATTCACGGACGTAAGGGCGCGAATATCTGGATTTTCCAGTGCGCGCCAGAGCTTGTGCCTCTTGTGTGTTTGATGAGGATGAAAAAAGGAGCGCGGGGTGGGCGGGGGGGGGGGGGAGCAAAAGAACGAGCGCGCACGCGATCGTCGATTATTAGTCGGCGCTGCGAGTGTGGATATAGGCGTTTCGAATTAATTAATAGGAGAGCGCGTGTATACGCGCGGCTTTCGCCGGGACGAGAGTAATTCTTTTTCACGACACTCTGCACTCGTGCGGCTTATAATTACACACGCTTAGCCGTGTAAATGCGCTGAGAGAATAATTAAATGCATTCGGGATGATTTGCGTAACGCGTGCGTTGATGTATGTTTATTTGTTCTGCACGAGGTTCTGTAACTGAGATCTATGCATTTGCGTAATTGTATATATTGTGAGAGTTGCAAATGCTGCGTTGCAAAGCGATGATTCATTTTATTCGTGATCATTTTTTTTTTCTTTCCGTTTATGTAGCCACATTAAAAAGATTTTTCCACTTTTACATACATGCTGTACTGCCTCATTTATGCGAGTTCAATAGAAAATCATTTTGAAGATCGGTAGTTTTATTTACTCAATAAGCACGCGCTAATAATACATTGTGTATAGTTTAAGCTATTCATTCGCGAGATACATTGCGGACTTGGTGATTTTCTGTGCTAATTATATGTTCTAACTCTTCAGTCATTGAATAATTTAGACGTAACATCTCGCGTAACATATATTGTAGATATATCCAAATAATAGCACTTGATGCAATGCTTTCAAGTGAGCCTTTAAGTGGAACTATACCGCTAAAAATTGAAAAAATAGTATTCGCGCCGCAGGGGTATCGCTTATGTTTACGGATCAACTGCATAACTTATTTCCCGATGCATTCGATAATTCGATAGTTTGATTTGACGATATACTTACCGACTGATATAATAATGTATATAGGTAGGTTACATGGTTGGATAGATTAACTATGGGAGATGCAAGTTAAATTCATGTCGTACAGGACAATAGTAAACGATCATTTATCGATTTATCGAGAGTCATTGATGTAGGATAGGGGTGTCAAAGGCAAATTACGCGGAGGCTTAGTATTTTTTATTTATTTATTTATTTTTATTCTTTTACAATCTCTAATTCATTCACTTGTTTAATATACTACCTAGTTTATAGAGCATAAGAAGCAGTAATGAAAATTCGTTCTACGAATTATTTACGTTGTAAAGTATATAATATATAATGGGCCCGAGCGACTTTTTAGATCGTGCGCGACCCCGATTAATAAAAAAATATTTACAACTAAATTTTAGTTTCGAAAAGCCCGGAAACATCTTTCTCGAAAAGCTTATGTATTTTCTAAACGTAAATGACCGCACACGGCCTTTGAACAGAAAATCAATCGGAGCTTAGAAAGAAAAATCAGTATACTATATATACAAATATGTCCTCCTCCCCAACTCTCTATACGCATAATACACGTACGCATTGAAAAGTCGAGTGTGTCAACGTACTAGCAACCCTCTCTCTCTCTCTCTCGACTCCGACTCGCGCTGTCTCGAGACTTTTCTCCTCGTCCTCCACTTCATTCTCCGGCTCTCGAGTGCGCCGCGCAGCGCTGCACGGCTCTCTTTCTCCCGATTTTTTGCGTCCGCGTTGTTCGCCCCGCTTCTCGCTTCGCGCGCCTTGATTTATCATCGATTATTAATCAGCGGCGGCGCAGAGGCGCACACGGGCGATATCGTCTCGAAAAAATTCGCGACTCTCTCTCTCTCTCTCTCTCTCTCTCTCCCTCCCTCTTTCCGTCTGATTTATTAAGCGGCCGTGTGTCCGCCGATATAATGCATTAGTCGATAAATTTTCGTTTACTTCGAAATCCAGCGCTTTTCGGACAATATTTTCTGCGCTACCTGCGTTCTCGCATATATATATAGCAGCCGATATCTACCAGGGAGAGTCGATTCGAGACTACTATATGGACTCGCGGCGACGACGAGCGTTCGGTTATACGAGGCGCGCGAGGACGCAGTGGAAGAAAACGAAGAAGCAGAGGAAGAATAAGCAGCAGCGCAACGTATATATATATGTGTGTATGGCATCGTGTATATATAGGCTTGATATACATCCCTATAGATCTCGGAACGATAATCGGAATCCGCATTTCATTAGGGGCTGCGCGCTCTCGCGCCTTTTTTTCAGCCTATTCTTTCTCCTGTATAACCCCTGCAACGCCGCTGCGATCGTGTCTGTGTGTGTGTGTGCGCAGAGAGGAACGGGGGGGTTGCGAAAACCAATCGTTTTGTACCGACGTCTTTCTCTCCTTTTTCTCGGGCGCATGTGTGCTGCTGCTGCTGCTGCTGCTGCTGCTCCTTCACTTTCCTCGTACAATCCTCATTCTTCGCTTCGGAATAGACGCGGCATTGCTCGTTTGACTCGTCGACGATTGAAATAACAAGGCTCCGCGGCGCGGTATACGCGTATATATATACACGCATCAGGGAACGATCCCCGAGAGAAGTTGACGGGCGTGTGTGCACGGCGTATAATTGTATATATATCGTGCGCATTGTGCATAATACGCAGACGTCGTATTTTCGGATCCTCGAGGAGATTATTCGCGCCAGACGGAGGAATTCGATACAATGCTAATTAGAGAAGGGCTTATGCCCGAGCGAGCGAGCAGCAAAGCCCCGAGAAATTTGTTACACGCGCGCCCCACAATGAGAGCGTTTGTGTCGCACCGGTTGTGTCACCGATGCGAGAGCGAGGATCTTCGATCCTGATCCGTGGGGGATGCCGTTCAGCTGGGATTTAACGGGGGGGGGGGGGAGGGGGCGATGCGTCTCCTTCTAATTGACCACTATGAGCTTTTTCATATGTAGACATAGACGCGCCTGATCCGGAGCTCGTTATGGCGAATTTTTCGGTTAGCCGAAGGATTTGTCGAGCGCGCTTGTTGCAGGATTGCTGCGGGATGTAACGACGATGTGAACGCTTATATACTTACCGAGTTACTTACGTAATACGGATGATGAGTTCGTTAGGCTGGACTACGTTTTCTTGGATACTTAATAGCTCCGATTATTGTGTATATATCGATCGAATTATGCAATACGATGTTAATGACAACTTATATTGACGACTCTTTGTATTTTGTAGCTTGGAGTATCTGTACTTTTTAAATTTTTTATTGTACATTCAAGTAAAACGAGCTGCAAAACTTTGCTGTTCGTTCGAGTGTCTTTTAAAATCTTGGAAGTACTGAAGTATGCAACCGGCTGTACGTACAAAGTTGTGCTTTTCATCGTTCTGAATCTGAGCTTTGCTAATTTTCACGTTACGAATAGACGATGTTGTAGCAAAGCGTAGCAAAGTACAGTGAAGTTAGATCCTGAATTTTCAGTATTAAAAATGGTGAAAAGCCATTGTTTGACAATGAGAATATTATATTATTTACAACTATTAGTACAATGTTATAACTATATACTTTTGTCGACAATTTGCGGTGCTTTGAGAAAACAAGTTCTGCATTCAAACTGTGAAATGTGCGAACTAGAGAATAACAACTTGAATATTTTTTTATCTAAATCGAAATATTTTTTGCAGTCCTATTCTCTTTGATTCGAGTAATTAAAATTAAATATTGCATGCGAGGTTGCAACAGAATAATCCAAAAATATCTTTCCATTTGAAAATAAAATCGACGTGCTGATATATCGAATTACTTTTCAAAACTCAAATTTTCGAGACCGTATATACAACCGTTAGCCATAAAAAAAATCGCTCAACGAAATTCAAAATCTCCAAGACGTCAGTTCCTGTCCTGTGAGAAAAAAAATCATCTACTATGCGCTTCCTCGAGTAAACGCCGCGCCAGACCCGATCTTCCGATACATTCCCGCGCGTGTGTATCAATAACAAAATAAAGAAAAAACTCGTTCCATATAGACGCTTAGTTGCATAACAAGCGGCTCTTCAAAGGAGCCAAGAGCTGCACTTCCTGTTCCGAACTCTCTCCCTCTTTCTCTCGCGATCGAAAGCCCCTCTATATATCTGTGCGCACAATATGTAATAGAGCTCGCCTCGCTCTCATAGAAGTTTAAAGCCGAATATGATCGAGCCAATTTCCCGGCGATTATTAGAAAATATTATTCTTGAATAATCGATCGGCGGCATCTGGAGCCCCACGACTCTACGTATACATATCGCCTAGTCGCGCGCGCGCTCGCGCTTTGCATTAAAACGCGCGCGAGAGACGCCTGGGTTATATACATAGACGCGCATTATTATAGACGCGAGAGCGGATTCGCATGATTAAAGCGAGTATATATGGACGACGATCGCTCCGACGGATAAGCCGCGCGAGGGTTAATAATGCCGAAGAACCGAAGGCAAAGTATCGAATTACAACGTGAGAAGAGCTCTTCCGAAACCTCATGGGAAAATGCGCGGTACATATACAGTTTGTGTAATAATTGTGCGTCGCGAAGCATAGGAGGCCTCTGCCGAATAAACACATGCGTTGTTGAAAAGCGAGTAAGAAAATGCAGCGCGTATATATAGCGCGCGGGGGCTAAGTGGAAAAATAAGTTCTATCCCGCGCGCGAGTCAACAGAGTGACCCCGAAAATGGCTTGTCGTTCGCCATTATCCCCCGCGGTGTATGAAAGTCGCCGAAAAAATATACGTCGTGCGACGACGCGACGCACCACGCGTGACGGGGCTGGCATAAAAGTGTCAAGAACACGTATCACTTTGCCGCGATTTTCGCCTGTTTTCTCTCCTCCCTGTATGCGGCTTTCTCTCTCTCTCCCTCTCTTCTTTAAAAAAGATGTCACACACGAGTGGTGTGTGCGTCGCGTCGGGGGCGAGAATATTGGCTCCTTTTCTGATACAACGTTTTTAGAAGCACGTCAGGTTATCTCTCTCTCTCTCTCTCTCTCTCTCTCTCTCTCTCTCTCTCGCTCGCTAAGAGAAAATTGAAGGAGTCTATAATATTTTTCGCGTGGAAGAGATGATTCAAAGTTTTTTTTTCCACGAATAATCTCTCGGACCGCAGAGGGGTTAGAGGGAAAAAAATACGAGTGTACATAGGGGGTCCCGAGAAAGTTGCTATACTTAGCACAAAGCTGCCTAATGGCCGGTGAGATTGCTAGAAAATTCGAACTGCTCGAGTGCGATAATTCGCTTCTTGCGACAGGAGCGATCAATCTAAACTCGGTTGGGTATTCTACTGCAGTACGTATACTATGCGGCGAAAAGAGGCTACGGCGACAATTTTAATCCGACTGGGCAAACCTCATCATACAAGTTTCGTCTGCTTCTCCCTCTCTCTTTCTCTCTCTCTCTCTCTCTCTCTCTCTCTCTCTCTCTCTCTCTCTGGCAAACAACATTTTAATTTAGCTTCAGGTGGATGGGCAAACAGCGCGACTCGGGAGAATAATTATTCCGGCGTTTCTTTTTCCCCTATACACTTGGACTCTGCGGTTTTTTTCTCTTCGCGCCGCGACGGGATGTTTACCCGGCACTCGTTAGCGCCTCGATTACACTTTTGCCCGAGAGCCGCCGCCGCCGCCGCCACCGCCGAGCCGAATACGAAGACATGGCAAGATGTGGCATTGATTAAGACGTAGTCGCGGTGAGATCGAAGTACATTATGCGAAGAAGACGGTGATGAGAAGTGGAGGAGAGAGATGGAGAGAGAGAGAGAGAGAGAGAGAGAGAGAGAGAGAGAGAGAACTTATTGTGGGGTAGAGATTATTTTCTCGATCGAGGGCGAGAGATGGGCGTCAAATGCGATTTGCATTGGAAATTGATTGAACCCCCGAGACTACTCGAGGTATACTGCTGGCGGTTATGCTGAGTGTCTTCTCGTCGAAGAAAAAAAAAGGAAGTGCGAAATATAATTGATTTAGTTCAGTTTTACAAATGCGCGCTACATAGCAGCGACTATACGACGAAAATGAAATGGATGAATTCATTCATTTCCTTTTTTGAGACCATAGCTCGATTTATGCGTTTACTGAATAGTTCAGCACAAAAAAATATGTACCTATTCTTGAGGTGAAGAGATTACAGTATGTGCTAGTGACTGGTTTACACTGATAGAATAATTAAAAATGTTTAAACAAATAACAATATTAATTAATTTTAATGAAATAACAAGATTAATTAATAAATTCGAGATACACATTTTGTAACGTAGCGGTGCATTGCCTACACGGTACCATGTGATTTATAGAACAGGAAGAGCATACAAACCTTTTAAATATTAAATAACCGATGAACAAAGAAATGATCTGATTGAACCATGAATATATAAGGAATTATTATTTATCTCTACATTTGAACAGGAATTCTCAAAATTTTAGTGGCCATAAAGCCGATTTGATTATAGTTCACCAAACTTAATACGTGTGGCGCCATCTACAAAATTAAATATTTAAACATATAATTAGTACATGAATTAGTGAATCAAAATATTGAATGTGGGACTGACTTGATTGTGATCAACTGAACAACGAGTTAAAAGACACAATGACCATTAAAAGATAAGTAGAATCATCAACCGTCACTTTTTGAGATAGGATAAGGTACCGTAACAGCAACACTGACCATAGCTGCACACGACCTACTTGATTGTTCGATCAAGCGACTGTTTATAGAAACCGAGTAGAATAATTGGCCGTCTCTTTTCTAGGATAACAGAAGTACAGCTTCCACGCCGCAACGTGCGCGCGTTTATTTGGAGAAAAAAAATCTCTCACGGGCTCGCGTCTTTTGTGCCCGGTTGACAAACGGAAGTATTATTCGTAAATCCAGTCTCCTCCGATACACGTCGAATAATACCATAAGAGACGAGATCCCGTGTAAATATTCGTCTTTCCCGCACTCGGTTTTCTTCCCACTCCCATTATTCTACACGTATATATATATAGACGCGGGGCGATCGTAATGACGGGTGTCACTGACACGAGCAACGACAAAGAAAGACAACGGACCTGCATCCCAGGCATTGTCCGACTGGTGTTCCATTGTCGCGCTCGTGTGTGCCGAGTGATTAGATATCGCCGTACACACAAGGGTCTCGATCTCTCGAATGCAGCAAAAGCGACGTTTAGGGGGGGGGGGGGAGAAACGATGCTTTTCCCTCGGCGAGTTAAGCTCTTTAGCCGTTATTGTGCTCAGTTGTGCTCAGCTCTCTCTTTCTCTCTCTGCATGCGATCGTTTTTCCATTTCCTGCATTTTTCTTGGCTTCTCTTTCTCGAAAATACAAGCGGGCACACACACACACACACACACACACACGTCTTGTCATTCAGAGAGTTCAATGATTAATTACCGGAGAAGTCGTGTGGCCACTTTTCTGTACACATAGACAGAATGGCCGATTCGATATACACATTTTGTGCATAACGTACCGGTGCATTACCTATACGGTACAATGTGATAGTACAGGAAGAGTATACATGCCTCGTGTATTTTTCCTCTGATTTGACGTTTGTTTACGATTAGTTTCGACGGGTTGAGAAGGAGAGAAGGAAAGAGAGAGAGAGAGAGAGAGAGAGAGAGAGAGAACTCCACACTTGCTGTCTGATGCTTGGTCATCCCTCGAGAGACGCGTACAGCACACAACGGCGATGTTGTCTCTAAGCGTCCCAAATCAGGGGGAACACACGTGTCCGTCCCTTTTTAAAGAAGCTATCCCGCTCGTTCATCGTGAATTTCGCTTTTCAGTTTTCATTGACACACACGCACACACACGCGCACACACACACTCTCTCTCTCTCTCTCTCTCTCTCTCGCTCGAACCATTAGCGACGAGGCTTTTCATTAAGGAATTCTACCGAAGACATCTTTTCTTCTTCCGCGAGAGCATCAGCATCCAGCATATTCCGTCCGTCAATTATGCCTGTCAGCGGACGCAGACGCCGCGTCGTGGGGGAGGAGAGAATTCCGTGTACGACAGCCGCCGCTCTGTGCGCGCGTGCTTTTTAACGTCGATCGTTAGATTCATCGGCGGAAGGTATTTTACAGATGTCGGGAGCGCCGCGTCTAATACTCTAATATAAGTTGCGCCGAGCACGTGTCCATAATTAGCGCTATCGAGCCATCTGACGACTTGTGTATCATACGGCCCGTTTATATCGGCTGTTCTAATTTCGTCTCGCGCACAGAATCGCGGCTTTAATTAAGGACAATCGATCAATAGCTCAATACTGAAATTACCTGCCGCAGTCGTTCGATCGGAGCGAGTCAAGTGCACGTATATTATAGCCGACAAAAAAAAGAAGCGAGCTGTGGGAGAAGAGAGGAAACTCAAGGGGGGAGAGAGAGAGAGAGAGAGAGAAAAGAAGCGCCATAAATAACAACGACAAGCTCATCGGTCCTTTCATCTGGTGTATACACTTAGGGTCACTTCGCGGCGACAGGAAGTTCGCGCGAAAAGAGCACACACGTACAATGTACAATATACAATATACATATAATAAGACGGCGAAGCTTTTTGAACTGGCTACTACGTACGGCGGCCGCGCACTGTCTGTAGTGCGGGTGTATGTGTGCGTGTGTGTACTGTGTATAGTTGTATACGCTATACACGCACATAAAGCGCGCACTCGCGCGCAAAGAGAATGAGGAGGTCACGCTGACAAAGATCCAACAATTTTCCCGGGGCCGAAAAAAGGGCCACTGGTGGGACATTGTTGCTTCGACGAATACCGACTCTCTCTCTCTCTCTTTCTCTATGTCTGAATGTAGGTGAAAGGAGAGAAGAGCGGAAGAGACGTTTGACATTGTTGCGAGGCGCTCGAGAAGAGATGATGATGGACAATGAGGGGGAGTGGCGCATATAGACGCTGCTCCATGGGCTTTTCGCGAATTCAGTTTTCCCAGTTAGTTTCTTGCAGGGGATGAGCTCTCTATATTATATTATATGCGTTGTGCGAGTTGCGTCGAATAATGCGCTACACGCGCGAGAAACTGTTCGTTTATCAGGGAGAATCCTACGTTGGAAATCGAGAAAATTCGATAGGCAAGAATCTGTCGAATTACATCCGACTGGATGGTTGTACTGCTTTTGACAAAAAACTAAACGTTAAAATTCAGTTGGTACGTAAATCCTGTGTACAGTAGATCAAATCACACAATATGTGGCTCTCGGCTAAAAGAGCTTAACAGAGCTCGTAACAGAGTCTTTGTAACGAAAATAGATATAATAAGATAAGCGTGATAACAGAGCGCTACTCGAAAACTTAAGGTCAACCCCGCATTATTTGGCAATGAAATTGAAAAAAAGCGTGGAAATCACGCAACAGTATGTTCATCGTTCGATTTTGAAAAATTACTTAGCTAAAGCAAACATTGACGTCTCAAAATTTGTATTCGAATTCCTTGAAATCGACGAAGCGTTTATCTGTGTCTAAAATTCAACATTATACGAAAATAAAACTACAACACTTGCATAAGCGAGCACAGTGCGAGCAAACAGATCTCGATCAAAACGTAATTTGATCAACAGATGAACTCCGAAGATTTAGGTACGAGCTTATAAAAATAAAAGAAAAAAGGAATAAAATAAAGAATAACGATACAGCGCGCGACGGTTATGCGGGGAAAAATAGCTGCAGGAGAGCAGATCGTGCGTTTACGGACACGAAGAAAAGGTGTAGACAAAAGAGGCTAGAAGTACAGATTAGCCGGTTAAAAGGGAGAGAGGAGGGGTGGATCTGGCAAACGGAGAAACCGGCGCGTCGAGTATAAAGGGCAGGAAAAACTGTGCATGGAAGGAAAAGCGAAGAGAAAGCTTGGGAAGAATGGGCCGAACAAAAAAACAGTCACCGAGAAAAGAAGAAAAAGAAGAAGAAGACAGGAAGGTGAGCGTTTTCCAAAAGGTGTCGTCTCTCTCTCTCTCTCTCTCTCTCTCTCTCTCTCTCCCTCTCTTTTTCTCTCTCGGGGGCCGACTCTTTCATTGATGGACTCCTTCTTTCATTCAAGGCCGGCGTTTGACCTACGGAGTATACAGAAGAAAAAAGCGAAGCATGAATGAACTCGTCGATCCAAATATCGCACGATGAGCCATTCAGGCTATTCTTCCGAGTGTCGAGCTTTTGGGACACCTTTTTCCTTCTTTCTTCTGCGCGCGCGCGTGTGTGCGAGGGTGAGAGCGACTCTTTCGGACAAATTGTCGTTGCACGTAAATACGGGATCCATTCTAACAAATATTCTTTTCTCTTTTTTTGTTGCAGGCGCACACACTGCTGCGGCGCGCTGCACTTGACTGGACGGCGAGCAACGATAGTTGAGTGAGTAGAGAGCGCGAAAATCTAATGAATTTTCACACAGTCCGTATATGCATAATGTAATATATATATAAAATATATTTGTACATCGTCATGCAATATTCAGCGTACATTAAAAACCATAAATTTACATGCGCCGCAATGGGTACAACGGGAAGGAGAGCAGTAGTACCAGCTGCGTCGATAATATACTGTGGCATTCATCGATATTCAATATCAATTTCGCCGCGCGCTGTTTTATTACGCGGCCGAGAGAGAGAGAGAGAGAGTGCCGGCATAACCGACCCGATTTGAATATCAATCCCCCCGGGAAGAAAGTCGCAGTTTCGCACGCTCGTTCGAACATTAGGGAGTAACAATGCTCGCGCGAAGGGCCTCGCGGCGACGAGCGAAGTAGAAAAAAAAATCAATCAATTAGAAAGGCGCGATTGGCGATTCCGCCCAACTATCACGCCCCGCGATAAACGCGAGATTTATCGCCTGTCCTCGTGAGCGCTGCACGGGGTATGTCGCGTATACACGTATTATACGAGTGTATACGCTATACGAGGCCAAAGAGAGAGAGAGAGAGGATAGGCCCTTTGACTGCGCGCTCATTGCTATACGTATGCGCGCGAATGTGCGTGAAGCGCGTGACATTGATTATGAATTTTTCATAGCGCCGCGTTACGATCTCGATCCTATATTACGGGGAGTGTGAAAAATCACGCCCTTTCTCGGCTCGTCGAACGGGAATATGGAGAGCAATAGACGCGTGAGATGCGTGTCTCCGCCGCGTAATAATCTACGTGCGCGGAGAATATTCCGGAGTTGGAGTGCCGTTGTTTTGCTAACAGCAGTGACACAGTGCGATGGGAATATTCGAGGTTAGTAGAAATTCAAAATTTTTTTTTTTTAATCTACGATGTTGTGCTTCCTAGGAATTATCTGAGTTATATGCTTAAACAATGAAAATTACTCTTATTCGTTTGGGGATAAATCGTTGTAATGCTGAGAAACTTTTAATTACTGATATATTGGCATAATCGGATTTATTATTAATGAAATTCCATTAAAATTATGCTCTGCTGCACACATTGCAATGAGGAAAAGTAATCAATAAAACAATAAAACAGGCGAAGTTTAATGTTGCTAGTCCGGCAAGATGAAACTTTTTAAAATAAATAGCCTATATAATTTGTATTATAGGTTATTTTTATTATAGATGATTACTACTTAACATTAATTATTTTTTAAGTAATTTTTATCCTCGCATCATCGGTCCTTTCATCTTTCATAGTTCTCGAAATTTAATAGCAAGAAAAAATCGTCGTCTAAAAATCGAATGCCTACTTAATCCTCGTAAGTTAATTTAACTTTCGCGATTATTTTCCCTGGGGCATTCACAGTTTGTAAATATAACCTCGCGCAGTGTCGTTCCTCGCATGGCGCGCATCAGAAAAAGTTGGACAAGCAGGACGGCGAGAAAAGGAAGGGTTAAGAGGCGGAGGCCTGACAGACAGGACATCTGGGTATTAATATATTTATTGCTCGTTTAAATAGTGCGTGTCCCGCGGGGCCTGCAGGTACGTGCGAGCATTTTAAAAAAGGTGGCGCGCGTGTGTAGCCTATATAACCGAGAGAGGGATATAGGAACTCGTGTGTTACGTCGCGCGAACATCCTGGCAATTTGGCTCGGTTGCCCCCGAAATTACCCTCGCACACGCTCTGGATTAAGGGCGAGTGTGCCGCCGATATATTTTTCTTCCGCCGTTTTCGCCGCGAGGCAGAGCCCGAGCGCTTATGAATTTCCGTGTCGAATTCTGTTATGCCTGATTTTTATTGTCGGGGAATAGACGTGTTTTCGATTATTCGTTTGTTACGCGACCGATTGGCCTTTTGCATAATTTATTATCCGTGGCGGAAATAATCCGAGTTTTTTTTGTGCGGTCGAGAGTATACCATGTATTCTTTGTCCTCGAATAAAGCCCACGGGATTTTTGATTTATACTTTTTTCTGATGATAAGTAAATTTCGAGGTGCACGTATTGAAAGAAGATTATCGCTATTTCGAGCGATTTTTGTTTCTATAGCTGCGAGTAATTCTCTTCGATCAAGAAAATACGTAAGTAACAATGCTTTTATATTACTAATAATGATTTTAGTATAAATAATAATTACATGAAATAATTGTTTTTATGCGAAGACTATTCTGAACAATAATTGACGCATAATTAAGTTAAATTTATGCATAAAATCTGAGTGAAACTTCGTACTTAACAAGTTTTGCTGCAAAAAAGCAATATTCATGCAACAATATCATGCATTCAAGTTGCGAACATTCCTTCCCTTTAACAAGACGAATTTACCAACTAATTCGTCGCTGTCGCTCAATCAACTACATATTATTATACCCGAGCTACTCGTGTCCCCTATCTCGCATGTAGACAAGTACAAAACCGCACGAGCCCAGAAGAGCCTCAAAGTATATATTTCGGAACAAGTTGCATCGAGGAGCACTACACGCACTTACGGCACGCATCCCCCAAATGAAGCGCGACACACTATCCTCCTCTCGTCCTGGGCACGAGCTCGTCGTTTCTAATTCAAATTTCGCGTCATCCTCGCGTTCGACTCGACACACGGCAGCTCACTCGCAGCCGAATAATCTGCGTCTATATATATAACGTGATTTCCTCGTAGGTGCAACGCCTTTGACTCAGTATATATACGTGTACGCGAGCCCCTAACGGTCGATCGGAAATTATTCATGGGCCCCTCTTCTCGTCATCGGGATCTGCCTTGAGGCACAACGTGTGCCGCGGAGACACGACGGCAGTTCGGCTTTTGTGGCACGCGGGCAAGTGCGCGCGCCTGTGGTGACACATGTCGGAAAACTGCAGCGACCTATTTGCATTGTAAATTATTTTCCAAAAATTTTTCTTTATTCTTCCCAACATATCCTCTTTATGAGAATCTCGGATGCATCGACTCGTACGTGACGATCAATGACGCGGAATAAATTTATCTTATATATAACGTTCGAGAATTTCTGTGTTATACACACCATCGTGCATGCGGATGTTAGCGATCGCTCTGATGTAAAAAAATCGATTGTGGACGATCGACGGGTAGGAGAAAAGTCGCTTTTTGAACGGAGATACCGAGGACAAAAGGCGCTCGTAAAGTTGTCTCGAAGTATCGCAAACGACTTCCGGTTTGACAGGTTATTATTCTCTTTTCTCTCGCGCCGAATGTGTACAGTAAAAATTATTCGACAATGAGCAATTCAAATTTTGGCGCCACAAGTTTGTTTATTCAAATAAATTGAAAATTTAATACGACAAATAATTACACATCGGAGGGCAAATGTTTCCCGCAACTTTATTAATTTTCGTTCCGATAATGAAATTAACACGTTGCAAGCGAATTTAAAATTTGGATATCCAAAATTAATAATTATTAACTATATTAAACCAAATTTAAATCACGTATAATCATATTTGCCATTGTAATGTATCAAAATATAATTTTTATTACAAAAGGTAATAATTTTGAGATTCGATCACTGTTTAATTGAAAACAAAAGGTAACCCCAGCGAAAGGTGTAATAATATAGAGTATACACATTAGAGTGCACTAAGTCGTAGATAATAGGTAAACAAGTAAACGCTTATACAGATTTTCGAATGGTTTATGTCCAGAAAATTTCGGAAACAACTCGAACGGAGAAGTTGCAAAAAATTTTCTTGAAGGCACGCTTACCCGACCTATTTTTTCTCATCCCTTAGGCCACTCTGAAAGAGAAGAAGCTTGCGTGCATGGCTTATCGTAGGGTATACTTTTTTCCGGAGCAAAAACGACTCGAAAAACGAGAGATAATTAAAAAATAATTTACAGATTTTTTCTCTCGAAAACTATGGACTTTTAAAAATATTTCATTAGAACAATAATGCCTTAAAATTCATCAAAGAATACTTTTTTTCAGATTTTTAAATGACGATTTTCGAAGATTACGTCGAATCAATCTGAAAAAATTTCCGAGCATTCTTTGATGAATTTTAAGTCATCATTGTTCTAATGAAATATTTTTAAAAGTATGGCGTAAGAAACGAAAAAGAAAACAGGTCTATTATAGGTGTGCCTTCAAGAAAATTTTTCTACACTTTTCCGTCCGAGTTGTTTCCGAAATTTTCTGGACATTCTCGTATATAAACAATAATTTTTACCGCGGGACTTTCCTCCTAGCATTGAATTTACGATTCGTCCAATCAAAGCCGACTCTCTCGATTAGAAACGCACTGGCGCATCAGTCAGTCTCCGCCACCGCCGCGCGGCGCGTCCCTCTCTCTCTCTCTCTCTCTCTCTCTTATCAGATTTCGCAAAAGAAGCGACTGCGCGCATGCGAGAGCTTTGTGCGTCTGCGATTCATCCTTAAACTCCGGCGCCGGACAAAGGAGGATATATACGAATTTTGTCTCTCCTTTTTTTATTCCCGAAGCAGCATCATAAAGCATCCGGGCGCACAAAGCCGATATATTCAGGCGCGCGCAGTATCGCGAATGATACTTCGAATCGGCTGTATAGAAATCGACACGTTAAACACTCGCGGAAAATAATGGGAAGCTGCGCGCAGCACCTCGTCCGCGGACAATGGGAGCCTCTCTCTGTCTCTCTCTCTCGCGCGCGCGTGTGTGATTTATACATTCCCTCGCGCGCCGGACAATTTGTACGGGAGAAGCTTCAAAAGGCCCCGGACTCGTACGTACATAATAAGACGAGTAATCCACGAACGCGTCAAATCGTGCGTTATGGGACAGGAGAGGTGTCCCTCATCCTCGAAAAAGCAAAAGCGCGGCGCACGGAAGCCCCGCGACAATGCGCTCTCTCATCTCTCGCTCTCTCTCTCTGCGGCACACGCACGCGTGCAGTATAGTAAAGCCCCGCGCGCAAAAAGGGACCGACCATTTGTACTTCTTCTGCTTCTTCTTCGTCTTCTTTCTTTTTTTCGACTAATGTGCCTCGAGCGCATCCACCCGCCCGTCTCCGCCTCGAAAGTGCGTGTGTGTGCGTGAGAGAGAGAGAGAGAGAGAGAGAGAGAGAGAGAGAGAGAGAAGGGCAATATCGGAATTTTTTTATTACGAACTGTCTGTGCGGTGTTTGCTCGATTTGGTCCAGCATTCTCAGCGCGCGCGACTCCATTGTCGCTGACGCGTGTATATGTGTGCGATATACAGCGCGCAACGTCCATATACTAGCTGCCGAGTGCGGAGCACATAGTAGGTATGTGTATCGACATCGATCGTGAAACTGCGCTAAATTCGCATTGTACGTCCGCATAATACTTTTCCGAGCCGAGGATTACGAGTCGATCCACCGCAGCGTTACAACAATGTAATAATGCCTCGGTCTTATAGACAAAAAGCAGCTGCGCGCCGGGTATAGAGAGAGAGAGAGAGAGAGAGAGAGAGAGAGAGAACTGCGGAAAACCGCGTCCCCAATGCGATTATACGCGCAGAGAGAGAGGGAGAGCGAGCGAGGAATCGGCAAAAGCAAACGGGGAAAAGCGCGTAATTTGAGTGAAAAGCGAGCTGCCGGGAGGAAAAGTAGCTCGGCTCGTTTCGCAACAGCGGATCCGCAGAATGAGTATTATGCGAGAGAAGCGGCTGCCGCAGCACGGCAGGCTACGCTCGCAGAATGGAAATTCGAAATTTATTTGAGAAATCCGGACGGCGCAGCTCTCGAGAATGCGCGCATTACAATGCGCGCCCTCTCGTATCGCATATGCTCGAAGAATTCGAGATCGTCAAAGGGAGTTTTGGCTGCGAGCAGAGAGAGAGAGAGAGAGAGAGGGAGAGGGAGGGAGGGAGACGAGAAAAGGGAGAGGAGGTACTCAATTTTTAGCTCTTGAGAGTCCGCGTTACGCACACGCACACACACACACACGTGCGAGGTGTACTGTACGTAGCACACATCCCATAATCGAGGGAAAAAGAAGATAAAAGAAATAATAAACGCGATTTATCACCTGCGCCATAGTCTGTCACTCTCGTGGGAATTCCCAAGACAGTAGCCTGACTCGAGGGGGTGTGCCTCGTCGTCGTCGTCGCTCGACAGTATATAGGCGCACACACGCACACAGAAGCGAGCTGCACGATAAACCGCGCGCAATGTTCGAAATCCGTATGGCTTCCCATTTTACCCGCTTTTTCCTTTTGGCTCGAGGAAGAAATGAGCCGAGAGGATAGATGAAAGCCCGCCGTTTAGCCCTGACTAACACCTGCTCACCCCCGCGCGCGCGCGCGCGCGTATAGTATAATATGCGCCTCTTCGGATTCTTTCTCCCCCCCTGTGATGTATATGTGGATGTATTGTCGGGCTGTTACCTGTTCCACTCAGTGTCTCGGACCTTTTTCTCTCGGCCGGGGCTGCTGCTGCTGCTTCTTCTTCTTCTTCTTCGTCGTCGGCTTTGCCGTGCGCGGGGGTATACGCGCGCGCATAGACGATCTTACGCGCGACGAGGATTTCATTCATGCGTTGGAGGAGGAAGAGGAGGCTCCTCCTGCGGGACGCGCGCATGAAAGGGAGATGAGCGGATGCGTATTATATAGCGGAGCTTAAGTCAATAGGCTATGGAGTATATCTTGGGTGAGATGAATACTGTATAGAGCTTCAATATGCTTGTTTATTGGGTTTGATTTTTCATTTTGTGGCATCAATTTCGGAAGTTATTTAATGCACTTGATTATCGACAATAGCGCATAGGTATAATTGACGCAACAGCGATCCTTTATATCACTTTAATTTAATTTACCGTGCAAAGTCTTCTGTATAAATGTCTGTACACCCAGTTTCTTCGCATTTCCAAAATTAGCGTCTTTCCAAACTCTTGTACGAAACCTTTATTCTTAAGGCATCGCAACAATAACTCCTTCGACATTCTTATTTGTTTAATTGTGTTTTCACACGCGTTACACCATAATCGCTCGAGTCGATAACAATTTCCATGTATTGTATTACATAAAAAAAGAACTGGCCAACTGTCAACGCTATATATACGTAAAATGAAACCAAATAAAGCAGCGAAACACGCAGGGCAGAGCGCAGACACGATATTGTCGTAGGCCATAGCTCGTCCGCCCAACAAAACCTTAATATTAATGGACACTAGAGCAAAGAATACCCGAATCATTCCTCAAAGTTATAATATCCCCGCGGCAGCACTAAGAAGTAGCCTCCTGGCATTCCTCTCTTTTTCATTCAATTCACGGCCGAAGCGCTCGAGCCAGACGGCTGGGCGCCCGATTTTTTGGCGGGAACTCGAAGCTTCATTCAGCTCCCCGACGAGAGAAAAGTCATTCTCACGACCGGTCAGGTATACACACTTAAGCAGCGCTGCTGCACGCGCGCACGTGCAGCAACGTCTTTACATTCTCCTCTCCTTCGTCGTCGTCGTCGTCTTCTTCTTCTTCTTCTCCTCCTCCTTCTCGCTCCGTGAATAAAAGGGCTCGAGGAATTCCGTTTAGGAACGGAAATTGCACGGCACACACAGGTCAAGGGTGTCTCTTGTGTCCGGTTTGTAAACGCGCGCTGCAGTGTATAATACGTAATGCGGTCAAGCATCCGAGGGACGACTGCATTTTTTACCTTCCTCGCAGTCGCCCTCGTCTTCCCATCCAAGGGTTGCGAGCTCGCTCGCGAGGAAATGTCGGAGGGCTGTTATAGACGCGGTTAAGACGCGCGCGCGAGCGAGAGAGCGTTCCGAGAAAATCGAATCTCCGATAAACAAAGCGCGCGCAGAGGCTCTCTCGGGGGGAGTCGTAATGAAAATTTCGCGCGAAAGGCCGACGAGAGTCGTCGCCGTTCGGGGCCGTTTTCAGAGAAAAAAAATCATTCTCACGTGAGAGCGAGCCACTATACTGCGGCACAGGTATGCAGCAGGATTTTCCCGAAACGAGCGGGAAATCGTTTCCGTCCTGCGTTTTGTTCGCTCGTGCGCGATGAACAATGCGCGCGCGCGCGCGCGCCCCCCCGAAAAAAGAGAGAATGAAAGCGGCGGCCGTGCGAAGAGATAAAAAAAATGCTCACTTTCCGGGAAGGAGGAGAGAGAGAAGCAAGCTGAAGCGCGTAAACGCACCTCACGCCTCGAGAGTATCACGCGAGTCCGTGTCCCAAAGCTGGGCTCGTCTTCACGAAAATTTGTTCGAATTTTCACATATGCTGGATATTTATTATACATTTTTGACGACTATCGTCTCCGTATACCTTCTTCTCTCCTCCGTCGAAAAATTCCGAGGCCTCTGGGCGCGGAGAGAAAAATCAGGCGTTACTTCTCGAGAGCAATCTTCCTAATCTGAGAGATGGGCCGATAACGTCAGTCAATTGGCGATCGACTCTTTCTCTCTCTCTCTCTCTCTCTCTCTCTCTCTCACTCACTCGTCGGTCGTGCGGCGACACACTGTCTTCCCCTATACGTTAAGTATATAGATTCGAAGAGCGCGCATTCTCCCTCTCATTCTTCTCCTCGACTCTTTGTGGGAAAATGTAGCAAACAATCGGGGGCTATCGGAAGGCCTCGCGCGCCAAATGACGAACCGACGTCGGAGAAAACGCAGTGGAGAGAGAGAGAGAGAAGTTTCGGATGCCTGCGAGGGGTTAGAGACACACAGAACGAAATGTTGGAGAGAAGAGAGAGAGAGAGAGAGAGAGAGAGAGAGGGAATGACAAAAGGAGATTTTTCGTAAGCCGAGAACTGAATGCCGTTGTTTCGTTCGGTTAAAAATCGAACGACTGTTTGCTGAATTTCGGGGATGATGCGCCATTGCCGAGATTAAATGCTGGAGAGGAGATTGCTTTCTCGGATTACCGCTTCTTTCTCTCTCTCTCTCTCTCTCTCTCTCTCTCTCTCTCTCTCTCTCTCTCTACATGCGTATATATAGGTATTAGGTATTTCATTAGGATTTATTGCTTTTGGATCTTGTCAAATCGAAAAGACATGATTCTTCGCGCGACGAAAACACGGCTTGCGTGTGCTGTTTTACTTTCGAAGCTTTACGATGTGGGGTGGAGTGGAGGGGGGGGAGGGGCAAAAGTCAATTAAAAAAACTTCTCGAAAAACTTTTAATTTTCCTCCACAAATATTCAGTCAAATCGTGCAAGTAAATGGATTGCTATATAACACAGATATTTTTTATAAGCTATCGATATAGAATCGCAGATAATTGCCAAATAAGTATATTTTGGCGGGAAATTTGAATGTGCAAATGTGTGGTCTACCGTGCAAAAAAAAAATATTATTCATCTAATCGTAGGGCCACAGCGAAGACGCGCTAGCACTCGACAGATTTTTCCATCAGTTTACACAATGAGACTCGAGCGCGTGTCTTTAACGTTGGATGCAGCCACTCGAGATAAAAAAAATGCGCACAACGAGAGCTTCCGAACGACATCACGAGAAATCGTTTAGTCCGGCGATATTTCCTTTGTCCGCGGTAAAACTGCAAAAAACCCAGAAGTTAAGGAACGCCTGAAGCATAAAGCGCATAATAGTGTACAGCGGACCGCAGAATGGCAGGTTTATTCGGGCGAAAGCGATTCCATCTCCAGATTAGAGGAGCCACAGCTTGAAAAATTTCACACTCGACGGCGCACGTCGCGGCGGCGCAAAAATACCCGGGAAGCCGCCTAATAACGATATAAAAGCTCGCTAATCTCATTTGTCGCGCTCGAAGGAGTCCCGCGGTATATTCCGCCGCTGTATACGGATCCTCGTCGCTGATGATATTCGCGCGGCATCGATAGCATCTCCGATTTCAATGCGCTCACGGATTTTCTCGTGCGATGCGCCATGCATACGTATACAGACTGCACACACGCCGCGCAGACATCGTTATACTTTTTCTCTCGCGCGCGTAAACTCGGCAGAAAGCAGCTGTTGCCGCGTCAGTTTCGAGAAATCGAGGTCGCCACTGCATTTTATAAACGAGACATTATGTAATTGCAAGAAAGCACGTATACGTGTACATTTTTACGTATGTGCTCGCAGCTGAATTTGCATTGAAAGCACGCAAGCTTCCTTTTTTCTTTCTTTTCGAATTTTTCGAGAAAAAGCTCCCAAGGCCGCACAATGGGCCGCTGAAAGGAATTTTTTTTCTGGGACGCCCTCTACATAATCGATGTACATTTCAAACACGACTTATATTCCACGTTTCGCTGATAAAATTATTCCATTGAACTCGACGCGCGCCACTCGACAATACATCTCTCTCTCTCTCTCTTTCTATACATATACGTACATATACTCGTGCGCGGTATATACGGGGTGAAGGAAGTGAACATTTTTCAGTCGAATGCAAGTTCCCTTTTCCTTTTACCTCTCTTTCTCTCCGACTTCTGATCTCAAAAGCCTTGAGCTTTCGCGGGAAGCCCAGCTTTTCTCTCTCTCTCTCTCTCTCCCTTTTCATTATATATGCTCGTCGCGACTCGTGAGCGCACATATTTTCATTTTCTTTGCGAAAATCATGGGCGACAGAAAAGAAATGGTCTTCTCCTTGTGCGCATACTCGCAAAGTATACGAACAGAAGAATCACTCGATATAAGACAAGCGGGGACAGGGAAATATCTTAGCCTAGAAGAGGAGACTTAACCTAATACATGAAATATAATGTCGGCGCGAGAGACTGGCTTTGTGCGGGCGGCGATGTCCGAATGGAAAAGCGAGATTACTCGTCCACTCGGACTTCGCAAAAGGCGCGCTTTCCTTTCACGAGCTTCTTCCTTAGTCCCTTTTCTCTCGCTTCTTTCATCGAGAGCCTCTAGTGGGGTCTCTCTCTCTCTCTCTCACTCTCACTCTCGCTCTCTCGTCCTATAGCGTTTTTCGCTCATACTTGACCCTCTTGTACATTCGCGAATATAAAGGACTTCTTTTCTCTCCCCGATGCCGCGCGTATATATATACGCCTCTGAACGTAAGTATATATAGGTATACACAGGCGGACAGAAGGATCGCTCGGCGGAAAAGTGCAAACAGCACTGTTTCTATGGCGATATGACAATGTCTCGGCCCCAATTAATCGCGGCGGCTACGTCGACAGGCTCAATCTGGCGAAAAACCTAACTAGACCGTATAAGCGTTTCCGGTGGCCGGTCCCTTTGATCGTCATCCTTTCGACTCAATAAGGTGCAAAGCTCTCACTCGCTCTCTCTCTCTCTCTCTCTCTCTCTC
The DNA here is from genome assembly GCA_018906965.1 of Philotrypesis tridentata. Taxonomy (NCBI): domain Eukaryota; kingdom Metazoa; phylum Arthropoda; class Insecta; order Hymenoptera; family Pteromalidae; genus Philotrypesis; species Philotrypesis tridentata. The sequence continues at coordinate 733,218 of JACCIB010000016.1, read as the reverse complement.
TCTCTTTCTCCCCCTTGGCGCTGCTGCTGCTGCTGCTGCTGCTGTCCATTCAGCCTCGACAATGGACGATTATAAGCCGCGCTTTGGAGGCGCGCAAATTCCCATGTAAGTAGGCGACGACCCCCTGCAGTACACTATATATAGGCGCTGTGTGTTACGGGGGCCTCGTCGATCCCGTATACTATACTCGCGTGGATGTACGCGCGGGGCCTTTAAAGAGCTCATTAGCTCGTGCTTATTTCGATCCGGCGTTCGCTCTTCTCTTGGTGTCCGAGTACAGCCGGCTTTTCACCTGCGCATTCTCCAAGCGCCTTTCGGCTCTAATGCCTCCTCTTCTTCTTCTTCTTCTTCTTCGCCCGTCGCTACGAGCTCACGCTCTCAAAGAGGTTTTCCCGAAAACTCCAAAGGGTGCACGACATTAGCCCGCGCGGGATCGGTTTTGCCAAAGTGCGCCGCGCGCTTTACTCGGAAAACTCTCGGCGGCGGCGGCGGCAGGGGGGAGGGGGGCAGAGCCGCGTTGCACAAACCCGACTCCGTTGTATAATCTCGTTGTGCTCGTCGCAAAGGGCGCATTGTTTCTACATTTGCCCGGCTCGAGTTTCTTTAAAAAGCCCGCTTTGTCGCCGGGAATTTCTCTCAGCCTGCAGTATAATTTCGATTCTCGGGATGAGCGCTTTTACAATGATGTACACTCGCCGAAAAGGCGATGGGAATAATAATTTATTTTAGCTCGTGGACTTTGCGCACCGGGCGAGGCTAATAATGAAATATCCAATTATATTGACGTTGGAATCGTTCTTACGCGCGCTGTTCGCGTATGCATCGTACAGGGCGACGGGGGCATTCGATTTTACTAATTGCACTGCATCGCGGCATTGTTTTGCAGATAAATTTTGTTAAACCTCGCATTTAGACGCTCAATATTCTCTCCAAGTCATTATTGTTTTAATTGATCATTATCCGAGCCTGTTGCCCTGAATATCGTAATTTTGTCAAATGAGTGTGTTTAATTAATGTTTTCGAAAAAAAGCACGCAGCTCTCGCTGCCCGTGAGTCATAAATTAAATTTATTAATATACGCGTATATGGCGTTGATTAATTACTGTACTTTAAATAATTAAGTATGTATGATTAATTTGTAACAAAATACACAAAGCTTCGGCGGTTTTTCAAAATTTTTAATAATCCTGCTTCTCATCCCAACGTGTTTCGTTATTATATTCATTTATTTTTTAATTTAACTAAAAATACACATGCTTACATAATGCGAGTATTGTACACTTGTATTATGGCAGTGCATAATACATCGATATTCGATATATTAATACACTTTCAGCTGTTATTAAAATCAATGCTATTCTTTACAAACAATAGAGCCCAGCAATAGAAAAGACAGATTGTAGCCAACGTTGCATACTACTTTTTATGCACAGTAGGCAAAGTAAAAAATACTGGCGCGTATTACAGGCGTTGGAAAAAAAATCAAGCAAAACTCTTTGGATTCTATCGTATGAATGAGCTTTTTCAAAGTCAACGAACCCTTGCATGCGCGTGTCTCCCTCGCAAAGTAGTCGCCGCAGACAAAACACGAAACAGAGCCATCCCCCAATAAGCACCAATATGATACATGTCACTATGTGCGTTAGAGGGACTAAAGAGAAAAAGTGATAGTGAGAATGGGGGAGACAAGGATGGAGAAAACAGGGGGATTGTGTCATGTGAAATCATCGACCATATCTAAAAGCCGACAAGTACTTACTTTTATTGCCATAGATATTATTGCTATGCGAAACTGCTTTTTTTTTTTAACGACTACACTATGTTGCATTGTTCTTGTTACTCTTTTTAATGTAAAGTGCACATTTTTATAATTTGATTATTATATGGTAAAAATCAAATTGACATTTTTTTTAATTTATTGAATTGTTCATACCTGCGTATTTAATTCTCAATTTCCATTTCTTTTATATCAGAAAATCTGTATTTGTAATAAGTATACAATGCTAAGTACATCGATGTGCTTATCAAATGCTTCGCGTTAGAAATTCGTAAAAACATTCTAATTATTTGGTGAAATTGAATTAATTAGGTAAAATGTATTTATTGTTGCCTATATACATCCATGTTGAATTTAAGTATACCATAAGTATAATAAATGTTACACCATGTAGGAATAAAATTCGCAGTAAAATCCAATGTTCATTATCAAAAATGCAAATTTTTAAAATCGCTCAAGCGATCATGATAAAGTTTTAGCCATCTCCTGCGGCGCCATCATTTTAATTAAAATTCACTGGACTCAATGAATCCCCGCGCGGCTTTATCAAAAAGAAATCGCATTCCCAAAGAGTACGCGAGTTTACAGGGCAAAGTATTTCAACCGAATCTTCGCAGTAATACATACAGCCGCACACTCTCAAAAAGCTCCAACAAATCAAAACTTTACACCCGCGCAAGCCCCTCCCACCGTCTCCATTCAACTCCCGTCAAAATAAAACATCGACTCGCAAAAGCGCTCTCGTGTGTCTACCTACCCCCCTCCCGCCTCCGTATTGCGGAGGAAGAAAAATATTCGAGCGGTAATTGAAAAGAATGCCAAAGTAAATAATGTCGCGCAATATTTCGGGCGCCGGCTAAAGGGGAGAGGAAAAAGAAGAAGCTGTCGCGCGCGCGCGCGAGTGACAAAGTCGCATCGGAAGAAAATCGTCCACCGTGTCTAAAAGCCGCTGACAGATTGCCTTGCGTGGTTCCCCTCCCTCCTGCCTAATGTGTATATTATGTTAACAAATAGGCGCACGACGCGACGACAATACTTGCGGCACATAGTAATGTATGCGCGCGCGCGGGCGAGACGTCTTTCGGGCAATATTTTCAACGCGAGTTATGTATATATAGAGAGAGAGAGAGGAGAAAGACTTCGATGTATAATGGCTCCGAGGCATTATTCATTATAAATATAATAACGTCGAGTAGACACCCTCGATTCTGGAATTATCGAGATGGGGATCATGATAACACTGGCTTGCCCTATACCTTGTATATAATATCAATTTATAAACGGGGGCTCTTATAGCAAAAGGGGTTATACAGTGTCAGGGCTGTACTTTTCATATTTAATTCTGCCAACAATTTTTTTTTTCCAATCGTTGCGCGTATAGAGCGCATTTTGTTATCCCGAGCCGTTCTGTGAAAACTATCTGAAATATGTACAAACTAATAACTCTCCCTCGCGAGAGAGAGAGAGAGAGACTCGTGATAAATTGCAAGGAGGGTAGATTCCAGCGACTTTAATATCAGTCGACCGAGACTTGCCGTTGCTTCTGTTTTTTTATTTTTATTTTCTTAAAAAAAAAGTCTCGGGGAAAACCTTGCTGCTAAACGAAAGCAGCCCTACTTAAACATTCGTATTTACGTATGTACGAACGACTGCGTAAATCAGTTGAGAAAAATAATGCATGCGTACATCGCGACTATATCGAGGAGAGGGTTCGCGCGTGTATACCGTCGTCGTAACGCACGACTAGAGATCGATGAATATCGAGAGCGCCGCATGTCGCATCCAATAAATTCAGTTCCAGTCTAACAATACTTCCGTCTCTGCATGCGTACTCGGGGTGTCCCTTTTTAACCCATTAACGACCGGAACGCTGCCGTTATTCCGTCTTTTTGTCCTTCTCGTTTCTTTACAGATTTACGAGTTTTTTTTCTATCTCTCTCTCTCTCTCTCTCTCTCGCTCCGTCTTGTAAATTATTTCATTAAATTATAATTCCGTCCAGAACGGTTCGCCGGCTCGTTCGCCGGTGTCACGCGAGATGTAGAAAGAAAATATTTGAATATGGGGTTTAAATTTGGGTAAGTTTTCTTTGGTACTTTCGTTAATTTTTCAACGTCATTTTTCAACCTTTTAGTCGCTATAGTAAAAATATTTTTTTCGAGATCTTCTCAGAAGCAAGCCTCTCGAGAAGCGATTAACTGTCGTAGTTCTAACAGCCGGAACGCGCTACTCCAAGAACAAGAAGAATTTTAACAAAATTTCGAAAATCAATCGGAGTTCGTATCAGAGCGAAGATTGCATCTAAGTTTGTGAAAAATCCGTGGCAGAACAGCGGAACTTTGGATTGTTTGTTCGAGCGCTGTAGAGTTGGAGCCTCGACCCTCGGCTGCGCACTCCTGTGTACACTGTACACTCCACTTACGGAAGCTACGTCCGTACCCCATAGGCCCATTTTCACCCCATTTCATACAAGACTACGGACATGTTTACGAGCTGGATTTATAATCGATGGCTCGCTTCCTCTTCGCGCTCCACTTGGCTCCAGTCATCCGCGTCGCGTATCTGCACATATGTACACCTTCAATAATATATACAAGCGCGCACTGCAGTCCAGGTATACAAGCGATATGTGTTATGCCCCGTGCGCGCGGCCGCACCATCAGCGCTCTCATTATGGATTCCCGAGGATACGAGCCGAGCGCAAACAGTCTTCCGCGCGCGCGCGCGCGCTCGGAGAAAGCTCTTTCTCGAGGAAAGCCTCCTCGCGCCTCATTCATCGCGCTCGCGCGCGGTAGAAAAGTGAGGACGACTACCACATATTCCGAGAATAATGTTCCCTCTCTCCCTCCCTCTCTCTCTCTCTCTCTCTCTCTCTACGCTGGAAATTGGTGATGGATGAGAGTGCTCCGTCGGGCCCACAATACCTCGCTCGCGCGGATCTCATGCTTTTAGCCCATGCAAATAAATCGCGCGGCCGCTGACAGTTTTCTCTAGGCACGCGAGCGACTCTCTCTCTCTCTCCCCCCCTCCCCCTCTCTGTGTATGTATGCGTCGTCTTCGCAGTCCGTCGACCTCGTCGTATTATCTGTCTCTGTCTTCTTTTTTTTCTTCGTCTCTACGTACGTGTATTGTATACAGAGAGCGAAAGAGAGAGAGAGAGAGAGAGATGTGTCTATAGCAGAAAAGCACTTTCGGATTGTGTACGGTTGCAGTTTCTGACCGTGATGAAAGTGGATGCGGACGACTTGCGGAAAGGAGAACTTTAGACTTGACGAGATGCGTTTCAAGAGAGAGTGAGAGAGAGAAAGAGAGAGCAAGAGCGAGAAGAAAAATTTCCAGCCTCAATGGTTTATTGAACGGACAATAACGAGAAAAGCAGTCATTACCGGACAAGGTCGACTCAAGGCTTCCACACTGCTGGTCGTCCTTATGCAGACCAGCTGTGTACGACTGTACTCCCCCCGCTATAAACAATATACACGATTTATAATGGCCTGTATACCTGCGAGTGCAATTTAGCCGCTGCAATTGAGGTCCAACCAACCTACCCTCCAACCCCTCATTCTCTCGCCCAGTGAAATCGAGCAATTTTCTATGCTGTATACTCATTGTATTAGCTACGTATAGTTTTACTCTGCTCGACGCACAAGTACAAGCTCGTGTTTCGAGAACTTGACCGCCACGTGACCGTCAGGTTTTCATGCGCATCAGCCTTGAAAGACGTGCTATCGTGAAGATCTGAAGGTCACTCGGACGGTCTAGTTATTGAAACTGTGACCTAAAATCGATTTGTGTCCAAAATACGCAATGCATCTGCAATGAATTTTTTTATTTATTTATGCAGATTGCAAATTGCACAAATTATAAACATTTTCAAATTACCCTATTAATCCTTGTTGATTCTAGATTTAAATGTGCTGTACCTATTAATCATACAATAGGCACAAAATTACACATTGCACACGCAGATTCGGGTGCGCTCATCGAGATTCGAATAATACCGAATCTCACATTCGGAGACACACGTATATTTACTTTACATGAAAATAAATTTCACGAGCGAGCGAATCGTCGAGACGATGAAGCTGATGCCATTTAGAGGGAGAGAGAGAGAGTAGAAATGGGGGGGAAAAAAAGTCGGCTGGACGCCGCGGAAACCCTTGTACATCCCGGGAAGGATTTTCCCTCTCGTAAACGAGCTTAGAGTGTCTTTATGGACGATCCTCAGTGAAAATCCGCCGGTTTATTGCGTCGAAGAATGGAGCGAGCGGAGAATGGAGAGCAGGCGAGAGGAGGAAAAAAGAGCCATAACGCATAAACCTTAGAAAGTTTAATGCGCCCTATACCCTCGAGAAATTCGAAATCCCGGTAAACCCGCGCGCGGGACTCGTGAGACTTAGAGCTTGGGGCCGGTCAAGTGCTGTGTATCGATAACCCAGAGTCAATCCCCCCATTGTGAGCTTACGCAAACAAATATCTATAGGTCCCAGAAAGAGAGGAAGACTCGAGGGAGAAATCGAAAAATCCTCCGCGTACACCGTTATATGCACGCGCGCGCACTGTACACGTTCCAGACGCGATGCATACATACAGTTGTATACAGACGCGCACCGACACACGTCGATTCTCGAATAATTGTGAAAAGACGAAGGAGAGAAAAGAACGGCAGCAGCGGCAGCTATTTCGGGTTCGGGGGGCGTCGCGCGCGCTCTCTCTCTCTCTCTCTCTCACTCTCTCTGGCTTTGTGTCCCCGGCGCGCAGTTGAGGCAGGTGTCCGAGCGAGTCGAGGGCGCACAATGAGGGCAACAATCGGCGACCACCGGTAAAACTTTACGAGCTCCGAATTCCCCGATCCTCCATACAGAGCCTACTGTAAACGCGCTCGGCGCTTTTGGATATTCGTTTATCCCCCTCTGTACGAAACGGACGTACCTGTCCTCCGGCCATTGTCCGGCTTGTTACTTTGCATTGTCGGGCTCCTACTCGTCCGCTTCTCCCATTCAGACGAGAGTCTTCGCGTGCGAGCTACGACGTATACCGCATAAACGTGCACGAGACGAGAAAAGAGCCGAGAAAAATTCGCGGCCGCATAGCCGCGCGCGGCATTCACTCGTCGTACGCCGACACCTCTTGACCTCGCGCCATTTTTAACTTATTCCTCGCGCTAACTTCTCTCCTCTTCCTTTCTTCCGGCAGTGCGTTACGTCGCTCGCTGTGTACGCGCCGCTGTTTTCCCTGCAATTTGCATCGGTCGCACGCGAAGCGACGTGTGCGGCGCGCTCGATATTTATATAATTGCGCTAATTTGCTATAGAGACGGTATACAGCGGCGAGCGCGATATCTGCGTGAATTTTAATGGACTGAATCTCACTGGCATCGGGCACTGCAGAGACGAGGCCCGCCGGCATACGTATATAGCGTATACGCGCATTACAAGCCGCGCGCGGCGGTAAATGCGTTTGACAAGTGTCTCGCATTGTTGCGGGGCCGAGCAAGAAAAGCCAAAGGCTCGGCCGCGCGCGGCGAATATAAATCAGTCGATTCTACGTGTCACTGCGCTGCGCGGCCGCTCCGCGCGCGCGCGAAACCAGTTTCCGAGCCGTTTTATTTTTAGACACAATATTATACATTATATAGCGCGCCGTTTGACGATTATCCGCAGAGAGAGAGAATGCGTCCGGTTTCGTCATTCGAACAGCGCGAAAATTTCAGCAGCAACAGCAGCGGCACATCTTCCGCGCGGGGGAACTATATACGTTTTCATTTACGAGCTCCGCCACTCTATACGTATAGAAAGAGAGAGAGGAGGGATTTTGACGGACGAGACACCTGCCGCGCGACAAAGGCCCCTTCGTTGTTCCGGCCGCCCCGGTAATTTTCAGCGACAAAGCTGCGAGACCAGCTGAAAATTTTTCGCACCAGCGTATACACGTCGCCGCGCACGCTTCATTTCGATCTCAACTCCACGCGCCCATATCGCACAGTCATTATGGTCGATCATTTTTTCTCTCTCTCTCTCTCTCTCCCCCTTTCTTTTGTAATTATAACGGATATGCGCGTCAATTTTGAATTTTCCCGCTCGTACGCGTTGCAGCACCAGGTATATGTGAAGTCGAGAGCTGGTTCGAATAAACAATGGGAGCTTGAGAAACAAAAATCGGCTTAGACTCGATCCAGCTTTCGCTTTCTGAATTCTGCGTCGTTAGCCGCGTATGATACTCTGTCAAGGCGGCGTGAGACGTTCTTCTCTGTAATTGTATAGTAATTTCGGCGGAAGTCACGTTCATTTTTTTGTACGAAGATAGCTCTTTTTCATTTTTGATCGTATTGCAAGAAACAAACTCGCTTATGTCGTATGCGAAGTAGCTTGATTTTTGCGAAAATTCGCTTTCGACGTTACAGCTCCAAAATAAAGCTTATTTTACCATTTAATTACAAATGATGCGTTAAATGTATGTGTTTATATCAATTAACTCGCGGATTATAAGCTCGTTTTCTATTGTTTTCTGGATTTTTCGTCAAACTCTGCAGCCTCTTTTAACGAGTGCATGGAAATCAATCGATATTTGATCGGGCGACAATCCAAGTGGGGAGGGGGGGGGCAGGAGAAAGGGAAGAAGAAGCGTCGAAATAGCGCGAGGCACTTAGCTAAATTGAACTTAAGGAAATGAAGACCGTAAACGCGGGGAAACGCTCATACGGATTGCTATCGACCTTGGCGGCTTTCCTTTTATGCGCGTGTATAGCTGCACTATACTACTGGCCGTCGCCTCCTCAATTCCCTTTCGATTAAACGCCTTTATAGTCGGCGAATCTGTGTGTGCAGTTCAATCGAACGAGCCTTCGCGTATTTTCCTATATCTCTGCATAACAGGACTGATTTGCGCTTGGACTCAATTTTCGAAGTTTAGATTTATGCGAAATTCTGCGCGACATCGGTGAGTTGTTAAATGTATAGTATGTATACGAAGGTGGTAATAGTTATAGCACGCGATATTAAAAAATTTTCAAGGTAATAAGAATCGAACGAGAAGATTTTTATTTTCGCAGCTGTTCAAATATATGCTCGATTTTCCAAAAGTTTAGCTGTGAGCTGTGAATATTTAACGGAAAGTGATATTGTCCCCTTCAATATTGGATTCCGAAACTGGGCGCGTACAAAAAAAATTTGCTGATGTAACAGTTGTTGATAAAGCACAATCGACAGATTTGTTACCGCTATCGATATCTATTTTGTCAAGAATTTTTTGTTAATTTTTATTTTACATAGTCTTATTTTATCTCGTTTGTAACATCGATGTATCCATATTCAATACAAGCTTCGAAATTGACTTAAACAATTAAAAAGTGACAAAAAGCAAAATGCATTCTCATCAGCTGTTTCATTGAAACTCTCGTGGTCTCGAGAACAATTTTTTGAGGTTAGGAATCACATGTGTAAGAAATCACGTGCACAAACGTCCAGCCAATCAGCGATCTCAAGAGCGATTCAGAACAGTAGTTCCTTACAAAAAGAAGCAGAGTATAGACCTACACATACGATACAAATCTTCGCGAGTGACTTTCGATTCTAAAATATTTTTACCGAATTTCCATGCGCCTCGCGATTACGTCACTCATTTTCCATACACACTCATTAACTATTAATTCGTTGACTTTATCCCAAACGAATCGCATTCTATTATTGCTATCGATTGATCGCACTGTATACGACGTACGTGTACGTGCACGTGTGTAATTATGTATACATGCATGTGTGCGCGAATGAAAGATGCTGTGGCTTTTAAGGAGTGTGCACCGTCGGTCTCTCGCTCCGTCGCTTTCCATACAAAACAGGTCTGCAGAGCTCGCAGCGATTCTCCCCTCGGCAGTCGTGTTGTCAGTCGCTCATCGCTGGAAACTTGTAACGTATGAATATCTAATGCCTCCTCCTCCCCTCCACAATTAAATTCAGACAATATGTTTTTGTTTCGCGCCCGAGCCACCCTCTCTCTCACCCCATATATATATATGCACGCATTCCCCGTGCGCAGTCCGAAAATACAGGGGTGAGTCGCTCAGCCCCTGGGGACACGTATGTATAGAGGACTCAATATATTATTGAATGTAACGCAACGCGCGGCAATTCAGATTATAGGTGCTAAGCCGTCGAAAAATCGCATAGTCGAGGCCGCGAGCTCAATCACTCGAGTGTCTCACCGCTTTTTACCGTCATTTTTCTTCCACTTTCGTCCTCGTCGTAGTCGTCATTTTAATTTTGCGGCTCTGAAATATTCGCCTACTGCCTCGCGAAAAACATGCGGAACACTTCCTATTCAATCTCCCCGGGCTTTCATCGCTCCTCTTTCTCTCTCTCTCTCTCTCTCTCTCTCCCTCTCTCTGCTTTGCATTTTCTCGCTCGGCGTGTCTTTCTCTACGAATCTCAGAAAATGGTGACAATACGAGCTACACACTCGCGCACACTAGAGCCCCGACTATTGCTGGATTCTTATATGCGCGAGAAAGAGTGCGGGGTGTAGTAGAGGCAGGCAAGAAATGCGCGGCGGCGTACGCTGCATGGAAAAGGGAAAAATGGCGGACTTTATGTACAAGCTCACAGCGAGCGAGAGGGAGAGAGGGAGAGAGAGAGAGGAGAGAGAGAGAGGGCCGGGGCAATAGTGGAAGTCACTTTCTTACCTCCCATTCTTCGCGACGGCGTTCTTACGGATTCCGCTCTTTTCTGCGCGGTGCGCAGCTCACGTCCTTTCTTCCGTATTCTCTGCCTCCTTTCTTCGCTGGCTTTCTTCTCCCGCCTCTACCCTACTGCCGCAGCTTTTTTCTCCTATTTTGCGCGCGAGTAATGGCTCTCCGGATTTTATGTATGCCTCGCGCGTTGCGTGTATAAAGTCAACAATTTTTGCGCTCCAAACTATTTCCTCTATATACCCTCGCGCCTCTCGCGTCGCGCTAAATTTCCGAGATTAAGAAAAAGAGATACGCGCGATTATACACGCGATTCCTCCCGGAAGAGCGTGTACTCCCACACGAGAGTGGTATCTCTGTGTAATATAATTACGATTCTTGGGATTACATAATCTTCCGCCACCTCGTCTCCATCCAGCTTCATTTTTACCTCGCGCTGTTCATTCGGCATATTCATTTCCCTCCGCGCTTACACAATACAATCTTAACTACAATTAAATTTCCCCTTATTTACCGAGAGCACATTCTCCCCCCCCCCCTCCCGCTCCTCTCTGTCTCACCTATACCTCCACCCCTCCAGCCGTCCTAGCTCACGTTGCCGGTCGCGCTGCAACTCTCGCTCTCTCTCCGGCAAGTGCAGGCCGCCCCCCTCCTTATCCTCCGCCAATGGGCTCCCTTCCCGCGTCTAGCCCCGCCCCTCCGGCGGTGCCCCATTGGCTCCGTGCGCACGGCCATCCCCACCGCTCCCGGCAGCCCGTGGTGGGGATGAACTGGAGCGCGGGAGTCGGGAGCGAGAGGGGAAGAGAGCGGGCTACGGCTGCGCGAGAGAGACGGAAGGCTGGCATCTCGGGTACCAGGATCCGCTGGGCTGCAGCGCTACACTCACGAATTACCGGCCGTGACGCGCGGAGCGGCTGCTCTCCGTATTACGTGCAGTTCTCGCAGCGCCTTCGCACCGTGTCCTACTATTTTATTGCACGCTGGCATTTACGTTTCTACGGACGCATTACAATAGCTTTTTGGGAGGAGCACGTGCGGCGACATGCGCCCACGGCAACTGGCCTCTCGTGTGAGACAGTGGGACTGAGGATATCGCCTGTATTCGAGTCAGTGAAAAGTTGTTCAGTGAGACTAACCGGACAAGAAGAACTGCTTGGCTTGTTCGGCTGCGTAGTACGCATACGCGCGAGTGCGACGTTCGGCAAGTTGAGGATTTCATTATTCCAGACGAGGCAGAGACGAGAGTCTCAATCACGGCAGCACGATTGAGCTGGATTTGCACCAACGGGCCGCCGGCCACTTTATGAGGTAAGTCGTATGTATAATTGCTTGCAAATTATTTCGCCAATTGTACTGCGCAGAGCACACGCAGGCGCGCGCGAGCGCACGAGCCCGAGCATAACAGGTTGACAAAGTCATTAATATTTTGATCCTACTCGCGAGAGGCCGGAATATTTGAATACATCATAGATACACAAACAGAGTCGAGCCGTCTGCGCCACCGTACACACCGCTTCATTTGAATGAGCCGTCGAGAGGTCGAAAAATGCGCTCTAATACCGTTATAAGCGCTGTACGCGCTCGCGTCGGGACACACGAGCCTCCGCAGCCAACCAGTTTAAACGTTTCCGTATGATAAAAATGCAATAAACCGGCCGATGAATATGAATGAATATAAATTTCGCGAGGCGTGCAGGTGAGCGTTAAAAATGCGCAGCCACGAGTTGTCGCCAATTAGTCGGGAGTTTATGGCCGACGCTCCGCGAGTCACGATGTGTGAAAATTGCACGTGCACACTAAGAGAGAGAAAGAGAGTGGGACCGGGTCGTGTGTGTACGTATGTGTGCGCGCGTGTGTACGGGAAAAAGGTGACTTTTTCATCGAATTTTTTAAATTTATCACCAATGTCGACAAGGAGGAAAGTCCGTTAATTTAAACAAACATATAAATATCGAGGATACGAGCGCCGGTGTATTTTCATTGCTATTTATGCACAGAAAGAAGTAGTCTTTGCTGCGCTTAACTGCGTTAAATAAGCTTTATTAATATTTATCAATGGATTAGAGTTGTACGAGGTATCGCTGTGTAAATGTCTACAGTTACGCAAATGTCCATCGAGCATAAATAAGCCGGTGATGCTTGTAGAAATAGCTGCCAATATGGAGGTTAAATAAATAATGATTTAATTACGAAGAAGCAGAAACTCGTCGACTGTTTATCTCGTCATTTGTATATGTTGTACTTGTGCGACACAGTTCGCTGATCGGATTCAATAGCGATTAGCATTTAGAAAGCACTGCTCTGCGCGTGGTAAATTAAAGGCAATGGTAAAGTTAAAAAATAACGAGCGATTTTATTTCGTAATTGCGATCAAATAAAGTACTTATATACATCACTTGTAATCTTTTGTCCTTATCAACGGTAAATACGCCAATGATAGTAACAGCAACGCAGAGCTGAAAAGACGGGTTGGACTAATTTGCCAGCGAAATCGCTCGAGGCTCTTTCGATCGAAAATTTACGAGACCCATTCGATGGTGTGTTTGTCGAGGGCAAACGCTGCTGGCAATCCGAGCGTCCAAATACTGCCTCGTGACCCTTTTCTCTCTCGCTCTCTGTAACTCTCTCTCTCTCTCTCTCTCTCTCTCTTTCCCTCGACTGTCTCTTGACGAGAAGACGAGCTTCGACAACGGAAAAGCCGAGTCCGAAATATCGCTTGCAGGTTCCCAGCAGTGAAGCGCCATCTAGCGGCAACGAGCAGGGAAATCAAATGCGCGCAACTTGATGTAACGAGCTCTGGAATCCGCAGAGCAAAGCCAAACACATTCAATTAGCACTTCCTAATCTCTATACCCCGCACTAGTAGTTGTCAATTATAGCCATTACTTCCAGCATCTTTTACCAAATCTCCTGCGCAGACTCTCTCCTCTCTCTCTCTCTCTCTCTCTCTCTCTCTCTCTCTCTTTGTATGTGTATATCTGTTAATCCCCTCGAATGATACTCGAGGGTGGGCCGGTACACTCCCCTCTGCAATACGAAATATATAGCGTAACAACAGACTAGTGTATTCCCCGAGCGCCGATGCAGACTTTTCGACCCTTTTTTCATTTTCGTCGGGCGCAGCAGCCTCGTTTCGGAGATTCGCGAATTAGCGAATTTTCCAACGTCACCGCAAGCTTTCCCGTCTAGGCGTAGCCGTGAACAAAAGCCCGGTTTATTTTAACGAAGGAGATCCGCGCACGCCGCCGTATAATTGCGTTAGTTCGAGAGCCTCGGGTTTTGCGCCCTCGAGTGGTCTTTGCTTTGGGGTGACATTTTTAGGGTGAAGACGTCGGGCACAATGAGGCCAGAAAAACTTATGTCAACCCGAGAGAGAAGGAGAGAGATGAAGAGAGAGAGAGAGAGAGAGAGAGAGAGAGAGAGAGAGATTCGGTTAATGGCTTTGATACGAGAAAAGGATAAGATTCATTTGCCTTCTGAATCAAAGAGCGGGCGACGATGTATATATACAAGCGCGTACGCATAAGCAATTACGCCGGGCTGTACTCGAGAATGCACTTCTGTGTTCTCTCGTCCTCTCATTCAGCTCTTCGTAACTTTTCGTTTTTTTTTTATTTTGGATGGGGGAAGAGGCTTTATTAATTTGGGAGAAATTTCGAGAGTACTCTGTAATGAATGCAAAAAAGAGACTCGTCGTCAGTTTAATTGCGTTAACGTTAATTAACATCCGGTTTGCAGGTATACACGTAGCTTCACGGCAATTACCGATAGAGCTTGTATTTTAAGGAATTCACCTATATACTTCTCACATATAATTCCACGTAACGACACGCGGTGAAAAAGAGATAAAAAGACCCCCCTCTTCTCTCTCTCTCTCTCTCTCTCTCATTTTTTTAAACTCTCTCGCCGCACGTGCGTAGACCTTCATCCATATTTACGTGTCGCTTCGTCGTCTCTATTTTTACGAAAAGACCACATTTGCATACGCGCGGCGTCAAGGCGAAAAATTTTCTTCGAGAGCCTCGCGTGCTCGCATTGTTCCAGGCAGCTGCATTGTCATTACGATGATCGGAGCTATTGTTATACTTGGAAAAAGGAGAGGGAGAGGGATATCGGCATATCACTCGAATTTTCCTCGCTGTACAATGACGGCGAGAATAGAACTCTCCCCGCGCGTTTATATTTCGTTTCTGGCACTGACGTTCGAGACGTTCGAGACGTTCGATTCGAGTCTCCAGCACTACTTCTTCCTCCTCCTCTTCCTCGTCTTCTTATCCTCTTCTCGGCTCTCTTGGCGTCGGGACAATGAGATTGACATCGGGCTTTTACGCGTGTACGCGCTCTCTCGTCCCTGTTTGTACCCGCCGTCGAGTTAATCTCGGAAATATCGAGCCGGGGATTAATTAACTTTGCTCTCACTGTAAGTGAGAGCTGAAATTCCGATTGTGCGTCGCGAGCGCGTATTATCCTATGTATGTATGTATGTAAGTCTGTATATATGTAGACCCGCGCGCGTGTATACAGAGTAATGGTTACGAGCTGACAGTTATTTATGTGTTTATTTTGGTACCGGATTTATGCGCTAAGTAGGGCTCGTTAATATTTTTCATTTGCTTCTTTTGTTGTCGATGCAGTGACAAACTATCGCGTGCTTGATTGATCTTCACGCTCGTTTGATCTACTGCGGCCTCTAGCGATAGTAATACGCGAGTGCAAGCATTGATCAACAGTTCAAGGTTAGGCTTACCACTTTAGTAACAACTTTTACGTTCGGGTAACCTTTTGTGCGCCCTCTAGCGGTGTAATAGGATACGTAAGCGTAACCGCTAATCCAATTCCAGAATCCGGCTCAAGATCCGCAATTGGACAACAAAATAATAGCTGAAACCTTTGACAACCTCACGTGCGCCCTCTAGCGGCATATAAAATAATGGGCTAATTGTCATCGATTGGCAAACTATTGACCTGCAGTAACGGTTTTAGCATCTGTTCAACCTGTTGTGCGCCCTCTAGCGATGTGTACAATAATGCGCGACTGTAAAAATTCATTGAATTTAAGGATAGGTTCGCGACGAGGCACTATACGAATCCTTGACTTTCTGACATTCTAGAGCCGGCGGCAACATGTGCGACGGCTCGTTCCAGGAGACGTTGCGGGGTATGCAGGGCATGTCTGGGGCGTCGCCACCAGGTGGCGCTGCAGTTGGTCCGATGGTCGGTGCCGTGGGCCTGACCAGTCCATTAGGCTCGGCCAGCGCCGCTAAAAGGATGCAAGCCGATCACATCAAGAGGCCCATGAACGCCTTTATGGTCTGGTCGAGATCACGGCGCAAGACGATCGCCCACGAGAACCCCAAGATGCACAACAGCGAGATATCCAAGAGGCTTGGTGAGTATATTTCTATTATTCCTCTTCTCTCTCTCTCTCTCTCTCTCTCTCTCTCTCTCTCTCTCTCTCTCTCTCTCTCCCTCTCTCTCTCTCTTCCTATATCTCTGTGTCTCCGTGTGGGTCATGTATACGACTCTCTGGCTTTGACAAAAGAATATTCTGATGCGCATGTGTGAGTGTGTATCTTTTGAGCATATTCTTATGCACTTTTCCATTGTGCGCGAACCTCTTTGACTTCCTCCCGGTATCAGTGTACAGTTGAGTCCAGAAGTTTCATGCACGCGACCGTCCGAAGATGTACGAGAATTCTCTGTAATTTCATCGTCGAAAAATCCAGAGTCTTGCTATGTGTATACAGCAGCGCTAAGAAAGAGGGAAGAAGCAGCTGTGTGTGGAAAAAGCAGGAAAACCTCCTGCGAGACTTGCGAGTGTCGCCAGGAGTGTAGAGAAAAAAAAGAGAGGCCTTTGGCACGCGCGTACACTCTGAAGGCGCGGCATAAAGACCCGTGCGTCGTGCGTCGGCTTATCATCAGAGAACTTCTTAGCATTCTCTCCTTTTCTTTCCCTGCGCAGCAGTCTCTCTTCTCTCCCTCCTCTCTCTCTCTCTCTCTTTTCCCTTTGCTCTTGCGTGATTTTAAAAGTCTCCTGCGAATTCCTTTGTCGACGCCCGAGTAATTGGGCTCGCGCTCGGCTAATAATTTCCGAAGAGCGCAGAGAAACGAAGATTTCCCACGCACACACACACACACACGCGCGCGCACATGGGATATAAAGGTCCTGTTTCTCCAAAGGATCAAACACTGAGTAATCCGAAAACAATCGAGTGTCTGTTTGCCGTGGCTGCCGTTGCCTTTGCGTGTGTGTCTCCGTATGGCTTACACATCTCATAAGTCGTCAAGATTTAAATTCTCGGGAGCATCTCGCAAATCGCTCGTTTCATGCCCGCCTACGCGTCGTTACGCAAGGCACCTTCCATTGTCGCGTCGCAAGAGACGACGGTGGGGCGGAATAAAAATGTAGCCCCGTTTCTCTCTCTCTCTCTCTCTCTCTCTCTCTCTCTCTCTCTCTCTCTCTCTCTCGCGTATTTGTTTAAGCGCTCGCAATTTCCAACGTCTTTGTCCCGGGGTTTTTCGCCCCATTGTTTTGCCAGTGCGCGCGCGCGCTTGGGCTCGCGCGAGCTTTTCATTGTCTTAATTCGCACAAAAAGCTCGTCCGAGAGAGAGAAAGAGAAAGAGAGAGAGAGAGAGAGAGAGAGAGAGAGAGAGAGAGAGAGAGAGAGAAGAAGTCGTGTACAACAATAATTTTATCCTCCGCTTGCGCGCCTACATAAGCATTACGTAACGTCGCGTCGATTATGACGTATAGCCTCTTTCCTCCCCCGGTGCATCGCGTATATCCGCCATTATAAGTCTCTCCCTCTCTGCAGCAGCCGCGTATTCCTCCCTCCTCTCTCTCTCTCTCTCCCCATCGTCGTCCATCTTTTCTCCGCCCTCCGCATCGATCGCTCTCTCTCTCTCTCTCTCTCTCTCTCACTCTCGCGCGCGCACGATATTTCCCCTTTTTCCGAGAATAATCCTTTTTCCTCTCACACGCACACACGCGCGTGCACACGTACTCTCATTCTCTGCAGCTACGTCTCGCGTCCCGTGTCCGTGTCGAGATTCGAGCGAAATATATTCACAATCGCCGGGGCACAACGGGAGCTTAGGAAAACCACTCGGAGAAAAGTAACGTTGCGCCGACGTGCGGACACAAAGGAAATAATAATCGCTAAAACACATGCCGGAGAGGCGCGAGATCGTTTGTTCGCAGTACCGCACAGAGTTTCTCCCTTCAGCGAATAACAAACGATGAGAGAGAGAGAGAGAGAGAGAGAAAATACGGAGACAGACACGTACACGCGCGCGGAGAGGAAACGGCGACAAAGACGTCGAAAAATGGAAAGAAAGAAATGCTTCCACAGAGCCTTGCATGAAAGGAGGAGCGAGTGTACACACGCGTCGCGACAAAAAAGAGAAGAAGAAGCAGCAGCGCAGCATAGCGAAGAAGGAGGAGAAAGAGCGAGAGAGAGAGAGAGAGAGAGAGCAATTGAAAGGGGTGAAGAGCGCGAGTGGGCGGAGATAAAGCTGCAGAGGAGAGAGTAAAGTATCGGGAGGGAACAGAGCTTTCATCCTAATGAAGTATTTTCGCCGATATGACTCGCTTGCGTGCCTTTCCAGCCTCTCGAGCGCAAAGAAACGCACTGACTCTCTTTTTTCTTTCGCTTCTCTACTTCTCTCTCCTTCTCTCTCTCTCTCTCTCTCTCTCTCTCTCTCTCTCTCTCTCTCTCTCTCTCTCTCCGTCTCTCTTTTTCTCTTTGGGGACGACGCCCGCTTTAGCCGACTAATATTCGAATCCGGGGGAGATCGCTTTAGCGACGATGATTATTACTTTTCCTTGTAATCATCCTGATTGAACAGGTGCGACGTGCACGCAATTATCCGGAGTATGTTCTCGCTCAAGCTGCGCAGATGCAATGCAAATAACTCCGGCGCCAAAGTCCCCTCGTTCGCGATTGTTGCGTGTTTTTTTTTTTCCTTTTCGGGTTCCTACTTTCCGCTGTATTCATTATATGCCCCATTCTCTCTTTGGGCCGATTGTGTGGGCCGCGCCTTCATCGATTACACCTTCGACTGGCTTTTCAGCGAAAAAAAGGCTTTTGTTTCGACTCCACGCGTATACCTATACAGTACACACTGTACATATATATATATAGGCAGTGCAGCAAGACGAGAGAGCGAGAGAGGGAGATAGAAAGATTCCTCCTCGTCGTTCATTAATTAACGGGCTTTGTACTTTTAAACGATGTTAAATAAACGGCTTTGTCGAGCATTATTATGAAAGAGTAGGAAAGGCCAGACCTTCCATTGTTCTAAGCAAATATTCTCGCTCTCGCTCTCTCCTTCTGCCTTCTCTCTTCCTTGACTTTTTTGCCCTCATTGTTTGCCCTCTTCTCTCCTTTCTGTCGCCGCGAACGGCTTTTTTCCACTGCTCCGATATGCGCCTTTGTCGCCGACGACGTGGCCCTCGTCCGACATGAATTTTTCACGCAGCCAGTAGTGCAGCGTCGAGTTTGATCAGACGCCAACTGCATACACGCTCTGCAGGCGAGGAAAAAAAACACGCGCACACGCGCAGACACACAATGAAAGCTCGGGAGCGCGCAGTGCTCGCGACGAGCGAGAAACAAGAGCTTAAAAATATTTCGCGCGCACGCATATACGATGGGAGCTTTCGATAGGAAAACTTTGTCGTCGCGCTCGACAGACAAGTCTACATATGTATATTATATACATTATACACATTAATCGCTCGCGCGCGGGGTCTCCCATTATTCCGTCGTATAATCCTTTTCGGAGGCGGAATTACGCTGCCGGCGAGTTGTAACGAAAACAACGGGGGGAAAATATTGCGTGCTTAAATTTAGAATCGCGTGATCCAAAATATAATAATATATCCGCTTGTAACACCGTGTGTCTATTGTGCCGGAGACACCTGCGAGGAAATTCGTTTGAACAAGTGCAGTCGGCCGACGTGTATTACACATAACTGTATACAGTCTCGATTATTACACAACGCTTGCGCGCGAGAACGGTTGGGAGTAAAAAATAAAAGGATGAAGAAGACGAACAAGAAGAAGAAGAAGAAGAAGAAGTGGACGGAGGCTTCATTATCTCGGGGTGGGCATTGTACTCGCGGAAACTGGAAATCCCGGTCGCTTCCTCGGGATCGTCGTCGCTAAACTCCGGCACACGTTCTCGCATTGTCCCCGGCTCTGTTTTCCCCCCGTGTGTGAATCTCGACTAGTTCAGGCCAACTTTTGCCTCGCCATTGTCGCGTCTCTCTCTCTCCCTCTCTCTCTCTCTCTCTGTGCACATTGACGGATGTCGCTCTGTTTTTCTCTCTGATTGTTTTCGCTCGGCTATATAACACTCGCGATCCACGTGCTCTCGGCTTTAATTGTCACACTTGTGCGGTATTTTTCGAGCGCTCGCGTCTATACGCGCTGAGACAATTAAGCAAATAATGCCATTATCTCCGATATATTCGGGATCTGTATACGTGTGTCTCGCGTGTGGATTCGTTCGCTCGCAGAGATGCCGAACGGCATCGTCTGTTCTGCGTGGATCGGTTGAGCATAGAAAAAATTATAGTCGCGGAACTTCAAAATTGTTTTTTTCTTTTTCTTTCTTTTTCTTTTGTGAACATTTTTAATAGCAGATTTATGCGTAAAAAACTGATCGATTTTGACTGTAAAATTGATGCAGAATTATATCGTAATTAATAGAAAAAAGCTGTGGTAGTATATACAAGTAGCAGTCACGATGATGTGATTTCCAAATTCTTTGATGTTAAAAAAGATGGTTGCATATTTTTGAGCATTGAATTGAAGCAACTGTTTAAATAAACAAATCATTCGTATCTGGAACTGTACAAATATAAAATCAACATCAAATATTCTTTCGATAAATTCAAAGTAAATTCGTTTGGGTTCTCGGTATTCTCCACATAGTTTATATCTTTAATTGGTCATTGTATACGGATTTATCGTCGATGACTGTTGTATAACGTTAGATCACGGGAACCATACATCTATAGTTGACAAGCGAAAATCCGTCAACGACGTAAAGCAAAATCCAAACATAAACATCTTATATCCAAAATCCTTGACACATCGAATATTTTCACAAACATTTGAGCTTTTGCGGGATTAAAGGGTGAATTTTCAATTTTGTGTCCAGGTTTTATAATTCGGTCGTGCGACACTGTCAATTGACCGGTCATCAAAATTGTGACCAGTTCGCTTTGCATCTCGAGTTCGCTTATGACTACGTATAGATATATGAACAGTATGAACACATATTACGTGCGAGTAGGGGAGAGTACAATGAGACGAGAAAAGAAAGCGAAGACGCAAGGTGAGTTCTAACGAGTGAATAAGACAATAAAAGAACTCGGTGCAGACTGTCGGGGACAAAGCCGCGCGGAGAGATACGCGGTGAGACAAAGCTTAAAAAATACATATAAGATATATATATACAATATAAATGTATGTGTGTGTGTGTGTGTGTGTGTGCGCGCGCGCGCGCGTATGCGCTGCAGACGATGCTACAGTTCTCCACGTATAATGTATATATAGTGTATTACGCGAACGCTGGGTTTCGAACTTTGTTTATGCGTCGGGGAAGTTTCGGTTATATATAGTTGAGTGTAACGAGACTAAAATGCTCTTTGGGGTGTCAGGGGCGCTGCTGATGTGCGCATTATTATACACATGCACATTGCGGGCTCAGATTGACTCGATAGATCGCGGAACAATGAGCGGCGGCTCTGAAAGCCCGATGCGCGAACGTATGTAGTATATACAGCGTCGCAAATGTAATGCAACGCGTAAGAGGATAGCCGAGACACACACGCAGACGTATGCGCGCCCAGCACACTCCTTTATAGATTTTTAATAATAGGAAACGATCAAATTCATATATATTCATCGCGGCGATGACAATCACTTAAGGGCACAATGCGCCGACACTTCCGCGTGCGCGCGCTCGAAATTCGTTTGGCCGCGCGAGCGGCGCACACCGGAAACTCGTGCAATTCTGGGCAGCTCCCGATGTTTATCATGAAAATGCGGGAGAAAAGACGAGCGGGCGCGCGCGGGCTTCTGGAAATTCAAATTAAAACATCAGCGCTTTCATCGGAAATCCAAAGGGGTGGAGAGAGTGAGAGAGATAGAGAGAGAGAGAGAGAGCGAATAAAACGAGAGAACTCGAGCGAGTTTGATTCCGGAGACGTCGTCTGTATACAGCATTGTCGACGTCGCGGAGCTTTGTTCTTCATTGTCGTGCAGCAGCACGTGCGCGCACGAGAAGAGATGCCTTGGCAACTGCGCTGCGCCGCGCTTTATGCTGCGCGCTCGCTTCTCGCGCGCTCTATAGGTATACGCATATATAGTATATAAGAGAGACGCTGTCTTTTCTCTGTCCCCCAGAAGCTTTTCGCTGCTGGCTTCGATTGATTGGAAATCGTTATTAAGATTTCCTCCTCTTTTCTGATACACCAGTCTAGCTTCTCTCTCCCTCTCTCTCTCTCTCTCTTACTTTTTTTTCCTCTTCCTCTTCCTCTGCATCTCCCCCTGGGCTTGCTCTCTCGTTCTTCCGAAAAAAAGAGGATGAAACAGTAAATCCATACTAAACAATCCTCGACTCGGCCGTTACGATTCGCTGACTATACCAGAGAGTTTTGAGCTACAAGAGTTCCGGGGACCCCGGCTAACTCGTATACACTGTCGCGCGCGCGCACATACACACACACACACACACACACACGCGAGCATATACGTATCAGTCGTGCGCGAGCGAGCTTTGTTCGAGCCGCTTCACAACAAGTGGTAATTAATTCTTGGTCGTAACAATCGGCACATACGCCCGGCCAGCAGCAGCAGCAGCAGCGGCGGCGGCAGCAGCGGCGGTAGCAGCAGCAGCAGCAGTTTGTTATACATCCCGACTTTCAATGCGCGCGCGAGAGGAAGACTGCTAGGTGCGACGTATTGTGTCGCGCGACTGGCAGTTTTTGTGCTGTTGCTGCTGCTGCTCTACAGCCTCGTTGCAGCATTTTTGTTCGGGTGCATTTATGACGCCCTGTTTCTTTCTTCTCTTTTTATCTTCCTCTCTTCTTGTTCTTCGCTACTCGGCGATGTATACTGCGAGCAAGAGAGACAGAAACAGAGAGAGAGAGAGAGAGAGAGAGAGAGATGATGATGATGATGATGATGAAAGCGAAAGGATGTGACGACGTAGTGTCTTCGATTCAATGGGTTTAACATTAGATTAATAGGTCGTTTTGCTTTCTTTGTTGGGAGGATGAATTTTCGATTGGAAATACAAAAGGGGTATATTGCGCGACGAGGATTATCAAGATGATTGTGAGCTCGGTTGTGAGATTCTTGAAAGAGGATGTGCGGCAGTGCGTGTTCGGTCTGTTCAAAAAGCGCGGGATATTCGAATTTCTAACCTAAAAAAGTTAAATGTCTCGTATATACTTCTCTAAACAATTCCTTGGTCTAATTGTGATTGCAGGTGCGGAATGGAAGCGTCTGTCCGAAGAGGAGAAGCTGCCTTTCATTGATGAGGCTAAAAGGCTAAGGGCGATGCACATGAAGGAGCACCCGGACTACAAATACCGACCGCGAAGAAAGCCAAAGACTCACCGCAAAGAGGGCTATCCCTACAGCATCCCATACCCGAGTGTACCCATGGACGCCCTCAGAGCAAGTAAGTACACCTCGTATCTTCAGTTTATTCTTACGTTTATCCGTTCTCGAGTTCTCAAGTTGCCTATACCCTGTAAGAATTCCTAACCTCCAAATGTACATCCCATGCCTAAAACGAAAGTTGAACCACTCCACGCGTATCTTAATTTCTAACGTTAAGCTAACCAGAACAAACTTTCCGAATCTCCGATCACCGCGACCTCTGCGTATACGTGATCTGAACTCCTAACCTGAAAAAAAAAAAATAGTAAAAAACGTTGAAACCGCGACAATGGAGGAGCGCTCCAAGTTAGCGTGCATAGTGTCCCGCGTGTAACTGCGCCGTGCGCAGCCCTCGCGAAATCTGCATAATCGAGCGACTCGCGACAACCCTAAGGGCTGCAGTCATCCATAATGTCGACGTCAGCTACTCGACGCCCCGGCGCGGCGGTAGCCCGGCTAAGACAATCCGATAAATAATAAGCTGCTCGACAGGTTTATGCGCTCGCGTGCCAAGCGCCGATGCATCTCCTTAGCGATTTACGCGCGCCGCAGAGAGAAAGAGAAGAGAGACAGAGACGGAGAGAGAGAGAGAGAAAGCTTAATCGGGTTAGCTCGAGATTTTCGGATTTATTGCGTCGTCGTAAATATTTTTCAATTCTTATAGCTCCCGGGAGCTCTCGTTCCTCATTTCTCTTTCCTCGCGAAAATTATGCACTCTCGACTTTGCCGCGCAGCTGCGATTCGCGTAATTGGCGCTAAGACGGATATTTTTACGTTCCGCGTTCAACGCGCGATGCGCTCGGGAGCGGGAAAGAGAGAGCGAGAGAGAGAACGAGAGAATGTGAACCAATGATTGATTTAAACGACGTCGCCCGTGAGTATAAGTGTAACGTGACAGCTTAATGGCAGTCGAGCGAACTGATCAAAACAAATGAGTTTGCAGAAAAGCAAAGACACATTGCGTTAATTATACACATCCGAAAACGTATGCGGCGACGGCGTCGGCGGCGACGACGCATTACTCGCTCGTTAATTCATCAAACAGCGCCTCGAGGAGAGGCCTGTGATGTCGCGCATTATTCTCAGCGCCAATCAATCTCGCGGCTCTAATTACCCGAAACGCGCGCGCGCGCACACTCGAGCGAGAGAGAGAGAGAGAGAGAGAGAGAGAGAGAGACTCGACGATAATCAAGATTAACAGGAAAAAGTCCTCGGCGACTTTGAAATAAAAAAAAAGTGTGCAGCGCATACTTGAGGCGTAATTGAGAGAGAGCCTCGGGCGCGTTTCTCTCTTTTGTGCTTATATACACACACGCGTCGCAACGCAGACGCGCGCCACATTATACACGTACGCGTACCCAATGCGCAGTCGTTTATTCCGTCTGCTGCTCCCCTTTTTTTTCAATATCCCGATTTATCTTTTATTCTGCCTCTGCCCGGCATTGTTTCGCCCATTGTCGCCGTCTCGGCATTATTGGGAATCGACTATATACTATACACATTCTGCAGTGCGCGATCGCGGGCGCGCAAATCAAGCGGGAGGCTCGAAAAAATTAACACTCGGCGATTGCAGCGCGCGCGGCTTCTGATTTGGCAATAATAATAAGTGTATTACGCGCGGCTATATGTACACGCTGCGGAGAGGGTCGCGCCGAGTGAGACGTCATGCGAGAGATTACGTAACGCCGGGGCCATATTATATGGCGAGCGCGCGGAGAGTCCCGGGGCGCCGCGAAAACAATGCCGACGAACAATGCCGAGGATGGGAATGAAAAAGAGAAAAAAACTAAAACGGACATCTGTTCGTGCATATATATGGGTGTGTGTGTGCGCGCGTGTGTACATATAGGCAGTCGACAGATGCGAGCCGCTAATTGCAGCGGCGATGCGCGAAACGGGACGGATATCACTATTGTTGGAGCTCGGGTGCAAGTGAACAGTCGATTGGTGCTCGGGTTAAATATTTTGGCTGCTCGTGATTGTGCGCAACTGGCGTGATTAAACGGAACTTTTAGCGAGCTTTGTGCCGGATCTGCAGCGCGGCAAAGTTGCAGTTGACTGATCGAAAAATTTTAATTAGATGCGCGCTCCTTCGTCGCAGTTTATTCTCATAGTTTCAAAATTTCGCTTTATCCAGACTCGCTGAATCCGCATCGACCTGCGATATGTGTACGCGACGTGTTTGATAATTTCTATAATAGTCCAACTGAAGTGGCGAACTGATTGGCTAATCAAACAGTCGATTAGAGAACGAATGGAATGAATTGAGGTCACAAATGCCAACTTAGCTGTGCATAGGTCGCTTTCGTCGGTGATTATCGAAGCAATAATGCTTTTCGAGGTTTTGAACTCTAATGTAAGGTGACTCATATCAGTACAGTAACACAAGTATACAGCATTAGAAATATAGATCGATCGTATTTCGAGATTAAAATTTTTAACGTTACGTAAACAATGTTTTTTTTCATCAGTGTCGCACAACTTCGTTAATACAAATAAAAATTTAATGATACACAGATACGTGTTTACATTTCGATCATTACAAACATAAAATGCTTCAATAATTCATAAATTCTTTTTACGTGCTGGAAACACACTCAAAATATTCAGGTCTATATACCGCTTCAAAAGTATGCATATATTTAAAAACTAATTAGTCGCTCTCACCGGCGGGTACATGTTTTCTAAACAAAACAAAACTTGTTAGGGTTCAATCCTAATTTTCCATGCCTTGCACCACTCGCGCAAAATAAATTTTTAAGCGAATCACGAATCACGAAAGCAAATTGTCCATTACACGACCAAATTGCTTCAATAAGAAGCCAATGGTAATTGAAAGGAGTACCCGTCTCCTTAAAACAAATTGCCTTTCAACATCAACCGAGCCCTCCATGCCGTCAAACAAAAGTAATTTTTACGATCGCACACACATCGCGTCTTTCAGTGAAAATACCAAACCCTGCGAGTGCGTGATTTTTCCCTCCTCTAGATCCGGTCATAAATCTCTTTCTCTCTCTCTCTCTCTCTCTCTCTCTCTCTCTCTCTCTTTCTCTTTCTCGCAGAACCTCAACGCCAATCATCCCAGCCCCGGGCCATAAACGAGCCGTGAGCGACGTGTCTGTCTGCAATATTCCTTTCTCTTTCGCCTACTATATATATCGCGCGCGAGCGGCCGCTGCCGCCGCCGCCGCCGATTGATTTGCTCGAGTGACTCAGGCGCGCGCGATGCTTTTTGTCCGTTTCTATGCCCGCCTTTTTCAGCCGCTCTCGCTATACACAATTCTATAGGCCTCATTTTTCTCGGCTTCGCGCGCGTCTCTTTCCTTATTATGCAAATTCGCGGACCGCAATACCCGCGCGCCGTATCGCGCGGCTCGCGGAGCAGCAATTAAAAAAAAATACAAATAAATGTGTGCGTGTGTTCTTTTTTTGCCTCTGTTACAGGTATGCCGGGAGGAATCGGCCAAGCCGGCATGAGCTCGTACTACGGTCCAGCAGCGGCCTACGGCTCGCTGTCGGCCGCGAGCATGGCCGCGGCCGCCGCCGCCGCGGCGCAGCAATCCGCGGCGGCTATGTCCGCCGGGCTCACCGCGCCAGCTCAGGTGAGTCGAAAGCTCGTTTTTTCTTTTTCCGTTTCTTGCCACTTGCGTCGCCGCTGATAGTTGCGGCGACGCTTCTTTTCCTCGGCGTGACCGAGCGAGAGTGTATAATATAATGTAATACACTGTACAGTCTGTGCTGAACCGATCGTACATCTGCGGCCGCGGCGCCGTTCGGACGATCGCGCGCGCGGTTTTTCGATAATTTTTTGGGAGCCCGCGCGTAGTATATCCGCGCGGGAGACGATATTCCGATTTTGTCGTTTTTCCCCTTGCGACGCCTTTTGATTTGCATGCAAATCGAATGCAGATTTCCGAAGGCGCATTAAATGCCGAGACAAACGGACGAAGCCTGATTAAAATTATGCCTATAACCTCGCGTTCTCCAAGCTCCCATCGACGCTATACTATAACAGTAAAGTAGCCGAAAAGACTCGCCGAGGTCAGCACAATAATAATAATAATAATAATAATAATGATAATAATCAATTGGACGCGTGTGCGGAGGAATATAGAACCGAAGAGGAGAGAGAAAGAGCGAGAGAGAGAGAGAGAGAGACTCTTACAGAGAGCCGCGTGTAAATCATCCCAACAAAGCCGCTTAACGATCCGACAAAGGACTCGTTCTTTTCTCTCTCTCTCGCTCGCTCGCTCCTCCACACTCGCCCTGCTCTTCTTCCTTTTTTCTTCTACGCCGCGAATCGCATAATATTAGGAAGACACAGCGTCGTTCTCGCGCAGCGCACACAAAAGGAATTCACAACGTTTTATTGCACTCGCGTCGATCGGCGATTGCTTGCTTATACATAGCAAAAATGCTCGTTAACCGTGTATACCATAATATTAGTGTACATATATAATCGGAATATGTACGCGTTTGGCGTCTGAAAATTCCAGAGGTAGCCCGGGCAATTTTCGAGTCCCGCTTCTCTCTTTCTCTCTCTCTCTCTCTCTCTTTCTCCTAAGCATAAATTATCCGAGATTCGAAAATTGCCGATTTCGCAACCGGCGCAGTGATGTGTATTATATAGTAGCAGCAACCGGTAGCCATTTCGAGGCTCGAGGGGCGTGTCGAGTTATTAGCGAGTATATAGTAGCTGCGCCGGAGAGAACGGCGAGAGAAGAGGAGAAACCGGGAGAAAGAGAGAGAGAGAGAGAGAGAGAGAGATTTATAACGAGAGGCAATTAATTCGAAAACTCCCTCTCGAGAGACGGAAGCTCTGCTCTCTCTCTCTCTCGCGCGCGCGCGCCTTTAACTTAATCCTGGGCAGCGAGGCTTTTATACACGCGCGTAGATATCTGATCAAAAATCGAGATATTCCCGATAAAACCTCGCGCTCGTTACTCTCCTCGCCCTTATCTCTCGCTTTCTCGCCGCTTCCTTCACGGTATACGGATACAATTCACTTAAGGGGCGACTGATCACTGACAATTTTTTATTCTTGTCAAAGGTGTCGCGCGAACGTATAGAAAGAAATTACTGACCCAATTTGTTAGGAAGAAGCTGAGATGCGCGATCAGATTGTGGACATAGTATAGGATGCACCTTTGGTATATAGTCGAATCTGAAAGATTGAATGTTACGCTTCCTCGTTAATCTGTTGAAATAATGCGAATTCGTTCTTAAATCGAAAATTCTGGATTTTCGTCGTCGAAGACTGCTTGAAGCTTCGATTTTCTTTGGTTTCTGTCAGTTCATATGCGAAGCCTCAAATTACCGGGGTTTCTGGATCAATTTAACAATAAAAATTACACTGCCTTTCATTATTATCGTACGGTAAAAACACGCAAATTTCAACGTCCCGCCAAGAAAACCCTGCTGTGGACTCCCGGGAGTTAATCGTGCTCGCGTCGAGATATCGGGATCCATTGCGCAAGAGCGCACATTCGGCTCGAAAAAATATTTTCTCTAGTCGCACATTGCGACACGCGCTTCCTCCCTCGATCGCGCGGCGCCGCGCGCGAGAGCGAGAGAGACAGAGCGAGTCGAACGTCGTGCATACAGACGCACGCGGGCGAGTGAGAGCGCGAGCGAGCGCAGGTGCGAAAGGTTCGTTTTTACAGGTGCTCGCGAGCAGCGGCGGCAGCAGCGAGTTGCAACACAGCGCGAGCGAGAGAAAGAGCGAGGCAGACACGCGAGCCGCGGGACGCCGGGAGCCGAGGAGCATAATTTACGCATAAATTTAGACGCGAAGCGTAAATTGTCACCTCGACAAAGGCTTTTATATTAGCGCCATTTCTCACGTTTTCGTTTATTCCCGGCGTCGCGCGCTGCATATCGCGCGGCCTCGGTTTGCGTCATCGCGGCTCGCGCTGCTTCGGGCCCGCTTTCAGGGCCTGAATTTATAATTGCGCGGGGATTAGCCTCCCTGATTTATACGTCCGATCGAGACGAGAGAAAAAGTTCGGGGTGCAGGAAACAGAAAAAATTAACGAACGAAGAGTAAAAAAAAAACGATCTCGCTTTACCCGACGTGTTGCAGGTGGTGAGCTCGATGGACGCGATGAAGTACTCGATGGAGGCGGACAAGTACCGAGCGGCGTACATGCCCCCGTCGACCTTGGCCATGTCGATGTATTCGGACGCCAAGTACCTCGACTCGACCTCCAAGTCGTACCTCGACAGCCGCTACCTCGACTCCGCCAAGGCTTACTTCGAGCAGTCCAAGCTCTACATAGACCAGCAGCAGCAGCAACAGCAGCAACAGCAGCAGCAGCAGCAGCAGCATCAGCAACAGCAAAAATCGATCCCCGACTACAGCCGACACTCGAGCTACGAGCCCAACAAGCTCTACGAGGAGTCGAGTCCCGGTGGCGGTGGCGGCTCCCTCAGCCGATCGCCGGCGGCCGACTCCCCCGAGGGTCTCGTCGCCAAGAGCAACTCCGCCGACGCGGCCAACTCGCGGGGCAACGAGCTCGGCTCCTCCAGCGCCAGCTCCTCGGCCTCGACGTCGAGTCCCGGCGCCGCGAGCATCACCAGCTACTACCAGGGCGTGTCCCAGGCCGGCGCCCTCCTCGGGCCCCAAATGGGCCAGTACGCCGGATACCAAAGCGCCGCCGGCAGCCCGGGCGAGTTCCGCAGGCCGCTGGCCGTCATCTTCTGACCCGATCGGCCCTAGCTCTGAGCCGTGTTCGCGCGCGACTTTAGGCAGGGATCAGATGCGATGTGAGCTCAGTGTGTCTGGGAATCCGCGATCCACCTTCTTTCTGTCTTGTGCGAAAATTTTTTGCTTCTTTCCTCCCCCCTCCCCCCTTTCATCGTGCCAGGATGCCGAGACGTCGTGGAAACGTTTCTCGCCGAATCGAGGATGCGCTGATGAGAAACGTGAGATACACGTGCCGAGTAGGTGGAAATGTGCGCTTCGGCTGCGAGGCTTCAAACGACTTTTGAAAGAGTCGCTGCGGACACTTCGCGAGCAAGAAAACAGAAAAACCGTTTTATTTGTTTCCGAAATATTTCAGTGCACTCTGTTAGGGCGTAGATTTTAAGTAAATAAAAGTCAAAGTGAGTATAAACTGCAATGTCAGTCGTTGCGTTTCCAATAGTCCTCCTTCGCGTTTCTTACGTTTCAGACGTGCATCCCGAAGCATTTCCAAAACTCCTTTACGCGAATACACTTCGTTTGAAAAAATAAAAATAAAAAAAAAAATAGGATAATTCGACGCACTCATTTTGCGTTCCCGCAACGTTTCTCAGCAGCTCTCGCGAAACGTGTTCTCCACGACGCTTCAGCACCGCAAGCGTAAGCCCCCTCCACTGTACATTCCTTTTAATACTGTAACGTCGATTTCGAAATTCGTGTATTTAGGATAAATTCATATTGCGACGCTATTTATTCGTTATAGAGACTCCTCTTGCTTCGTTAGTTCTTTTTTTTTTCTTCGAGGTAATGAAAAAGAAAAAGTAAATAAACTCGTTTTTAAACGCGGGGGAGGTCGCCGCGGAATTCGGACCTCCCCCTAACGGTGTTGTGTTCCTAAGATTCGGCAGACGAGTCATTTGATTATTTTGCTCTTGAAACCAAACGAATCTCGGCCTTTTTATCTACCTTTAGTTTTTAGGCGTGCAAACCCTAATATCCTCGTCGCTATATTATACATATTATAATACCTTTTTGTGAACGAGCCGCACCCCCTCTGCTCTACGCGCAGTCAACGCGATGGCTCGAGTATTATATAAATAAATGAACAACTGTACATATTGTCAGAGATGTATGTAAATAGCAGTAGAAATTAAAAGTCTCGTCGCGGTTGACGACGAATAATCTGTCCGTATATAATTAAATTAATTACTTATAATTCTTGCGAGCGTGTAGGGTTACAGACGAGAGTTGTTGTTAAGTTTTTCAGTTTTTCTTGAAGCAATGTCGCGGGAGCATCTGCGCGTGGACCACGTTATTATTATTACTGCTACTATCATTAGTGCTACTACGATTATTATTATTATGATTAATATTCTTACTTAATTATGACCGTCGCGCATGCATAATCGTTTGCTTTGCACAAGCGAGACACAAGAGCTTTTGTAATGCCGTAGTTGTACGAAATTTTTTAAGCCGTTATGACTTAATGCGCCGCTGCGTTTCTTCTATGCGTATTATTATAACACAAACTTAGATTTTATAATAAGAGGACAAGGAAATAGTAAAGAGTGCGAGCCCCGCGCAAACGAAAAACTTGTACATTATAACGAAGGAATTGTAGAGAGATCGACACTCTGTCAGTGTGTAAACATTTTAGCGAATCAACGAATTGTACTTGAGCTCATGCGTAAATACACAGCGATTTTGTTGTAAATAGACATTTGAAAATTTTAATCGCACACGAATAACACAGGCATACTATACGGAATCCACAAGGAGAAAGAGCAAATTCACGCTGATGCCTATACATAAATGCATACATTGTGTTTGCAATAGTATATGATCGATGGAGAGAGCTCGCAGAGGAGAGACTCCGAAGACACTTGGAAAAGCGGGGACAAAAAATTGTCCCGAGGGTGACAGAAATTCGTCCAACTATTATATTCTCCTCCGTGACTTTGTGGCCCTTTTCACTCTCTCTCTCTCTCTCTCTCTCTCTCTCACTCACTATCTCTTTGACTCCCCCCATCCCTCCCTTTATTCACGACGTGTAAGCTTTGTATATCTATTGTTATGATAAACATTAATAGTTCAACCGGTTACTCGATTTACTAATGATAGTCCGAGCGCAAGCAAAATAATCTATAAATATTGTACCGTAAGTGGAGATTCAAATAAAAATTAAGCATTATCCTTGAAACGACACGAGGCTTTTCATTAATTCAACACGTTGTGTTTACAGCCGTTTCTCTCCCTCGACAATTTAGCTCGAAAATCGTGTTCCTCGGCGAATTCCGTTGATGGCGAACAAGCGAGGAAACTCCCTCGGCTTGATGGATATGATTAAGTCCATTGTGAGCCGTGTCGCAGAGGGACCAAAGTACCAGCAGCCAGTGTTCCGGCAATAATAACCGCGCGATACATTGTGCGTCTCTCGCATGTATACCCTAGAAACACACGCTCATACCTTTTTGGCTTAAGCTCTCTCTCTCTCTCACTCTCCGATTCGTCTTCGATGTCCTTTCAGAAAAACAGTAGCAGCAGCTGCGAGAATTTTCGGAGGCGTCGCGCTCTCCCGGTCAGCACCTTGCTCTCCCTCGATCTATTCACCAAATCCAAATCCAAAAGAGAGAGAGAGAGAGAGAGAGAGACTATACGGGCCCGATTTTTCTCCGGCCTCGAGGACAATGGGGAGACTATAGTTTAGGCGCGGGAAGAATGCGATTGTTGACTCGTGAGAGAGAATCGTCGATTCTCTTTTCTTTTCAGCCTCGCGGCTGCATAGCGTTCGATTCTTTCTCTCATTTTTTTTTTTTCGGGGACTAAATCGAAGGACGACTGTCACTGTTCCTTTCATCCTCCAATGACGGATGCATCATCGTTCGTGTATGCGTAAATTTTTTTTGTCGATTTTACACATCTACCCTCTCTATTCCTTATCGGACGGTGTTCGGCAAACGCGTGCGCGTGTACCTGTTTGCCGGCATTGTTTGAATTGCCTCGCGAGTTTTCGTGAAAGCGCCGCGTCACGAGCCGAAGAAACGTAACGAGCGGCGCACGTGACGCTTTATTTCGTAACGCGTGGACGCTCGATAATTGCTCGCAATGCAAACGGCTGCCGTTTTATTGTGGGAAAGCGCGATAATTTGTCGAGCTTTGTTCCGGTTTTGCTGGGGTCGGATTTTTCTTTTCAAGAATGAAATTAAGAGCAAAGTGGCTTCTGGACTTTGTCGGTTGTGACCCAACTTCGAGTTGAATAGCTGACCATTGTTGCTTACAATAACAATTCTTAACGTTAACGATAGCTCAAGTGGAAACTGCAATTTTTTTTCTGTTGAAACTACAAAAGAAGTTTGATATTTCTAAATATTGTAGTTGCAATAGTGATGGTAATTTTGCGGATTATCGTCTTCGAAAATTACATCAAACAACTCGAAAAATTAATTGAAAATCTCGTAGCAACAAGCTCGATACACAACGCTAAAGTTGATGAACAAGTGTACATGTACTTTTATAACATTATAGTCGTCGGTGTGTACAAATGCGTATATAAGAATCTGCAGGAGAATAAAACTGACCGTCGAGCGCAGGCCTGTATTCAAGCCGTGAGTCCAAATAATTCAGAATGTCCAAAGAGGAATCCAAATCATTCCGTGCAAGACGTCGCGGACACGACTTAATCGACTCGCTTCAGACGTCGGAATCTCAGCGACGTGAACCCTCGTATATATACGAGAATATAACGACCGGTCGAGATTTTCGCTTTATTACCGGCTCCATTGAGTCATTCACGAGGACGTTTTAAACTCCCGTTTACATCCGCAAGGCTTTTGCATAATTGAGCTATATATGCCGTTGGAATAATCGTGCATTGCTTGCCTTAAGAAACGTGTCGTCGCCGTTAATTAAAATAAGAGCTAGATTTTTCTGCCGTCTATGAAAGTAATGAAACTCGGCACCCCAACAGTGTCTCGATGGCATACACTGACAACATCCGTCATAATACGTCGCTTGGATGAATCGACACGCCCCGATCGCATTTATGGCTCGTTTAGTTCTCCCCTGGTTTCTCGGCTTATTCTTACTGCCAAGAGCGAATTTGTATCGTAAGTAGTAATGAATTAACAGCACTATTTCATTAGCTGCAGATTGTGCGAGCTTCACCATGATTTATTGAGTTTCGCGATGTTGCATTTGTTTTCCGGACTGGCATTCATTGTCTTCGAGCCGATCAGCTTTCGAATTGTCTTAATAATTAGTTAAAATGAAAAAATAACAAATATCATCCGAAAATTAATTATACGCAAGTTTTATAAATTCTTAATCAATTTTGATCTTTGATCTATTTTATTTCTGGCAGCGTTTCTAAGCTCGTACATTTGTCGCGCATACTTTTGGAATAATGCAAGGTAAATCTAAATTATAAAAATAAAATAAAATTTTCCATAATCAGGTTTATCTGTCCCCTTGAACTCAAGGCCGCAAATCTTGCGATAATCGCTTTTATGATACGCTTATACAATTATACACACTGCTATTGTGTCGATACAAATAGGATAGATGTAAACACTTTCATGACCGACATCCATAGAAACAATTCGTGCAATTGACGTTTCGATCTCGCAGATAATAAAACTTGTGTTTACCCATCGTACCCCGTGTAATAATATTTTCGAAAATATACTCTCATAACCGAACGACAATATTTTGTCTTTCCAAACTTACGCCTCCGTGTGTTTAATCAATTTGTTTGCCTTGCCATCTCGACTCTCTGTCTTAGCACACATGGATATATCCCACGATCTTGCGCAAACAATACGGCGGATCGACTTGGAACGATCGCATTCACGGAAAATCCGAATTCATTGAACACGTGACCGCGTAGTACTCATGTTTACCGAGTAATTATTTCGACTACAGTACACTGCGTGCACAGGTGTTCGCGTATCGAAAAAAAGGCAAACTCACACGCACGGCATGTGCTCGAAATACATTTCGTAA
Source organism: Philotrypesis tridentata (assembly GCA_018906965.1). Taxonomy (NCBI): domain Eukaryota; kingdom Metazoa; phylum Arthropoda; class Insecta; order Hymenoptera; family Pteromalidae; genus Philotrypesis; species Philotrypesis tridentata. The sequence goes on along the minus strand of JACCIB010000016.1, from coordinate 698,394 downwards.
ACAAATTCGATTCAAATTTCACGCGGCACTGTAACGAATGAAAAAACAACTATAGTTTCATTGTAGCTCGTAATAAAAACCAAGTTACAATAAACCATGAGATATCCTTTTCTTTATTATGGAATAAATCTACAGTTTAACCAAGCTTCGAGTAATACATTTTAACACGACAATATGAATCAAAAGATAACATTATTCAAAATTGTTCTCTATTGGATATCAACATGTAACATCAAATTTGCATAAACTTTGTCAAATGATAGACTGTTTTGTAAATATAATAATTACAGTTAATACGAACATTTTTACGCGTGGTTAGTTGTTAATGGCGGGAAATTTGAAATTTCCAGTTTCCGACCCGCGGTTAAGGGATATTTGAAGAGCGTCTTTCCCTCCCGCGGAAAAATATCAAAAATATTGCGCGCACGAGGCTTATTAGGCCAAAACGTTGGCTCGATTGTGCCTACTCTACCGCTTAGAAATCCAAGCCCTCGTGCACAATACGTTTCTTTTTTCGGGCAAAAGAGTTCCACCTCGTCGAGAGCTCAGCGCCACTTCGCGGCGACGCAGTCAATGTCTCGAAATTCCCCGCACACGTCTTAGCTCTGCTCGGGCGCGTACACAGTACACACACACACACACACACATGTGCACGCATGTATACAGGTATATAAACGATCCCCTCGAGCTTTATTGGCCCCGGGAATCGTGCGCGACCCTTGGCTCACTTTCAGGCAGCTCTCGAGTGCAATTTCATGCGCTTTTCATTTTCGCTCGATTTTTTTCCTCCCCAGCATGAGTCCTCGAGTTCTCTGCCTTCCTACGCTTACTTATTAGGCATAAACGCTGACTTTATTGTCATTTTTCTTACCGCACTCCTCGATCTATATATACGCGAGCTGCCCTTTGGAATTTGCAAACTGGTCTGTGCGAGATTAATCGGGAATCGGTGAGTACAGCAGTTTGCCTCTTCGCGATGCGGTGAATTTACAAACATGTCTACGTATTACTGTGGAACTCGCGGGTTTCGGGCCTAAGCAAACAGCTCGTGTTAATCGCATCTTAATCGCCGGAGACGCGGATGAAATTTCCGATAATTCTGCGTGTTGACGGATTTTCAGCGCTGCCGTCGCAGTGTATATATATTGCACATTAATTTTCGTCTCCAGTAATTTTTACAAATTAAAATTTTTGCTGATATGAATAGCTTCAAAGTTCGCCACATAAGTTGAACAGGTTTTGCCAGTATTCTTGTTGTGCAGCCAATCATGCGTTCAATAATGTCATTGCCATTTGAATCATCAATTGAATTATTATACTAAAATATGTTTAAAGATTGTATCTACGCTATTTCTTCTAGATAAGAGCAACTACAATTTTTGTAAATTAACTGATTCAATAATATCCTGGCGCTAAATTTGAATAATGAATCTATATTCTACTTATTATACTTACAAAACATCAGTTATGTAATGTACAAAACATCAATTGTTTCACTAATATATGAGTAACCCAATTACTCGGATACAATAACAACTTTGTTTTTCATAATTTTGAAACATTATAACTGTGCGAAATTCGAATATTCAATGAGCTCAATAATCGCAGCCCATTAAATTTTCCTACGAACAGTAAACGAGCAATATGTTTCGCTATGGGGTAAATTCGCAATAAACTAATTCAGCAAACTGCCCCGCGCGTATACATACATAATATAAATATATAAACATGTATATATGTAATGCGTACGTGTGTGCGCGTGTGTATATATACGTATATAGCAGCAGTCCATTCATCCATCTCTCTCTTCGGTATGTAAATTAGCCGGGCTTCCATTCAAGCAGGTACACCTGGAGCCCAGGCCTCCCGCTGCACACGAGTCTGCATATGGGGATTCCTTTCTCTCTCATAACTCATCCGCGGCGGTGTGGTCCTAGAGAGCCGCCGTCGCCGCTCATTCCTTTCTCGCCTCCGCGCGCGAGATATTTCGAGAGAGATTATTTCGCGGCGTGTCTATAGTCCGATTTTTCGCCGGGGAGATTATATCGAAATGTGTCCCTGTGTGTATCATTATATTCCTCGGTGATCGCGTTCGCGTTATATATACAGGCTCTAATCTCTATATACAGCACTATACATATTATATGCGTTCTGAAAAAAGTGTCGGGACAAATCTCCTTGGTCATATATATATACAAAAGTCGCGACTCGCGCGTCTATATCTGTGATGTGTAAACATACAGCGCTAGAACCCCTTTGCCGGGAAAAATATGGCCAATCAGTGCAGCGGAAAATTTCATCAGACTCGGGCCGTACGTGCGCGCAGCTCTCGAGAATCGAATTCTGCGACTCCGGGATGTTTCGAATATCTGGACGCCGCGGCCGTCATATTAATATGCGCGCCGCAGAGAGAACCGACGAGCTGCATTGTGTACAGCTGCATTCCTGCGTTGTCGGAGGGGGGAACGCACGTCCTCTGCGCGCGCGGCTCTCTCTCTCTCTCTCTCTCTCTCTCTCTCTCTGCCTCGATGTGTGTTTGCATTGTCGGGGGTTATTCTTATTCGATGAAAAAGAAGCTGTAAAATTTCTCGCTGCGAAGTGCCGGTCCGCTGTAGCTTTCGACCCTCCGCAAGTGGGCGCATGTACTCCGTTTTGAAAAAAAGGGGGCTTTCGCGCAAATTACCTTCGCTGTACAACGAAATGCATGCCTCGACCAAAGAGTGATTCATTCCGCGATCGAAGGGGCGAGAGAGTGAATCGCGGTGAAAAGGGAAGAACGCGCGTCCTGTTCCCGTGGGAGTTGGCTAGAAGAATTAATTAAAGGTTAAGGGGCTCTAGAATCCGGATTTTACCGACCGAGTTGAATAATGCGCTTGTGCGTTAGCGAACTACTTCAAATTGAAGTAAGAAAAAATTGATTTCGCAAAAGCGAAATGTAGTTGCCCTCGTCACTTCGAAATGATGAACCACTGCGTAGATTATTCAGTCACATTATTTAAAACAATATGTGTGAATGAAATTCAATAGCTGCGGCATGTCATAATCAAAATTTTCAATACAAGCGCGATTGGCAATAATGACTGGATATTTTGATGAGATACCTTGTACAGTGGTCTTACAAAATTTTTGGCTTTGCGAAATTGTTTATGTTTATTTAGTTTCAAGCATTCTTATTGCGTGAAATCTCACTCTGCCGGTAAAAACTGAGTCCCTATAAAAATTTTCGGTAGAAAACAATGTAACAAGTCAAAATGTGACTGCAGTACACTAACGATATTTCGCTTTATAAATTTATTTTGAGAAAAGGTGATTAATTAATTAAAGAAAAAAAACATATTTTACAATGAATGAAGTCTTGACTTAATTACATTAATTTTTGTTCTAATAAACCAATGGTTTGTAATTAAATGTGTTTCAAGGAAAAAACAAAATTCCAAAATATGAAAAACAATTTTGTAAAAAAATATGAAATTGAAAAAAACAAGTTTCGATCGTATAAACAATAAATAGAAACGTTAATAATACCAATCCACTTCCAAATGAATCATTGAATTCCAAAATATACATCAATAGGCTGTATTGCAGCTATTTTTAGAAATCAAATTGTGGGAATCCTTTCAGAACTGAAGTCTGTGTTACTTTCCAGTGTCTTTCTTTAAAGACTCACACGATTTATTTGCTTTTACATACTTGCTCTTTATATTCACAATTCTTTTAATTCCTTTTAAAAAAACATACCGCACTGCGAATGATTCGTATATTTGTATAAAATAATTCCATCGCCAATATCCACAATATATGGATTAGAGGAAAAAATCTCGGAAAAAATAGTTCAAATAGACACTGGAAAAGTACTGTCGCACACGTACGAAAAATTTAAAGTTCCACATGAAAATACAATATAGCTTTGATCAACAATTTGGAGCAGCCCATGTTGCGAATCAGCGTCCAATGCGTATTATTCGGGGCTAACTTTCCCGTTTTTCATGCGATTACTCAGGCAAGCCCATTTGTCGTTACTCCAGCAGCTGCATTGCGGTGTATGAAATTTGAATTTTTAATTGACATTTAACACTCCCTCAAATTCGAGCAGTGCCAACTAGCGACGAGTGCATTATTATTAGTATTTTATACGTCGAAAGCAAAGCGTCTCGAAGCCCGCAGTGTATAGCCTCGAGAAAAAAGTCGCGTAAAAAAAAAGGAACAGAGGGGACTAAATAATAGAATCGAGAGGGTTGAAGAAAAGGGATCGATCGCTCGCGCGCGCGACGTTATGCATGGAAGGAAGTTGAGTGGAAAGGGGACAGCCAGCACGTGACTGCAAGGACCCGCTTAATTTAAACGAGCATATATATACCGCTCTCTCTCTCTCTCTCTCACTCCCTGTACTCGGTGACCGATCGGATCGAATCGAGCGAGTAAAAGGAGCAGCGTAGCTCGTCTCTCACGATGACGCTGTCGGATGTACGTCTACTCGGGCGTCAATGCTATCGCGTACGCACGCAAATGGATTACCGATTTACAGACTCGCCTGACTGCAGCGTGTGCGCGTGCATATATGTACGAGTGCGTTAATCGACGGTTGTTATTTCGATGAAAGATTGAATTTTCGAGCGAGTATTTTGACGAAGAAATATTTCGTACTTCACCCCCCCCCCCTCCTCCCTCCTCCGACTCCTTCACGTGCCTTGTAAGAAAAACGCAGGTCAGTTTGCATTATTCCCATTACTGCTGATTCACACTGTAAGCGCTTTGTTGGAGCCTTTTGTCAGGCAGCGACAATCATCCTCTCGCGGCTGTTTTCCCTACAGACACTCTCCTCCGCGTCGATTAATTGCTATTTTTTTTTTTGTTCTGTACTCGGTGTCGACTCTTAAGCGGGTCCGAGCACTTTTGATCTTCGAATAATAAAAATATGGAATAATTTGTACAAATGAATTTTCGATCTCAAATTAGGTATAGCATTATTGATAATTTAAGCCCTGTCCAACACATTTTTGGTTTATGCACAGCTGTTTTGCGGATAATTCTTTACGCTGGATACTTAACAAAAAAAATACAAACAAAAACGAAATAAGCTCATCTTCTTTGGAATATATTTAAGTACTTAATTATTTTAGTATGATCTGAGAGAATTTCACAAAAATGAAAATTTAAGTTCTTTGTGAGGTTATTTGTCAAACTGGTAAACGAACCTTTTAAGTTTTGTATTATTCAACTTTTCAAACAAAATTTCCGACGCTCATAAAAGAACGATATCACAGGTATTTAAAACATTTGCCAACAGAAGTGAGTCATACTTCATCAATTAATTTGTTCGGAATTTTACGAACACTGCACGAAGCCGGGAATTTCAGTAAATGTGGCATCAAAGGTTGAAGAATCTATTCAATACTTAGGCTTAAATTGACAATAATAATATCTGTTAGTTTAAATGAGAAATTCGCCATTTCTTTAGAGTTCACAACACTAGTCGATTTAGATAAAAGACAAATATGAATTTATCGCGAAATCTATTTGAACTAGTTTTTCCGTGTTTCAATTTTTTTTAGGCTACAAAAGTGCGAAGTCCCCCTTCAACAAATTAATTACAAGCCGAAAGTCTTTGGGAATAACAGTTGGCAGTTATAATGGTGAATAAGTGCTGTAGAAAAACACCGGTGGCCTGCTGCCGAAGACAACACCCCCACTGCGCGTTATTAAACGATCGACAATGATTGTTGCCGCGTCACTCATTCCCGGGGCCAACCGCTGCGCTCATCGGCATCTTCAGAAGCCCTTAATCAAATTCGAGCTCGTCGCCTGCAGAAGCAGCAGCAGCAGCAGCGGCAGCATCAGCAGCAGCAGCGGCGGCAGCAGACGCTCTTTTATTTCCCGGTAATACGCTCTCGATGTGGCGGATGAGATCTGTGAATGGAAGCTTCTTTTTTTTTATACCGATCTAGATCGACATTCCGATCGAGTATCCTTGGTATAGAAATTCGAACGATACAAAAATGTTCGAACAAAGTGGCCGAATTTAAAATTATAATGAAACACGTTTATTCGAAATGCGAATATTTTAGTGCCCGTCTAACTCAAGGCAACACACCTTTAGAATACACCAAACAAATAACTCAAGCCCAAAATTTTCTCTTGAGATTGCAATTTTACAGTCTCATTATCTTAATTTTTCAAATTTTCCTCGTGTGCCTTAGTTGTTACAAGGAAAATGTTTGACGTTCGGGTCACTGCACACTGTACAACTACATGCGTATGAAAAATGAGTCACTCAAGTTTAAGTTGAATTCGAGCATTAGATACCCTCTGCCTGTTAGTTACATGAATTTTTAGCTTTCTTGCATCACAGTGGATGTGCACGAAAAAAGCTTGCATTGAAGAGACGAGCAGAAGAACGTGCTCAGCCGAGCCATCTTTCGTTGTCGCGAAACTATACTAACTCGACTCGTGGCTGTGAATACCTGTGTTAATCCGGTGGTAATCACCGTCAAGTGCTCGATAAATGAAAGAAAAATAATTTTTATTATCTTTTTCACGACAACTGCAAAATGCCGGCCTCGTGCGGTACTTTTCATCAGCAGCAAGGACGTCGTATATGGCTCCAAAGGAAAGGAAAATTGGCAAGAAGCTGGACTTGATTCGAAAGAGAAAAAAAAGCGTGGCGCGAAGAAAAGCGTCGAGTTATAGTTTCGCCGGCACTACACCGGTATCACGATCGGTATCGCGATCGGCGGTGTCTAATCGATTTGCCGACGATGAGATACCCCTATAAACGACGATAGGATCGCGAGAGTGTATATACACGTATATACATCACATAGCATCGATTCGCCATCGCCAGAGCCGGATAATGGAGGAGGCTGGGGCCAATCGTGACTTCGCGCTACGATTGTTCGCGTCGACGCACTCCCAGGTGGCCAGCGCGAGTGTGTATACACATATAACGTATACATATACAGATACACACACGTACGTACTACACGCAGTCTTTCACACGGCCGACAAACGAACTTTCCGTCTCCTCTTATTTCTGCTCTGATTTCGAATACTTACTGCATTATTTCTTTCCGCCTCCATTATTCTATCCCCCTCCTTCTCCGCTGCAAGCTGACTCCGGCCTTTGCATTCAGTACACGGAGTGTCGCTCTCTCACGCGCGATCGGTAGTCGTCGCAATGGAAAGTCATTAAGAGCCGATCGATAGGCATCGCATCGATCGGCAGCCCGCATGAGGAGAGCCGTCTTCTCTTCGATACAGTCCCGAGATGAATGGCAGACACGGCCATTGTTTCTCGATTCGAAATTAATTTTACGCTGCAGCCGATTCGCTCTGTATATATGCATGCGCGCCTTTAGTCACGCGCCACCTGCCGGCCGCCTCTGCACATCGCACTACACACCACACGAGGAGCGATCGCGCTCTCGTTAACTCTCGCCGTGTATTATAAATCGCCGCGCTTTTGCGCCTGTATCTCCGGGAATCTTGTAAAACTCGGGACACGCGCCGACGCCGGGCAATTGTAGAAGACGAGAACCCCCCCCCCAAACTCCCACCGCTAATTAATTAACCAGCCGCTAATCGATCCTCGGCCCGGTCACGCCGTCTCTCGCCCTCTCTTGTTCTATATATACTTACGCCTGCTTACGCTCTGCCCGGCCGTCTATATATATATACGCGTGCACGCCATCTAATTCGCGTTTCTTCCGGCCATTCACTTCACACGTGTAATTATCTCCTACACACATATAGAAATTCATTAATTAAGCAAGTTCCGCGCGACGACCCTTGTCGAGCGAGTGCGCTTTTTATTTACTGTGCATTGTCAGCGAGAGAGGCTCGTCTCGCAATTGCTTCGTAAATGTGAAATCGCCCCGAGCATATAAACGCGAACAAGCTGTTTTCACCGAGTATCGCTAATTTATTGTAACTCAATCGTATACGGGTATAAGTAAATTATGTGCAGCAATGATTCTTTGTAAACACTGTAAAGATGGTAGATGCTTTAAGTATTAAATTTTTCAAAAATTTGAAATTTAGTGCAGTCGCGCGAAATAATCGATGCCCGTGCTGCCATTCAATCCGCGAGTGTAGACGATAACCATACAATATTGGATTATCTACAAAGTTCGTTGGCAAAAGAAACAATAGTAGACAGATACAAGCCGTGCCTTGACGACCTCTTTCCTCCAGACGTCCCCGCACAATGGGCTAGTTTTATATGCGTATAGGCAGCCAGTCGAAATTTCTATCGATACGTTCGGCATAAATTAAACTCCATACGCAGGGGGGGGGGGGGGAGACGGATCTTAAATTCAAATGATCCGCTAATTCGATTTCACAATAAGCCCGAGGATTCGTTCCACGGGTGAGAGAGTACATCGATACGTTACGCGCAGGTACATGGAAAGTGACACGCGTGCGACACATTTTTCTCTCTCGCTCTCTCTTCCTCGGAATAATCCAGTGTCCCCTTATTACAGAAATATTTGATTCTATTTTTTTTTCGCGCTTAAAAATAATAACCGACTTGGTTTTTGCATGTATACTATAACACACAGAGAAAGATCGAGGACTGGGAGGGGGGGGGGGGGAGCCTCGGCAAAATCGCGCGAGACAATCGCGGAAATAATGTCGCCGAAAAGTTTCGAGTATTACAAGGCGTATATAGCAGCCATTTCTCAGTCGTCTCTCTAAGCCGGGCTCTTCATTATATTCGTTTCCCTCTCCGTCCTGCGGCAGCTTTCATCGATACAAAACACACGACGGGGCCTCGCCCTCGAGATTATTTGTTAAAAAAGCAACGCTCTCGCAAAAGTGCCTACCTGTGCGACACAATCCCCTTCGACAATGATTCCGTGAGTCGCGCTTCAGTGCTCCTCGGCGTTCGATCGATTGATTCCCTTTCGCTGCTTCGCTGTTATTATTGCAATACGTATATACATGTATACACACGGAGAGTGAGAGAGAGAGAGATTCCGAGCTATACATATATATATATGTGTGTGTGTGTGTGTGCGTATACGTGCGCGAGCGCCGCGAGAATATCGCTGCGCGTATATACATAAATTTCGGGATAAGAGCAACGACTGCGCGAGGTGATTGTAAATCGGTGAGGAATTTATGTGGAACTAATTAAAGTTTGCGGCGCTAAGTAGAATTTAGTGCGCGGATTATGCACTTGCGTAGACGGTATACAGTGCAGCGCGTGTGTGTTTTATCGCGAATTATATCCGCGAGAGTTATGTGTGTACCGGCGGCGAGTTTTTGAATTAGGAATTATCCTAGTGGCGCGCGTGGCTTGGATTTTACTTTTTTTTTAAATTTAATTTGTACATATGTATGATCCATATAATACTTATATATATATATATATATATATATATATATAGAGAGAGAGAGAGAGAGAGACAGAAGGAGCGCTAGCCGAGAGAAAAGCGCGCGACAGAAGGAAATGGGGTCGAAATAAAAAGAAAACAGTTCAAGGGTCCCGCGCGATTGGGACACGGGGTGTTCGATTCGGTTCGATTCGTTCCGATATGCCGTAACATACGTCCGCCGCGCGCGCACATAAGGGAGGAGAAAAAAAGGGTTGAGGCCAAAATCACGCGGTCGATTTTGTAAATTAAACTCGCTACATACATATATCTATAAAGGCCTCTCCGGCAATTTCATTCCTTTTAAAGGGTTCGACACTCCTCGTTCCTTTCTACTTTTCTCTCTCTCTATACTCTTGGGCCCTTTCTATCCCTCGCTGTATATCTGCCGCGCGACGCCGCCGGCAAACAGCTCGCGCGCGCTTTCCTCGCAACGCTCGCGATTCTCGTCCGGCAGTTATGACGACGCGTATTTCTAGCGCAAAAACTATATATGCAAACGCGCTGCCGCGGAGAGGAGAGAAAGAGCCCAGGGGAAAAAAACGGCGAGCATAATCCGGGGTTAAAAGAGAAATGAGAAATTGAAAAGGAGAACCAGCTCTAATCCGGCTGTTTATTAAGTCGGCGGCCATAAATCGCCGAAAATTCGCTTGTCCCTATTCCCTCCTCCTCCTCCTCCTCCTCGTCCTCGTCCTCCTCCTCCTCCTCCTCCTCCTCGCGTAAATTAACGGCTTATAGCGCGACGTCCTGATAAATAAAAATATTATTATACACCGGGGCCGCATGCGCGCCGACACTAAATTAAACTCGTTTTGCGCGCGCTCGCCCCCCCCCCCTTCACATGCGAGAGAGGACACACGAAGGTGTATATACGTATATATGTATATGGAGAGAGAGAAGACGAGAGGCGAAAAGGCGCGGAATTCGCTGCCGGCGTAATTAAATCTGATTAAATTCACGCGAGGCTACTTTCCTCAATGCGCGCGCTACTATATAGGTGTATACGCGCCTCACGCGCCTTTTGTACGACGATCTAAGTGTGATGATTGTTATTTATCAAAGGAAAAATCTTGTGCACCGTATGTGTAACACGTTTTTTCACGTATACTGTACTCTACACAGTTTCTTGTCGCCCGTATACGCAATGTAATATATTGTAAAACACAAATAACGTAATATATATTGTAAGACAAAAATAATGCGCGCGCATTTTACCCCCGCATATAATTGCATGAGTAAACATATGTAATATGTACATCTAGAAATAATGCGTTTCTTGCACTGCGCCGCAGCCTCTTTTACAATGGGCGCGCAGGACACACACACACACACACACTGCATTGAGTATGACGCGCATACGCCGCAGGTCGCGCAGAATCGATAAACTCCATTGTATTCCATTAATGCAAAACTTTATCGACGTGGCGATTCAAAGGCCGCAATTAATCAGGGTCCGCGTTTATACGTGTACATTGACGTATCGAAATTGAAACGCGCCTCGGCCGTGTATGTCGCATATATACGCACGCGTCGCGCATATCTACATACAAATTCTTTTGCTCTCTTTCATACACGTGTAATGCCCGTGTAGCTAAGCCCACGCGGATTTATATCTTGTATCTGCTCGCGATTCCTCGCCCACTTCTGCCTGCCTGTGCCTCGAAAGCCTCGGGAGAGCCTGTATTGTACGGCTTTGTTGGCCAAACAGAAGCTACGATGACGCTTACGTAGGTTTTAAACCTTCTTTTCTCTTTTCTTCATTCCTGTCGCGCGCGCGCCCGCGAGAGAGAGAGAGAGAGAGAGAGAGAGGGACAGAGATACGCGTGCGTGCATTTGCATACAGGAGCGCTCATAATACGCCTTGTTTAAAAATACGTAATATACACGCGGGGGATAATTATAGAAGCGTAAATTGTCTTCGTGTGTGGAGCGCGTGGCGCCACCTACAGGCCGCACCAGCCCACGCATATATAATACATATAAATATATATAATTATATACTGTACGACTCCGTCCATTGTATTATTATATTGTATATTCACGACACTTGTGTCCCTCCGTACATAAACTCGCGACAATATAAACGCAGACACGGATCGGTCTGTCGCATTACGCAAACAGACCGTAAAATGCGTATACATCTCGCGGTGGGACTCGCCGTTTCCAAATGTGCGCGCGCGACTGTATATATGTGTACGAAAATTCCCCAGACGCTCGTGTATATATAGAGAGAGAGACCAAATATCCCAGTCGATTTCCGACTCTGATACTTGACTCTCGCGGTTTTTCAAGACTCGCCTCGCGTTGCTAATACTTTTTCGGAAGCTTCTCTTGCGCGCTCAATGGGACGAGTCTATGTAAAACCTAACGTTTCCTCGAGGAACTTGTGCACACACTGCGCTATCCCTTTTCCCCATTTTGCTCTGGGAATGCTTCTTTGCCGATTTTTTCCTGAGAGAGAGAGAGAGAGCTAGATATACTCTTTTTTGCTTGGATTGCGCAGCACAGGTCTGACGATTACATGGCTGTAAATCGATGCTGGTTATCAAGAGCTCCAAGTCGAAAATCGACGACGAGATAATGAGTGAAAATGGGATTAAGGAGGATTCACACGGTCTGGTAGTTTTAAGATGATTGGAAAAGTTTTCTTTTCTTTTTTATTTTAATGTAGATTCTGCGTTCTCGATGAAACTGCGGCTAACGATTTTCGAATCATCAGTGCCGCAATGACATTATATTTACAAATTTTTTTTGACAATACAGTTATTTCAATTGGATAATAATTCGCAAATCATCGAAAAGGAGATATTCGTACAGGGATGAAAACGCAATAAAATGGTGTAGGAAAGAATCTTTATAAAAAGCTGTCGTCGCACGACGCGTGTGCGCAGCGCAGCGCTTTTATTGTTTCCCAACGCAGAATATCGGTTCTGATCCCAAATAAATCGCGATCGCGGAATCGATGTAAGCATTCGGCAAGGCGAGGACGATAGGTGCGGTGTGAACGCGCCTTAAAACGTCGAGGGGCTGGCTTTATGGAAAATCCGAAACGTCGCCGGCGCACCGCCGGGTTATATTAAGTCACGCCTGAATGACTTTTCTCTCGATTCAGTCCTCTGAATGCATTTTGTGCTTCCAATACTGCCAGAGCCCGGCTATTATGTGCGATTCCTCTCTATTTCTTTCTTCTCTCTCTCTCTCTTTCTCTGTTTCTCTCTCTCTCTCTCTCTTTCTCGCTTGCGCTTGCGTCGCGCGAGTATCGCTAGGTTGGTAATTATTTGTCGAGTGGCAATAAATGAATCGTCGGGGAGAAGAAAACGCCGACGGTGAGGGAATAAAGGCGAAGAGTCTGCTTTGTATATATAGCTGGAGTTGAGTATTACGCATAATGAGAGGAGCTATACGAACTTTAAGTACCGACGAAAAGAGCAAGACCTCTTTCTCTCTCTCTCTCTCTCTCTCTCTCTCTCTCTCTCTCTCTCTCTCTCTCTTTCTTCTCTAATGCACAGTTGAAACTTTTCGCCTTTCTCTTTCTCTCTATAGTATATATGCTATATAATATTTTACATTGTCATTGTGCGCCTAAATGTCTGTATTTGTTAGGAAGATACGGCATAACTTTTACACACACACTTCGAGTTCCACGCATGTCAACTATTGTTGTAAGATAGGGAGCCAGTTTGTTATAATTTAAATAATACGCAGGGTGCCAAGTTATTACAGATTATAGTTATTTCATATTAAAAATTAAACTATTCAAGGAATCAAATAAAATATGGAAGATATATACTACTAGTAAATGCTTGTATAAATAAATACGTTTGCATAAACTGAAAAAACAAATTGGTTGATGAAACAATTTCATACTTTTAATTTCGCATCTCCATATGCAATGCAGCATTCTGCGCATGAATTTTATTTGCAACAAATCCCAGATACTGGTAAACAATGAACTATTTTGGTGAATAAAAGTGATTTTATAAGCAATTAAATTGAATGTAAATTATGTACAGTATGACCCGATATGATCTGTTAGTATATGGTAGAACATTCAATAGTATCAACAATTAGATGTGCTCGTGTGCAATAAAATATAAATTTTATTTTAAATAGTGCCATTACGCCTTTATCGCGTTTTTAACTTGGAAAAGTTAAAGAAAAAAACTGTTTTTCTGTCTGCTAAATTTTAACGGTAAAAGTATAGTTTTTAGCGAATTCTGCAAATTACCTTCATAAAATCCAACAAAACTTTAAGAAGAAAACAGATCACTTTAACCTACAGGAAAAGAGAAAATGCGTGTATTAAAGTAAAAAAGCAGGAAGATATTGTACGAAAAAATCGTGTAACCATGTCAGACAATTTTTTAATACACTACTTGAGCATAAAAATGCGAGTCGCGGCACGTGGCACTCGGGAGCGTACAGGTTTTCCAGGAGAGCGCTCTCATAGAGCCTCGAAAAATATGTAAATCCGGCGTTTATATAGCCATACGTCAGGCTTGCGACTCGAAGAAAAGTGTCGCGCTCGTGCGCGCATAGCTTAGAATGACAATGAGAAAAGGGTGGGGGTACGAGGGGGTCTCTCGAGTGTCGCAATTTTCTGCTCTTAATCCGTTTTTAACTGCGTGTTGGTGCACGTTTTATACTATTTATTATTTCTGCTCAAGTATACACACACACACACGTCGTTATAAGAATTCGGAAAAAGAAACGAAACAAAAGTGGGAACGGAGAGAGAGAGAGAGATCGAATCTGCATGCCAAAGCCATTTCCTATGTCGAGGCCAAACATTCGGGTTTCTCTATTTACTACACGTCAGCGTGTTCCATTCCCCCTTTTTATTCATCCACATATACACGCCCTCGAGCTTTTCTTCCTGAGACTGGACCATAGTTGGTTCATTGATCGGTTCCACAGAAAGAGAGAGAGAGAGAGAGCGAGAGAGAGAGAAAGAGAGAGATATGTTGACAGTTTTTTAAACAACTTTTCTCGATGATTTTTCTGGATCATTTCACTGCTGTGGCGAATTTTTACATTTTTAAGTGTGCACAAACGATCAATCATGATCACGAGTGTTTTATTTAGAACGACACAAATAAACTTGGATTTGTCTAGGAAAATCTTTTTTTGTCACATATGCACATATATTACACACAGCCCATTTAGCACTTTGAATACCAGCAAATCCATCAAACGTATTTTTACTTTCATCCGCTTCGACTCTCAATCGGACTTGGAGAAGGTTGTATTATATCCGCACAAAAGTGCTGCACGTGTGCTTATTTCTCCTTTTCTTCCCTCGCAAAGAAAAACTAAAAACGCGTACAGTTCTTGTATTTCCAATGCTCCAAACTAAATGTAAAGAAAAATCGTAAATTAAGGGGAACCGATGGGAGACGAAAAAACGGTTAATTTGTTTGTAACTAATTGTATAGAATTGCCAATCTAGTAATGATTATTCTATACCATTTCAGAAAAATTTCATATGTTTAAGGTGTAACCTGACATAGAAAAAAAAAATTGAAATAACGCGATCTTTATACATTATTCATGTAAGTTTTTAAAAACAATTAAGCATAAAGAATTTCAATTCAAATATTTTAATGAACGAACGAAAGAAAGCGAGAAAAAAAATGATTTAATCTTTTCAACTGTATAGTCGAATAGCAATTCGAACTGAAAGCATAGTCCACGCGACGAAAGTAAGCCAAATCCCGCGATAATCCGCGTAGAAAAGGACCGGGCACATCGAGTCGGAATTCGGGTCGCGCATTGACGCGAAGCCGCATCGTCCCGCCGTATATATAATATTCCCAAAAGAGCTACTCGAATCGTTATCGCTTCCAGCGCGAGTCTACGCTCTGTCTCTAGACGCGAAAAATTCGCCAACGTCACGTAAAGCTAGGAAGGACGTGATGCGACGTAAAAAGTCGGCGCCGAGGAAGCTCTCCTCGATCGATCCTCTGCGCCTTTGTCCCGGAAAACAAGCGACTCCGCTATACATACACATCGAAGCCATTAATTATAGCCGATGCTCAGCTCGACTTCTTGTTCTGTCTCTCTCCCTCTTTGTGTCTCCCTTTCCTCTTTTATCTAGTTAACCGAGTTAATCGCTCAGCATCTCTTCTCCTTTTTTATCAGCGCGATGACTTGTTTCTTCCTATTATATATACCGTATACGCAACGCGTCGACCGAGCAAACCCCGCTGGAAATCTGAATATCGAAAGTGGCTCGGAAGTTGCTACATAGGAGAGACGCAGCAGTTGGAATACGCGAAATCTGCGTTTAAGAGCTTAAAAATTGCTCCGACGATTTTCGGTGTCGCGTATACTGTCTCTTAAACGCAGATTTCACGTATTCAGACCTGAAGATCAATGATAATAAAGTTTATATGCGAGTATCTTTACATGCACAATGTCAACTTTTGCTTACATCCAGAGCTGAAGCTTTGTGATAGGGATCTTTACGTAAGTTTGCTTAAAACACTCAAAACATGTTTCTTACAGATGACGTGGAAGTGAAATTGCATATTGCCGGATCCCAGTTTCTGCTTATCAAATTTCATTGCAACTAGCTTTTTCGGATTTTGCAAAAGTTGTTGAGCATGTAAGGACACTCGTGCATAAATTTTATTATTATTCATCTTCAGGACTGAAAACGTATATTATATATATAAACTCGCGGCACGAAAAGCAACGTAAGAACTAGCCAATAGCCGGATTGCGATTCTAACGTCGCGGTTAACGAGAAGCATACACTTTGAGAGGTTGGCAAAAGCGCGCCAGAGTGAGTTCTTATAATTATACTTTCCAACGCTGTGTGCGTAATATACGGATTTGCCGGGAGAGAAGCCCGCGAGAGACGGATCGATGCACAGACCGACGAATTTCGCGAGAGACATCGGCGACGATAATCCGTGGAAACGCGCGGAAGAGCGTTAACGCCTTACCGCACGTGTACACTGCGTGCGCAGCATGTATGTGTAACATGCGATGCGTGTATATGTATATTGTGTACGTGTGCAGAGCGCGCAGACAGGACAGGTGCGCGTTGCGTGCGCAGGGGCGCGTGAAGGCAAACGCTCGCGCCGCGCGCCAGCTCCGGTTGATACAACATTAACGACGAGTCGTTAGGGAGATGAGCTGTACCGCGCGCGCGTATATACGTACGCGAGATTCTCTCTCTCTCTCTCTCTCTCTCTCTGCAGCAGTGGCTCTACATGCGTGTGTGGGTATATGTGCAGGCGACAATGGTCGGCATGGCAACACTGCGACGCTGCGAGCTTTACACGCGAGAGAGCGAAAGCTCGACGTAGAGAGAGAGAGAGAGAGAGAAAGTCTCTGCTCCGGGGACTCTATTTCCATAATCTGCCGCTTTGTCGATTCTGAATTATGTGCACAGGGCGCTCTGTAGTATCCGATTATTTGCTGGAAATCGATTTCCTGCGTCTCTCTCTATCTCTCACACATACACGCGCGCACTGCGCACACGACAGTGTTTGAGCGCGCGTGGGAGGATGGCTAACTTTTCTGGCTAATAAAGTCGATCGGGATAGATCAAGGGAGGTAAGCAAACGGTCGTCGGTACACACTTGGATCCCGGAGGATCCCTATTGTTCTAGCGCACATGCCACGTGTACACGGACTATACGGCCATCGTGTTTGCTCTCGCATGTCAATGCACTGTAGACCGAGAGCGTGTATACCGTACACATTCGTTAGAAAAATGTTTACGGGAATCAAGCGACTGTTTACCTCTTAAGAGCTCGGAAAATATAGTGTAGTATAGCTCGGTTCGAAAAATCAGGGAAGATTATATGTCTGTTATTGAGCAATTAACGGCCTCCGCAAGTAATTTACTGTTTCTGGATGGGTTATGGCACATTGTTTCAATGTATAGAATTTACATATGCGGAAGAAAAATGAACTTTCGATTTTTGGAAACGTTCGCGAGGTAAAAACGACATGCATGTATACTGTACGGGTTACACTGTACGTCCGAGTGTGTCAGTGCACGTAGCTTGTAAAAAAAAGAATCCTCAAATTGTTGTATATAATGCGTGTGTATACAGTATACACTACACACACTACTGCTGTTTTTTGTAAAAACTTTCTCGAATATAACAACAGTACAATATTTACTGCGTATACGCAATTGTGCGCATTCACCCAGTATATACGCGCGAATTTACTTAGACTGCGAGAAACAATGTTTGCGCAAGTGTACCCCATCTCACGGATATAAGTCGCACAGGTTTTTAAAAGTAAAAACCAAGTTTATACACACAAGTGAAACGCGTATACATTGCGAGAGAGTCCCCTTGCCAGGGTAGTATCTCTCCTTCGTTTAAGAGAAAGAAACGCTCGCGACGACGATCCCCTCGCATATTATTGCGCACACGCGACACTCCTCTTCTCCCTTTCACGTGGCTGCGCGCCGGCTTTTTCGCGAATGTTATAAGCGTATGCCTTGTGCGAACGGCTCGTAAAACGATGCTCTTTATGCGTCTACACGCGGGCACGCGCGCGCGAGCTCGAGACAAAGCCGTAACTTTCGAGAGTGAGAGAGAGAGCGAGAGAAGCTGAGCCGCGCAGTTCGTACCAGGATTTACCGTCTTTTCGCCGAATTATATCGAATCGAACGAAAATATTCATCGCGCGCGTGTGCGTACGCCGTAGATATATATGTATAGTATATATACATACGTGTGCGTACCTCTACCAACATTTTCAATCGCGAGACTAGCAGTCGCGGGTTGAAATTTGCAGCAGTGGCCTATTGTTCGGCCTCCATTGTTTCAATATCTCGGGGGCGGCGCTTCCCATTGTCTCCACCCTTTGTACCTTTGCGCGGCTGAAACTCTCTCTCTCTCTCTCTCGCAATATGTGTATCTCTCTCCCTCTCTCGCTCGCTGTATACACGTAGCTTACGCTGTACACGCCACCGACGCACCTTATAGGTTGCTTCACACTGTCGTCGTCGCCCATAGATTTACGTCTTCCTCGCGTAGACTGCGCGATGAAAAAACCTGACGTAATTCTAATGAATGGAAGACCGACGGAGTAGACCTCGATAAACGAGCCGGACAATGCGCGCGCAGTGCACGCGGAGCGGCGCGAGCTTTCGTAACGCGGGATGAAAAAAAAGACGAGAGAAAGTGGATGACGGACGTGTCGAACGAGGCCGGGAGTTTATCGCGAAAAAAAGCGAGTCCAGAGCTCGCGCGCGCGCGGCATTGTCTCGCGAATTTGTTTCTCGCCATTATGTGCGCGCTCGCGCAAAGCTGTTTATCAATAACAGCGTTGTTTAATCGATCGACACTCTCGCCGCGTTTTGTTTCCCTGATAATTACGCATTGTTCGAACTTGGCATTGTCCCGAGGCTTTTCTCTCTCCCACTGTGTGCATGCGTGTGTGTGTGTCGCGGAATTTAATTTTCGCGGTTAGCGCGCTTTTGAAAAAGTCCCGCGCGCGCTCTCTCTCTCTCTCTCTCTCTCGTTCTGCAGATATATGTATAGCGCTCGGCTCTGGATGTGTATAAACAAATTCCTGGAGATGAAGCGCGGGAGGGAGAGAGAGAGAGAGAAAAAGCGGATAAGAAGAAAGACGAGGGTAAATAGAGTGGAGGCGGAGGAAAGGCCGATACAATGCGCTTCTGCGCGGCGAGACTCGACTTTCCTTGATACATCGCCATTCGAGCCATTGTCCGCCTCCCGAACGAAAGACTCGCGCAGAGAGAGAGAGAGAGAGAGAGAGAGAGAGAGAGAGAGAGAGAGAGAGAGAGAGAGAGAGAGAGAGAGAGAGGGCGAGGGAAGGAGAAGAAAAAAATTCAATTCAGCTTTTAAATTATTTCTCCAGCCCCCCGATACACACGTACACGTATACACACAAAGCTCGATTCCTCTTTCGCGACTCTCTGTGTACACTGCTCTTTTTACGCGGCGGAGCGCAGAGTCCGACTTTGGAATACGTCTACGAGGATATGGATGTATTTTCATTGGATGTGTACTCGTAGTGCGCGTTGTAAACGTAGGTGTCGGCGGTTTGTAAGAGCTTTTGTCTCGCCGTCCCCGGCGCGTCAATTACATTCCCTTCGCTCGCGACTCTCATGTATAGTGTATACGTAAGACGCGCTAAGCCTCATCGTACTGTGTCCTTTTATTTTTCAGCCAAAAGCGCGAGAGTGTCTACGCTTGCGCGAGTGAGATAAAATAATACAGGGGTTCGCTGCTGCTGCTGCTGCTCCTGCTGCTGCTGCTACTGCTGCCACCGCCGCCTCGTTATTTTAATCATCCTCGTTGGCCTTTCTCTCCCTACGCTGCGTCGAGGCTAGCCTTTATTTATTTGTTCATTTAATAACCCGACGAATACTCCAGAGCAAAAATGAGCTCCAAATGCGCATAACAATTGATTATTAGACGACCCGGTCGAGGAAACATCAAAAAGGGCTTATCAAGTCTTTTTCTACCAATTTATGTTTTTTTTCTTATTTTAGGCAAATGCTAAAAATCGCCGTAAATTTATAAATCTTCGCAAAAAACAAAATATTTTGTAAAAGTAAATGAGAAAATAAATGAATGTTTATAAACTATCATCAATATTAATCGTGAAATCGGTCTAGAAACCTGTTAAGGGGGAGTCGGAGCCATGCAAATTAAATGAGGTATTACATAACCTCAAAAATTGTGTTCGATCATAAATAGCAAATACATAGTCTTGTTTAGTGCACTAAAGCACAGTGATGCGAGGTAGTTATTATAATTATTTATATTTCCTTCATCTCAGATTTCTGTATATATTCATAATTTTTGCGAAAAGCTGGAACTGCTATCCAATATGAATTTTGGGAATCCGTAACGTGACCGTCACTTTTTTTATGCAATAAATTCATAATTTAAAAATTTTTAGATATTGAATAAAAAAAGCTTTGTGTTGCGAGGTAGCCTGTACGATTACGAACAATCATACGTTTGATTTTTGATGATACAAAGCATGTGCTCAATAAAAACTTGGAACTGCCAGAGTCATAACCCGTCATGCTAGCTCCGACATCCCCTTAAAAGTTCGAATTTTACGAGTTTAAGAAATCCTCGGCATGAATATTGGATTTCTATTGTAGAAAATTTTTGAAACTGAAGCTGAAAATTATATGCAAATACGTGATTCAGTAATATATCGAAATTTTATTGAATTTTCTATACGTACAGTCGTACACTCTAAAGTTGACGGACAAAACTGGACAGATTAGCACTGTAATTAAGGGTCAATGTATTTGGTGCGATTACCCGAATAAATGTGTAATCGAATAAATCATTTATGTAAAATAATTTTATGAAAAGTATAAACATTTTATGATTTAAGGTGCTTTTAAAGTACTTTAAAACACATTTCAAAATTATAGCCGATACCGTTCGCTATTTTTAAAGCTACTGGGTGCACTATAATACTTAAAAATATGAAAGACACAACGTAAAATAAATAATAAATAATCTACAGAAATTAGTTGACACTAATGCGCATGAAACCATGATCCAGCTATTAATTTGCGTTAAAAGTAGAGGAAAAAAATATGAAGTATAAGAATAGAGAGAGAAAAAAACGCTAGGCTTCATTAAGAGCAGAGAGGCAGACAGAGCAGCGATCGTTAATCGGCTGGCAGTCAGTGGCTCCTTCTGATTTGCGAGAGTTTCTCGCGCTCGTGAGAGGGGGGTAGTTCAGAGAGAGAGAGAGAGAGGGAGAGCCCCTCTGTCTCGCGTTTGTCGCCGCGCGACCCCTCTTCAGCTCGAGTTTGATTGCGAATATTGGTAGGTAACGAGTGCGCGGCTCCGATGCGATGCCATTCAGACTCGTTTCACGCTGGCTGAGCCGATTCATCTCGAGTGTGGGAGGAATATGATTTTTATTAGTGTGGAACGAATTAACGTGCGGTTTCTATGCGTATGTGTGTGCATGCGCTTGCTTCTGTAATTATGCGGGTGATGGCACGCACAGCTTGTTGCGACCGCTAATCTGTTTAGCGGTGAAAAATCCTGTATGCGATGTGTGAAAGTAGGTAACATTAAAAACAGAGTTATCTATAGCATTGGGCCACTTATCGAATAAACAGATTTTTAGTCCGAAATGAAGAAGACATGGCCTTGGCTGAAAATGACAGCCAAGACACCGATTCCACATTATTTTTTCATTTTATTATTAATGTTCTGAGATGGATTTTGTTGCGAGGGAGGTGCGGGATATATAAATGTAAAAGATCAGCGAGAGTAATTTTTAAGAGCAGTAATATTCCAAATTTTGATTCAGTGTGTACAAATTCTAGGAGCGCTATCAAATTAAGTTTAAATTGAGTTTAATATTAATCATATGTCCAAAAAGAATTTCAAAAAAAGGCTTTCTTCTTGTATCGCCTGTCGAATTCCCTTTCATAAAAATAAATTTGGCATAGTTTACGACGATTGAGTACCCCAACACTTTAGTACAAAACATTTTTTTCGTGGTACGTATATCAAAAAACTTCTTCGTCATCGTTTCCTGCAGCTTCTTTGAAAAATTACCTGTACTGGGTCAAACTCGAAAGCTGATAAGAATGAAAGATAAGAATTACATAATTGTATCTTATCTTCGAATAAGACTCTTCTGCTTATTCGTGGTCGTATCTAGGAAAAGATATAAAAATTGATGGTCCTGTTCGCCTTCAATATAGAAATCACTGCTTGATCGACCAACTACTAAATCAGTATTGTGGTCGGTATTTCTATTAGAAATTAGTACTTACATAGTTCTTCTTGTACTAATCTTACCGATTGATATACCATATACTATACATATTATATAACCTATGCAACCTATAGTATACAGTTTGTACTTTTTTATATGCATTATCTAATAGTATTTTTTTTTGTGTTTGTGTTCAAAAAAATAAGAAATGCAATAGTTATGCGCGTATTATTCATAAATGTGTTTATGAATCTTGATGGTGCAGTAGTAACTGCACCACCAGTATCTGTAATCTGTATAATTTCTATATACTAGTAAAATTGTAAATGTTAAGTTATAGACAATATTAAGACATCTTCGTTAGCACTTACCAACATACACAAAAGGTATGTACATGCGACAAGGTACCGATTAAATTCAAGTATACGACCAGAGCAAATGGTCGTATCATAAATTGAACTAAACAATACACACATCGACCATCCAAAAAATCCATTCTCTAGCCCATTACAAATATCACACCTCCGCAACCAGGACAAATCGATCCCAGAGACAGCGGAGCTATAAATCATGCAAAAAAGGAATCCCTCGCGTCATCTTTCCGAAGCTCGTGTCCCCGAAAAATAGAACGACGTGTATAGACAGTAGGATGGGGTGGGTGGGTGGCGGTGATGGTGGTGGTGGGGGGGGGGGGGTGAAAGATGCGCGCGCGCAGCTATACACGTCCTCTCCATTGTGACGAGCCGAGTGGAGACAGTAAACAGGCATTGTGTCGGCCCCATTGTCGCGACACCCCCTATATATAGAGCAATTCGATGACGAGGAAGTTTGAAAACCGCGGGGGCTCTGATATACGCTTGTTTTTGTCTGCGCAAATCGCTGGGCGAAAGACCTGCGCCCGATCGTAAAGCTCATTATAAATCGCGTCTTAACTTTCCGATATTGCGGCTGTTATGCGGATTTTTATTGCGCTGCAGTCATTGCCGGTGACGAATAGCTTGGCAATACCGAGAATAAGCGCTTGCCATTGCCAATCGAAAGCTCTCGAGTGCATTGGCTCTTCGTTTTCTCGGATATATTCTTTAAATTATTGCTCGTTTTCCTATGGAGGCTCGTCTTATTGCTCGCTGAAAAAAAAGCTTTGTCAGATTAAACTCGAATAAAATGTGTGCCAATGAAATTAGATAAACAGTAATTTTTACACTAAAAGTAAACAGTGCAACCACGCACATTACAAGTCGATTTATTCAGCTTGCGTTTTATCTTAAGGTTCCAGACCAACACCTGGGTATATACAGTTATATGTTTCTTTTAGTATAATATTTTAAACACATGCTACTATTCTCTTCAGGATTTTAATTTCAATTCAGGACATTAATTCAGCAGGAATTTTAATTATGCGTCGTTTAAAATATTTATAGCTTATTTTTTACAGTAAAAACGTTAAAATTTTCAGTTCAGTCGGGTTGATTTTCATATTTTGTCTTGGCTAAATAATTTTCTGAGCAATCAAGTGAAAATCCCTGTGTTCGTATAAGAAAAAAACACATTAAAAGCATTTTTGTTCAAACCTTTTTGTTGGTCTAGAATGTTATGGTTAGTAAAAAAAATTTCTGATGCTAAAGTAATCAATTTGTAATTATGGTTACGAAGATTTAAATGCAAGTTTAGAAAAAAGAAATGAAAAGTGAAATTCATTAAAACTAATTTTAGTCATGTTTTTATTTTTCGAATAACAGGGGATGTTTTATCCCCTTAAGGGAATCGCATGTGAAACTACAATTAGCAAATGAAAAGTTAATTTATTATCTTACAACAAATAAAAATAATTTTTGAAATAATTCATACTAGAATGTTTAATCCATATGTACTATAGGACATACTAACTATATTAAACGTATCAAACGTGTAATTCTCTCGTAAAAAAATAACTATTTTTTATACATTATACTATATCGAAACTACGCTAAGAGGTAGAAATAATTTTTCCAGAGCTGAATCATATCATATTTTAAGGATGAAAAAGAGAGAAAGAGATAAAGAGAATAAAAGCAAGAAAGACCGTAAAAACAATGTTTTTCAACCAGTGCGAAGAGTACGGCAGTATAAAAGCGAGCATAAAAGTGTGTTCTTTCTCTACGCGCGAAAACTTTCGTCATTAGCCGGGGAGACGGAAAAGTCAAATAACAGTCGGACAATCCCATTATAATGTCCGTTTTAACATCTCTGCAGCAGCAGCGCCGGCTGAATGATAAATGTCGCATGCTCGAGTGGAATACACGTGTAGCCGAGGCGGGGCGAGCTGCTCGCTCGACGCGTCGAAAGAATAATGAATTTCATTCGTCGGAAGCGCAATTTTGTTTTCCAGAATGTATTTATCGCCGTAAGTGCAACGATGTGTATCTGCGGGACAAAAAAGAAAGAAAGAAAGGAAGAGAAAGAAAAAAAGCAGAAGAAGAAGTAGGTAAACCCGAAAAAAGTACGTCGGCTGAATGAAAGAGCGTATATATATGTATGTGTGTGTAGTGTATATAACGTGTGCTGCGCATAGGAGAAACGTCCGAGATAGAAAAGAGAGAAAAGGTCGAATAGTCGAGGCACTAAACGCCGCTAAACTAGGGTAAAACATACGTTTCCGCTTTCTCATAATACATCATAAGCGCGCTCGCGCGCATTGTACGGCCCATTGTCAACGGAATAACGAATGGTTATTCGCAGGGACGAGAAAGAGAGACAGAGACAGATAGAAGGAGAAACAGTTCACGGGGAGTAGCTCGTCATTTTGTCAAATATTTGCTCTTCTCCGCGCTTTTATTACCTTTCTGCACTTCTTTACAAAAACGCACGAGTCTGCCTGCACGGGGGAGAGAACATTTTTTTTAATAAATCACACCAACGCGATATTGTTTCGTATGGGATAGCTCGATGGAATTTCGAGCGACGCGACACTCCTCCGTGTGACACGATATACGAATCGCCGGGAGAGAAGGAAAGAGGATCGTGTCCATTCATCGATATACGTACACGGGGGTTACAAGATCGCTCGGATTAACGCCCACACTTGCGCGACTCTTCCTCTTCTTCTCGAGGGGAGATCCCCGCTGTTCTGATTTTTAAAATGAAATATATATACATTCGCGTTTCATATAATAAATATATGTATATACGCAAGAGAGCCAGCGAGAGGAGAGAAATAATAACGGAAGAAAAATTATCGGGACAATAACGGAGAGGCGTTGGGCCGCATCGATTTCTTCATCGCATTTAGCATACGTCGGCGACAATGGCACTGCGCTCCTCTCGCAGTTCTATGCATAGGCGCGCGCATACACCGCCGCGTTCTATGCACTTTTTCATTCTCTACGCTCCCATTCTTCCTCGCGCGCTTCTTATACTTTTTGCAGAACGTGCGCGTATTCCGCGGCTGCATTCATCCCTTATTCCCGTCTCAATGCGCGCTTCCCTATAATACACAGGCACAGAGAAAGAGAGAGAGAGAGAGGGACGTGCGATTTTTTTCTGAAAAATTTCCTCGACAGAGGCGTGTTCTGCTCGAGCTTTCGCGCGATGCGCGAAAATTTGAAAAGCTTCTTCTATTTTTAAAGAGAGAGAGGGAGAAGGAGAGCTTTGCGATTGCTTATTGTTCGGAAACTGATTGGAATGCGAGCGTGCTTTTTAAAGATTTCATTATCTTGAGACTTTCTGCGATTAATCGTCGAATTTTGATTTTCGGGCTTAGCTGGAATTGGCTTGCTGGTAACATGTTGGGCGGTTCCCCCTTAAATATATTGCAAAGAAAAAAAATGTGCGCTATTTCAAGAAGTACGGATTATTATTCTTACTTTTGACTGATTACCATAAATTTGAGTGTAAACGCTTTTTTTATATAGAAACAATCGTACTTTAGCGCGACGAGAACCCAGCGCCTTTGAACAAACCCTTCCACATCTCTGCGGCTAAAATCGTCTTGCGAATTTCGTCCAATATCGGCGCTGCAAGATCAACACCAGATGCCGCGCACATAATCATTGCGCGTCACACACGCAGCGCACAAAAGAAGCATCTCGGGGTAATTACGCCAAAAAAAGCACACGCGTTACGCGGACAATATGCGCAAAAGAGCAAGTCATGAAAGGAGCAGCGCGCTCGGACCAAAAAAATCGATCGATCTCTCTCTCCCTCTCTCTCTCTCTCTCTCTCTCTCTCTCTCTCTCTCTCTCTCTCTCTCTCGAGTGCGCGTGTGATTGCGCTGTATCAGTTTCTCGAGTGGCCGTTACACCGCTGCTTTCTGAGGGTAAGTCGAGGGGGGGGAAAAAATTCATATGGAGAGAGAGAGAGAGAGAGAGAGAGAGAGAGAGAGAGAGGAGCCACGTGGCCGAGTGACGAATATGATTGCGCTAACAGAGACAAGAGCCCCCGACAATGCTCTGTCAGCCATGAAATACTGCTGCTACTGCTGCTGCTGCCACTACTCACCTCCCCGTGTCTGTATGCACATACGTAAGGGTCGTGTCTGCTGGTGGTTATATACACAGGGCGTAGGAGAGACAGGAATAACAATTTCGAGCGGTGTAATGATGAAAAGAAACGAGCGAATTATATCGTTTCGCGTTAGGCTCATAAATATTCGTCGACAGCCGCCCGATTATCTCGCCGATTTCTCATTCTCTCCGCGGCTGTATGTATACGTACATGCTATATGTATAAGTATATACACGTATATACGCGCGGAAACGAGAGTTTAAGCGGGAACTCGAGCGGAGGTATACGCGCAGCAGTAGCGGCCGGATTTGCATAAGGAATCCTCTGTTTCTTTTCTCCCGCGGCAGTCCTTGAATTATTCAAATTTGCCCTTTACATCGCGCTCTTTCTCTCGCTTTCTCTCGCCGCTCAATTTCCTTGCGACCATACAGCCCAAAATGTCGCGGCAGCAAAGTCTCTTGGTCGTATCAAAAAAAAAAAAAAAAAAAAAACAAGTGCGCGCGTACTCCCTCGTATACATGTATAATAGACAGCCTCTGCGCCGGACGTCTGTCTCGTAATATTGCACAAAGGAGCTGCGCGCGTGTCCTTCGTTTCCCTCCGATCGTTAAAGTAGGCGAGCGTAGCTTCATTAGCGGTTCCGGCGAGATCGAATGTTTGGTTTATGACAGATCCACACGGGCTTTTTAAGCGACGAGAGGCGGCGGCTCATCGATGCCCTACATATATAAACCATGGCAGGCCCAGTATTTGTTCAGGCGTCGAGAGCAAACAGTCGAGCCTATACGGCATCCCTTTCGTCGAGTCGCGCAAACACACTCCGTCTTTTATTGGTCTGATATTTTTATCTTGTTCTTATCTGTCTCATTCTCTTTCTGGCGTAACTCTCTCTCTCTCTCTCTCGCCTCCTGAAATCGTGCTAGACAAGGGAAACGCGCTCGAGTACGTGCTGGGTACGCGTACACCCGAGGGCTGTCGACGACGCTTAGCACACTTGCGAATTACTTACAAGACACGCGCAAACTTTCCTCGACACTCGACTTATTCATTACAAGCGTAGCTGCCACGTACACACACACACACACACACACACACATGCGTGTGCAGTTGCTGCGCAGACGAGCGCGCGACACACCTGCCGCAGACTCGAGTGCGTATTATATGCATTGCACACGCGTCGACGCGCAAAATGCTCCTCTCGTCGCGTGCGCGTCGACTGATTAAATATTGCGAGCGCATTGCGATTCTCCGCGGCCGGGACGAGAAGATCCTCGAGATTTCGATGTGGGAGAGAAAAGTTATTGAAAGCGCGCGGACTACTATATATATATAGCGCGCGGGGTCATAAGACGGAAGTCGGTCTTTCCCCAGGCCTTTATTGTGCAAGAGCGCACCTGCGGAAATAAAGAGCGTGTGGGCGTCCGTTAAGTGCACTGGCCTCATTATGCGCTCGCGCGTAATGGCTACTTGCGCGCATCTATCTCTATATACAGTATACACGCCTTTGCAGCGCGAGCCAACGTATCGAGTTTTGTATTACACGGCCTGTACACGAAATACGCAGCAAAGTGCAAGACGATTGCTTTTTGCGTTAAATTTTTACTGCGATCTGTCTTGACTGGTAGTAGTCATTTTTCCTTTAAGTCTGCCCGCAGAAAACGGTTCAAACAGCTTTATGAACTTTGGAAGCGAAATCGACTCTTGTTATAGAAAATAGCCGTATGGACATAAGGTCTGCATTGCTCATATCTTTTTTTTCTACTTAACTGATTTTACGGTGACGGAAAAATCGTTAATCTTCATTTTCATTGCGCAATTGTAATTTATGTTTTGGTATATCAAAAGTTCAAAGACTATTTTAGACGATATTCAAAATTTTTCTGTGACAAAGCTTGTACAGGAAGCAATTAGTAAACAAAATCAATTGACTTCAAACGAAGTTTTACAATTCTATTGATTTGCAGATGACTGTCTCGGAATGAGATTGAAAAATAACAAGCGAGATTGAACTTCGTCGGATAAACAAACTTTGAATATTGACAGACGAAGCTGAAAATTGAAGAAAATAATAAAAACGAATAAAGCCGAATGCCATTTTATTCATCTTATTACACATTACACAATATGTTATTTAACAGAACGATAATTTCTTCTTTTAGACAAAGTTGATTAGCAATGAATTGACAGCGATTGTTGATTGCTATGGTTATCTATTTTTTGCGTTAATTAAAATTTTGAGCGAAAAAAAAAACAACTTTTCGCTACTTCTTTCCGATGTGTAATATTAAAAAAAAATAATAGAAAAGTTAAAGTGTTGGAAATCGGAATGGTGAGTTATATATATTCATCTTGCATTTGTTTCGAGAAGTAGGAGCGAGTTCTTCCTCGTGAAGCACAGCCGTCCGTCGACGTATGTGCACTTGTGTCAATTGACACGCTGGCATTATGAGTAGACAAAGCCGTAGACAGAGGAGAGAAAGAAGCGGAGAAAAATAAGAGCGATAAGAAGAATAGCAGTCAGAGGAGAAGATGAAACATAGAATTATATGTTCGCTAAGACAAAAAATCGAGAATCATTTAAGAATTTTTGTCCGATACTTCTTTTAATTAATGACGTATCTCGAATTTTTTCTGCTCTTTTGTGTGTATAATTATACTTTCCGAAATTCGAGGGAAATAATTACCGACATTCAACATTAGAGTTTGGATAATGTATCATCAGTCTCTTGTTGGATGCAAGTATTTTTCCACTGACAATTTAAAAACATTGTTTTTATAGATACCGAATTCTAAATAAAAATTGGTTAAAAACTGGATGGAAGCCTTGTTTGTTTTAAAGCTAGAGGCAAAACACCATGATGTAATTATTATACAATATACTTTTCTATAATTTAGCTGTATGTATTTTGATGCGAATACGCAAAGCTTCTTCTTCTGCTATACGTATAATAATACGTCATGTTCCTCCTCTCGCGTTTCCTCTCCGCCTTCCTCTCCAAAAGCGCGCGCATACATCCCTCCTCCACGGAGGACGACTTCCCGCCTTCTTCTTATAGGGGAGCGACGAGGTGTTATAAGGATACAGACTGCGCAGCAATAGCGCGACGAGATATTGATGAGCCGTACTTCGAGATAGTATTACGAATAAAACTTTGGATTTTGATACACTCGAGTTTGTGTTTTACCTTGTTTTGGAAAATGTTGAGCCTGCACTGGATATTTGTGAAATTTGCCTGTCTCAATGTCTGTAGATGCTGTCCAGCTAAAACTGATGCTTTGGAATCTTCAAATTTTGTCTATAGAGGAATGTGTAAATATATTTTGTCATGGAAGTGAAACTGAAACCTAGACATTTTTCCTTTCTCGGTATTACCTAAATTTTTTCTTTTGGATACACATTTTTGCAAATATTGTATTTTTGCTGTTTTTGGTATAAAAAATATTACATTGTATATTACATTATATGAGTGTTTAACAGATCAATAATTCGGAATTTTTTCGTAGACAACAATGAATATACTCATAACGCTCCGCCTTCCACTACCACCATCTGGTTTGTTCGACAGTCCTCCCATGCTGCCCGTTTCTCTCAGTTTCATCCCCTCCCAAGCAACACAAGAGGAAAAGAGTACCTACGTATACTGTTTGTGCGAGAGAGAGAGAGAGAGAGAGAGAGAGAGAGAGAGAGAGAGAGAGAGAGAGTGCGTGTACCATCTCTTACTGGTTACATGTTATGGCGATTCGCGCGTTATACGGTACCTTCCATATACTTTTTTCGTGCGTAGTACACAGGTGCAAAACCAAGTTTACGACTAGCATTTTTCCGGAAACTTCATTGGTAATCCGAAAAGTTATAAACTGTAAAAAAAATCATAAAAAATCTATTTTATGTTTATGTCAATTATTGCTTATCTCTTTAATCACATTCAAAAAACCGCTGCCAAGTCTCTGATACTTAGCTTTCTTCTAAACAGTTTTTTTTTTCATGACTATAATTTAAAGACGGATCGGTGAAATGAAAAACGCTTTCTTTTGCCGCTTTCGGACAAGAAAAACATATCCAAAAAATTTACTTGCAATGTAATCCGATGAGCAGAAGCTGAGATCTAGCGATATACATATACGTTCATACATACATACATACATACATACATACATACATATATCCGGACATTTTCTAAAAATGCTCGATTTCACTTCCAAACATCTTAGAATCATGTTTTAAGTGTTTTAAAGCAAACTTGTAAAAATCACTATCACAAAGCTTCCTCTAGGAGGAAGCAATAATTTGAATACAACAACAAAAACGAGATACGAAATTATTACATCAACATCAGTCGGCTACGTAATCTACGCCGACTGTGTTAATTGTTCTGTATATACCTTATGTAATTGCTTGCTTGTTGGGCCAAGATACAATGCTCTAAAGTTGATGTTCTCTGTATAAAAACGTGATTGTGTATGTGATTAGCTCATATTGTGCGCATGCGTCATGTATCTAAAACTATGTTTACGTCGTAGCAGCATGATACCAACATCCAGTTATGATATATGTAAGCTCCTATGTAAGTTAAGTTGATATCTAATAATAATCATAGACATTGTAAGTAGCGAAGTGCACTATTCATAATCTAGTGTAATAAATTATTGAGTTATTGAATTGTTACATTTTACATTTATGTAACAGAAAATAAGCAAAATCACTTTTACATAATTAATATTTAACAGTAATAACAAAAGATTTCCCATTTGATTTTTAATGATACGAAGTACCTTGTCTGCAAAAATCAGAATTACAGTCCAACATGAGGTAGCATCTCCTTGAATAATCCTACCATGCTAACTCAAATAACGTATCGGTTAAGAAAATGAGTTTAAAATCATAAATAAAAATGATTTTTTACTATAAAAATGGGAAAGATTGTGAACTACAAGGACTCGATATCTACCATTCATTTATTATGCAATTCTATATGAAAATCCAACCAGTGCTCTCTAATCCTATAAAAATATTCTGTATTTTATTAGATGATTAACAGATTTGAAGTTTTCAAATAATCCTCAGGAAGATCTGCAAGTCAATGCTGTACGTAATCATAAGAATACAGTTTAAGTGCTAAAAATTCTCCGTTATCAACGCTTCTTTTGTACCAAGAATAAAACCACACCGTTTTAGTGATACTACTTATTGTAAATTGTATTCAGTGGTTTACAAACGATTACATTTATTACTATGCAAAAGTGGTATACAGTACATATCACTGCTAGAGTTATTTCTTTGAAATATCAAAAATCATGAAAGCCCATAGGCTTTTTGCAAAAACAGGAGAAATTCTATCAACTGATTTTTGTTCACCCTGTCCTTTATCAGAATTAACCATCAGTGCATCGGCTAATTCAGTTGACCTTCGCTTTCTTTAATAGAATAAATACTCTTATAATCTTCAGGAAGATCTGCATGCAAGTGTTGTGCATAGTCGTACGAATAAAGTCGAAGTGCTAAAAATCCTCCGTTGTCAGCCCTACTTTTGTGATAAATCCCAACACCGGACATCGGTACGGCTGGGCTTGTTGTAACATCTTGAATATCTATGAAGGGAATTGTACTTTGTCCAACATCTTTCTCCAAACCAGTTGGTTCGAACTTTAGGAATTGCCCTGGTGCCGATTTTTTAACTGTTTGTATAGATGTTCGAGTTGGTATGTCCAAATTATCTAATTTTATTTCATTTCTATTACAAAAAGTATGAGTAATGTATATATTCAAAGATATCGATGGTTAAGGGGTTATGACAGGGTTAACAGTCGAAAAAAAATTTTTTTTTTGAAAGCTGTAAAAATATCATTATTTGTGCAATCATAATGGAACTGTTTTTATTTAAAAGTTTGCATTCAATTTAAGCTATTGAACTCTTAAAAGCATTGATTTTTCATGCCACAAATCTATTATTAATAGGACATGTTTTTTACTGAATTTTTTTTTTTGCGACGTGCACAATTCTAAGCGTTTGGGTAAACGAAATTAAATTTTTAATATCTTATTTTACTCCTTAAAATCTGCACTAAAACTAAAGTGGAGCACTTTTTTAATAAAGATTTTTTTTTTCATTTTTTCAAAGAAGTTTATCTAATTTTTTTTAATTCATTTTAATTATTTAATAAAAAATTACATAAAATTGTTTGAAAAAGTGAAAAAAAGTTTTTATTAAAAAAAGTGCTCTGCTTAAGTTTTAGTACAGATTTTAAGGAGTAAAATGAGATATTAAAAATGTAATTTCCTTTGCCCAAACGCTTAGAATCGTGCACGCCGTAAAAAAACTTTAGTAAAAAACATGTACTATTAATAATAGATTTATGGTATGAAAAATCAATGCTTTTAAAAGTTCAATAGCTTAAATTGAAGGTTGAATACAAATTTTTAAATAAAAGCATAAATTCCATTATGATTGCACAAATAATATTTTTACAGCTTTCCAAAAAGAAAAATTTTTTTTTACCGTTAACCCTGTCATAACTTCTTAAAGGTTTTACAAAATATAAACTCTCAGTACTTACTTAGGATCTTTTAGTATGAATTCATATTTGAATACAGTCTCTTCATCTCTAGAAATGACTTTCCCAGAGTAAAAATCTATCGGTGCTGCATAAGCTTGTAGTTTTAGTCGCTCTGTTTTCGATGCATCAACTTTTACAGTCATAAAGGCTAGTCCCGTTAAAGCGTATCTTTTGTAAGCTATTAAATCATCCAAATGAATTTCCCTAGCTTCTTTCCATTGTAAAATATGAAGATCTAAATAATCAAAAATATTAATGTTAGGTATAGAAATTACTAGAAGCACTTAGATGTATCAAAGATTTTCATAAAAGTTTAGTACGTGTGGTATGTTCATTAATTTTTGACCACTGCAGCGTGCTTGCGTTAATTTTTCCATTTGGCAGTAATTGCCCTTCCTGTATTTGTATGTGGATAGTCTGTTTACGTTTAACCAATCGTGCCCCGGTTATTACACTAATTAAAATTACAAAATATATTCGTATAGGATTCATCAATTCAATATGAATATGATCAAACACTTTATAAAACTAACTTACTAGTTTTCAGCAGAATTCGCGAATACTGGTTCTAAATTAAATTGTCTTTCTGCTTTAGATGAGTAATCTGCGCAAACGCACATGCAAGGTTCACACCACCACAGACCATAAAAATGTCTCTTGCTATCTAAGGTATCTATGGAACATTTTTGTTTTGAATCACCATATCGGAGTCCATTTGAATGATCAATGTATTCGTATCTTCGATTACTATTGTAGCCCTAGAATCACAAATGCTTAAAATAGATCTTGATATTGACATATGTGTACAACTGCATATGCATTGTATAGGTTTAAATATTGTTTATTATACCGATGGACAAATGACCAGATTTGATTTAATTGGAAACTGACAATCATACAAGTATCCTTTGCAACTTGATATGTCGCAAATTTCTCCTCTATAACCGCATCCGCGAGGAGGCAATGTTTCTACTTGCTTATAATCTGAGCATGTATTTTTACATTGATCAGTATTACTTATGTCGTACTCGTTGATTACGTACTTCTGGAATACGTGTTTTAATTTCGTATATGTTACGTCTAAAAATTACAACAAGACCAATATAATTTAATATCTTCAATATTGAAATAATAGGCGTGTATTTTACAAAAATACCTTCTATATGTTCGGGCGGGTTGTTTCTCCATACTTCTCGAGAAACCAAATTCATAAAATTCTTGAAGGTCTCGACAGTTAAGTTTAACCTTCTACCAAATTCATATTCTGCTTTATCAATATGTCCTTTAAAATTTCCTACAAAATATGGAAAAAAATTGATGATGTTTGCTCATAAGTATTTTTATAATTGTATTACTTTTCAGTTGCAATTAGTTTCTTTTTATTTTTTAAAAATTACCTTGTTTGTACAGTTGGAGAAGATTATAACTATATTTTATTGTCAAATACCCTTTGATTTCAACATATATAATAGAGTTGAGAAGATCATAAAACAGTTGCTGCGGACTTTTGACTATTTTTGCGTTTCGCATAAAAAACTAGAAAATGATTAAAAGATAATATAATTAACTGCTTATTCTAGTTTCTGAAATAAAACAGTATTATAAAGTTTGTTTTAATCTTACCTCTACATGTTGATATAACAATGTCACAGCACTAGGTGACGTACGATCTGTAAGTACTAAACGGGTGTGAATTTCTTCTAACATATGAGTTATACCAGTGCTTTCATCGGACACTATTTTATTTGCAAACTGTATCATCCTATTTTTATCAAACTTTTCAGTCTGATCATAGTAGGTCATAAAGTTATCATAATCTTTACTAATCCTGACAGATTTAACAAATATTTCTGACAACCGTCTATTTAACTCAACTAGAGCAGGAACTTTCTCAGTGACTTGGTTAATGATTTCGTCTCTTAGATTACCTAAATCTGTTTTTAATAAATCTGTTTTTCGTGAAAGGTACCGCAACTGGTCCATCAAACTACTATGCATAGGATTAAAGGGTCGTTTGTAATGGTCATTTGTTTCAGGCTCTTCTCCCAAGTACCTCATTCCACCCTCTACGTTTTCTGATATTTGTTGTGTCAATGTAATAATACCAGTTACAATACTAATTGACGTAGCAATCACAGAAAGTGTAACAGGATCAATTGCTGATACTTGTATGAAAGGAAATGCCAAAAGTATGAAGTATATGAAGGGCGTAAATCGAGCCATAGCAAAGCCTAGTAATTGCAGCTAGAAATAAATTTATGGAAGGTAAAACTTTTTATAAAGTTTTAAAAAAAATATACTCTATAAATTATTTGTTAAACATTATCATAAGTTAAAAATAACACTTACCAGTTCAAAATATAATTGCAAACTAATTTAAATTATTTTGAAAAATAAGTAATTTTAGAAGATTTTTTAATTATAATTCTGAATTGATATTTGAATTAAAACTAAATTAACTTAAAATTTGCCTTCTTTTAAATCCAATCATGAATTCAAATAAAAAACCATTTTTTCTGAATTCTGTTTCAAAGTCTTTTTTCTTTATATGTTTAAAGTACTCATAATCTTTACGCGATGAAATACAAATATTTACATAGACAATAGTGACTTCCACGAATTTTCAACTAAATTTTTAATGGAAATGAAATCAATTCCTCATAAATATACATCATGACTAATCAGTTTGCTCTAATATTGAAGCACAGGTAGAAACAATCCGAATATCGAAATCTCTAACAGCTACAAAAAAGCTTATCTAATTGTGTATACAGCTGAAATAGTTCTTAATATAGCATAATATAAATTTTCTAGCCAATAACAATGAATGCAAATCGTTTGTTTTACAGTAGAATTTATTTATATCTTAAATTTTGCTAAAAAGTTAAAACGGTGAGGGTAAATTACAAATTTTTACATACTTTTAAAAGAAAATAAAGTAAGAATTTTTATAGAGAATGACAATAATTTTTCATTAAAGCATTAAATTTATGTAATTACTTGATTATCAGGTCTTACTAATTTTCTTCGTGCAAACTTTCTCTGTAGTAGATATTTTATAAATTCTATAAGACTTGGGCGCATGTTAAAAAGTTAAATGAATACTATTTGTACAAAACACAGATTTTCTAATTGTAGTGTAAAAGAATAAACAGGATAAAAACTTAAACATATTGTGGAAATAAACTGAATCTATAAAAACTAATCAATTCTGTTTATTAGGAATCTTACGTGGATATCAATTGCTTAAGTAGCAACACAAATTATATATGAATATATTTAAGATCAAACAAATGAACATATTCAATAATCATTGTTAATAGTAAATTTATTATTTACATGTTATTTTATTGTATAGGGTGACTTAAATCCGCATTTTAGTTACGTTGATCCATAACTGAAGTAGTCGATTATTTTAATGTGAATATCATATATATAACATAATATATGCTATATATCTCGCTATACTCGTGCGCTAAATTATTCACAATGAATCAAATCGACTATTTACAAAATTGCATATACGATACTAACGATCTAAATGGTTAATTACACGGCGTGAATATAGTTATTTACATACCGTGCAATAGTGGGCAACTTAAGGTGGAGTTCTACCAAATTTCTTAACTTTTTTGTTTAGTACTAATATTTTTTCAAATTTATTTGGACGATTTGTAAATCGGCGTTCGTAACTTTATTCGGCTTGGTTTCATAAGCACTCATAAATTTTTTGGTTGTTCTAAATTGAAACCCAGTGCGCAAGAGACTTTTCAAAGAATTAAGTTTAATTTTTAATAGTGAATTTGCAATATTTCTATACTAATAAACCGTTAAAATTGCTCAAAATTTACAAATCGTACTAAAGTACTAAATAAGAAAGTTAGGAAATTTGGTAGAACTCCACCTTAAGTCACTTCTATCCATAATATACTATTTCATATTGCTGTAGAATCAATATATTCCATACTTAAGGGGATCCGATAGCCACTAATGACCCGTCACTAACGGTACGATAAAGAAGTGCTGAGATCGAATAAATATAAGGCGAATTACGCAAATTCAAGAGATACTTGCCCTTCGTCTCGGTATTACCTATCGGCATACACGGTTTGGAATCAAAATGTTCAGGTATTGGGGAGAAAAATGCGAACGAAAATCAGTTACGTCAGGTTACGGCTACTGATTTTCGTTCGCATTTTTCTCCCCAATACCTGAACATTTTGATTCCAAACCGTGTATGCCGATAGGTAATACCGAGACGAAGGGCAAGTATTTCTTGAATTTGCGTAATTCCTTATATTTATTCGATCTCAGTACTTCTTGATCGTACCGTTAGTGACGGGTCATTAGTGGCTATCGGATCCCCTTAAGGGGTTATGACAGTGTTAAAACCTGAAAAAAACGAAAAATTGTTAGTGTTGTAAAAAATTAATAGATATATAGGTGCTCTAAAAACTATATTTTTGCTTTCAAATACAAGTATTATACATCACTTTTATGCATAAATAATATGCAAAAAGTGAGTGTAACATTTAAAAACAATTAAAGGAATTGCTTACCAAAAATCATGATTTTCATCACTTTTGTTTGCCTGCCGCATGGTTCTGATGGAACCGTACCATCAATTCTAATGAATCAAAGTACCAAATCTTCCTTATGAGTCTGGTCTCAGACTAAGTGGAACAGATTCCTGAAAAACACAAAATTAATATAATTAATTAAACATATATTGACAATATTAATAATTATGGTGAATGTTACATATGTAAACATACGTAACATTCACTTTGAACTTATTTTTGCCAATTCTGCTCCACTCAGTTTGTGACCATACTCATTAGGAAGGTTTACACTTTGGTTCATCCGGATTGATGTTACGGTTCCTTCAGAAAGCTGCGGTAAGTACATGAAAAGCATGAAAAAACTAAATTTGAGTAAAAGGCATTTAAAGTTTATAATGTAAATCATACAAATGAACTCAGCTATACTTACAGAAACTATGTGGCATACCTTGATTTGCTTTTGGTAATCAAATATACATACAATAAAGTATATTTGGTGGTATGCGCATATTATGCTGTGTGATAATAGCATTTAGAAGCTGGAAATAAAATTAAAATTATCGTTAGCTATTCATAATCAAGTTATGTTTATGAATTACAATTACATGCAATACTTACCATTATTAAATACACTGCAAGTTGTTAAAAAGTATGCAAAATAATACTCCAGACAGTCAATATAAACTCCCATCTTGCTGGATTGCACCCGTATATCTAAAAGCAAAATATAAACCAACAAAGAAAAAGCTCATTATGAACACAATTATTACTAATTAGTTTCCAATACTTATCTGAATAATTTTTGTATTCTGCAGAAGCTCTTGCACTTTTACAACACCACTGAGGTTATAAGCATTGTTACAGCAGCTAGCAGACTAACTGCACTGATCTAGTGTCTTGGATGAAAAACAGCTGTTTGGCTGCTTTCTGCTGCTTTACAGAAAATTCTACTATACCGATCAAACAGTAATCTTCATTCTCGACCGGACGCTGTGAGGTACAACCTGTTCGAGTGGCAAATTCAAATTTGTTGAATGCCTTTACTTTAACGCATTGAATTTATTAACATAAAATCACACATAGAAAAATTAATTTTACGGATTTTATTTATTTTACGGAAATAATTTCATAACTCTTGAGAAAAAAACGGTTTGTAAAACAGTTTTTAAGTCGTACTTTCAGTAAGATTTCTCATGAAATAACTCTGTAAAAAGTGTGGTAGAACAATCCTTTTGACAAGTTTGGCCTAATTAAAATATTTAAAAATCACGATTTTTCAAAAATTCACTTGAAACAGATTTATCAGTTTTTTATCGATATTTTCAAGGCAAATTTTTTTAGCAAAAAACAGCTTTCAGGACCATATTCTACGGACTATTAATTGTGAAAAAAGTGAATAAAAAAAAATTAATATTTTCAAAATTTTAACACTGTCATAACCCCTTAAACATTATCCAAATATCCTGTGTCGCCGCAATGTAAATCACGACGTGGGCAATATTATACTTACTATTTATGTAGCTAAACAGCATGTAAATCCATATAACGTCACGGAATATTTCATTATGCCATAACTTCTACAAAGCTTTAGTCTTATTCGACTATAAAATTTTAATATTAATTTAAAATTCTTCTTGCAATCAAACGTTGAAATAATAAGTAGAAAATTTTGTACAAAACTTTTTATTTACACGAATATTTTTTTACATTTATATAAATATTTATTTATTTATACATTTATTTAAAGTTACAACTACATTATTATTCATTCAATTAGCTGTACATAGTCATAGGAGAAAAGTTTTAAGGCCAAGAAACCTCCATTGTTATCTCTTTTTTTAAGATAAATGCCAGCCCCGGACATGGGTGCATGTGAAATCGTCGTAACTTCTTGCAAATCGATGAAAGGAATCGTGTTTTGCCCAGCATCTTGTTCTAAACCTGACGGGCCGAATTTTACGAAGCTGTCGGGCTTAGATTTTTCTGCTATCTGTACTGAAGTACGGGTAGGTATATCAACATCTCTTAAATCTATTTCATCTCTAAAATCGAAAACAATGACTATGATAAAATAACAAATTTTTATCCTCATCTATTAAATATCATTTTTATCATTACTTAGCTGGTTCGTTGATTCTTTCCGTCAGACTCCTAATGTCTAGACTACCTGACTCGTAATATAATGGAGTTGAATATATTTTTAGATGCAATCGTCTTTGAAAATTGTCTGCCATTACTGTAACGAATGACAGTCCAGTCAAAACGCTATTTTCCGGTGCATGAAGGTCATCCAGATTCACTTCCCTGCCATCTTCCCAAGTTAGCGTGTGATTATCTAAACAAAAAATTTTTTATTTATCTAATCTCTTAGATAAAACTTAAATTGGTTTGGCAAAATGTAATTTTTATATTGCAATAATACTTGGGTCTTCATTGATCGGAACCCATCTTATAGTACTTCCATTGATCTGTCCATTCAGTAGTAATTGACCTTCTTGGATCTGAATGTGAATCACTCTGTTCCTTTTAACAAGGCGAGCTCCTGTAACAACACTAAATAAAGAAAAGTATTAATTGAAAATCATAAGCATTACGATTTGTTATACTCTTAATAACTTACTAATTCTCTACAATATTTGCCATGCTGGGATTTAAACTGAAAAACCTGTGGGCCTTTCTGCTCGTGTCTGCGCAGACGCACATGCATGATTCACAAGACCAAAGAATGTATAAATGGCTTGCAGCAGTTTCGATTGGATCTGCCCAACATTTTCCTGTTTCGTATCCATAATGACCAGCTCCATTTGCAAAGTCAATGAATTCATACTTTCGGTCACTATGTAAACGCTTTGATAAAAAGTTACCATTTTAATTATTTCAAAACAATTAAAAAATAGTTTTATGTATATTATAAATCGTACCGAAAAGCAGACTTGCATGGTTGTGTCAATTTTTTTACGACAATCATGTAGATATCCATTGCAATTTCTTATGGAACAGATTTCATTTTGATAATAACAATTATTTTTAGCTTTTTCATCTGGAATACGGTAGTCACTGCAGCTATTCCTACAACCATCGCTAGGTTTCACATCATATTCATTAATAATAAACTCTTGGAAGACATGTTTAAGTTTTGCATAGGTGACATCTTGTAAAATAAAATATTATACTTGGCTTTATTCGTTTCATTTTATTATAAAAAATTTCTTTTTAAACTACGGTTTACCTTCTTTGTGCTCATGTGGATTATATTTTGACAATTCTCGTGAAGCTCTAGCCACTACTACTTTAAATACCTGCAGTGTTTTATTTGTTCTTTGATCAAAATCTCTTTCTATTGTTTCGAGATCGTTGTCAATATTTCCCCCTGTTAAAAATAGATGGTGAAAAGTATGATCTGCGTGAATAGTAGTTAAATAAGGTAGACCTACATTTATCCAGAACTTGAAGTATCTTGTAGCTATATTTTAAGATGAAATAACCTTTGAGTTCAGCGCACAAAGTAGTTTTGAGAATATCGAATAGATATTGTTGTGGAGTTATTGAAATCTTAGTATATTGTAAAAACGACTAAAAGTCAACACAATAAACTTTTTACGATGTTCGTGAATGATATTTTAAGAAGTTGAAAATAAAAACAAACCTCGATATTTTCGTTCAGCAACTGAACAGTGCTAAAACTGGACATACCTCCTAGCACCAAGAGACTGTGTGCATTTTCCAGAAGATTTTTTACTCCTCCCTCATCATTTAAAGCTGTATTCGCAAAACGTTTGATAATATCTTTATCATATTTTTCTGGATGTTCATGATAGTCCAGAAATTTTGTATACTTCTTATCAATGTGAATGTGATTGATAAATATTTCAGAAAGACGCTCATTCAGTTGAATGATGTCAGGCACTTGTTCTACAATTACATTGACAATTATACTTTCAGTATTCAACATATAATTTTGCAAATCATCAGCTTTTATATTTGATAGATATTTTAACTGATTTGTGACGTCCTTTTCGATGGTATCACTAGGTGATTTGTGAACAGATCCATCTGATATTGGCACATCACTGGTATTTTCGATAACATAGTCTATACCTTCCTTAATTTGCTTAACTAGCTTAAAAATTTCTGTTCGGATTTTCTTGGTAGCCGATGCTAGGGAAGGTTCTTCAGCTAGACATAATTGACTGATACAAATTAAGAGCAAAACTGCTATGCATTGCACGTAGCGAACCATAGCAATTTATTTTTTAAATCAATTATTATGAAACTTTTTAAAAATATAATCTTATTTGCAATCACGGTTCAGTAAAAGTTTATTAAGAGTTTATTAAAAATTTATTAAGTAAACTTGAAGAAAGACTTAGTATTCTGATCTATTGAGCAATCGACTGTTCTATTTAATTGAAAATCTGGTAAATCTCAGATTTAAATATTAATGAGAATAATTTGATTAAACACTGTATTACAGGCTAAGCAATCAAGATTATGTAAGCTTAAGGATTTTCATATCAATTTCTGCAATAGAGCACTTGTGCAAACATGTAGAATCATTAACTTACAATAGAGCTTAAAATACATTGGACGTTACAAAAAGATG
Organism: Philotrypesis tridentata; assembly: GCA_018906965.1. Classification (NCBI taxonomy): domain Eukaryota; kingdom Metazoa; phylum Arthropoda; class Insecta; order Hymenoptera; family Pteromalidae; genus Philotrypesis; species Philotrypesis tridentata. The sequence continues at coordinate 656,104 of JACCIB010000016.1, read as the reverse complement.
AGGATCAATATAAATTTCTTAAGTAACTTTTGATTTCCCGGAACATTTTAATGACGTATATTTGCATAGTATTTTCCAACTAACGTCACAGCAACAATTTTACATTCAATGTACACGTATACACTGAATGCATATGAAAGAGATAAACAATTAACGAAGTTCATGGAGTTTTTCTTACCCCTTTTCTCTCTCATCATGATGGTCTGAAAAAAAGCTCAAGTGGAGACACGAGTCTCCTAAAGTCTGTGCTGTTTTGTTTGCGTCACTCGTTTTCCTTCCGAATTCAGCGCATTCATCCTTAGAGATTGGCGCGACAGAAAAATCAGGTGACGCGATTCGAGAAAGGGGTATACAGTATACACACTAAATATATTGTTTCTTTACATAAATATGGACCCTTTTTATGAGACGCTTGAATTCAATAGATGCAGCGACCGTACTTTGAGGAAAGGATAATGCGTACAATAATTCTTTACTGTGAATAGGACTGCCTAGTGCCTATGCTTGTAAAATATTTATTTGTTTTTCGTAATTTCACAATCTTGTATACGAATGTATCTAGAATAATTGCAAAACGTTTCAATTGAAAATTAATTTCAGCAAATCATTCTCCATTTGCGTGGTAATTGGAGAAATAAAAAAAATATGATTGGATACGATTATGTATACCATATTGAATTTTAACGATAATAATATATTGCTATGTAATGATGTCATTTTTTTGTTCCAAACTTTTTGAAATGATATACATGTGTAATTATTAAGCAGAGTGCAACTATGTCTTAGTTCACCATAATTTGGTTTGTAGCACTGTGTGACCTAAGTCCGCACCTATGCCACGCTTATCAGGGACCTAAGTAGTCCATTACGGCACCCTGCCGTGTGGACTAGACTTCTTATGACACGCAGATAGTATACGATACAGGCGTCCTAAGTAATTCTTCATGGCGCGACTCTAACTTCACTCGCTACGCTAGCTCCTGCGCTTATGCATGTCCTGCCGTAAAGAACTACTTAGGCCACTTGTATCGTAATGTACTATTTCGTTATCTGCTACATTGTGGTAGAAATTCGAATTTTTTATTGGCATTTACAAGTACTCCCTTAATAATGTAATTTGACAACATTATTTTTTTAGATCATCTGTTGCGGTAGGGATTGATTTAACGGAATCGTCGCAAAAAACGGGCTACACATAACTTCGAAGAGTTTCTGCGCCTTTTGACAAACAAGTACGAAAGAGGAGAAAAAAACGAAGAAAAGAAAACGAATATGTTACAGAAGCAGCGAAAGTGAAGAAAAGACGCTCGGCTGAACGAAACAAGAAAATTAAAAGTATCGTAGACAAAGGCTCACGCTCGACACAGAAGACAGCCTCGCGCACGGCAGCAGCTCATTTGGCATCGTCCCGTTGAATGGACGTTCATTATGATGCCTCCCCGGCCAACAATCGGCTTCATTTTGTCTCTCGGCGACAATGGCCCAGAAAGAGAGAGAGAGAGAGAGAGAGAGAGAGAGAGAGAGAGAGAGAGAGAGATAGTTGCGCCATCTTGATACTCCCTATCTTTGTGGTGCTTTGCGATGTTCCTTCGTTTCTCTCTTTCGTCTCTTCCCTCTCCCCCCTCTTTTTTCCTCACGGAAAAAATTTTAAGTAAATCTGACGTACTAGCTGTGCAGAACTTACACAAATTCGTTACGTATGAAATTTACATTTTATTAAAATATAGTTTATCAAATACGTTGATTTTATATGGCATCACATTAGCTTTAGAAGAAAAATACTCATGCAGTAGACAATAGAAGTTTGCTTGATCATTGTCAAAATCCAGAAAATCTGTGTCTATACAAGTCATACGAAAGCTAAAATCAAGATCATTGGTTTGGTATTCATATAAACAAATATAGCTTTGAAGCTAAAGAAAGTTTTACAACTGTTTAAATTTACAGAGTGGAATTTGTATCGTTTTGCAATACGTAAGATTTAATCGATATTTCTTTCCTTGTTGGTAAAATTTACACAGTGTAACAATTATAGATATCTGAAGAATGAATGAAATAAAAACTGTAAGGGATGATATTCAGTATACCAAAATGTAAAGTTCAATGTAAGGATTTCCTTATAAAAGGTTTTATGAAGCGAATTTTAAATAAAATTACTGATCTTTTGCAATATAGTTTAATTATCTTCTCACTAAACAATGTTCAGTCATTACTTCAAATATAAATGTAAATGTAATATAAATAATAGTCGCCTGAAGAAGCTAAAATTAAGACTTTTGCTTCAATATCGCAAATGCATCATTTTGTTCCGTGGCTAATTGAAGAGATTCTTACCAGAAAAAAATATGTACATTTTACGTACCGAAACTATGTCAGCTCTCTCTCTCTCTCTCTCTCTCTCTCTCTCTCTCTTTCTCTTTCTCTCTCTCTCTCTCTCTCGGTCTCTCTCTCTCGTTCTCTCTTTCTCTTTCTCTCTCTCTCTCTCTCTCTCTTTCTATCTTTCTCTGTCTCTCTCTTTCTCTGTCTCTCTCTTTCTCTCTCTCTCTCTCTCTCTCTCTCTCTCTCTCTCTCTCTCTCTCTCATTTCTCATAATTTCTCTCTAGTTTAAACATAAAAGGAAGCATATAACAGAGGGTGTCAGGTATAGTGATCGAACTCGAACGCATATAGCTATGTGACTTTGGGCCCGAAGAATGGTTAAATCAGTGCGCGCCACAGATACGTCTCGCCTACTTCGTCCCGCTCCTTTCGCCGCGAAATGAAAATATTATTGCTCGATCCGCGTCATGCATAAATGCATCGATGCCACCGCGGCGGCTTTGTCGACGAGGGCGCAGGCTGAGCAAACAACGATATCCGTAATATGAAGTCACTGGCTTATTATACGTATATATCTTCCGAGGCTCACGCCCTTTCGCATACGCGAGATTCTCGCGGGATTAAGCTGGCTCTTACTCCTTTTTTCTTCCGCAACCGAGCCCAACTCGTACGACGTATTGATAACTTGATTTACCGGCCGTACGTATGAATTCGCGTGAAAAAAAACAACAAATAGCCGCTTTCTGTTTATCCTTTTCCAGCTCCTCGCTTACTCGATCTCTCTCTCTCTCTCTCTCTCTCTCTCTCTCTCTCTCTCACTCTCTCTCTCCGGGCCCTAAATCTCGATGCGTCTTTCGCTGGAATGCTAATCAGGGACACTCACGCATGCCGCGCCAGCAGTATATCGCAACTTCTTGGCTCGATTCCGCGCAGGAAGCTTAAGACACTGCCTGGAAATTTATGTCTCTCTCTCTCTCTCTCTCTCTCTCTCTCTCTCTCTTTTGTATTGGAATATTGAGATAGAAAATCGCTGAGGGTTGTCAGTAGTGTACAGTATTTGTAGGGTACATCTAGGGGGATTTCGAGTTTCGATAATGGAAAGTTTCAGGAAGCGATTACTTTGAAACCAATTTTTATTCATTGAAAATGTTTTGTAATAGTACAATTATAAATTCTAGCACATTTGAGGTATTAAAAATTTCATTCATACCTTTGAAAAAACTGTACAAACAGACTCTGTTTACTCTTTATGTGTCTAATATATTATATACGGCACTTTATTTCCAAAACTGTATAGCTACTATTTTCACGTGTTAAATACCTTTCTTTTTATTCATGTATTTAATATGTATTAAATTCGCTGTAGTTTTATTTCACTACTGTTTCCTTATTTATTGAAGATTTATGATTTAAACAAATTTAAACACTTTTGGAGTTATAAAGGAATAGATCTGAACAAAAACAGGATAATTTAGAAAAATAATATCAATATATATAAAACACAATAATTGCAATTCATTTTCTATATTGTATATATAGTCTCTGAGTGAAAGCTCTAACATTGAAGAAATAATGCTTTTATACCAAACTATTTCTGGTGTAAACAATTTTTTGTAAGTATATCGTCGGTGAATTCTTTACGGGGCTTATAAAATCGCTTTTAGGTTTTAAGATATTGAGATTTAAATTTATTTTCCGTAACACTTACAATAATAGCATTTTAATTGTATACAATTTTAATATTTGAGAAATACTATCCTATTTTAGTCTTATCTCATGGAAATATGAGACATATATCATGAATAAATACGCGTTAATGAAATATTTACATCAACTCGCCTATAGAATCCATTTTTCAAAAGTATTTTGGAAAAATTTAATAGAAAACAAAATAGGAGAATCATAATATATATGTGCTGTGTACACTATGTCGAAGCTACCTTTAAAAAATAGAAACTTCCTTTCAATAAAAAAAAATAGATTAATACACGTAGTAATAGACGAAAAACTTTGTTGAAAAGCTGAATCACTTAACTCGTGCAGCGAATAGTCGGGTGTTTGTTAAAAAAATCGCGGCTTTCATCCTCTCAATTGGGCGAGAAATCGTCGTAAAAAAGCGGACAAAACGGCAATAACCGATATTTAATTATAGGGCTGCGGCGGGCGAGTGATTGTCTCTCTCCTCTCTCTCTCTCTCTCTCTCTCTCTCTCTCTCTCTCTCTCTGTTTTAATTTTTGGATCGGCGCCCACGAACGAACGAGCGATCAATGCCGCGCGAGAAATCATCGGCCATTGTGTCGTTTAATTTAGCCGGCCGCGGTAACGATCGTTTCTCTCTCGCTTGACGTTATGTTGCTGTTATATTGTTTTTTCGACGGGCGAATTCTCTTTTTATTTTCCGTTCCTTTTTTTTATACCGCGCGCACAACGCGCCGCGAGTTTAATTAATTTAACGAACCAATTAAGTGCATCGAGGGAGAAAAAACGTCGCGGTAAGCGCGAACGAGCGAACACTTGATGTTTGCGAAATTATTATTATCGCCGCGTCGGTGAACTTTTAATTGCAAGAGCTACACGCTGCTGTGATTGCGGAGTCGAGCTATAAGCTCACGCGTTCTGACACTCTCTCGGACATGCTGTTCGCTGCTCTACTACTCCTACTCCTGCTGCTCTTTACTTTGCAGTTTATGATCCGTGAAAAAAATCATTGTCTCCGTGGAATTTTTCTTTTCATAAATTCCATTCGCTTTCCTGACTGAGGTGCAATACACATTCCTCGTTGAATACACAACTCGGTGCACCTGCACTACTACCATAGCCGTGTAGCTCACGTTTCTTCGAAGTTGAGTGATTCAAATTAGATGCTTCGAATTTGTAATTCATACATTAACCAAAAGATAATTACAATTCAAACATTTCAGTTTTAAGGCTAGTGAGGAAGTGCAACTCCCTATTGCTAAAATTTGCAACAAATTTTAGCAATAGGGAGTAGTAGAGGTGATCGTGCTGCGAACTGCCGTTCATATTTTGTACTTAACGAGACTTGTGTCGGTAAAGTAGGTTTCTCAGGGCCTATTAGTTGTAGATAAAATGATACTTACCTGTATTTGGTTAACGAACTTTGAAAATCTACAAATTTAGATGTTGGTCAAGTTTGCACGAAGTCAAAACGATCAATCAATAAAACATTATCAAATGGAAATAGTTTTATCAAGATATTCAACGAAATAACAATTGAATATTTAGAAATATCGACGCATCAAATTCAGTAATCCGGAGTGATAGATCATAGTTTAATAATTAATGTTCTATTCCTTAATAATAATGTTGTATTCCTTAACCAATTCTTGATTAATAAAAACGTTTGAACATAAATGAATAAAGTTTCAAACGTTTTACTGTGTACCATAAATATAATCAAATACCAGGATCAACTTAGAAAACAGTAAAAAAAAAAATTAGTAGCTTGCAGTTCTGACATGTGAATCGAATTCTCAATCTGCAGAGTAAAATCTCAAACTTCAGATATTGTTGCATTAATAGGTCTAAAGTAAATTGATAAATTTATTTGTTGTAGCGGTATTTGTATTTTTGATTTTTAAAATCATATTTGTGCCTATAATTTCTTTACATTTTTCAAGTTACATATGCTAAAAAGGCTTATTGCAATAAACATAGAAATGAAAGGTGTAAAAGGATGAACATTTTTTCAACCATCTTCATTTCAGTCTAAGTTAAGCCAATAAGGCAAAGCTATTCAATTTTTTTTACCTATAGTTTAAGAGAACAAAATTTTAAGAAATAGCTTAAAATAAATTAAACTTGTTCATTTTTTCGAGTAAAATTTTTATTTCTCCTGCCTACGTTTCGAGGAGAATACCCTACTCAACTTCAAAAAATAAATAATTTAAGAATAGGGGAAAAAGAATCTTACAAAATCATGAAAACAGTACAGATCAGTAAAAATAAAACTTGTGCGATTAAAAATAAAAGTGTTATTACTTATGCAGAATGTAAACAACGTGAAAAGTCATAGCAGAAAGCTCATATGCAATTGTTCCTGCAACAAATTGTGAAGCATTTAATACGAAATTCTGATAGGTTGCTAAGTAAACATGACTATGGTTACCATGATTCATAGTTATGACTGATATATCAAGTGGAAAATATAACCCAAAACGCGCACGCATTCTTAAAAAAGGTGATGCTAATAAATTTTGATTATGGTTAGCATAATTGATAGTTTATGATTGATATTTATGGAGCCCAAAACATAATCCGAATCGCGCGCTTCGCGCCTTATATTATTCCTTACATTATAAAATTCGAACTCGAAAACAAAAGAAATTATAGCAATCAATAAGTCGTCGGTAAAACAGGATTCCACATCCCCCACCATCTTCAGTCGACAACTTTCCCCTCGTCGATCATCAACTGATTTCAATATATTTCTTTTTTTCGATTAATACAACCATTTCAAAAGGAAAGCGCGCAGTGATACCAGAAAAAAGCCCTTTCAAAGCTCAGCCGGACAATGGCGGCAAAACAGGATTTAAGGATTCTGATAGGCCGAGGATGAAGAAAGGAGAATGAATTGGATCGCATTAGCTACAAAGGCACAAAGCCGCGGCTTTGAGCTTTTTCTGTCCGCACACGCGGTCATCGAGTGGCTTAAGCCGCTACACTGGCCTCCAATATAAAAATCCTTTTTTTTCTGTCCCTCGAGTCTCGGATTTCCACGCGCGCCGACTTGAAATACGTATAATAATATCCTACACACGACGCAGCTTCTTTGATAAATTTCCATCTCGTCTACGTGTAAGAATTATTTCATTTATTTTTCAATTGAATAAAAAGAAAGCTTTAAGTATACGTGCTGGGAGAATTTCACTGGCAGATATAATGCGCTCTATAACACAATCGCAAGCGCCTATCTGACGATTTGCTTCATTTCCGCTGAGCTGACGCTGAAAACGACGCTCCAACTCTTTCGTCTTCGTATATTAACTTATCTTTTTGTATTAAATAAATTTCTTCCCCTTCCTTGTTTCACTGAATTCAAGCTATTCTTCATTTAAATAAGACCGACGAATTATCTTATTATTTTTGTTTTCATTCCCAAAAGTTACGGTTGTAAATATATATCGAACGAGGGGACGCTGTAAAATCGTTGACACGTCCCAGTGTGCGTTCTGAATGGCCTTTTTGTCCCTTTTCACAATCGATCGGATCAGTCCTTTCCGTTTGATCCCCACCTTTCCCATCCTCGCATTCGGGGCATGACTCCTTTCAGTAAGCAATGCATGTCAAGTGTGTGTGTGCGCGCGTGTGTGTATGTGTACGGAGGCAAGACAAATGTTTTAAATAACTCAATTTCTTTCGTGTAATTTGCAGAAATATCGCTCAGCGTAATGAAGAGAGCTTTTTTCTCTTTTCACATGCATTTCCCCATTTCTCACAAGCAGAACTACAACTGTAATATTACTGCTTTTATCATTGTTATAAACAAGAATTATTACAGAAATAAATAAATTAAATTACTCCCTCTCTCGTCTCGTACCAAGTTTTAATTACAATTCATTTATTTATTTATTATTATTTTTATGGACGCTAAGTCCCTTAGACACATTACATATTATGCGAATACAAAATTAAGAGCAAATCAATAAAACGCAAATGGTATTACAAGAAATTTTATGAAACAAAAAATCAGATATTTAGATGTCAAGCCAAATACTGGCTTACCGTACGAATTATATGTAAGCTTTAGAATATTGTTTCGTAAATTTCATTGTACAAGAGACATTTGTAACGAGAGAAAAAAAAACGCGAATGAAAATTACAAATTAAAGTGAGCTTCCGCTAAGCACGCAGCTAATTTGCAGGTATTTCCTCCAGCTAGAATTACAGATATACGTGTTAATGATATGACTGAGCAATCGATACGTGTAATTTATTTGCCAACCTTGATTCTCGCACTTGCTTATAATCGAGTTGAGCGGACCTTCGAGCTCTGGATTCATTGCGCGAACCGCTACTTCGTCCACTGAACCGTCTGGTCTTATCTGAGATGATTGATTTTATTTTTAATATTTATTGGGTGAAATTGTACTAGCTAACCATTATATGCTTAAGGGTAGATGTAAAATTCAACTTTATGTCCTCTCAAAGTAAAAGTGTAAAAAATGTTCCTTTCGTGGTACGAACTTTACTTCTCTTAATACGCTAGGTACAAAAACCTGCAAGAGCGTTATATTTTACAAACGACGGATGCAAAAATCCAACGTCACACTCTCTCAAGTTTTTGTATTTATGTATTGAGAGGAAAACGTAGGTTAAAATCGGGAATAAAATGTAATTTTGCACTTCTAATTACAAAAATGGCTGTTGTAAAATTATTATTAGCTTATATTATACTCACAGATCCATTTTTACGGTAGAGACATGCCCACAGGCAGAAAATCTGTCCCACTGTGGGACTACTTGCTGGCTGACTAGTGATTCCGTTTGTCGGATCTACGACAAGTCCTTCAATTTGTAGAAAAAAATAGAGGCGAATCCTCACTACTTTTTGTAGTCAATGTTTACTACCAAACGTACCTGTGTAAAGGCCCACTTCCTTCAAGCAAGGTCTCCTGTACTCCTCAATGCTTTTCGTCTTTTCTTGTAACTTCTTGATGTCTTCCGCGTAATCCTATCAAAGAAAACATCGATCACAGCGGGTTATTGCGCGGGAAAGTTTGAGAAGCCATTCGAAAATGAGAAATAATATTGCCTACCCCATAACTACCGACGAGACACACGGCAGCGACAACAAATAAGACCTTCATTGTAGAAGCTCCAGACCGTCCGAGACTCAGTCAACGCACGCACTGAGTGTTTCAGGTTAAGCTCCGGCTTCAATCTGCATAAAATGATCTATTATTCTGTTACGCTGACGATGCACTCGCGTATGTGCGTCGGGGCGACACTGGATGAAAGTCAATTTAGTATTGATGGGATTTAATAAACAGGAACTTGTGTTTGTATATACGGTCAACGAGATGCGATCGTTTTCAACGTTGTATTGATGGTCGCGAAAGAATAAAAAATAAATATTCGATTATCATTTCGTCAAAACAACATTTCCACCTTTCTTTGCATTAGATTATAAATATAAATGATAATACTGTCACGTATATATGAATAGCAAATCACTTTAAGATTATCTTTTGAGGCAGCTTTTATTTGTACTATTCATTACACGATATCAGCGTAATTGTATTTAAAATAGGTCTTAATCGAAAAAGTCGTAAAAAACATCAAACTTTTATAAATTTTATAAACTGTTATAAAGTTATTAAATTTCTCATTTTTAGAGTAGGAAGTCATTGATTTGTTAAAATAATATGCTGAAATGAAACAGCCAAAGAAACGTTTTAAAAAGAAAGAATTGAATATAGAGATTACTTATGATTTTAATGTCTTTTTATAAGTACAGTAAAGTACAACTCATCACTTTTAAGTCATGTTTGTTGGTTGTATGAACTTTACATACCTGTATTTTACTACAAAAGGTTTCCTTCTTTTCAAACGAGTGGCCAATCAGAACGTCAAACTAAAAGTATGGCAACATGGCCGCATTGCTTTAGATAGGATTTTAGTAAGAATTGATCAGCCTTGAAAACAAAGTTTTTATCAGAATAAAAGGTATATAAAAGAAATATTGCAAAAGAAATATTGATAATGGCTTTGTTAGACGTGGAACTAATTTTTTAATTTAATTATAATAGTAGTAATAATATAATAATAATAATAACAACAACAACATTAGAGTTGACATTCAGTAAAAATAGTATACTCGAAACATTATAGGATTGACGACATTTTAACAGATCGTTGTACAATGTACACGTCTGATCTCTCTCCAGTACGTACAATGTACATATACAATATACATACTGCAGACGTATAGACACACATGCATGGCGTAGGAGGGGACGCATCAAGTGGTACGAGAAACGCTTGCTTGGTGTGAAAACAAGTGGGAGCTTAGAGGGTCGATTTTCATTGCGCGTCAAGAGAGAAAAGAAACAATGAGAAAGCGATATTCAAACAGAAATAGACAATAAGATGAAGACCGGTACGTCTCTCTCTCTCTCTCTCTCTCTCTCTCTCTCTCTCTCTCTCTCCTCTCCTCTGAAATAGATGACTTTTTCTTTCGAGAAATTTCTCGAGAAAAATAAAGAATGGAAAAAGAGGTCCGCGATATTGCCGCTGTGTATCCCAAGCGGCCTCGAGCTTCTCATATCGACTTGTAACAATGTCCCTTATAATAGCGACAGTTCTCTATTGTGTGCCATTGCCCGGAGATATGTACCCGTAGAAAGGAAGACCTCATACGCTGTGTGAATCCGAATTTTTTGCCGATTTCATTGATTCGCCGGAGATTGATCGCAATTTAATATCGACCATGATCGATCACGGGATGAGCTTCTAAAAAAATCATTAACTGCGCGTTTCCCTTTCCATATCAAGCTGGTACTTTCAGCTCGGATCGAAAAGTCGAAACAAAGAGGACAGCACTCTCATCTTTACAGAGTAAACGAGACGCATTGTTCCTTTACCTCGTCATCTTCCTTCGCGCACTCGGCAAATCGAATTTCACTTTGTTTGAGTCTCTCTCTCTCTCTCTCTCTCTCTCTCTCTCTCTCTCTCTCGCGATATTCTGAATTCCGGGCGTCGCGCGAGCACCATCGCCATATCAAAATAGAAGCAGCGCCACAATAACTTATTCGACTGATGCTGAATACGGCCTATAGCTGCGAACAAAATAGCGGCGGCAGCAGCAGCAGTAGCAGCCGCGTCGGCGGGGGCTGGCTTTTAGTATTTTATAGACTACTACTACCATCCCCTCCTCCTACGGCTTACACACGCGCTGAATACATCAACTGGCCGAGCGAGTGTGACTTGAATATATCGCGAGAGAACGAAAACGACGATTGATCTTTGTAGAGAGAGAGAGAGAGAGAGAGAGAGAGATAGAGAGAGAGAGAGAGATATGTGCGTTATAGGTGATTCTTTTTAGGTGTGAGTGTAGGCTGAACATTTTTTTAAAGGGGGTTGTACTAGGCAATTTAGTGATATTCTGATGTTTTTGAGAAGGAGAGAGAGAGAAAGATACCACGTTAAGTATAACTGTAGATTTTCATTATTTTAAAATATATAGCAAACGCAAGTATTTTATATTAAATTTCGTTTATGAAATATTAACTTTATTATAACCAAAAATCTTATTAAAAATTTTCCCGCTAAAAATTGAGAAAATACCATGCCTAGAATTCCTGATCAAAAAGACAATTAATCAGCCTTAAAAGACTTTTTGATTCCTTTAAAATTCTTAATGAGAGATTCCCCCAAAAAAAAATTGTCAACGTTTACCTGTTTGTTTTTAATTAATAAAAATTGTCATAAGAATTGCGATACAAATGAAGATTTTAAGTTTTTTTATCATGTATTTTACAAAATTTGAAGAAAAATTGCAATTGCAAAATACTGCGTATACGTTAACGTAGTTATTCAGATAATGTCATTTTATTTTTTATCAGTTTTCTCAATTTACACAAACGTCATAGTTGAACACTCAACTTTCTCCTCACATTAAAATTAAAAAGTGTAATCAATTACTGCATCTAAAATAGTGATTGTACCTTTAAGTGTCAATATCAAAACCATTCGTTAGCCAACCGTGGGTGAACCGAATTCGCCACTTTAGAGACGAAAATCGCGAGAAAAATGCCTGGCCTACAGATGACGGGTGTACAGCATCGCGCAAATGAGCAGCTGCGCTAAAAGGAAAACAAAACGCCAGGCGTCACGATTAACTGAAACAACCCCCGCGACAATAGTGTAATCAGCACGCTTTTCGACAGGCCCCGACACACTGCCGCAGTAGCTCTCGGTAATGACAGCGATGACGCCACACGCCAACCATTGTTTCATTTTCTCTCTCTCTCTCTTTCTCACTCAGCTTATACATGTACACGAGAACAATGCTCGCGTAGCTGTGTGCTGATGTTAAATTTGAAAAAACAGTTCGCAGACATACAGACGAATTCTTTTTTTTCTGTTTTTCACGCCCTAAAACAAAAAATTACCCATCTATTGCGGAAAAGCGATCCAGCCACAATAAGGAAGGAGGGAGCACAGCACGCGGGAGGTATTATGAGGCTTCCGTTATCGAAAAGAGTGGCCTTGGATTGTTTCATTGATGAGCGAGTATTCAGAGGAATCGGCATCCCAGGGCGACCCTTCGCTCTGCGTTTTTCAGCGGCGAGAGGGAGAGAGAGGGATAGAGGAGATTCGTTGAATGGTATAATCAGCGGTCGCACGCGCCGCCGCTGCTATTTTTCAGCTGCGACACTTTCCTTATTTTTTATGCTTATTATTTGCTGTCTTATGCACGCACGACCTCGAAATTGTCTATGGGCTCAATGAATCACTTCGTACCCAATAATGAAAACGTGGTGATCATTTTATTCGTTCGCTGATTGGCTGTTCGGATGGCCAAGCGAATCGGTACTTGTATGTACATATTTCTGTTAAATGTGTATCCCTAGAATGTCTTTATAAACGTCGGGCTAACCCTGAGTATACTCAATATTGTTACTTACTGTGGTACAAGAACTGTGTGAACTAATTTAACCAGAAAAACAGAAGAGAAAATGTACAATAACATAGTCTGTCTAGTCAAAAACGTTCCAAAAACTTTTTTCCAGACGTCTTATACGACACATGAATTAAAGTCTATATATAGCCAAAAAAAAGGAAATATTCTATATATACCGTTAAAATCAAAGCCACCCTCTTCACGCCTATGCTTGTCAGTCAATAAATACATAGCCCCGAGTATATATACGTATACGCGTGCAATATCATCGCCGGCACGCGACCGCAATCCCCCTCCCAGCAGGATCCTTATCTCGGCGAAACGCGAGTAGCTTTTTCTCCTTCGACGCCCCGTCGATTACACATATATTTCACGGCCCGTCTTTATTCTTCAGCAGACTCTGGCCCTCTGTGCGCGCGTAGGCTAATTGACGCAGGCTCTTATTATCAGCGCGGGGGGATCTGCGCCGCGCGTCCTTCTCCCATTCGATTACTCGCTCGGTCGATTCTCCGCGGCGACTTTCGCCCATATACGCGACACGATAGACCGAGCGGGAATAAAGTGTAAAGTTTCTTTCACAGCCTCACGCCGCCCGCGCAGCCTTCGCCTCCCGGCTTTTGTGGCCCGAGACGCTGTCCCGGCGACGCGCGCTCTTATCTATACTGCCGTGCACGCGCGCGTGCAGCCTGTTTATCGCTCGGAGCCAACGTATCTCGCGAGCGAGGAGCAACAGGACCCTCGGCAATTGGGCCTTTGTCGGGGTAGACGCGCTTGTTTTTACCAGCCAGGTAGAGCTGTACAAAGAGCTGCGACTCGCACTCGCGCGCTTTCTACAAAACTGCTTGGGCTGCATATTTAGGGGAATGCATACACAGCGCGAGGGTATAGGCCCGCGAAATTCAAAAAATTCATTTACAGCTATATACGTACAGTCCGAAGCATCGTCGTTCGTCAATGCGCGCGGCACATTATTCACGCGCAGTTAAGCGTCGGGTATATCCCTCGCGCGCACCTGTTGCTCGTCAGCGCAGCCTCGTCCTCCTCGCGGTCGGTCCGCCATGCGCGGGCCTCGGCCAATGGGACGGCAGGAGGGGAGCAAAGCCGCGGATATCCCATTGGCGCTCGAGACTCCCACTATCTCGTGGGCCACCCCTCCACGATGCCAGAGCTCGGAGGATGCCTCGCAGGTGCCGCGGGAGAGAGAGAGCCGTCGAGTCGTCCTGCGACTGGTGACCGCTGCAGTGATTTTCCACAGCATCGCGCGATGGGGCATCGGTGAGGTGAGTAGACTGCTCGTTTGCCTTGCAATCGCTCTTTCTCGATATAGAGACTTTCATTGCTCCTCCGCCTCTTGCAGAGAGTGCAGGGACACATTCACACGCACCGCCCCGAGAACAAGTGATAAACATAGTGTTCAGTGCAACAATTGTATGTACTCGTGACGAGGAAGAATGGACACGATCGAGCTGTTCTAGCGCAGAGTAAAAATTCGATTGATCTTCGGTAGAGGGTACGCGCAGGGGGCAAGATGTCGTCGAAGACGCTGCACAACGAGCACATAAAGCGGCCGATGAACGCGTTCATGGTCTGGTCGCGGGGCCAGCGGCGAAAAATGGCCCAGGAGAATCCCAAGATGCACAATTCCGAAATATCCAAGAGGCTCGGCGCCGAGTGGAAGCTCCTCAGCGAGGGCGAGAAACGGCCGTTCATCGACGAGGCCAAGAGACTCAGGTAAATATAGAAGAAAAAAGAACGTGCGTGAAAAAAATGTAAAAGTGGCTCGATCGAGGACGACTATTGAATGCGCTAATTGCACTTTGCCGCGGGAGTACAGCGAGCACTCGAGTGAAATTATTGCGTTGGGGTGCCGCCGATTTTCGACTGAGGGTCGCTCCATCGCTGAGGCCCGTAATACCGAGTATTGTTGTGCCTATATTTCTTTTAAACCGTAGCGGGGCTCGTGCTGTTGGCTATCAACTTTTTCCTAATTTCTCTTTTGTTCGGTCGCGCGAATGCTTAAGGCTCGAGGGCTTTCAGAATCTTCCTGCTCGTTGTCGAGCCATTTCTGATTTCTGCTGCACTGTGCCAATAACTTTTTTCTGTGCGTTGCGAAATCAGGAGTCTTCAAGCAAACAATAAAATATTTTTACCGAATTCAAAAACATTTAATCTTTGTATTTACAAAACAAAAAAAATGGTTATCGTCATAATGTAGCATTTACAATTTAAGTAGCATAAAATAAGTGAAAATTTAAATATTTTTTTTTTTAAATTAATTTTTTTTATACTTGTGTATAATTATATTGAAAATGGTTTTTCACATTAAAAATAATTATTGCTGACCGTAAAAAATTTTGATTATAAACCAATCATTCATTCTAATTCTATTTCAATTAAATTTTTTTAAATTGTTAATTTTCGCATATTCAAAAATAATTAAAAAATTTCCAGTACAATATAATATTAACACTTTAATGCATTAATCTATCATCTTCATTAATTAGACATTTTTTTCTCACAAATCAGAATAATCGTTTGCTTTAAAAATAACTTCTATTATATATAGGTGATTGAAAATTGATATATATCAGAAATTCATTTTATTCTCAAAGAACATTGAATTTACTCCGTTGCAAAATTTCTGGTAACTGAATTCGAAACTGAATCGAAGTAAATACGTTATTTATTCATTTCACCAATAGCACTAAAGTACCTAGTATATAGAATCTACAAAATAAACAGAATAATAACAATGATTTGCCTACCACAAAATTTTCTCGTAATTCCCAATCAATCCCACACAATCGCCGAAAATTATCAACCATGCATAGAGTCACCCTCTGAATGGTCGATGGTAAGTGGGGGGGTAGCTCACCCCTCCTGACGCGATCTTTCTCTAAGCCGCGTTGCAGTAGATATCGGGGGACGAGATAGAAGAGCCGTCCATCGTATTTATATGCTGGGGTCTTCTTTATTGCCGACTATGAATATTTAATCACTGTTATGAGTTTATTTAGTCGGACTAAGCTCTCGTGCGGAGATTCCCATCGAGGGCGCGCGCTAGTTCGAATTATCGCCTTTACAAATACGTTCTGCAGTGAGAGTCCGACGGGACGCTTTGTACCTGCTCAGTTTTCTCATCATTTCAATTTTACAAAATATAATTTCTTTTTCATTATCTTATTTTCTACATTATCTTATAAAATGAATTTAAAAGACGTGTATAAAATGAATTTAAAAGACGTGTCATTTATATGTTATTGCTTATGTGTTTTTAAAACAATCGTTTGTTATGATTTTGATACCTAATAGCATAATAATTTACTTTTTTTTAAATATTGGTATAAATATACTTATTGATATTTATGTATTATGTTGTATATTACATTATGACTTGATTAAGCAATGGATTAATTTGTCGATCGACTATCCATAACTTATTATCAGAAGGGAGGGGCAGTCTATTAATTTCTTTAGTGCGGTATTGGTCGTTTATAATTTTCATTATAAGTTTCTGATGAAAATTTCAAATTTACCACAAAAGTTTATATGTATGATGTAAAAATGATTTTATTAAAAACATGAATTTTATTTTTGCAATCATGATCGCAGAAATTTCTATAGTTAAAACAGTATAAAACGTTTTAAAAAAATGTAAAAGTTGCACGAATTAGACGCTTGGAATATTTTCATTAAAAAAATTATGAAAGATGTTTCTACATTAACACCAAAATGTTAGCCCCAATAATCTTATTTCATTCAAATAATTATGTAATTTTTTCACATAGTAAAACTTTCATTTCAATTAAAGCAAAAATTGCTTCATCATAAAAAATTTGTTAAATTGTCCAATTTATGCGACACTCTTAAATCGCACGCAAAAAAAATCCATATACATCGAAACATAAAACAGTGAAAGAGTCGAGACCGCACTACGAGAAGAAAAAAAAATCACTCACGAGCGCATAGCCTACACCCGAATCAAAAGAATACACTCAACGCTGCCCTACAATGTAGACTATATAGATAGCGCGTAAAATAAATCTGAAATTGAATATTTTCATTCGGTTCACTCTCGTGAAACTTTTCTATTCTTATACAGCGCGTATACTTTGAGTGAGAGAAAGCGCGAAAGTCGGAATCCTTCTTTTATTCTGACGACGAGAGGGAGAGAGTGAGAGAAAGAAAGAGAGAACAGCGTCGCAGAAGCCGCCGCTGGAGACAGAGGAGGGGCGGAATTTTTCGCGATATCTGCGGTCGCTTTCAGGAAGTCTAGTTGCTGCTGGCCGGAAATTGAAAAGACGTGCATTCGATTTTTCGCGCGCGAAACCCTCCGAAACAAAGACAAAGTCGTCGTGTGTGTATTTTCTTTTTCTCGAACATTTTTCGAACACCAAAAAAAAAAAGAACGATACATCATTAGCAATCCGGCGAGCTGGAGAAAAATGGAATTTATTGTGGCCGGCGCGGTAATGATAACGGACTAATCGCGTATTAGGAAAAAGCGCAGGAATAACGCGCGGCGGCGTCAACTCCGTGCACACACTTCCATAACGCCGCGACACACGCGCTCTCTCGCACATATATAATTCCTAATCTTCTTATACAAAACAGTAGGGGGGGGGGAGGGGTAGACATTTCGCGCGACACACTCGCAAAACAAAATGGAAGGAAAGAGGATCAGAGAGGCTCGCGCGGATGGAAAAAGCCACTGCCGAATCCATTTTTACGGCGGCCGCGAAGAAAGCCTCGGATGGCGCGTGTGTCTCATTCTCGCGGCGGCTCGTAAAATAAAAAGCTCGGGAGGGATGATAAAGTCGTTCCGCTGCTCTGCTGAGGGGATGCGCGCGGCCGTCACTGGCCGCCGGCGTAATCTGTCCGCGCCGAGTCACAATGTGGCCCTCGAGATAACAAATAAAGCCCCATTGTCGCAATTGTGTGGATTTAAAAGGATTTGCGCCTGGCGCTCTCTCTCTCTCTCTCTCTCTCTCTCTCTCTCTCTCTCTCTCTCTCTCGCACTGGATCTTTCTTCTCTTCGCGTATGTATGAGTTTGTATAGTATATATATAGTTGCATGCGCAGATGCGTGTTGCTCTTTCTTTGCTGACACGAATTCTTTTTTAAGATGGCAAGATTGTAAGTGAACAGCGCGTGAGTCCCTTATAACATTTCTAGTTTTTATTTCATTTCAATTTCACTGGTAGGAAACATTCAATTTTTTCGTCAACAATGAAGCACTGAATATCATATTTTCTTTTTTTATTTAAATTTCCATTCTCGAATTAATTTTGGGGAATAGATATTTCATTTGACGCATATGTACACATTGAAACTGTATTAACATTACCCTTGTAAAAGTGGGTGCAAATTTTGGTCAACGGTATATAAAAATCCAAATAGTAATAATATTTTAAAGGGTTTTGGAAATGTCTGAAAGGCTCTGAAAGGAATTTTATTCTTTAAATAATCTCCAACTCTGATGCACCGAGAATCAAAAGACATCTGGTACATTTAGCAGCGTAACATTTTCGCCGCACAGCTCAAACGACAATCCGGCTAATCGATAGAAAAAAAGAACAATTTTTTACACGGTAAACACATCGCGTGTATGCAAATCGAATTAGCTGATACAACGCTGGGTCTCGTCGAGAAAGTACAGAAAGCTCACCGCCTCTCTCCCTCTCTCTCTCTCTCTTTCTCGCTATAGCGAATGTAGGAGAAAGGAGGCGCGGAATAATAATTCCAGGACAATGTGTCCCAGCAGATAGCACAAAGCGTAAATCAGCATAAACATCGGTAAAGCCGCGGTGCACAATAATTCAGCATAAATGCATAAACATCGCAGCTGCGCTGTGTAATCTTTAGGAATTCGCGGGAGCGCTGCCAACTGCGGCGATAAAAAAAGTGCGTAGTAACATGCGCGCGTATCTACGTATCGTCGGATCATCCCATCTCCTTTTTCTCTCTCTCTCGTCTGATATTTAGTGCGGAGGCTCGGCCGAATTGATGATCGCTCTATGCGGAGCCATAAAAAGTCTGCTTCCAAAGCGCATTTGCAGGGATTCCGTGAAACTTATTGTCTTTGAATAAATTTTCCTCCGCGCGCTTGTATACAAATGTAATACAAGGTATATGCATCGAAGAAATTAAACTCGAGATACAGCCACTACGTAGACGCTTATAGAACCCGAGCTTCGGCATCTTTTTTATCTCTCCTCTCCCTGGTGATAGGCGGGCGCGCGCGCGCACGTACTCACACGAAACCCGGCTATTTGTTGTAAATATCTTGTACACACAAAACGCGCGCACAGGGGCTCGATATCTCGGGCGCATAATGCCCCATTATGCGCCGTGAGCACAAGCGCTTCCACTGTGTCTTCTTCTTCTTCTTCTTCTTCTTCTTCTTCTCCTCCTCCTCCTCCTTCTTTTTATTCTTCTTTTCTTCGCTCTTTTTTCCCGGGAGAAAGAGTAGGAGATAAAATAATAAAATAGTCGCAGAAACGTCGGAGCTTTTTCGCGTGGCCCAGTTTTTGTTTCGGCGCTTGCCTGCGTATCAAAGATTGCGTCTATCGATTCGAACGAAGTTATAGAAGCAAATGCATTGCAGTGTTCGCATAGTCACCCTTTTTCCCGGCTATTCGTATGCTCGTGAGGTCAGCGTGCACGAGAAGCTATTATTCGAGCTGAGGGTGGCGTCAAAAGTTTTTATTCGGGAAAACAATGGCTTTGTGCTCGTATGAGAAGCGCTGATAGTGGATGGTAAGGTTGACGTCGGAACGCCTGTTCGAAAGGTGCCCTTGACTGGCATACCGCCGTCTCAAATCAAAAAGTCTGTTTGCTCGAACGCTTAGGCCTCTCGACTATCTCTTCGGATTACTGCGATAAGCGCACGTACGCGCATTTCCTCGTTTCATACTTTATTTTTCTTCTCTTTCTTTCGTTTATGTGTATACTGTATAGGTATGTACACGGACGAAGACAAGAGACCCTTTGGACGAAAATCCGCGAGATAACGTGGCAGCTCGTGCCCGGTGCGTGTCTACCTGAGCGATGATAACGGCGACAAATGTAAAGCTTACGCACAGAGAAGAAATAGAAGTGGAGTTGAATTTCTGAGAAAGCGTATAATCTCGGCTTCTTCGCGTGAATGATACCAGAATATATCAGAAATAAAAATGCGCCATCGCGAGTGAGAGAGAAAAGGTGGCAATTCGAGGGAGCACAACTTATCAAAACATATCCCCTTTCTATTTTTCGTTTGCTTGCGAGATACGCTTAATAATAAAAATTGTATGAATAAAGGCACAATGATGCAATAGTTTCATAACAAATTTGTTATTTAAGACATTTTTTTTAAAGTTAACGTCTGTTTTCCACAAATAATCTGCAAAATTTAACTGAATTTTGAATAGTCAACCTCGTACAATTCTTGACAAACTGTAGTGGAATAATTTTTTTTTTACGTAATATCCTAGTTTGAACATTTTCAGAACAATAGCTATCTAGTATTGCTTACTAGAAGCTTTTGTATGAACTAAATTCTAGATTTGTAAACAATACATTCTTTTATTATAGAGCCCTGCATATGAAGGAGCACCCAGACTACAAGTATCGACCGCGTCGTAAGCCGAAATCGGTTATTAAAAAGGAGAACAAGTTCGGTTTTGCTCTATCTCCTCTCACTATGCCTGGCGGTGGGGGTACCGGTGAGCACCACCACCACGGGCCACTCGGATCGATATCACGTGGTCTTCTCCCACCCCTGGGACCACCAGGTATTAACCATCCTCTTATAGGTCACACGGATGACCTAAAGATACCTAGGTTCTTTCCGCCATTTCCGTATCATCTCTATAACCCATTGCAACATAAGATGGGAGAAGATATTGGAGGTGGTAAACTGGCTGCAGATCTGGCCTTCCAGGCGATATATGGCTCAGGTGGAAGCTTCTATTCTGGTCATCAAGCAATGACCTGGCCAGGAATTACTGCACCTAGTTACCTTCAGGTATACCAGAGTCTTCTTTCGCTTTGCTAATGTGGTCAAAAGTTCAATACTTTAGGTTAATCCATACAAATAATTGACTGTATTGACCGTACAAAATAGGTAAATTGTGGCTGTCCAAGTCCCTCGAAAGATCTAAAAAGGCCGAGCTTCCTGCCAGGTAAACCAGAAGACAGACCATTTCCAAGTCCAGCCCGTCCAGAAGACGACCGCTTCAGCCTCGAGAGCAAGGACTCGAAAGATTTTCGCAAGTTCAGCGACGACTCGTATGAGACCTCCTGCATCGAGCGCCAACACCGCCGAGACTCCGTCGACAAGTCTCCTGACCGTTACTCCACCACCTCATCGTCGTCCCCCATCGTTGTCGAGCGGACCGACTCTTGTATTCCTCCCAGAACGAGCAGCTTGTCACCGAAGCCACCGCCCACGACGACGAGCAACAACAACGTGAGCAACTTCTCGGTACAGAGCTTAGCTTCGAGTTCACCTCGGTCACACGTCATATGAAGACCGCTTCCGGTTCTCCCGGACCTCAATTTCCGGGGGAACCTTGGCTCTAACTGGTCTACCGACTGGTGGCGCGGAGCCGTCCAAGTACCAGCTATACTCTCGCCCATACCTGCTCAAGTCACAGCTACGAATCTCAGCACTTCTTCCACGACCTTGTCAGACTCATCGCCTGGCTCGAATAACCTGATTGCCACTAGTTCCTCGGTCACTACTGCCACCGGCAGGGGCAGAGGCTTCGAAGAGGAATCGGGAGTCAGAAACCTTACCAGGACTGTCGCCAGACCCTCGTCCGTTGCGAGTGTTCAGTAAGAAAAGTCATTTGAATGTATAATAATTTTATACCCTAGGTATAACCTAATTGAAAAAGCTGAATTTCCATCAGAGACGCATAAAAACGATGCAAACGGATTGAATCTTTCGCTGTAAAACGAGTCATCGAACGTGGAAAAGCTACTATATCCGGAAAAATAAAAGCGGAAAAGCGAAACGATGCATATCCGCGACAATTTTTTGGTCATTAAACAGGAAAATGAGTATCCGCGCATACGCGTATCGAGGAAAAATTGCATTTTCCTGCCCATCAAAAGAAGCGCGAACTGGGAGATAGCTCGAGAGAAACGAAAAAGGTCTCGGCGGTTGAATTACACAGAGGCAAATCGATATATATACATGCGCGAGAACTAAATCCCCACAAAGCCTCAGAGACACACGCACACACACGGTCCGAATTTGACGAGGAGACGTGTATAACGAAAACATGTTATGCCTGCGCTTAAACTATCCCGGGACTTATTTTCCCCATTAGAAAGAGAGAGGAAAAAGCTCTTGCAAATCTGCGCCTCCTTTGGCAAGCGGCCATGCGAAATAAGCCCGGAAGCGTGGGATGCGCCTCAACGTGTGTATGTGTGGAAAAATTGCGACGCGATCGTACTGGGATTTTTTGCCTGCGAGGGGGACGGGAACAATCGCGAGAGAAAATGTTTTTTTTTCTTTTATTGTGCATGCAGACTCTCGAGGACGTCTGAGCATATTCGTTTGTTAATTTTGTTGTTTTTATTTTCAACGTGGCTGTTGAGAAATTCGAAGTTTGGAGAGACTGAAACGTTTGGTTTCCTATCGGGATCTATTTGAATTATCGTGTACAAAATAGTGTGGCGCAATCGATTATTATAACATAATTGTGTATTATATAATTACCGAGATATGATACTTGCAATTATTTGATAAGTTTCTGGCAACAGGTGTATAATTACACACGATAGTTCCGAACTTTTTATCGACGTTTTTGTCTAATTGTTTATATGACTGTCTTTTGGGTTGTTTTCTATAATGAATATTATATATTACGTCAAAGAGTTGTGCAACGAAATCGTGCGAATCAGCTCTATATAATTTCGATGTTAACTTGTTTTTAATGTTATTCTCCTCGATAAGTTGGCGAAATTGCAAAGAATTGAAAACTGTAAAGTAGTCCAAGTTCTGTGATCTACAATGAAGTATCGTAGAAAAATCGACTGTATAAAAAAAAAGCAAAAATCTAGTAACACGTATCTTAATCTCGTAGACGATGATTTTCTCTGTGAAATTTTAAGGAGGGGCGAAGAAACAATTTGACGCAATCATCCTTAGGCTAATCAGCATTTCGTAATCACGATGACACATAGTCGCGCACGCGTAGTAGTCTCCGTATCGCCAAGTGTATAGAAAAAAAAATGAAATCTGTAGCTGCATTTACCACATGTTCGCGTTTCGCCTAGACCGCAATTCTGTATGAATTCGTATAAACTAAACTAGTAAGAACGAGAGAATAAAAAAAGGAAGAATCTTATTGTTAAATGTCACACGTGACGTTCCTCTGTAACATAAAACGACATTTGTAAATAAATTTTAAATCAAACTGAAGCACCAACTGCATTTTCCTCATTCATGCACATCTATTATGTAGAACCTAGAAGGTGAGTACAGCGTAAACCTCGGCATTCTATCCCCAGAAATTAATTCGCTTCGCAGCATTTATCCTCGACGTCGCTACACCCACACATTCGCGTAAGACTAGTTAAATTGGCGCTTCTCGCTCCGATAGCATCGTGCCTCTCGGTAAACGGCATTTAATCAGTCGCTACTCCGAAGTTTAGCTAATTACAATCGCTAAGGTGTCGGCTCGTTTACGCGCGAGCGAACAGCAGCTCCGCGTATATCCATTATAATTTTCGACGCCATCGCTCGCCGAGATCGAGTCTCTCTCTCTCTCTCTCTCTCTCTCGTTGCTGAGAAATAAGACCCCTTCCTCGACTCTCTCTACTCTCTCTCTCTCTCTCTCGTGTTTTATTTCTGATAGCGTCGTCGTCGTCGCGCCGCGAAGGGACATTATCGCTACCGCAAAAGACCCTTTCTTCCCCCATAAAGGCAATCACGCTTTCTCCTCTCGGCGAGATAACAGCAGAATGGAGAATATACCTCTCGGCTTTCTTCGTCTATCGTTTTTCCCTCCCACGCTCCTTGCTCTTTTAAGAGTCTCGTATAACGCGTCTTCATTTCTTTTCTCTTAGCACAGCAAGATTTCTTCTTATACGTGCGGGCATCTTATACTTTTCTTTTTTTTTCGAAAATTCGAGGACGAGACGCTCTGCGGTCTTTCCGATGTACATATATATGTACGTGTAGATGTATACATATATGTGCATGCGAATAAGGAATCGACGAGAAGATAGAGACACTCCATTAGTATGCGAGGAAGTGCTCGTGGCTCGATTGTAGCTGGCATTGTAAGCGAAGAATGTCCTCGTTGCCGACGTCGCGTACCGGACTCCGAGATAAGGATTCGCAGCGAGGGCGCGAATCGCCGTAAAATGGAGAGAGCGAGAGAGAGAGAGATATTATGCTTTATGACGAGGCTCCTCTGACTTTGCTTGCAGCGATTGCCCTTTTTCTTTTAATATATACATATCGTACACCCCTCGTCTGCCGCCTTCATTTCGACGGATTTCCTTTTTTCATCATTTTTTATACAGGCCGTCTCGGCCCACGATGTATATGGAGTTCTATGCAAATTCGTTGTTATAAAAGAAGAATCGACGAAACTGAATTGGTGAGTTACGAGGATCTCGAAGCCAATTAAAAATTCGAATTTCGCGCCCTCGTTCAGCCGGCGAAAGCATAACTGAGAATTATATTAGAATTAGAAGTGAAATTGAAGTGAACCATATAAGACGTTGGCTCTCCGTTATATTTTATAATCTATCATTTTACGAAGTTTCAAAATTATTTTAATATCTGAATAAAAAGAAATTTGTATAATGTAGAAATATCACATTCATTATTGAAATTTTTTCTTTCAGGTATGCGATACTTATAAAATTGAAATGAGATAAAATTATTAGCATGATTCGATTGGAAAGTATTGTTGTTTAAACCATGCCTCTTGCGGATGTACTGATTCGCGGATTTTTTCATTGCTGATAAGATTCCAGACAGACAAACGGATGGAAGTGGAATTGTTCAGTTTGGAAAAGTTTTTAAATAATCAATCATTTTCAAATCATTCTCAGATGAAAGAAGGAATTTTTGTTTAAGGCGATTTAGCTAGGTAATTTTGTCACATCCAAAGACTTCATTTTTTTTAATTTAGCGTAGAAATCTACTTTTCGCTTTTGTCCACCGCATCCATTCGTTTATTTGCGATACTACGGGCAATTTAATATTCTATGAACAAATTTAGAGGACATAAATTATTGACAATACTATACAACTATTTTACTGAATATCTCCGTCTTCCAAATCTTCATATGGTTTTAAAAACGTAGTCACCCTCAGTCTGTCGAAGTCTTCTTCTTGACAATAGAGTGCTTTATGTATATAATATATATCAATAAACGATTCGTACACCAAGTCTGAACAAGAGAAATCGGACTCTCCTCGCTTCCCTCTCATTAATTTCGTCTTTGTCTGAGCTCGCGCGGCTTCTGTTCTCTTTCTGTGCTTCAAGTTTTGAGTGGGCGTCAGTAGCGCGGCTACACAATGAGGCGCATTCACACGACATTGTGCCGGGGGTGTGACAACCGCGTTACGCTAGACAAACCCGAAATCACCGGCCGACCCGATCCGATTATACTCGTGTTTGTGTGAGCGCGTGTGCGCCTCGCGCGAAGAAAAATTTTGCATAAGTGCGCGCACGAGGGCCAGTATACGTATAGATATGTATAGATATACGCAGATGCAATACAATATACGCAACTTGTTTTTCGCGCGCATTATTCGCTCACTTGATTTCAAGCACGTAGCCTTGAATTTTTTTTTTAATAAACTTTTGATCGGCTATAGACGAGAATCTTGTTTGTTATTCCTGGCGTGTGTTTTGTCGACGGGAGTAAATAGAGATCAGTGAAACAGGTAAACATCCGGTCAGACGGACGAGTTTATCTAATCAACGGGACATTCGAACAAACGGTAAATTCGTAGACTTTGGAAACTGTTTTTTTTCTCTTTCTATCGTGGATTTATCTTATCGAATGTGTATGGTTCAATTATATTTTGGATGATACATTGAGGAGTGCAAACATATTCGATTCTGTTATATACTTTTGATTTTAATTGAAAATAATCTTGTATAGGTATTGGGTATGCTGTCAAAAATCTATAAGGGCGTGGGATTTACAGAGAAACCTTCATTTCTCCCATTATTTTTTTTATTAGTTTTTTAAAAATTGAATCACTTTTTAAGTAAACAATTTCTTTTAAGTTCTTATAAGACTCAGATTGTTTCAAGAAGAATGAAAAGGACACAAATTTATCTTTTATTTAAAAAAAAAAGATAAAACTTGAATCTTGCTTTACTCGAATGCAATTGTAGACTTCAACACCGCTATTCACGCATTGATTTTTTTTTTTTTTTAAATTGACCACAAAATCCATGGTAAGATCGAAAAAAGCTTGCAAACCCATAGAGAAAAAATCTTAGGACGACAAGTGGCGTCAAAGTCTTTGACGCAAACTCGCTTAATTATAGAAGTCGACGACTAAGACTAGGACTACTACTACAACTAGTGCTTCAGCTGCTATATAGGCTGCCGGAGTCCGTGCATTGTCCGGCAGTGTTGACTTCCGGGGCTGCAGCGGCGCCTGATTGTTTCATTGTTTCCGACCCCACTGTCGAATGCCGCCGCGTTGAATGGCGTTATTGTTATTTCAGCGGGGCTGCAGCTACAATTGCGGAGTCCGGCCCGAGCACTCGCTATTTTGTTCGACTTTTGCCTTTTTTCGACTGTTTCAATTTTTCTTCTCTCTCTCTCTCTCTCTCTCTCTCTCTCTCTCTTTCACACCCTTTTTTTAGATCTTTGGCTGGCAGCTTATGCCATACGTTTGCCAGAAATACAGGATACTTGAGAGGTGAATATGAAACGAAAATTGCTTGAATTGGGTACGTTCCCTGGTGGATTTTATATGATTTTAATATAAAAAATGACATACTAATGTTCGTTATGAAATTTTAATGTCTTTTCCAAAATCATGGTTGTTTTCAAAATTGTGGAAATTAAAATTAAGGAATATCTGATCACTTAAAAAAAATACGACGCTAAAAATGTTATAAGTTTACAAGACATTAGTCAATTTTGCGTGAAAAAAAAATACAAAAATTTAAGTTATCCCTAAAAAGTTTTGAATTTTTGTATTGAAATGCATTAGTGATGAGCCGCCCATTTCTTTCAAAGATTAATTCGTTTCAAATAAAATGAATAAATCCAAGCGCACCGCTTGGACTGTATGAAAACACGTTTCGAAAATCTGAAACAGAATGTATTCGATAAAGTCACTTACTTATGTTTTCTCGCTATAAAACTACTTTGATCCTTCGATATTTAGATTTTGCTTCTAAGTAACGTAGAATGGAATCTAACTATCATAAAGCATTTTAAGCTAGATCTATTTTACAAAGTTATTTATAAAGTTTTTAAATCTTATTACTTCCAAATAACTGCACTCACAATATAACTACGCGTATTTCAGGAAATCTATAATTACTCGTAATTGGCAATCAATCAAAGCTTGAATATTATTATTATATTCACTTTAATTATTATTTTAATCGTTATATTGAATAACACTGTACGCTAAAAAAAAGAACAAGTTAAACACGTATTCAAAGACCATGACTTTCTTAAAGACAGATTTACTTTAACTACACTATAACTTAAGAATTGAATCCAGAAATTTTAAATTTAACTTAATTATAAATGTAATGTATACGACTTTCTGAAATCAATTTAATGAAAAATTTAAAAAACGCCAAATATTAGGTGACTTATTTTAAATTACTAGTGTATTTGAAGTAGATAATTTAGTTTGAAAAGTGCTCTTCGTGCCCAGATTCAAAGAAAGTTTGCGGTACTTGTAAAATTGAAAATATTGAATTTTGCTCTTTTAAAAACTTTGCTTTATGTTCTTTACATCGTTCTTGCATTTACGGTAGTGTTTTATTCATTACAATCAAAATAACAAATTCAAATTTTTTTTATAATATTCCCTTAAGCAAAAAAAAATAATACAATTTTTTTTAATTCCTTTAATTAATCTTGAATTCAAGTTTTTTCTAAAGCAGTTGATTTGATTTTGATTTAAAAAATAGATTTTAACAAAAAATTATAAGATTGTTCTTCTAACAAATTTGAATTAATCCCTACTTCCTATTAGAATTTACTCGAACAATTTCAAAACTGTTCATTTATTTAGCAAATATCTAAAATAAATAATAATTAGAACAAATAATGTCAACAAACGACAAACGGATGAATGAAAATTAAATTTTTAAATATGCTAACTTCAACGTGATACTGCATATATTATTTTGCTATTATACTAATGCATTTTCTATTCTAAACAATAATTTTCACTACCGCGATTTACTGAGTATAAGATTTCCGAGGAAATAGCCGATCGTATCGTTTACCGTAATATTCACAATATCGTTAAATCGAGTTGGGTGCGCTTCTGTAGTTGAATAACTGTATAAAACGTTTGAGCGCGAAGAAAAAGAAGCTATTTTCCTCAGACGAAAAATATCAATTCGCCAGTGGACTCATGCGTCATGCTTTTCGCCTTTTCGCCGGTCCATAATAGCCGGCTTTTGGCTTTCCATTTTTATTTATATTTCGAGAGTCTCGATACTTTCGTCGCGACGAAAACTCGTCCCAGCCTGTTATGTGCGATTTTTCCGCTTCGGCACTTTTACGATATACAGCCCATGCTTTACGACAATATTTTGTTTCCAATCGCGCTGCTCCACAGCCAATTTCACGGCTATACGCAATTACGCCCGCAGAGTCGCAATTTTTTTACATTTTTCAAGAAAATTATTGAGCCAAGATTTATCTCAGGCTCGAGTGCAATTTTCGGAACCGCCGCGACGTAATTCACCGGCTAATGGTGTGTTATAAGCATTTTGGCGGGAAACTTCAAACTTTACTCTTTTTATCGACATGCATTTCGGAAGCTCATAAATCGGTTCGTGTTCTGTAAGAGGCGACCGAAAGTCAAATAATCGTTCAAATTTCGCGCGACAATCTAGCAGACGAAATAATGAAAACAAAATTGTGCAATTGTATAGTTGTTTTTTCTGAAGCGAAACTTGAAGCTTTATTTGACTTTCGGAGTCTCCTAAAAAAGGGATCGGATGCTCGGGCTTCTTTTCGGGGGCAGGAGAGAGAGAGAGAGAGAGAGAGAGAGAGAGAGAGAGAAGCATGTGTGTCCGTCGTATGACCGGAAGTCGTGTGTATTCGCGCTTGGGCTCTTCGGTTTTTCAATTTCGCATAATGTCGCTTTGCGCGCGGGCTTAGCAAACTGTCCTGGCGATAAGATAGCCCGGCTACTCGCCCGAATTTTACGTATTTCGCGCGCTCTGCCCCATATATATGGCTGTCCACGGGAAATGCGACGATGTTATCGCGGGCCGGCCAACACTGTATCTTAATATTTTCTCGCTGTGAGTTTGGCAAAGGAGATCGACTATCCGCGCCGACAACGAAAATCCGTTGACTTATGCTCTCTCCGCAGGAGAGCTGGTGCTTGGCGATTGATCCTTCGGTGCTTTCGGAGTATGCGGCTTCTTTTTATTATGTCGCGCGCTTTTCATCAAAGGGAGAGCACGTCGTGAAGAAGGAATTTTTGCGAGATTCTTTTTTTCT
This sequence comes from Philotrypesis tridentata, assembly GCA_018906965.1. Taxonomy (NCBI): domain Eukaryota; kingdom Metazoa; phylum Arthropoda; class Insecta; order Hymenoptera; family Pteromalidae; genus Philotrypesis; species Philotrypesis tridentata. Next base: position 626,445 of record JACCIB010000016.1, on the reverse strand, counting down.
TTAAACGTCAGGACTACTGTTGCGAATAAAGTTTTAATAATATTCGCAGTTTTTTTGGAATGGTAAATTATTATGCAAAGTATGGGATCCCACTTGAGATCTTAAACAGGTTACTTTGACATCTTAAAGTGACACAGCTGTACATTATACTTTGTGGTTTGTTGTGATATTTTATGTTTATTTATTTACTATTTATAACGATCATAAAAGGCTAAAAGTATATTATAAAGTAAAAAAAAATAAAAAAAATACGTAAGTAGAAGCATCCTAAGAATCTAATAAAAACTTAACATAAAGCATTATAAAAATAATCATAATAGCAGTTTAATTATGCATAGACTTTTATATAATTGACCAAAAACTTTCTTCTCTTAATTTGCTGATCAATCTACGATAAATGCAGAATCTTATACATGAAATGCAGCTATTGACAGAATCCATGCAATTACACATTTACTGACAACTTGTTTGGTAAAAGATGTTCTCAGGTCTGGGAGTAATAAAAAGTTGGACAATAAGAACAATGATGTACGCAAGCGAACAGTGGCAGAGCAATTCCAAAAGTCAGCTGTGTAATTTTCACTGTGTAAATAGCATTTTGTATCAGTTTGCATGTATGTAAAATGGATAAAAGGCAAAATGTGCGATAAATGGTACCAGAAACAGGTGAAGAAAAGTGTCGCTCTGGTTTAACCCGCAAGTAAAATCACGTTTGTTCCAGGCGCTCGCATTGTCTTCCGAAGCATACATTTTTCCGCTCTCGACTCGCGAGCACGAAAACTCACGCGCGGATTGACGCCGGGAAAACGTGTATTACATAATGGAACGCATACATATATATGCATATCCGAGCCTCGACAAAAGGCGGATTTGCTTTCCCGCGCATATTCGAGCTATACACATAAGTACACACACACACACACGCAAGGACGAGATTTATTATTTTTTTTTCTTTTCCGCGAGCCGTCGCCGATATAATAATTCGCGTTTAAAAACTTCTTCGGATAATTGAATCCAAGTAGGCGCGAGAAAATTGCTTGGAGCTGGGCGGTCGCGAGAAGAGGACGAAGAAGAGGAAGAGGAAGAAGAAGAGAGTCTAAAGCAGCGCGAAAAAATGGTAGATTAATATGGGAAAATGAAAACGCGAGAAGAGAGAGAGAGAGAGAAACGCGATTTAGCCCCCGCGGCTTATTTAAGATAGATTATGCTGTGCTCTAACGCTGTGGTAGGCGAATCATCAGCGAAAATGAAAACGCCTTCGTTTCCAGCGGGGGGAGGTCTGAATTAATTGCTCTCAATTACGCCGGCTCACTTCGCGGCTTAATGGAAATTCTCGCTGACATTGTCGACATTGTCGTCCTGGATTATTATGTCGGACAATATTTATCTCGGGGCTTCAGTTACTCGAGTCGATGAGAGATCGCTTTGCGGTTATTTTTCTTCGATTTAAGGCTTCTTAATAAGTTTTGAAAACTGAGTTTGTTTAAATACTTTACGATGTGTGCACGTTGAATTACACGTCGAGGGCGTAGAACAGATATGAACAATTAATTTAAAATTCAAATTTCGCGCCATGATACACGGCCAATGGCCATCAATTTATCATATTCTGGACAGAATTTCTCAAACGCGAAACTATGCCCAGAATAAACTCAATTTTATAAAAAGGATAATATATCATATAAAATAAAGCAGCAAGTTATTTCGCGTATAATTTAAATAATTTGTAAAATAATTATCACGTGTACAATTAAAAACAACCGCATCTAGAGACTGAAATTTAATTTTTACTATATTAGATGAAATATAGTTCTAAGTTTTAAATTACGACACGGAATTTTTAATTGACTCCTCTGTATAATCAATTACTATCTACACAAATCACGCATTCGATCAGACTGTCCCCGGCGAAACCATAGCTTTGATCATCGACACATCAATTTTTCAATCATATTTATTCATCGTAACTTAAATCTAAGCAATGCCAATATCAGCCTGTAATAATAATAGTGTATCATTCGCGACAAGCAAAACAGAAGGTCCATGGAAAGGGATTGCGTAAAATCGCCTTTGTCCAGCCAGAAATCCCAAAGGATCCCAAAGGGACATCGATATACACTATATACAAATATCTATAGCCGTGAAGCTTTTGCTTGGCCTTTGGGGAAAAAGCTTTCGTGCTGCCCCTTCAACGTCGTCGAGTGCGAGCATGTCTCTTCTGCGGTCCTTGAGAAACGGACTTTGGTCAACGTTTACACGAGTGTCGGCTTTATTGCGCCTCTCTCTCTCTCTCTCTCTCTCTCTCTCTCTCTCTCTCTCTCTCTCTCTCTTTCCAAGCTTATTTTCTTCTCCGCAACTGTTGATTCTGACTACGATCGATTTCCTTCATAAGAATACACGCTCGTCGATCTTAAAGTATTTCAAATAAAAAATTGTTTCGATTGTTATTGATTATTAGCCAGCTCGGAACGATTTCGACGTGGTATCTGAAAGATTTATAGGATTGCCTTAAATGTTTTGATCATAATTGCCTCCCTTTGTTTGAGGTTAGAAACTTGAATATACCGCTCTTTTAGAACCGTGAACTCGGCTGCGACATCCGTTAGAGGGCGCTCATGACACCTCACTGAATATATCAGATGATTTTTCACCACATGTACCAGATGATTTTTCTTCTTCTCAAGTTTTTCTCTCGTGTTGCTGTTGGAAATTCGAATTTGTTTTCCATTATACTCAATATTATGGCGGCGCAAAGAAAAGGAGCAGAGCAAGAGAGTGAACATCGCGGGTTTTCAATCTGCCAGTCTATCATTGACAATTTCGGGCAAATGGGATCGGACTGATGCGCGCCGAGCCGTGCGCTCGGCTCACATTGGCGTTAAATAAGAGAGTAAGCGCGTCGCGCGCGTCAACCCGCCTTCGGCATAATTGCCTGTGAAATCACTAGATGGGTTTTGCCTCGTTGTTTTCTTCTTGTATATAGCTATATATGCGCGCCTCTGCGGACCGCAGGATTTTCTTGTTAGAGGCGCTTGAGAAATGAAAATTTTTCGACGAATGGATTCGCCGCGAACAGACTGAATACGTACATATAAGTATAGACGAGAGGAAAAGTTCCGCCAATCTAATCGAAAGAAAGTGCAACGTATTTATTCTAGGCTCTCCAGGTTAATCCAATTATGTACTTCCTCTGCCGCTCCACTGGGGCAAGAGAGAGAGAGAGAGAGAGAGAGAGATGCTTTCTTTTCATTCGATTCAGACTCCTCGATACACACACGTATAATGCTTACTCGGATTCGAGGCGAAACCGAAGAATAACACGATTACAACGAAGAAACTCTCTTATAATTGCGAGGAGAAAAGTTAAAATATTTCGTGGTGTGTGCAGCGATAGCTTTGGTCGAACGAAGCAAAGCGGGCAAACATCGAAAGGGGAGAGCGAGCGTGTTATTGTGGGCGGTGGCGCGCATCATTTGATCTCGCGCCCAAAGTGTCGCCGCTCGCTGCGCGCCTGATGCCCTCACGGTTCTGCTCTGCCGAAGTCAATATACGTATGTGTACACGGTGAAGAGACAACTGACGCCAGAATGAGAGCGAGAGAAAAGGATCTCGAGTGCCCTGCTCGTGTTTTCGCTGATTTTAATCGGAGGTGGAAGGCGAGGCCATTTATTTTTGGAATTTTCGAGGATGTTGGATAACAACTTGGTCTTATCGCGATGCTCTCGTTTTAAAATTTGAAATTATCAATTAGAGAAATAAGAAGGCGGCTGTAATATCGGTATAACAAGACGCTAAAAGTTTGTTTCGTTGAAGACCATATGATGCCGATCACGCAAATCGTGCCGTAGATAGAAAGTTTAACGTTCACTTATCGGAACAGCAAAATCTATAGGATTGTTGCGGAAATTCGTGTCCAATTTCTCTGTCGTTTTGTAGTGGTCAAAAATTTGAACACATATCTTATCTCGCGCTTTTATTAGGAGCTATTTGTACAGCTATGACATACTTGTCAAAAGACGTTAAACTATATATTTCACTGAAAGTCAGACGAGTATATTCATAAATGAAGGTAAGCCTAATTAAATAAAATTATACTGATGGTTACAATCAACTGCTATTTTCATTTTTGACTTAAACTGCTTTTAGTTAAACGAACGGAGCAACGACAGCCTCTCAGAGGGCGCTGATGTATGTTCTACTGAAATAAAATTACGTGTACAAATTGAATAGTACAGAAATACCGACAGCGGATTATTATTCATTTGGTTACTTTCATTTCGTGCTAGACAGTTTTCGCTCGCGACCGAAGAACGGCGCGACATCCAAACGAACGAATCGTTCAACGCTGCTTCCGCAAAAATTCACATGAGTAAACATAACAAGGCCTAAAGACATTGGAAGCTGCGGTGCACGAAGCCCGTTGTACACGCCGTGCCAGCTCAAAATCCCCTTTCGTCGAAGTTCAAGCCGCTCGAGGGCAGTCTCGGCGGGTAGAGGCGGAGAGCCGCAGGCCGGCCAACTTAATGGAAACAAGAAATTGCCGCAAACAGGCTTACCCACGGGAGAACGCGCGGGCAGAGAGAGAGAGAGAGAGAGAGAGAGAGAGATGGATATCGATTTTTCCTTTATACCTCGAACACCTATTGTTTTTACAATAAAAAATTTGTTATTTAACAACAAACTTGCGTACAAGCCTGCAACAAAACGGGCTCGCCCGGAGTTTTTAGCATGAAAATGGCCAATTATCTATATAGCTGAGAAACTCGAGCGAAGGCGCGGGCGCAACGGCGACGACGTCGTAACTCGTTTAGCGGCTTGAAGGACATTAGTTAGAGTAAATGCCGGCGCTTGTCGCATTTTTATCCTTGATTACCGCTTCTCTCGCGACGAGAGCGAAAGCTAATCCTGTTACAATCGGGACTTGACTTGCCGGCACGACGATTGGCACGATTCAAGTGTGTGTGTGTGTATTCTTAGTGCTTGCGCCGTCTACGAGGCCAAAGCGTTATTTTGCCTGCGCCGCGTAAGAAAGGAAAGTTTTTGTGACGGCGCTCAACGCTCTAACGACTTTACGCCGCACACAAGCGGGAGGCAAATTTTCATTGGCTTGAAAATTCTTCGATGGCGATATAACTTAATTGCTGACGCGCGTACAACGTTTTTCTGTAATGCGCTCAACTTGGCGAATTTTTAACGATTAGATAAAAGCAAATAATCGCGGAAAAAGTGGATTATAATGCGAGCCGGAAAGTCGGATGTGCGCTTAATCGTGAACGAGCCACCTCGCAGTAAGCATCGACCGATCATCATGTTTTCAAAGAAAGTCTTGGCAGGTACGCAGGCGAGTAGCGTATGTTTATAAATTTATTTTACGTTTAAGTACAGTGAGTACGTTGTGCTTGGTAAATTTTTAGCGATACTACTGCTGCAAGTAGTTTGCGTGCTCGGTGTCGATATTTCATCGGCAGACTCGGAATCGTTATCCTCCGAGTCTTCACGCTCTTCGTCGCTAGAACTTTCTGAAATGCCCTCAGCTATTCTGACCAATGAACTTGATGTATCGGTCGTGGAAAAGCTCGTACTAACTCGAATGTTGATACCTCTTGTAGACCTACAGCGTGTGCATCAATTTTTCGTCGTGGTATGATATTAAATAATTATATATATTTAACGTAATATTTATAAGTATTTACAGTTTAATTACTTGATTGATTTTTGCAGGCGGCGATGTCCGCTGCTGATAAACTCACCTACATTTTTATGAAGTATTTGCTGAAGTTAGCGCTGATGGCAATGAGAACAGGTCTGCCAGTTTCTAAGATGATGAATATGGTGGCATACTTGCAGTGATCATGAAAAACAAAAAGTTCCATTATTATATGCAAGAAATTACTAATGAGTAAAATTACGTGATTTTAAGTGATATAAATAATTTGGTAAATATGCTGTTTCGATTTTGGGTATTTTGGGATTTGAAGTAAGCATTATATCGTAATAAAATTTGTCTGGATAATGTTTGATTTATTTTAAAATCAAAACCATCAAACTGATATATCGTTATTTTGTTAGTTAGACTTATTTCGTAGATATATTCATTGCCCATTCAAAATTTTAAATTTAATTTAATTCAGAAATAAAATTTATTTTTGCTAGAAGTTTAACTACGAATTATCTGTTGACGATGTCCATCATCGAAGTTACCATCAAAATTTAGCCAATAATATGATCAAAATAATATATACTTTTTCATGGAGTTTTAAAATTAATTAAGGAAAAAACACCCCTATTGTATGAAAAATGAAAATGTGATTAAAATTAATATTAATTGATTAAGATAAATGGTAATTTTTACACTATAAAGTACACAATATTAAAGTAATGCCTTCAATTTTAAACATTTAAGCGTAAATTTGCATCTTCATCGAGTCGATAAATTCAATATAAAATTTTTCAATGTCCACAATTTCAGGCCCACAAATGGGCTAAGAGAGCTGATTACCATTTACCTGAATTTATTAATATTAATTTTCTTTGTGTTTTTATGTATTTATTTATTTTTATTTATCAGAGGTAATATGGTTCTTCAAGCACTTTTGGCAGATGCTTTTTTTAATATGAATGCAGCAAAAATAGCTAACGATATTTTAAGTAATATTTAGCTAATTTTAAAATAAAACCTGTGATACATAAATATTCCTATTTTGCGAAAGATAATAATTCAGTTTTATTTCATGAAAACATTCCATCGTTATTAATTAGATAGCTATACTATCTGAACAATAAATTATAAAACACTGCTGAAAGTGGTGAATATCTATATCAGAGCATATGATTAAAAAAAATTTTCATTTTTTTTCAAGGGCGATTCGTTGAAAACTGTAAACATAACCGCGTTTACAAAATTGAAAAGAGCGCAAAACAGACATGCAGTGTATAACACAACCGAACTGCAGAGATTAGAGGAGGTGAGAGAGACAGAGAGAGAGAGAGAGAGAGAAAGAGAGAGAGAGAGAGGAGAGAGAGTTAGGCGGATGTCGTCGGTGCAAAGTTAAATTAAATCACAGCGCGCAGGCAGCTAATATTGTAGTTTATCTGGCGAGACATTAGCGCGCTGAAATATGCCCTCCTTCATAGCCAGCGCGCGATGAGTTCATCTCGCGAGCTTGAACTTAAAATCAAGATCCTCGCGAAGTTCCTGGCTCCAAGTGAGCGTGGCATCCTTCCTGCTAAGTCGCGCGTGAAAATACTAATTATTGCGCCGATTATTAATACGAAAACTTCATGCCTCCCCGCTCTTATGCTTATGTGCAACCCCGCGATCTTGCTGGAGAGTGAGAGCGTCTTGGCTTTATCTCGAGCTCCGGCCTAACTTTAGACATATTGTTTCTTGCAGCTATCTCTGCTTGCTCTATCGCTTTTTTTCACGCGTTTTCATTACTTTTTTTCTGATTATTTAAAACGGGCGTGGCTGAGTTAATTTTAACGGAACAGGACTATATGCATTCGCGAATTGGCTCTTTTTCGATAAGCCTCAATACGTTCAACAAGAACCATCAGATCTTTGAGCATCTTATCGAAGTTTCAAAGTCAATATACAAATTTAAATTTTGTGCCGTATCGCGTAAGATAAAGACAACTATTTTACTAATTGTGTAGCAACAATCATAAGAATAAAGTTTAAACAATTAACCATGAGATACCTATATATACTATCAGTTTTTTGTAAAATTCTACCATTTTATAAAGTATATTTTACGAAAGGATAATCTCGTATACATATAGTAGAAATAGTTTTCTTGTCTGTTATATTTGTAGTCTGGAGCGCGATTCGAATTTTTTCAACACATTGAAGATGTTCAATTTAACTGCTATGTATAAGTTAAAAAAATATCTTTACGCAGCTATTCTATCAGCCAGCCTATGATAGAATAGCAAATTTTAGCTTCAGTACGCCGTAATATGATCTTTTAAACGAAGCCGGTTACCCATCCGTGCGCCAACTATCTCCCCTCCCCCCCTCTCTCTCTCACTCTCAGCCATTATAACGCATAAGATAATAAACCCCTCGGCGTTCAGCGAGGTGTATGGTAGGATGAAGTGGAGCAAAACGGGGTAGATTGGCGTATGCTAATAAACCTACCTCGAGCTCTACGTTTCCTTAGTTACATTACACACGTATATGTATACATCACAAGCTCAAAGCCGGCAACGTTGTAATATGCTCATGATGCGACCCTCCTCCTACGCTCACCTATATACGCCGAGAGCTAAAGTTTATTATACTTGTTAAACAGCTAACTCTCGAGCAATATTTTTTCCTTTCGATTTTTTTTTTTTTTTTTGCAGGTAGGACAATTTATGTGATTGGAGCTTGGATATATTTTTTGCTTGAGATATTGCAGTATTATGAGTGACATTTTTTGCTGATATATGCGTAATAAGCATAGCTTTTCTTGCGTATACTCAGTTAAGACACGTACAGTAGCATAAAATAAAAGTAAATAACATTAACAATTTTTTATTTATTTTTTTTTAAGCTTTCCACCAACATAACAAACTTACTCATTTATACGAAAATATAATAAAAGTATGCCTTATAAAATTAAAAAACTCTGTACATACATAGTTAGCACAAGTATATTATTCTAGGCTAAAGTAGCCCTCTGATGTTTCAGTTCATCGCCGACGTAGCTTTCACTTCTTGCGAATTTTGCATATCTGGAAAAAACAACATTGTATTAATGATTAAACAATTTTCTTCTACACAAGAAAAATACATACATCCTCTTGTATTTTTCCTTTTCCGAACTCAGTAGGGATGGCTTTGTCGACCGCACTGACTCGATTAGGTGATGTTGAGTGACTTTTTTATCAGCGTAGCTGTACTGTTTGTCCTTAAAAAAAACCTCACTTTAAAATTCCACATAAAGGAATAAAAAGAATATTAAATCCTAAATTCATAACTCTACCATCTCAGACTGGTCCAAAGCTTCCTCTATAGCATTCATGCGTGCTTGCATCAATATCGCGTTAAGGTCAGCGCCGCTAAATCCAGAAGTCAGTTCAGCTACTGCTTTCAAATCTAAATTTTCCGTATCGATCTCGCGCATTCGACAAAGGGCCGTTAGAATCTCTTCTCTCTCTGTCTGAAATCCCAAAATATCATCGTATAATTGAGTAAAATCATCGGGAGAACGTTTCGAGGCAAGTGTGAAAATAACAATCGCGATACTCGCATACCTCGTGGGGCAAGGGACAAAGGAGTGATTTGTCGAGACGACCCGGCCTGAGAAGCGCAGGATCGAGTAGATCCGGGCGCGAGGAGGCAGCGACAACCGCGACACCCTCTCTGCCCTCGATTCCATCCAAGTGCGTTAACAACTGATTTACCACGCGATCGGTCACCCCAGTGCTGTCATGGCCTCGTCTGTTTCAATTCGACGATTAAAATTTCTCGTTAGTGTGAGCATAATTATTTTGGAAAAGCATGGCTTTGCAATTCTACAGGAATACCTGGGTGCAAGACTGTCAAACTCATCGAAAAATAGGATGCAGGGCTTCGCTCGTTCAGCTCTGTAAGAACATGGGGATAGATTAAAAAAAAGCTGTAAAACATTTTGATGGAAAACTGGGTACCACTAACTTTTCGAAAACGTTTCGTACAGCTTCTTCGCTAGCGCCTATGTATTTCGACAGCAACTCAGGACCCTATGTAGAAAAATTTGAGATGAAGCCCTCGAATAAAAATTTATTGTAATAAGCAGTTATATTACAGATATAGAAAAACCAGTCTTCCTTTATCTGAAGGAACGATAATGTTTATATATGATATATGTTTTTAAATTGTTACATCAGAATTTAGCCATAAACTCAAAAAGATGTTAAATAAATATGGGAGGATGCAATTAATTGGAAGGCTTATTTCGTATAGCTGCATACTGTTTTCGTAGATTAATCATTCGTTACTACAAAGCACAAACGTTAATTAAATATTAAAGGAAAAGTAAAAAAAGACTATAACTGTTCTTATACGTGATACATTAAACTCTACTCAAATGATAAAATAAAAATATGTTCGAAAAATCACTCCATCTGCAGATGGTATACATTGATAAGTATTAAATTAATAGAATAAAAAAATTACTGACATAATTTCATTTATGTACTCTGACAAGATTGTTATGTGTTAGGCCTCGGATTTCGGCTCAGTGGTTCAAATAAAAAAAAATTTCGGATTATTCAATGTTTTCAATAAAACCTACCTTGATGCTAATTAAATTCAACCCACACTCCTTGGCTATAGCTCCAGCGAGCATAGTTTTTCCGGTACCAGGCATACCGTACAGCAGAATTCCACTTTGCAGTTTGATGGGCGCCCGTTTGAAGACTTCTGGATAGCGCAACGGCCAGTGCAGGATCTCGATGAGATCGAGCTTGACGGAGGCCAGGCCACCGATGTCCGACCAGCTGTGGCCCGAGCCGTGGTATAGGTTCACACCGTGAAGTGACATCGGTGTACAACGGGCCAGCGTCGAGGACAAGTCGTCCTCGCGAAGCATCATCGAGCCTTGAGATTTTTCCTTGACTGTAAGTTTAATCGAAAATTGACGTACTCGATGAATTCGAATCGATCATTATTCCCGTTCTATAAAAAAAAAAAAAAAATCGAAGAGTTACCGTGCCGTTTCCATGCAGTGAAAGCAGCTTTGTCCGCTAAAACGACGAGATCCTGGGCGACCCAACCCTCCGTTTTGTTCCCGTAATGGTCCCAATCGATCTCCTTGCTGAGGTGCAATTTGTCTCCTAGATTCGTTCTCAGAATTTTGATTCTGTCGCTCTGCAAATTCATAAGCTCGATTGTGTCGCGCAACTTGTGCAAGGCTTTTATTCAATTTATCGATTCATCGTATACCTTCTCTAAATTCGGTATCGTCAAGATAGTCCTGAAGAAATGAACGCCTCGAGCTTCCCTGAGCTTCTTGCCGACTTTGGTGGTGTCGGTACAAGTAGCCACGACCGAAATGTAGTTTGCCACTTGGAAATCGGTAATTGCATTGAAAATCACATCTGTGATCCTGTGATGAAAACGCAAGGTGTGAACGAAAAAATTAAAAGTGAAGCTTTATTTATTGGCATACCTCGCGGCGTTCGTGGCATCCGGTGTATTTTCCTCGGTATTCGAGCCAGCGCTGGTTATGCTCTCGATGTCGTCGAGAAACAAAATTGACGGTTGATGGTACAGCGCTTGAGAAAGTTCTGCTACTAGAAACTTTTGAATTACTTCCGACTTTTTGCCTTAAACAACAGATCGAGGTAAATTATAAAATTTTCGTTTCCATATCGTATCAGAAAAAAAAAACTATCGCGTACCTTTCAACGATCTACAGTCTATCGCGCGAACGTGAACAAAATACGGCGATCCAGCCATAATCTCGCGAAGCAATTTGCAAACCGTAGTCTTGCCCGAACCCGTCGCACCGCTGATCAATAGATTCTCCCTATCGTACTCGAAGTCGCCGAAGTCGTGAAGTCCCAAACTCAGGGTAAGCACACTTTTGCTCTCCGATACGATCTCCCGCAGTATTCTAAAAAAAAAAACAGTAAACAATAAACAAAACATAATCGAAAACAATATTCCCGAGTCGTTTATTCTCATACTCATTGGCGACGCCTCCGACAGGCACATCGATATCTTCCGCCGGCCCATCGATCGGTCGAACGTCTTCGACGCTCGCGGGACTGACCCTGACATCGATATCTTTCAGAACGTCCTCGTCGAACAGTCCGTAGGAGCAATTGTCCGGCAATAATTTTACGAGATACCAGGCACCAGCCCCGGCGCTGATCTGCGCGTGAGAATTGAGGAGCAACTTCTTATCCCTCGAATTCCTACTCACGTAGCCGCGGAAAACTTCAGCCGAGACGGACTTATCGCAGGATGAGATTTCTATGGAGCTGCAGGCGATAGCGCTCTGCTCCTCATCGATCAACTCGAGAACGACCTTACCGCCGACTTTGACGCGAAGGTTTTCCAACAAATCTCCAGTCACAAAGACACAAGGATGCCGGGAGAAAGTCGCGAAGTAATTTTCGTCGACGTCCTTCGGCAGCTCGCACAGCTGCACCTAAAAATCAAAGCATATCGGAACTAGTATAGATGCGGTTCTCAAGTCTGAGTATTGCTGGGATGTGTTGATATCCGGCTTAACTAGGTTTTAATTAAAAATTTAAATAGACACTAACTAAACAGTTTGTCATTAAGTGATGAAAATCGTTAATTACTTGTTTCACGTTAATCAGGACGCTCGCGTATGTAAAATGGTCAATTGGTTATTAATCGATTGATCAATGCGCATTCGAGGGACAAAATGAGCACACTCTTTTTGTGTAAATATAATTTTTTTTACTAAGCAGTTTTTAACTTCTTTTTAAATAGTTGTCTTCTTGTCATTTTTATCACGTGGGCCAAAACACTTCTTTTAAATTTTGATTATTTTAAAAACTTACCGTAAACTCCTTCGATGCATCTGACCTCTTAGAAAATCTCATTGCCCCTGCTTTTACGTATTGTTTATTCTCTGCGACCTTCGCGATTCTACCTAATCTGGAGCTTGATTTTAATTCCAACGATTGTGATTCTGGTAAGTAAATACAAAAAGCCGACTCGAACGTTTTGGGAAGAGGTAGAACTCTGTAGGTTTTTTTCGTGGATGTTGGCTTCATGAATAGCTCGCCAAGTTCGCCACTGAGTGTAGTTTGCGACTTGACTGGTTTGGAAACTGAAACTGCATCAGCCACGTGGATCTCGGTGTTATCCTGAAGCCTACCATACTTGAATTGCGGATTTAGTTGGGCTGCAAGAGATCTTTTTGTTCAGTAGTGATCGGACTGATTGGTCAGACTCTGATCTTTATCAGAAGCTCTATCAGTTGTCAGTAAAATAATTCGTCTTTTTGCTTTTTTTATACAAAATTCAAGCATGTTTGTTAATTCTTAGAGCCATTCGAAAGATATTTAGGTAAAAAATTATTTTCATGCATCACACGAAAAAAAGCAACTTACTTATGATTCGTAATAAAAATGTTATAATCTACAATTTTACCAAGTTTTAAGTTAATATTTTTGAAAGCCGAGAGAAAACAATTCGAGCACGCTACTTTTGCACGTCGTTCAAATATAAACTTGAAATTTTTTAAAAATGATAGATCATGCGATGTTATGGGGCAAAATTCAAATTACAAAATTATTTTTGAACCTTCATGACAAATGTACAATCTTTTAATAAGATCAGTTATTAAATTGTTCCATTACAGTATTGTGATGTTTTAATAATTTATCCAGAAGCTAATTGGCGATGAATTATATCGTAAAAATAAAAAATCCCAGTCAACACTCACTAACGATCAAAGTAACCGACAGAAACTTGGAAATCCAGGCAACGATCGCCTGGCCCTTGGCCACGACACTTATCTGGTTCAGCAGATTCGCCTGAACGTTCTCGCACTGAAGCTCCTATATTTAAAAAAAAGCACACAATAATTACCTTATCTCCACAATACCACAAAGCAACAAAAAGCTACAGTCTCGTCGCTCTCGAGATAACGGTAAAATAATAATAAAAGTAAGTAGAGCCACTACCACTACCCGCCGCGCGCGCACACACACACACACACACACACACGCACACACCCACCAGTATTTCTCGGTCGTGCGAACTCTTGGGCGCGACGAGGAGGCTCGTTAAGGGGGGCGGCTCCTCTGCGCAAGACACAAAGACCTCATCGCCCTCCTTAATGTTTAAAGTCCTTGCAAATGTCGCGCTGAGGCAGAGCCTCGAGTTATCAGGACTTGGCCTCGTGTACCAAGATAAGTAGTAATTGACGTTATTGTGCCGCAGCTTCGCCACGTTCGGCTGCAAAGGAAAGAAAAAAAAAGACAGGAGGAAAGTTATATAACGAGCTTTTTGTTCTGCGCGCCTGTATATTTTACCGTATAAATCATCGCGCAAATATACGCCGATCGTTTCGAGGGAGAGAAAAAAAAAGAGGAGAGAGAGGGAGAGAGGGATGATTTGTGCCCTTTTATCTGTAATGTATGCGAGCGTATATAAACCAAAGTTTTGATCCATATTAACGCGCGGACGGTAAATAGCGATTTTGTAGCGGAAGATAGCATCGGTGATATATTTCTGCGGCTGACTGCCCGCGAGTATAATACTCGGGTAAATACGGCGAGCAAAAACCGGATATAATTTTCCGTTCCGTCCGATCGACACGCATACACACATACACTTTCTCTCTCTCGCTCTCTCCCGTACACATAGCTCGAAATATATTCCGGATAATACCGCGCGATTTAATCTGTCGTATAATTTTGAACGGAAATCATCATTATATGTATCATTTATATTCATTGTGCCCGATAACTCGCCACTGCGCTTTTCGATCGTTATACCTCGTCTACGTCAATTTTTTTCAATTTCTTTTTCTCCTCGATTATAGCAGACCGTCCATTGCTCCGAGCCGCCGTTATCGATTCGTTCTGGAACGGCGCGCGTTCGAAAATTCAAATAACTGCCGATCGGTAACGTGGAGCACAGTCGATCGTCAACTACACTATATATATACTGTAACAAAAATCGCAGTCGGTACGTCAGCTGACTGTATTACCGAGCAACTTGGCGCAACCGTAACAGCGCAGCTGTTTTCGAAAAAGTGTCAATCACAGCTGCAGCAGTATTGTACTTATCCCATCCAACGGTTCTTTCCAAAATCTAGTCTCGGATGCAGCGGCGGATTATAACACAGCTGAGTAAGTCAATGTAAACTCATAAACTTTTTGTAATTCTAAGCTATTATCGGTACACTTGATCAATGAACACTCACCCGCGACGAGAGCCTCATCAGCCACTGCTGCGGTAAATATACAAAGCAGTCGTTGACCGAGATGTATTTGACGGTGAACAGCTCGTCCTGCATGTTCCGAATTTCTCGAACTTCACAATATAGTCACTTAAAAAACTTCAGTACATCACTGAGAAATCTTTTGTGCAGTCGACAATTTGCCACTGTATTTTCATAAATAACGAGCGATATGAATTGTTGGGAATGCAATGAGTTTTTTTGCGATAACGATGAATGAAAACAAAGAAGATTCGGCGACGTCCATTTTTTTCATTTAAAAAATTTGAACGGTAGTACGCAGCGTGTGATTAAAAAAAAATAATAATACCGCCGGCTGCGTCAGGCCTTGGAATGAGAGATCAAGTGAACGGTAAAGAAGCACAGCTGTACAATTGGCAAAAGGAGAGAGAAAGCTATTGCAGTGCACCATACATATGCTTAGCTATAGATATATGTATGGCAGGGGCGCAGGACGAAAAAAAGCGAAACACGTTGGAGCAGGAATCTGCTTTGAGTGTCCCGACTCCCGAGAGAGAAAGAGAGAGACAGATGTATACGGCGTATATAATACACATATAGCTGTATACAAGCGCACACGTTGACGTTGTCGCCAAGTATAGATATATAAACTCGTTTCTCCTCTTTCGGAAATTGCACTGCCGTCGTCGCGACGACCACTTGACTGGAGCCGAACCAGAGATGAATAGGCCGAACTTTCTTCGTCCCGCGAGGTACTTGTTCGTCTGCCTCTTCGTGATTCCGAGGGACATATAGATAAAATAAACAGATATGTATACGCGGAGACGACTCACGTCCCGCACACGATTTTACGTAGTCTGCTGGCTGTGGGTTATTTGGATTTGGGGTTATACAATATCGGCGTCTTTTTCGACGAAGTCATGCTCATGCTCCTCATCGCCGCTCGCTCTACATCGTGACTGTCACTGACGACTTTGCATTGTTTACGACGACTTTGTTTAATTGAGGAGGATTTTACGATAGAACCACTGCTTAAGTATTTCTGAATGAGAGCTGGTTTCGAAAGGGTCGAGTTGATTAGGGGCAAGACGGGGCGACTGCATATGCAAGTATATGCAACTGAAAAGGTTTCCGAAGCGTGTTTCGAATGCCGGTCATTTAAATTATTCGGACGACCGTTTTTTTTCCTCGAATTCAATTTGAAAATTCGAATTGTAGAATTTAATGAAAACTCGATGAACTGCGTTGAATGGTCCATCGCTACGCGCAAAATAGCTTCGTTATATTAGCAAACAGAGCAAAAAGAGATAGTAGCTAGATTATACGGAAAACAAATAAACGAGCGAAATGCAAGCCCCGCGAACAAAAGAGCCGTCGTCCTCCTAACCCTCGAACTCGGCCGGATCGCACGTAGACGAGAGAACGGCTTTCGCGAGAGGCGCAAAAAAATCTCTCAAGCCCCCTTCGCGAACGAAGAAAGAGAATCCTTCCGTGTTCCGTATCGTGCGGCGTTATATATATATGATACAACTTTTAACACGGCGGCGGCCCGCGGCGGCGTGACGGTAAGCGCGACGTCAAAGTCAGAGAGCCACGAGGTGTCTCCACCGGCGACTGCCCGTCTCTCGGCTCTGCCTCGCGATTGGCCGAGCCTCCTTTCAACGGTCGAGTCCGAGGATATTTTGAACGAAAACGCGTCGAGCCGTACAGTACGCAGTGGCACGCGCGAATGGCCGTTTCTCCATTCGACATACGAGAGTCTATTAGGCGTATAAAATCGAAAAGGACGATGCCCGAGTTATGAGTGCCTGAGGCCCGCGGGGAAGTCGCATCGAGAGAGGCCGCAGTGTATTTCTCCTTAACATCTCTCCCTCTCGATAGTCGATACACGAGTTAAGCTTCTCTGTACGTATACATCACTTATTTACCGTCTTCGCGTATAGGCTCGTCGATTATGGCTTGACGCATACTTGCCTGTAATACGCGATAACTCGCACGTAATTCCCCGTGACTCGAGAGCAAAGGCGAGGCCCTTGTACGGAAAGTGAAGCTCCACCAGGACATCTGCTCGTCTTCTACGTCGGCTTACTCGCCTCATACCTCGGATGCGTGTGAAAATTTCCGTTAGGACGAATGCTCTCTCTCTCTCTCTCTCTCTGTGATTGTTTTGGAGCGAAGCGTTATCATCATGGCTTCCCATACATAACGGTCGAAATGCGTGCGGTGGTCCCGTGCGCGAGGCGATCCTTGTATTCACAGTACGGCGTAGCGCGAGAAATCCTTGTTTCGAGAAGCCGACGAGTAGACGAGCTCGTCGCTTCGGAAAAGCGTGAATTTTCTTCCCGCTCGTTTTCCGCCATGCGCGAACTCAACGGTTTCGTCGCCTCGGCGATTTCGAAAATTCTCGCAATTTCTGACTGAAACCCGCCCGAAATCCCGGCTCGTTCTCGTCGCGAAGCACCGAAGCATCCGAATTAGCCAGGAACACGGAAATCCGGGGTGAAGAAAGTGCGAAATTTTGCGATCGATTCCCGAGGCGACGGTTACGCGTATGTGCGCGCGCGCGCGCGCGCTGGCTCCGCTTGCTTTTTACCTGAGGGAGCGTTGCGAGGGCCGCGTGTGTGCACGCGTTATGTGAACTTGAGGGAGAGAGACGCTCACCGATTGTTTGTGTGTCTTCGGCTTTCCCGGGAACGAGGATGAGAGATTTATTGTTGGCTTGCGTTGCGCGCGCGACGTCCGCGGGTGTATTAGCTATGCTGGAGAATCGTGCGGCGTCCATTCGATAATGGCGTTTAATAAGTTTAGATCGGCTCAGTCTCGTGATTTCAAAATTCAAACGTTGCGCGTTAATTTTGCGTGTTGCAGGACCTAAGGCAAATTAAAAAAAGGGACTCTGCATTCAAAATGGCACCTTCCAAGATAATGCAAACTAAGACAACCACGACTAGTCAGGTCACTGGAGTCGTTACCCGCCGAGGACTGGCCACTCGACAACAGAGCTCTGCTATTCCCGATCCAAAGCAACAAGCCCTTCTGTTCAAAGACACGAGAATCAAGAGAAAGGCCGACGCTTCTCCTCTAAAAGACAAAATGACAAAGCGGTCTGCTCTTGGTAACATCACAAATGTACGTTTAATGTGCCTTTTAGCATTCTTCGTTTAGAGTAAAATTTGTCGTTTTCTTCTTTTTTGTAAATACTCAAGCCGCTGGGTATAATTCTTCAAATGCACATTAAACAATTGTTTTCTCTGTTTTAGGCCATTGGAAAATCTATAGGAGCTCAAATTCATGACGCTAAGAAAGCAGCCAAGAAAGTTACCATCAGCCAGCCTGTCAAGGGCTTGACTCATACAGCTAGCACATTAAGAACTTTAGAAAAAATTTTATCAAAACCTGCAGACAACAATGCTGCTCAAAAACTACCAAAACAAGCGTCGCGGGTTAAACCACCCGTGAAAAAGGAAGATGAAAAACCAGAAGTTCCCAATAAAATTGCCAATCTGAGGCGGAGTCTTGATTTAGAAAAGTCTGACGATAGTTCATTATATGTTAGTGCCTTAGAAACTCTACCAGAAGAAAATGTCAAACGACTATCAAGGACAGGCAAAGTAAGTTCTGTTGTTAGTTTAATCATATATAATATGTTACAGGAAAATTTGTGTAGTTGCAATTTTAAAGATATCTTACATTTATTCTGCAACCATACTTTTGAAATCGGAACTTCATCCAGCCTGTCTATTGTGAGAATTTGAAACTGGCAAATGAGCAAATAAATCTAACAAATTAATTACAACATTTAAAAATTAATTATAACATTTCTTTACTTACAATATTTAAAAAAATTAATCCATTATTTTTAATTTCATTGTTTTATTGTAATTTTATCACTATGTATTTGCTGTTTGAAATAACTACATAAATACTTTTTAAAATATTTACTTAGGATTTAGCTATGTGAATTAACGTAAGCAATTAAAAATTCCCTGTTTGTTACAGGATGCCGACAAAAAATTACCCACAGAAGAGATCAAAGAGCCACAAACTGATGTCGAGACCAAATCAGAAGCTCCCGTCAATCGTAATCCACCTCCAGAGAGGGAACTACCAGAAGGTGTAGCGTGGGACTTTGACGTGGAAAATTGGCAAGATCCCTATCAGGTACCGCAATACGCTATGGACATATTCGACTACCTGAAAGAACGTGAAAGCCTCTTTCCGATCAATGACTACATGGAGCGTCAGGTTTGCCTATCGCGTTGGATGCGCTCCTTGCTTGTTGACTGGATGGTGGCAGTCCAAGAGTCCTTTGAACTTAATCACGAAACTCTCTATTTGGCTGTGAAATTGGTTGATCTTTATTTGACCAAAGTCACGGTGGGAAAAGAAACGCTTCAACTTCTTGGAGCTGCCAGTCTTTTCATAGCTAGCAAATTCGATGTAAGTTAATAAATTTTACATTAGCGTTTAATTTCGTTGCTCGTAAAAAATGGGTTAATCGTAACGCTTTATTTGTTGCAGGAAAGAATCCCTCCAATGATAGAAGACTTTTTATACATATGCGATGGTGCCTACAGTCATCGAGAGCTTATCAGAATGGAAATGAATGTCCTCAAAGTTATGGATTTCGATCTTGGCATACCCTTATCATACAGATTTTTAAGACGTTATGCTAGAGTAAATAATTTAAAATGATTTATTAATTTCATTAAATATTCTTGAATATTTAGAAATTTCTAACATTTAAAATATTTAGTGTGCTAAGGTTTCGATGCCTACGTTAACGTTAGCCCGTTACGTCCTGGAGTACTCGCTGATGGATTACACGACGATATCATTCAGTGATAGTAAGATGGCATCTGCAGCCCTTTTCCTTGCGCTACAAATGAAAGATCTGGGTGGCTGGACGTCAACGTTAGAATACTACACGGGTTACAAACTTTCTGACTTTAAAGACATTGTTCTCGCTCTGAACGAAGGACTACATAGGAAACACAAAGAAGCACTTTCGACTGTTCGGAATAAATATAGTCATAAGTATGAGAGTATTTAATTTTTTTATTATTATTTTTATTTAGGTTTCACTTTTATTAACAATCAAAATATTCATTTTAGGATATTCTTTGAAGTAGCAAAAGTGCCATTAAAGGACGAACTAGATGTTTAGTTGAATCTAGCTAAAACCGTAAGTATTAAAGTCTGACAAAATCAAAACGGGATGCATGATGCGCCGTTTATGAGGTTCTTTTCAGAGCCATAACTTTGACTGCTAGACAGCTTAGTTGAGAATGAGGGAGTGACAAGAAATAACGAGGCACTTCTGGATATCGAATCGCGCGCTTCGATGTTCCTGCAAAACTTGTGTGATACGTGGTTGAAAGAGAGCCAACAACTCGACTAGCATAAATAATGATAATGAATATACATTTGTACTGAAAATGGTTCAAGATGGGCGAAGGAGTTTGTATAATTTTTCTTTTTTTTAGATATATGTTTTAACTGATGTTTTACGTCAGTATTCTTAAGCTATTTTGATTTTATATTTGTTGAAAATCTATTATAGCGTCATACTTTTCTATACTCCTACTCAATTTTGACGGACTTTTAAAACTCTTTTTTTTAACTTTTTCTTCTACATGCTAGTATACAGTACTTTTTTAAAGAACCACGCTTTAGTAATATCCGTCGAATGTCCTCTGTCCATTTTCGATTACTCGTGTATGTAAACGCGATGTATTATAAGAATGTAAAAATCTCTATAATACACTGATTTTACGAAACAGAAGTGAAACAAAAGATTGGAATAAAATGTTGCAACGTTCTTTCAAGCTGATTCTATCATAGACTAAGAGTGTGGCGCATTGTTATGCATATTTGTTTACACTTTACACAGACTGATATCGGAGATAAAAATCTACGTCTTTTAATGATATATTCATTCATTTTTTATAATGTTGCGCAAACTCGATGCGAAACTTAGTCTCTCTGCTTCTTAACAGAGATTAGACCAGTGAATCATCGACCTGTAATTGTATTTTGACTGTCGTGAAATCGATTAGATATTCTTTAGACTAAAAACTAATTTTAGCTTTATTCGTCGTTGTTTTTTTTATCTATTAAAATTATACGCATCGAGGGTTATGTGACAATTATAATGATAATTTTTTTAAAGAGCAAGCAATATCATCTGTATGTGATACACCAATTGTGGAGTTTCTGATTTTTTTCGCTAATTTAGTGAAGCGTTACTCTAACGTTTTATATGAAGTAAGCACAAGTTCGATATTGTTTTAAATTAAAAATATATTCTAAATTTTCTTTAGAATACTCATAGATTTGACAAGGATAAAAATGAATTTTAAAATGAATTTTTACATTTCTATCAGTTAGCGGTTCCCTTACTGATGCCATTGTTTAAAAGAAACAAAAACACATGTAAATAACAATAAAGCTACCACATTTTTATTATTGAAATGTTTCACGATGTACATAATGTAATAATATATTTTTTTACCATCAGCGGATGTACTATTACTGAGTATTTTAGGGCAACATGTGTGTATGTGGACTACTTATAAATGTGACTTAATTTAAATAATAAATTTGTCATTTGTAAATCTGTTTAGTCCATTTAACCTCTACTTCTGTTTCCTGATCATTTTTCATTACGTATAAATGAATTATTCAAAATTTTTAGTTTCGAAATAAGGTTTTATTTTGAACATTATCAAAATGACAATTTCTATGAATAAATAACAAGTTATAAATATTTACATTAACATTATACATAATTTCTCTTATAAGCCAGGTACTATGCATTTAAACTAGAGAATCATTTAGAAAGTACACGAAATTGAGAGTAAATTTAATTCAGTGTAATCGATTAGAAAATTACTTTAAGTTTAATGTATAATCTATATATCACATTTTAAATTTTTAGTTTTTATTATAATAAATATTATATCAAATCTTTGAGATTCTTCAAAAAAATTTTAAAAATTATTTTATCTAATAACTCTACTCTACAAAGTGATTTCAAAATTAGTCCATTCGATTAATGCCAATATATGTATTAATTATCTTTCTCGTTTCGTGCTATACATCAACAGCGTTAAATTTAAAATTTGTATAGTTACTTTTAATACTTTGGAGAAGGCTTGCAGATTTATTGGTTTATAAGGTCTAACAAAATGACATCGTAAAATTTCAGATTGTATGAAAAATTGATGTTCTATGAATTTCTACTTTTAAAATTTGTAAACAAAGCAGCTTATTTCACCGTGTTCATATTCAGACTCATGTTACTTACAAGTTTATGAGTAAACTTAGTACATGTTTTCAATCTTGATGTACTTTCTCAAATGCGACGATAAAAAATGCTAAAGCTTCTCTCAATCACTTTACAAATTGATAATTCGTATCTATAACAAAGTAATCTTTCGTATACATACACGGTTTTTTTTAATGTCTGCACTTTACAATAAGTACAGCAATGTATGTGTATATAAGTTAGAGTATGTGGATCTTCTTATGATTAATGTATATAAATACGCAAACAAACAGAAAGCTACTGTAAAGAGAAATTTTAATAATATAATAAAAATTATGGCATCTCTATGTTTACTTAAGCTTAGTGAAAGCGTTTCACAGATATTCTGCTAAATTGATTTAATAATAAATAGATATAAATAACTTCACAGATAAAGTTTGTCGTAAAAATTTCGACTCGATATTCTTAAGCACATCTTCTGGTCACATACAATTTAGAAAAATAGCGATAGTCGTCTGGAATAACTTTGATAATGTAAAAGGGAGCATTTGTATTATCAAGTATTTGTACGTTTCAAAGCCATTGTGCATCTCCTTCGTAATACTGATTATCAAAAATGATTCCAATAGCTCTTGTATAAGTTTGCAATTTTCACAATGGAAATATTGTAAAAATACTGATTATAATCGCAACTTTCTAAATCACACGTCCAACCAAAAGAGACAGAACAAGCTACGTAACGCAAACCCAATTAGCTACTTTGTAGCGGCCGTCATTTTCCCTCCAAAAAGTCTTCGATTCAGTCTGACAATGGCCCGTCGGAATAATCGAAATGCGCTGGAGGGTTAGCAGCAGGGACTGTTGAGATCACCTTGTCTGTTCCTCTTTGGATTTGCGCCTGGCTTGTAGCCGGTCGCACCTCTTACACTCAGCCACATCAGACTTGGCACAGGCTGCATGGTAGCAGGTCCCGCAGCTGTCGCAGCGTTTTACTTTGTCCAGCTCCCACGGGTAGATCACGTCCTTCGAACGGCACAGTTCACACATGAAGCCTCGCGCTTTACACAACTGAAAAAGCAAAATAAGGGGGATTTTTGTCTTAGTCTACTCGGCTATTGACGTAGTAGTATGAAAAACATAAAGATATTGTTAAGTGTATAATCTTTGCGGATAGATTTACTCCGTAAAAGCACGGGTTTTTAAATTTTTTGTACATATATCAAATATACTTGTTCATTTTTTTGTCATAGAAATTGTTATGCTTACCACACAATCGGCAACGTGTTTACAACACTCTTGAACCAGTTTACTTAATTGTAATGGGAGCGTTCCGGTTTTCACTTGAGAAAAATCTTGTATCGAATACACATGGGGATCCGACATGATGTAAGTAGGTTCTCTTTTTAAAGCTTCATCAGTTCTAAACATTTATTTAATAAATTAATTCAACTATCAGACGATCGCACAAAATTTTTCATACCGATTTATTTATATCTATATACTTACTCTTTAGCGAATCGGCAGGTGAAAAGGAAATCTTTGAGATAGGACAATTGCGTGCGCAGTAGCCTTGTACGATCCAATTGCTTAATTCTCCTGTACAATGACGGATTAAGATCGCTAACTCGAAAAAGCGGATCCACCGACATTTGATCTAAAAGTCTGTACGAAAAGTTTGAAACTGGGTACCTGAAAAACAATCATTATTGAGAAAAAAATTAAAAAATGTAATGTTTTGCACGCACGGAAAGTGTTACGCACCTGTTGAAGTCCCATTTTGATAAAATTCTTCCAGGTATCAAGGTTACTTGATTCGTGTGACAGCCCGTACAAAAATATCTTCCTAAATACTCGCAGTATCGAAATCTATTGGCGTACTCGACCGCGACCTTCATACCACAGCCGGCGCATCGATAATTCTGCTTTGCTATCAGAATACGTCTCCTGTAATACCAAACACGGTCAGTGATATATAGTTTATTACTTTAAGCTTCTGCTTGTATCTATTTCAGTTCGTTAATAACCCATGTTGACATAGGCTTAAATAATATATACAAACGCGCGTATCGCATCGTAAATACTCGCTATCAATTGAACATTTTTTATTAGCTTTTTCAACGCTTTCTCATGCAAATGACATTGCGTAGTAACAATTTGTTTTCTTACACAGGAGGAGGGTGCGCAGTGAAGATAATTTGAGGTCTTGGTGGGGCCCATTCAATTGTACCCCGAAGAGAAATCGAATTCCCATCGGCCCCTTCGGCGTCATCTGGACTTACAGGCCAACTTTTAGGAAGAGGTAACAGCTGTAAAGAAACACTTTATTAGTTTCGAATCTTCGCAAGAATATCCGCATATCCAGGTATTACCTGCTTACAATTCTCTGTCTTAAATTTTATGATTTAAATGCTACATTTTTCCAATGAATCTTAAGTTATCCAAGTTTCAACTAGTCCACTTTTACAACTATTACAAGCAGGTATATTATGTTCTATAAAATTATTTAATCCCGCCCTAGGGCAGGACTTTTATTGAGCGGGCGGTCGTATTTAAGAGACTCTGCTACCTGCGGCTCAGTTTCTTCTCTATTTATAAACTTTATCTAATATATACTTAGTACTTACTCGTTGGGGCGCGTCCTGTTCGGAGACTAACCATTTGAGTTCGCTTGCCCTCGGCAAGTGCTTTTCGCTAAATCTACTTATTAAAGATAAGGCAACGCCTTCGGCGGACATAATACTATCGGTTAAATTCGATTCCGTGCCGTGCTTCGGAGACGATTTGTACAGATCGGCTTCTGAGTACAAAGAGGCCATTGATACTGATAATCCTGCAATGCATAAAATAAGAGTGTCAATGAACTAACTGAAAAAAATACACCATAGCATATACAATCGTTTCTTTGGTAATTACCGGAATTTTTGAGCTCGGACAAATTGCGCGTATCGTCCATCTCATAGTCGTCGACGTCGTCCGTCGAAATGCTATCCGACGGGGTTCCGGGAGATGTCGACAACGGGCTGACACTCTGGTCCGTCGTCGTAGCTGCGTATAGACAAAGGACAGACGTAAACAAAGAGGATAGACATCGAGTTACGGACACACATCGGTTATCTCTCTCGCACGACCCAGATTTCTTCGACTTTGCTAATGAGTCGATTTCGTGGATTCGATAAGGCGAGTATGCGATGCCAATAATGAAACTCACTGTCAGTCTTGCCGTCACTGAGAAGATCGCGCGTCCAAGTTCCACCAACGCCGCTTCCCTTTCGCCGTTCCTCCTGTCGCTGACGTCGCCTGATCCTGATTCTCTGCTTGAGATTGTTGATCTCTTCGTCGCTCTCCTCCGCCGCCTCGTCAGCTAACCGCAGTTGCCGGTTGCACTTGAGCTGCACCAAAAAACATTATGTTTACGTTTATATGTATATTCATGATATATATTCATGATCTCTGCAATTATGCATACGCAGTTTTTACCTCTGCAATCTAGACTATCTAAACTTTCCTCATTGTACCCCCCACAGAATCATGAACATTTAATATTATTTACCTGCTCGATCGCAGCAATCATGGCCTCAGAAATACTGAAATGCGCGTTCTCCCTGTCGAGTTCCGCATTCGCCCTGGCGAATTGTGCAGACGACAGGAAGCTCGTAAGACTCTGACCCTCTTTAGGTCTGGGAAAATAGCCTGTGGCCATGGGTAGCACACTGCTACCTCCATCTTCGATAAATCTCTTTTTAGGCGTGCGTATGTCTTTCTGACCCTCGACCTCGTTGCTCCAAGAGCCCGAGAACTCGGGTGCCGAGCCTGTGATGAAGGACGTCTTGCGCTTTGGCTGCAACTCTTTGGCGATGCCCACCGAGTCGGTGACACTGTGTTCGGAGGCGATAGAATTGAAGGGTGCACATGCAACTCGAATCGAATCTTCGTAGTTCAAAGTATCGGAGCTGCCCCCGCTACCTCGAAGCTCCTTTGTCTTGATACCGTTTGACACGGATGACCGCGATTTTCGTCCTTTTCTTGTCAGGAGCTTTGATTTTACTGTTGTTAAACAAATATTCAATATCGATACAGGTATAACGCGTGCAGAGTATGTTTTATTGGAAAATAAATATGTTAAGCACGATATAATCTTACCAGGACTAGACTTAGCTTCCGTGAATGTAGATGCGTCTACAGCTTTCGCCTCGGAATAATAGACTTTTATCACATCGGACAGTTCGATAGATTGCGAAACGTGATCTCGGCTCGTGGCTTTATCGGAGGCATTTTTCACACTCGTCGTCTTCGTCATCGTCTTGAGCGTCGTCACTCCGAGACCTTCGACTCCGTTTTCGTTTAAATCTGGAAAACTGCTCCAAGCTTTGAGAGACGTATTGCTACTTGTCTCCTCCTTGATTGCCTTCTCGTTCAATTCTGATTTGATAATGGCAATAGCTTCCTGCTGTTCTCGGGATGTCAGACTAGAATCGTTGCTGTCTTTCCGAGGACTGATCTCGACCGAGTGACTGACGCTGTCGAGGCTGGACGTCGTCTGCTGCTGTCGAGCGCTGCTGCACAGGTTCACAGGGTACGAGGAGGAGCGACGATGAGCACGTTTCGGACTATCTTTGCTATCCCATCTTGGCAAAAACTGAAAAAAGGAATATTATT
Organism: Philotrypesis tridentata; assembly: GCA_018906965.1. Lineage (NCBI taxonomy): Eukaryota > Metazoa > Arthropoda > Insecta > Hymenoptera > Pteromalidae > Philotrypesis > Philotrypesis tridentata. The sequence goes on along the minus strand of JACCIB010000016.1, from coordinate 599,637 downwards.
TTTTAAATGATTGAATCTAAATTTTAAAAAATTCATAAATGATACTAGAACTTTGGACTGCTTATATTATCATTGTCTAGTTAGCTTTCTATCTTCAACTAGATTCCTAAAATAGTTTGATAATGAATTTTGCATCTAATGATGCAATAGGAAACAAATATTAGAGCATGCTAAATTATCACACTTCAGGCAGCTTTGATAGATCTCATGCTGTTTCTATGAACTGTTTATGAATTTTTCTTTCTACTCTTCTTACTAGCCTCTATAATCTATCACAATAGTTCACACACTTGAGCAATTGCTTGAATTCACTGGAATGTAATCTATTTTATTTTAAATTCGAGATTCTAATTTAAGGCGACTATTCGACTAGGTCAGGCTTTTTTAGATGAGAAAAAATTGTACAGTTTCTTACCAGAGATGGATCAATTTCAGTCAAGAGAGTGGGTTGATTTTTTTCAACTGCTCTCAAGCAAACCAATGTAGCCTCTGCTAAATTTTCTTGACATAGAAAAGCCCAAGGTTCAAGGCAGGAGAGCAAATGCTCTTTGTCGGACAGGAGCCAGGACAATTTCTGTGATAGCGAATGATCTTCTAGACTGCAAATTATACAATTGTTTTGAAGTATAGGCTTTCTCAATCACTGCACATTGCTTTAATGCTCACCTCTTATATAACCACAGTATATCTTTATGTGACACAATCCTGGTAGATAGATTTACATGATACTCATCACAATCGCGTATTGTTGGAGAAGTAGCCAAGGAGGGTTGAAGCCAATTTAGTCCTTGAATGAAAATCCAACAGTCTGGTTCCCCCTTTGCAAAAAAAATAATTGTAAATCAATCAATTTATCAATTCCATAAATAAACAACTCCCAAATAGTTTAAAAAAATAAACAGCTGACACTATTGCTGTCAAACTAACTATGTCAAGTTTAACACTAATCATAAAATACTCACATGGACATCGAATATGCGACAACCATGCTTGAATATCCTCTCCATTATACTGTGCAGTCTATTTAATCCACCGTAGACATTCCAGACATTTGATACTCCATTGGTTAGCAATCCCTCAACAGTGGATCGCAAGTTCTGCAGCAACTGCCACTTCTCTCTGTCGTGTCTCTCCTCAGACATCCTGATAATTCTGATTCTTCTGAGTGACTCCGTCTATCATTCAAGCCAATACCCTGCAAACACAGTGTTTACATCGTTATGAATACAGAAACCAATAACATACTACAGCATTCCATTCAAGGCCACGAAAATTTGAAAAAAAAGAAGACACACCCAAGCCCAGGAGAGAGCATTGCCGAAAAGTCGAAAACGAGCAAATCACGATAAGCAAATAGGAGTGACAGTTTGAGTCAAAGGTCCGATAATGCCCTCCCCACCCCCCGTGCGCCACCGAAAAACAACGCCCGCAAAAGGCTTTTTGAGGTTATACTCAGCCTTTCTCGTCGTCTATTTACCTTGGGCTTTATTGTCATGAGTCGCGCGTCCGCCGTCGCCTCGTCCTGCATCGACGACTAGTTGAGATTCGGCTAACTCACAGCATAACTTAACTCTTTCGCGCGAGTGCAATTCGCTCCGTGTGCATACATATACTTACGTACACCTCTTTCGAGGATAAATCAGCGCTGCGTTTCGGAGCTGCGCTCATGTCGCGCGCTCGCGGCGCTTATGGGCTTATGCATGCATACATATATGTATATATATTGTATATACATACGTATAATATTGTATACCTATATATACATAGATGCAACGACTAATAACCGAGTACTTGAAGTATTACAACGCGCTATGCAATTACTGATATTGTGCGTACGGACACTACGGACTATGCGGAGAGACTGGAAACACGTCATTCATGATGATTATTGCGATTCTATGAAAGTGTTGACGTTCCAAGACACTGAAAGCATTAATAGCGTACGTGTATGCGCGCGTTCCAAAGAGAAAAACGGAGAAGGAGAGTTGAAAACTATAATGTTATGGCGCAGTTGCTGTTTATGATTCCGATAGATAATATAATTATGCGTATAAACTTTCCGGAATTTACTCTAATATGTTGTTGTATAGTACCTATATTTGTTGATTGTAAACAAATAAGCTTTTATAAAACAATTTTGTTATTCGAACATTTGAAAATTAATATTCCTCTTTATATACGTATTTTAAGTACATTTGTCTGATTTCATTGGAGCAGAAAAGAGTGAAAGACAGTTTATCACGGTAATAAGACTATATATAGGTAAATGTGTATATGTGTATAATATATATATTATATATGTCTATATATGCATAGAGAGTAAAAGTGCATGAGCAGTTATGGGACGCATTGTTAAACTGCAGTCACGCTACAGCTTACAAACTATCCTTTAGCTTACGCATAAACGCAACTCAAACACTAAATGATTATAAAGGAGTTCGCGGTTGGCCAAGACATACAAAAAAAATACAAGAATCATTGATTTGATGAATTGAATCTTTATTTTCACGTATACTTAATTTAATAAACCTTATCGTGTATATCTATATATAAATTCCATTGCGTACTTTAAATTTTTTTTAATTCTTTCTCTCCTACACGTACACACTTATCACACACATACACGCACACTCACTCTCTCTCCTTCCTAACGTCGAAACGCAGACAAAAAAGTATAGTTTCTTACGTGTAGAAAAATGCGGAGAACCTTATACTTCATTGTTTTATAGAGTCTGTCATCGGCAATTGACAACTTTTAAAAGTACAATCTCGCGCGCACCTTGATCGCGAGACAGAAAGTCATATGCTTAGTTTTATCGCTATATGTATAATTGAATAATAATATGATCGAGCGTGCATTGATCACTCATATCGATTTTTTTTTCTTCGATTTGAGACAGCAACGAATATATAGGGAAAACAAATTGAAAAGAACAGTTTCTATACGAACATTATCATCAGTCAAAAAAAAGAAAAAATCGCGTTACAATATTATACACATCGAATCAGATGCAGCGGTTGATACATATTTTTGCCATGTTTTTTTATACTTTTCATGGTTGTAAGATACTACGATTATTATTAACGGAAATAAATTATCGATTGATTAGTGAGATGCAACACAATATCAACGTTAATTGTAACAACGAACACGTATAGTAAATGAAAAATACACACGCACCGATTTGTATACATACTCATACACATTACGATTACTTTGTGCATTTGAATACATGTGTATACGCATGTATACGAAAGTTTGCTGCGTTTGGTTTTCGTTATTTATATACTTATGTAATATAAATACGTGATTAACACAGTCGTACACGCGCGCAATGAATAAGTGGATGAAAACCTCACATTTATGCAATTTGCTCATCCCTTTTTATAATAATAGCTTTCTATAGTATAGTAATAGAAGAGAATGGGCTTTACCTCTAAGAAATTTTCGAAAAAATATTATAAATAGAATTAGAGATACTTCAGACTATTTGTCACGTATGTTTCATAAAATGCATACTATATGCTGGTATTTATACTAGAATGTGACATTTTCAAATTAACTTTTCACTTTGCGTACGTGTATGTGTATTTTTCGGCATATGTACAGAAGAAATATATTTATTTTTATATAAGAAGTAGAGACGAAGAGTGAACGGATCATACTTTCTTCATTTCTTTCCAACACGACGATAAGCAATTCTTTGGAAAATCATTTCTCTCGAACGATTTACAGAGTTCAACCATATATAAAAAATCTCCACTCAAAGTCTTAAAACTCGATGACACATTATAAATCTATAGCAAGTGTCGACATCTGCGTTAAATGTAGAATCGTAAATAATGCACAATTTTAAAAGTACAAATCTAACTTTGTAATTTCAGTGATGCTCTTTACTTTCTTTTTTTGATCATGTATCTGTTATTCAATTTTAATCTTTAAGAAATGAAGATATGCATGCAGAGTGCAGACAAACATTGCTTATAATATATAAGTTGCAATCAAACGTTTAAATCTGGTTAGAGATTCAGGTAAGAGAAATTACAAAGTCTTTTGTATCACTTACATGAAAATGCAAAGGTTTGTAAAAAAATATTGTATTTTCATACATACTTTTGCATTTGTTGAATTCTTACTTAAAACTTGTACTTGAAACGACTCTTAGTTACTATCGACTTTTTTCAATCAAACTTCCCAAAAATAATCAATACAAGAAAAACATAATATCTAGGCTGAATTTTAAAAAAGTTACATAATAATTAACTGATTTTTTAAAACAGTATCCTATTTACTTTTGCAAAATAAAGAGAATTTTACAAAACTTAGCTTAATATCAAACCATTGCCAAACAAATATAAGCAAACAATTTTAAGCTCTTTGTGTACAAGAATAACAATTTAAATTTGTGTCACACCAAAACATAATATAAATTGAATATAATAATAATAATAATAATGATAATCATAATCATAATGATAATAATAATTGCTTTAAAAATCATTTCAATTCTCAGTTTCGAATTATTAAGATTTTCGGCGGAGATTGAATGCTTTCTTGTTTCATTTGGCACGTGAGCATCATTCATCATCATTGTAATATTCTCTAATTTTTTTAGGTGTCGCATTATAAAAATTATAATGCAACAGCATTTGTATCAATCTGTATGTGTTCAGTGCAAGATTTTTTTACAAAAAAATGTTAGTAGATTGTTTGATCATGATATTGCAGTCAGTATCCGAAAAAATACCTAATATAAATATGTAAATTACAAAATATTTGTAACATACTAGAGAATTTTAGTATGTTATTTATTTTATTAATCATTTGTCATTATGCAGTTATTTTCCAGCATATTTGTATTTGAGTAATTCAATTTTCCTAAATTGTATAATCTATCGACAATTCGACATTCATTAAAAATCTCTGTACAACGCTCCAACGCGTGAATTTGAATTGACTAAGTCAATCAATTATTATATTACTTGATCAGTAATGCCGCTCATGATGTGTGCGCGTCTGATTTTTTTTTTTTACTTTTGGATCTACAGTGTATCCGATAATTCACTATTTAACAGGCCATCTATTGAAACGTACGGGGGTTTGGCCAGTGTTTGGTTCATCAGTAATTACACAAAAGAAATATACAATCTCTTTAAATTGTACGTTTTGATTATTTAGTTGATTAAATAGATATTAAGAATTGATCCAAAATTGCTTTAATACTTAAAATAATCAAACACTGCACCGTTAGCATTACATTTATCTTTAAATTACGTGGTTATAAAGAATATTTCATAACACTGAGAAATTGTTATTAATATGTACAGAGTATACTATTTCTTTGTGCGCTTCCATCACATGGAAAATCTGTTAACGTCAGCTGCACCATTTTCCACTAAGTGATACCATGACAATTTGTTTCTTCGAAAATCATTGTCAATCGCTGTTCAAACTAACGATTGTTCGTTAATTGAGTACAAGAAATAACGGCTAACGGTATCAAAAAATGAACAAAGTTATTCTCAATGTATTTGTTTAACAATTACAATTTGCGCCATGGCCGTTGATGGATTTTTAGTCTCCCAGGCCCCTTTGTGCTCAGTGCCCGACGACGTCACGCTTACGTGTTTAGTTTTTCCAAAAATTGAAAGAATTCTTTTCATCTTAATTATTTCTTTTTAATATAATACTCATCGTATTTTAAAGCTTGAGGCAGCTTCTCTAATGTAAACTCACACTTTAAGTATTTAAGCTTTTTTATCGAATTATTATATGAAATAATAATTTTACTAATAATTTTACGCATAAAAATCAATTAGAAAAATTATGTTACATACATAATAATAGCCTTATTCATGCATTGAAATAAAAAAGAATTTTTTCTAATTCATTTTTACAAACGTCCAAAAGATCATACTGCATAATTACAATCTGAATAAATTTAGAAAACATTCTAAAATGATTAAATTTCGTGTTTCTTTTAAGAATAAACATAATCTAACCTCATAAATTATGTGGTGTAAACGTTAAACTCACTTATATTAATTGATAAAGAAAATATAAGAAGTAACTTTTGCATAGCCGTCGTACACTTTAATTTTCCAAGCTTGGTATTAGTTGAAATAATGTTTAGGTCAAATTATACGCAACTTTGTAAAGTCAATTCAATTATACGTGATAATATAATATTTACAAGTCTGATACGATATATACAGAACTATACTGATTTTTTCAATTAATAAGTGTTGAAAAAAAAAGAATTATTATTAGCATTTTATAAGCTCATTATTTACTTTCTACTGTTAGCCTATAAGCACAAGATTGGAACAGGCTATTCTATAATTGATTCAATTTACAATCTAGAATTTAGATATCCGAGATTTTAAGATTTTCACCATTTACTAGTAGATAATGGTTTGTACTAAAATATCTTATAGTTCATGACGTTACTTTATCTAGCTTTTTACATGACCGATGACAAAAATTGAATGTTATTCTATTATTTAATATTAGTAAAAAGTTAAATATAACAAACCAATATAGCGACACTTGTAATAAAACAATCAAATGGTAACAAAAATGCGTAAAAAGCATCAACATAGTCACATATAATTTAGATACAAAGTACGTATAATTTTATACGAGTGTAGACAAGTAAAGCGACTTTTGAATCTCTATCATAACAAACATAAGCTGCTTCATTTCCATTAAAATGTATGTACAAATGTAAGTCTACAGAGTACACACCGGCTTTGCGAAAAATTAATAGTAAGCTTGCTTTGATACATTTACAAATTATAAGATAGTACAAATTGGATTACTCATCACGTTTTTATGAGTACTAACATTAATAGAATTAACTGTATATCAGTCGTATGACCCATGCTACATTAAAAATAATGATTTTAAGTACTCAATAAATTTAATATTTATAGCAGGCAACCAAACTATTACATTTGTTCGCAAAACCTTTAAAGTATGCTTGAGAATTTTTTATTCTCTCTTTCATTTGCCAAATAATTTAACCAATAGATGGTCACGAAGCGAAAAACTGCTGTAGTCGCTGTACTGTCCGTCTATCGAGAGCACACAGGTCAAAATCAAAGGTTTTCTTAGTAATTTCATACTGTCCAGTCTCTGCAATCACTTGTACAACCCTCTGAAGTTCTTTGTTGTCCTGGAGAGTCATAATCTTCTGTTGGAGATCTTTAAGTTGGGATACATAGTCGTCAGAAAAAACAAGTGGTTCTTCTGTGTCGACTAGGGTACTATTAGTAGAGTCAGGTGCAACCTGCTCGCTATCACCGGCTGTCTGTTCAATCACCATCGGTTCATCCGGCTCACGCTTTATCTTGGACGAATGTAACGAGTCCAAGTTCGTTGCTATAGGTGACTGGCTTGAGGATACTGGCTCCACCAAAGGCGAGGTTGAGTGGTCACGATCTTTATTCTTTTTTGTAGGAACATCGTCATCGCCAAGACCTTCAATAACAATAAAATGTAACAATAATTAACAATAATAAAGCAAAATTAAAATAGCTGAAAAGAGAATTTTTATCTTCCAGTAGAATGGTCCTGATATGGTCAGCCGTTGATATATGTGCAATTCATATTAAATTTGATAATATTTGGCCAATCCATGTCGAATTATATCGGTTTTATTAAAAATGTGAAATTACCTTTATTATCACTTTTTCGTTTTTTCTTTTTTCCTTCTCTATCATCTCTGTTGCTTTTCGATCGATCACGTTTTTTCTCGCTTTTTTCTTTTTTCGCATCAGTAACTGGAGGCGGTGGTGGAGACATACTCCGCAGTACCTCGGGTTGTGAAGCTGGAGGTGGTAGCTCTTTTTTCACAACAGTAGTCCTAGTGTCACTAATTGAATCTTCATCACCTGATGCGGCAGAGTCGCTACTGTCTCTTTCATGCGCTTCGGAAACACGAGTTGGCTGTAAACAATAAGTATAATGAAGGTTAGGTATACTTTTATTATTATAGAAAGTAAAAAGTTTATAAAATTTGCTTTCACCACTGTATTGGTCGAAGTTTGATTGGTAATTTCAGATTGCTTTTCACTAGAACTTTTTGATTTTTCACGTTTTTCCTTCTTTTCTCTTTCTTTACTTCCATCTCTCTTATCCTTTTTATCTCTCTTTTTATGCTTATGCTTGGACTTTTCCGATTTTTCTGACTTTTCGCTCTTCGACTCCTTTTTCTCAGATTTTTCGCTCTTCTCTGCCTTCTCGGACTTTAGTATCTTTTCCTCCTTAATTTTTTCAATTTCTTTGCTAGGTTTTGGTGACTTTCTTTCTTCTTTTACAGGCTTAGGTTCCTGTAATTTGTCCTTATCTAACTTCTCTGACTTTTCAGTCTTCTTTTCCGAACTCTTAGAGCTCTCCTTATCTCTACTTTTCTCCCGATCTTTGTCCTTGTGTTTTTCTTTCTTTTCTTTTTCACGGTCTTCTTTGTGTTTCTTTTTATCTTTTTTTCTCTCACTTTTACTCTCCTTTTCATTTTTTTCACTCTTGATTTCATCAGAGGTGCTCTTAGAGCTCTCCTTTGTCTTCTCCTTTTCTGGCTCTACCTTCTTAGACTCTTTATCCTTTGGCTTCGAAGAAGGTGATGACGGCCGCTTTGGAGGAGGTGTCGTTGGTTTTTTCATTGGAGATGGTGAAGATGTTCTCTTAATATCAGAACTCAAATGACTTATCTATAAAAATAAGAAATATTTAATTTAGATTCATTTGATGCATACAAATTAGATAAACAAAAAGTTACCTTATTGTTGCTAGGACTCAATGACCTTTTCGATTTCTCTTTAATTTTATCCTTATCTTTCGAAGCATCTTTGTCTTTATCTCGTTTTTCTTTCCGCTCCTCTGACGACTTTTCTTTTTTGCCATCTTTGTGAGGACTGTGCTTAATTTTTGTACTTTTGTCAATTTTATCAGACTTTTCAGGAGCTGCTAGAGATTTGTTACTGGACGACTTCTCGGACGTTTTCTTATTATCCACAGACAATTTTGGAGCTTGTATAGGATCACCAAATAAGTCACTGAAAGGATTTGAGGTCTTGGGCTCTGATATTCGATGCTTTTTTCCGTCGTTACCACTAAGTTTAGGTTTTCCCACCATTGGTAATGTTTTGACTTCACTTTTTTCTGATGCACTTTCAGTACTAGATATTGGAGTCTGCAAATAAAAATTTTAATGTCATTTTATTTATTTAGATGAATAGAACATAAATTATTAATAAAATTTACTTACAGCACCACCCTTGAGTAACTTTTTCCTAAACTCATCTGAAGGATTGACAATAACTTCATTGTGATGTGTAATATGACTGGCAGTTGGAGTAGTTTCCAAAATCAGGTTGTACATAATTTCTAATTTTTTTGGTTCATTTTTATTTTTTAAGTAGATATGAATTGGTATGTCAAAACCAGCATATCCAGATTCTTTAAGAGTGTATGGTGGTTCCTTAATGACACGCTTTGGCTTGGGAAAAGTTTCATGAAGATTGAATACCACTGTAATAAATGAAAATAATCTTAAATACTGAAAATGCTCACATTTTTTTATTATGTACGCTTAAAACTGAAATTACCTTTTTCAATGTAGTGGTGTATGGCAGCATTGTCAACACCTTTGACAAAAACTTCCCAATCATGAGTGTAGCCTTCTGGTGTCTTCTTGGTACGCAAGCTAGACTGATCACCGCACTCCAAAGTAATACGAAATGCCATCCTTTCTTTCAAATTGATAAAATTTTTTCTTTTGAATACTTTTAAAAATCTTTCACAAAAATACGATTTTTTTAAATATTTTTTCTGGTAAATTCAGCAATGCATTCATCTCTTGATAAACAATCTTTAGCCGAACTCCAATATTCTTTCTAGCATTATATTTTACTATTTTTTTTGTAAAACAATTCATGAGCCTAAAGTGCTAATAAAATCTTCACTATTTTATGCCCTTCTAAAGTATTGTTTTTATAGCATTGTGATCTATCAATAAAATTGATAATTAATTCAAAGTTTTCTTAAATTAAATTGTTTCATTACAATGTCTACTGTCGTTAGTCACCTGGAGTTACTTTCAGCAAAGTCATATAAGATCCTTAAATAAGAATTGGCTAAAAGATCTTATGTTTATTTCAACTTATCTGAGTATCAGATAATTCCTTATTTACATAAGCTTAAACTGAATTCTTTGCTGATGAGTGACTTCTAATAGTGCTTAAAAAAGATTATTGAATATTTAATAAATTTTAAGAATAATAAAATGCTTAAACAACAGTTGATGTTTTAGAAAATTGAATATTATTTAAATGTAAATAAACAAAGAGTTTTAACAAGATATGAATTACAAAAGAATTTACAAAAGCTATACAGTATAATATCTTTATATAACGATGAATTTGCACAAGGACAAAATTCAATCACACAAAGAGTCTTTCAATGAATAAAGCTACAAGTTGCAAAAAATTCAACTGTTATAACAGCTTACTCTAATATCTTTCAAGACATTTACCTTTCGGCACAGACTAATTTCCCAGTCTAATATCCTCTGTGTCAGTAAAATCCACCGAGCGAAGCAATCATTTATGACAAAGAATCTTCACGAGTAATCAAGTTAGTCCCAATCACTCAATCGTCTACTTCCTGATTGGAAATCCTATTGATTCCCTAGTCGAAACAAACTCTTCCCACCCAAATTCTGGAGCTGTCGAACACTCAACTGAAAAATCTCTCCTCGTCTAGCTCCGGCAACTTGAAAGAGCTTCTCTTGACAGAAAATCCCTGGCTACTAGAATAGAGCTAGCTTTGCATCCTTTAGTCCCAGTCTCGGCTCGCTCGGAAATACGCGGCTCTGCCGTCCAGTAAATTTTCCACTGGGCGCTGCTCCGAAAATTCTTGCTCGTCTCGACCTGTTGGCCCTGGTACGGACGAGATTGGCCGTGCGAGGAACCGACTGGCTATGCGCACAACGACGACGACGACGACGTCTTTTCGATTATCTCCTCGCGGGCAGCACAACATTCTCCATCTCTTTTCCCCTTTCTCTCTCTCTCTCTCTTTCTAGGAGGCTCTCTCGATGTGTGCGTGATGAAACTGCGCGTGGCGTTCGAGTCCCGCGGCGGCGCTCGGCTTTCGAATTTTTCTCTCCCCGCAGCAGCGACTCCACCTCCTGTAACAACAACAGACACGGACACACGGCGACAGAGACTGGTGCGCACCGAGTAGAGGCTCCTGCGTTAGCAGGAATTCCAACGACGACGTCGTCTACTACTCGCTCCCGCCGTCGCCATTCTCCTGTCTTCACCTCTTGGACTTCTCTTTTTTTCTCCCGCTGTATATTCTTCTGCTGCAGTAGCCTCTACTACTGCCTTTTCGCTTCGGCTTAACTGTAGACTGTAGTGTAACTCGCGCAGCAGCAGCGCCACGGCTAACTCACTAATACACAAAACTATATGTATATATATAGTAATATATACATATATGTATATCAGTATATACGCATCGCATACTGTATATATATAACATTACAACTATAGAATATAGAGAGATAGAGACATACCGCTCGCTGCTACTCGCATAGTCGCATCTCGCGGCCCGGAGTTGTCGCTAGCGACGTGCGAGGGTGAGGGAGAGAAAATATATATAGAAATACATACATATACATATATATACTTACTGATTTAACAGAGTATTATGGTCGTTGGCTGATTTATAAGTGCGTGTATCTATTGTCTACTCTGCCGCAAGTGTAACTGTACGTGCTGCCATCTATGATAAACAGTTATTAGGATGCATTAGCAATCCATCATCAATGTAATAATGCGTTTTAAAGGTAGGGATTTAAAGATTCCAAAAAATTTTGTTTTTTTTGAAAAAATAAAAAAATAATTTTATTTTTTTTGCAAATAATGTCTAGTCGTCTGAATCGATATAAAGTAAATTAAATGTAAAAGAGGTATTTTATGAAAGAAAGTTACTTAAATTTGTGGAAAAATAATTAATTAAATTTTTTTATTAAAAAAAACCGTTGAATCTACTTGAACGTCTTCGCTATAAAAGTTTTCATAAAGAATGCTATTTGATTTGAAAAATTTTTTCCGAAAAACGTACTTTTTGAAATAACGACTTACTTACTGATGTATAGATAAATAAAGTTAGAGACTGGATACATTATTAGAAATCAATAATCCAACTTATTTTCTTATTTGTGCAAATCAAGCTGTATAAGTATCTGGTTAATCAGTTAATGTATGTTTTTGTGCAAATATATGTACATTTTCCGTATTTGCGCATGCGCTAGAGCACTAGCAATCCGGGAAAGGGTAATTGACCTCTTAGCGATTTAAAGTTTAAAGAGAAACGCTTTTCCATTGTTATTATGCGGAAGTATTGAATTCTTTTGCAGGTTGTAATTAATAAACAAACGCCACTGTTATGATGATATAACTAAAACACGAACTTGGCATTGTAACGAAAATTGTTGGTTGACTGATGGTAAAAAAGATTTTATTTAAAATTTTTATGCATAAATAGTTTCAACTTAATTTAAGATACATTGGAATAATTTAAAAGTAGTATGGAAGACAGTCTAAACAATCATTTCCAGTTCTCTGGCATAGTCTATTGCAAGAGTAACTAAATCTGAACTGGGTACAGGCTCTTGTACCTTCTTTTCACTAGGTGTACTAAAGTAAAAGTAGCCATCTTTAGAAAGATTCCAATTTTTCTTTTTAGAAAAGCTTAGCACTTCTTTCTCGGATTTAAGATTCAACATTCTACATGCATCCTTCATTGAGATTTTATCGTATGCACTCTCCATACATGCTCCAATCTCATTTCTTACTGTATTTAATAGGATGTCAATAAAAAAATTGTAGGAAGCTGCTGGAACATTTCCCTTGGCTAAGAAAATCTTGTTGTAGGAACCTTCCATTAAACATTGCTCAAGGCTCAGAGGATGCCTGATGTAAATGTTGGACTGAATTTGATCCGATGGCAAAAGTTCCAACTCAGTGTGAAACTCAGCAACTCTGTTTTGAGATAGGAGGAAAAGGAGGTTCAGCCCTAAGAGCTGATACTTAAACGCAGACTCTGGAAGACTAGATTTATAATCAAAATAATAGCATTTCAGCTGAGCCATGTATCTCTCAAATGATGGTATATCTTCGGTGGAAATACTCCATTGTGCTCCAATTTCGAGAATATCTCCTACAAATCAAATGTTTGCATTATAAAGCAATCACAAGATTTAAATTTTATTTGACAATTGCTTCTTGTTTTAACTTACTGGCTATCAACAGCTCTTTCTGTGAAGCTGCTGAGCTCGATGTTGGTAAGAATGGCAGGTTCGTAAGGGATACCTAAATTTATAAACGAAATTTTAACATTCATACTCTGCGCTACGTTGTTACATTGTTGTTATACTTCTAAAATATCGGCTATATTTCATACAAGGGCATCGTGACAATCCCTTGTCACGACATAAACAAAAATGTGAGGTTAAATTTGAAACACTGTAACGTAAAGTAACGTACGTCGCAGTCCGAATATCTAACAAAATAATATAAATCTATAGGTACCTTTAATTGAGCAAGCAATTCTCCGCATATCTTTAAATCACATTTACTCTTAGTGTACTCCTTCTTTAGATTATCGTAGAGCGAAGAAACGTTCTTGAGCGTCGCCATAATCGTCCGCGCCTACGATTCAAAACAAAGAGGGCGTTACTCTGACATTTGTTTTTCCACTTCGCATCAACGGCTCCGCGTTTGAACTCGCCGACGTTGACTTGTTTTTGTTTACGCATATATAAGCATATACTTATTCTCCAAAAGCTTCGACGCTTGTATGTACTTATTATCAAAGTCAAAAATAACGAACATTTCATGACGACAATTAGCACTTGAACGGGATGAACGCAGCCCAGTGACAGTTTCAGAATTAGACGGTCAACTGAACCCGTTCACCTCATACCGTACTTTGCTGAGAAAAACCATGAATTTTGCGTTGAAAACAAAGTTAAACAATTCGTCCATGATCTTAAATTTTGGCGCCGTAAGTATGGCGATTACAGTGAAAAGAATTCGAATTTTCAACGACTTTATCTGTTCGGAGCCGTTGGCATATTTATAAGTTTCGCGATTTTGAAATCGTAAACGCAACAGCTAAAACACAAAGTAAAACTGTTACAAAGTATACTTACTTACGAATTCGAAATATCCTCGTGTACAAGATAGAGTGCGTATATGACGTGCGCAAGTTCTCATCCGTTTAACTTTAGTAATGCAGATTGACGATTTTAAAAATCACATCGTACACTACATTACCAAAGAAAATCGAAAGAGACGATCAGCTATAAGTACGTAAGTAATTAATAGTCGTGCGAAGATCCTTTGCTCGATGTTGACGAGATTTCTCGACGCCAAGGACGAGTATGTAAATCTAGTCACGAAATCCAACTGCTACGTGGTCTAGATCCATACTCGTCGCTAACGACCGAGGAAGAAAGACACGTGTAACCTGCGCCGGGGACGATCTTCAATTAAGAGAGACGAGCCGATGCTGCGAGGGCAGACGCCGCCGAACGACTGAGAAGCGGAGACAGCGATGCGCAGCTTTTGAAGCGATTATAAATGATTGTAAACGTATATACATACTGATGTAGCGGGCTCGTTTTCCTATGCAAAAGTCACTCGAGCCAACGGCACTTTACCTGCGCGGATTATCTATATACTTACTTCCTAACAGACCTCTAACTCCGGGACGGACTGATGACTCGATTAACCGAACCGGGGAATTTATAGCTCTGAGGGCGTTTTTGACTATATAGTAATTCTTCCCCCCACCTCTATGGAGACGGAGTTACTGTTCTGTGATGGAGACTCGCGAGACTTGCGAACTGCGTTTTGTATGTATATTGTATACCTATAACTATATTATATATACATTACACAGTTGGTATAAATTTGGCATACCTCGATCTATACTATGTATAATGTTAGTGTAAGTGTACCGCACAAAAGACATTTGAATTAAATGTTTAACGTTTATCCTGGAAATAGAGCATCAGGAAACTTTCCAGCTTTTTTGATCGTTTATATTGGTTGTCGGCAATTGCTTTTGTACTACATTCGTAGTTTCGCGGAAAGTTTTGGATTTTTAAAAAACTATGTAACTTTTCTCGTACGCGAAAAAATAACTTTATTCTTTTAATTTCAATCTTGTAAGTTTTTATTGTTAAAACTTGTGCTAGGCTAACTGTATTGATTGAGCCGCGTGTATCATCGGCAAATCGTTCATCTTAATAATTATGTGCAATTATGGTATTAATTCAAAACTTGCCCGCGCAGTTCAAATGGCTTATAATTTATCCGAAAGCAGTCTATTATTGAGTTTGTATCCGGTTATAGTTTAGAAAAGTAAAACCTTGTTTATTCTACGATACTTGCGTGGTTGCAAATGAAAACTGTCTATAACGAGTATAAGAATATCTATATTCTATATTTATAGTCGCAAAATGTTAACATATCAACGTAATATATTCTTAGATATTATGTTCGTGACAATCTGAAAAGCATACATTTTCGACCCATAGAATAAAAATGACTAATGCCCTACAATAACGAGAACCTGAAAAGAAAAGGTAATATAACTACAGACAGATATATCACATCGTTTCGCTTACATGTTATCAAATAAAAATGGTTGATTAAAAATTAACATGTACACAAACATATATTCTATTACGCGGTACTTCGCAATTATTTTCATACACAAAATTAATAAATTTCCATAAACTAAGTACTATATGCGGGGTGTCGCTTTGGCATACACTTAAATATATACATGTACATTGTACATTATACAGTTATACACAGAACGCCAACTCCATCACTTGGCGCGCGCGCGCTTGTTTCGGAGTCATCCGCGCGCTTTTCTCGGAGTCGTTCGCGCACATTATAGGAGCCCGAAAACGACGTTCCTCGATTTCGAAATCACGAGTCTCCCTTCCGAAGCGTTGATTCTCGACGGCAGAATTATGGGTAACTCATACTGTGATATGAAACTTGAAGTACGACAAATCACAGCAAGAGTTGCTTCAAATTTTTAGCCGTCGCTGCGCTTGGTACATATATCGGCGTTGGATCGCTCGAGATTGTAACGCCAGTTCGGAAAATCCAAGTACACGATCCCTCGCAGAGTTTCCCGCGACTGTTGAGAGATGACGACCTAGCTTTATGTGTTTGAAAATCCCACATAAGGTGTAAGCTAGGTCACCAAAGCCAACCGACGCGGCGGCGATTTCTGCGCGTGCGGCGTTTGCGTTTGCGTGTGCGCGCACGCCCTTGAAAGTTCCGCATGGACACGTTGACGATACGTTCTCGCTACTAATCTTCGTTAACTTAGCTTTATGAAATCAAATGCTTCATACAGATAAGTCACCAAAGAGTTATAACGAAACACAGAGAGTCCGATGCGCAGAGGGAGGCAGGCGATGCACAAGTGACTTGCTGAGAGAGAGAGAGAGAGAGAGAGAGAGAGAGAAATGAGAAGATCAAATTCGTTGCTCGATCGCACAGCCAACTAAGCTTTGGTAAAGTAGCTTTATGTTTAACACTTACAACAAACAGCTATTTCACCAAAGAGCAGTGAGCGGCGAAACCTATATGTACATGGGTACATATGCGGGAGATGATCTTCGCTCGTCGACGCGACGCTCAAGACTGAGAGAGAGCCGCGCGTATGTGGTACAGCTGCGCCACAACAACAACAACAACTGTGCGGCACTGTACTTTTATATATATATATATCTATATGGTCGATTCCCCAAAGTCAAGGGCGAGTATGTCGATCTAGTCACGAAACTCAATGTTGAACGTGAAAAACTAGATCGATACCACACCCCTGGACGCTGAGGCCTTTCGATGTGTGTTATACGACGCGCACTGCTCTATACGTGTATAATATAATTTTGTGCGCGCGCGCGCGTGTGTGTGTAAATCGCAGACTCCTCCCACCGTCGATGCGGGCAGATGTATCGAGGAACTTTCCCTCGAAAATTTTTCTCACTCGTCGATGCGCGCGCGCGCGCGCGTGTGTGCGTACATACTTACGGAGTTTCGCAGCTGTTATAGGAAAATTTTCACGGCTCGACGCGGTGGAAAGCCTGCAGCGACCCATCGCAGAGCCGAGAGGCTTTGCCGACTGGACGCGAACTGAGAGACTCGTGCGGGGACAGGGTAGTTCTTATACCGATGTTTCCCTCGCCCCCACGTTTTTCCCCCCTCGTTGGGAGAATTTTTCGGGGGTCTTTAGTATGTGCTGCGCAGGTATGGGGCTGTGCGCGGAGGAGAGCATTTTCCGGAATACGCGTATACCTGAGGCTGCTGCAACGTTGCCGGATACCGGGGACGTTGTATACATATGCGAGGACTGCAGATGCCGATTTCAGGGGGAAAAGCGATGCGATGTTGCTGTGCGTATACACAGCGATGACTTCTCTCTCTCTCTCTCACCGGGGAGTTTTTCTGTGTGCTAAAGTTTCGGCTCTGGAGTTTCGACGAGGCTTTTCTGCAGCGCCTGCATATAATAGGCGCGGCTTTGGCTTTACAAATTCGTGCGCTTATTCGCATTTGTGCGGCACAGGCTTGTTTAAATTTCGTTGTTGGAGGGGCAACTTTACGGAAAAAATTATTGTTTAAATGAGCTCGTTGGCGCTCTTTGTTATTCCAAGAATTTACAGAGAATCTTAGCCAAACATTAGAAATGAAATGATTTCACAGCAATTTAAAAAATGATGTAAAACTATTAGCGTTTTGCTTGTTTAATATTTTATAGAAAATTTTAAAGTGTCCATAATTGCTGAGATTCGAAGTTTCGACATTTCTAGATTTTTTGATCAAAGCAAAAGCGTTTTAGTCAATATATCTTTTGTCTGTATAACTAATAAATTATGTAACAATAAATAATGCTGGTATAATATTATATCGAGTATTATACGTTATTATTGCAGCTTGTTTTCATACTGTTTTGCACAAGGGAAGATCAGGGGTAGCTGCACCACGCCCTTTATATGTGATTGAAAATGACGCCTTTTGCGTCTTTGTCAACTTCATGATATTCATTGATATTGTAAAAAAAAGTATAACCAGAGAAAATTATCGTCATACATTATAGAAACGAAACCTCGAACGAAACAGTTTCATTTTCTCGGAAACTGTCCAATAACAAAACCTTTGCGGGGTACATGTATATTGTATAGTTAATAAATATTATAAGTTTGAAAAATTATTAAATTTAATAAAAATAAGATAGCAAATAATACTCAGTGGTTTTTTAGTGTAAGAACATACAAGAAAAGTATCTTGAATTTATATGTGAGATCGCCAATATTCACAAATAAACGAGTAATATATCTGCTTTTGAAATTTGAAACATTTAAACCTTGATTCACACTTTCTTATGATTGTATACGCACGTCGCTCATGTCATGTAAACACTGAATTTTTACTATGTGGTATATTAAAAAATGAATGTTTACTTTGGTAAAAGGGACAACTTATTATATACTTATTTTATACTTTGAGCTTCAGAATGCTCGAAATGCAAATTTATGCTAGAATCTTGCTGTATTTTTAAGAAGACACTCGCATTTGCATGTATATACCCACTTCTATTCTAACATCTATGTGTGTACAGTAACTATACTCTTACGTTGCTCTATATAGCTATTTTTAAGATGGTAGTGCGACAAAACTGATCTAAAAATAAATCGGGAAAAGGGAATAGTCGAATAACTTTTCTGAAGATGATCCGTTTAAGTTTTATATTCACATATATTGTGGTACTCTGTTGGTACCTAATACATCAGCATTTTACTTGTTTATATTTCGTAGAATTCAAAATTTCGTGTACAGAAAATAGATATACGATATTCACTATTTAGTAGAGGTTAATTTATAAATTAATGGAGTTGGTCTGAGTTAAATGTTAAAATAATGTTTTATATATTTTAAAACTTTACAAGATTCATGGTGAAAATCGTATAATGATCATGAAAACAAACGGCTGCTCTAATTGGACTGAGTTTGTCAACAGTTTAGTCAAGCATTGGCTTAAAAATGTCAAGTCACCGTTATTGGCTTAAAAATGATGCCTTCTAGATTTCTATACCAGTATATAAATCTATGGGTTAACTCATCCTTAATTTCTAAAACAATTAGAAAATATTCTTCGATAGTCTTCTAACAAAATTTTCTTAATTTTCTTATTTAACTAGAGCGCCACCTCGAGCGCCACGCATAGTCTAGAGAACCGTGGTGATTTGCGTCTTACAAATCGCGAAGCGCCTTATTGTTATTATCATTATCTTATTATTATTACGCATTTTGCATTTAATCACGACCGTATAACGTAGCTCAAGCTTCGTGCTTATCAACAATTTGTTTGTTTATCTATTATTAAGAACGATTTAAAAGAATATCGCATCATTCATGTAAAAAAAATTAAAAAGTCAAGGAAAAAGTTGTATTTTATTGAAACCTACAACTTTTCTAGTTAACTTTTTTGCATAATTAAAACAACAGCCTGAACATTCTTTATCCTCAAAATGACCGTATATTTAATGTATGGACAGGATATGGTCTAAAAGTTTTCTATTACCTTATTAGTACAAGGAGAGGTAAAAAATATTGCTTCAGTCCGAGGTCTCGGTCACAGCCTGCGAGATAAGTGAATCACGAGCCATTTTTTTTAAAGTGCATATAAAAATGAACAAAAAGCTTTGGCATCGAATAGATAAGTAAGTTATAAAAAAATGGGAAAAGGTTACTTCCTTCTATGACATGAGTATTTTCTAAAAAGTTTTAGCTCAATTGGTTAAAATTTGAGCGAGTTATAGCTCATATTATCGCGGTCGTGCGCCTAAAAAGGAAGCTAAAGAATTGTCTTCCAAAAATTATAAACTTTGAATAAGAAATGGTTTTTTTTACGTGCTTTTAACATAAAGTATAACCCAGCCTGACGTTATGCCCTCAATCTCTCTTCATTTCCCATAGCGTAATTATAAGCTCGTTCAACTTAATGATCCTTTACTCCCCCCTGAAAGCTGTATGCTGTATTGCCATCAGGATGTAAAAGCGGGCAAGATCATTATTTTTTTTTCCTCTCATCCCATATTCAACGCTGCGATGTTCAGCAGAACCTATATATATAAGAAACCGCAACTGTGATATGATATCTAAAAGTCACACCTCACAGTAGCAGCTTCTCAAAATTGCTTCTCCGCAATTCTCTCTCCTGAATTTATATATTATTATGCGCATCTTAATATAAGTGTATTAGTCTTCGAAACGCGAAGAGACACTTCAATTAAGTTATTTATGCACAGCTAATTTCGCTACTACAATAGCTTACGCACATTATATACGTACCACGGCAACAGTTTCTGCGAATTTAAGCTGAATGAAAATTCCTCGCAGTCGTTCAGTGGATCCGAATACTTCGCTTTGATGACAAAGCTTTATGACGTTTCATTCTGTAACATACAGCCATGTCATCAAAGAAAAATACAGCGAGATCATTGCGCGCGTGTGTGATAACTGCATCTGTACTCAGTGAAAAGAGAAACATCGACTTGCATCAACAATGGCACTGCTTTGAAACACATTTCGTGATTTTTTCTATAAAAACAAAAGTTAGCCGTTATATATGAGGTGCAAATTTGTCATTTGACTGTGTGCCCTCAATATATTCAGGGTAAAAATTGGATGATATTGATATAAAAAATGTGTCGTAATATTGAAATAAAATATTATAGCTGAAGATTAAAATGCTCTCTCTTCATTTGGAGAAAATCATATACATTAGTATACGTCATGTACGTTATACATAATAAATATATCGAAGACGTATTTTTTTAATGATACGATGGAAATTTAAATTATAAAGTACATCTTATTTCTTGGTTTAGTATTTATAAAAATGAAAATTGCCGTCAGAGCAGATTTTTGAGAAATTTACAAGTCTCGTAAGGCTATAATTTTCATTTTGTTGACAATTATCATTTAATGAATAAAAATCAAAATCCTCTGCAACGCCGAGAAGACAATTTATTGTTATTGAAAGTGGAGAAGCGGATTTCTTGGAAATCCTCCCTCCCAGATTGGAAGGATTCTCTTTTTAGATGATCTTGCTAAAAAAAAAAGAGCACAAAATTCTACTGGAGATTATGATTCACGAAAACACTAAATCATAATTAAATAAATAAAATAAATAATTAAGCGTAATAAGAGCTTTCGAAAGCGCGCAAATTGCACCTCTTTTATGGATGCAGGTATTTTTTTTTTAATCGGTAACTTGGAACTGTACCAACAATCTTTGTCTCCCTCTCGGTAAAGCTGCTGTTTCAGGCAAAATCCACTTTGAAAATGAAACTTTCAACGTATCTCTTAAAAGATCTGCCTGGAATGGCTGCAGGGTAGATCGACATGCTGGGCGACTCTCCCCTATTCGTATATCGATTTATAGCGAGGTTCATCGCGATTCACGGCAAAAACCTTTGCGTCGACCATGAGTCAGGAAGAAAAATTTCGATTAGGGTAGGTACAGTCCTTTTGCCGCTAAAAACAAAGGATCGACTCGTGCAGCGCTGCAGGTATAAAGATTTTGCCGAAGGACCATGAGGCGGGGGTCGAACTCTATGCGAGTATTGTCTACGCGTAGGAAGATTTTCCTGAATGGAGCGGAAAGAAAATCCTCCAAGTTCTGAAAAGCGAAATTTCCAGTAAGGCGCTCTCTCTCTCTATTTTTCTGTGCTTGCGATTTATTGCTTGGTGGTAAGAGTTTTCGTAAGCGATGGATATTGAAAAGAATTTCATGCTCGAGGGAATGCGCATAGTTGTAAACTCGGTTGTAAAGCAAATTTGATACTGTTCGTACTTTTGTGTAAAATAGAAAATTTTCAAAAGTATGTCGAACTGATGGTAAGTTCAGAGAAATGTATCATTGACGATCGTAAATATGGTTACGCAATTCTAAAAGTAAACTTATTAAACGGACGACTCTGCTCGCGACTCTGTTTTAAATACTATCGTCAAATAGCCACGAAAAGCTCGAAGGAAACAGTCAACGTATTGGTTATTGCTCACAGCATAGTGCACGTGTTTTCAACGTGGCTAAGGTGTCAAAATGCTGCACGTGTTACAAACTCAAAAACCTTTCTCTCTCTCTCCACACAATTACTTGTACCCGTGAGGAACTCTCAAATAAGCATAGCTCGCAGCTGTCGCCAAAGAAGTCACAGAAAGAGAGAGAGAGAGAGAGAGAGAGAGAGAGAGAGAGAGAGAGAGAGAGAGCGCACATCCACGTGGAATAAAAAAAAAGTTAAAGTGTAAAATATGCGCATAAGTATCCTTACCAAAAACGAATTTTCAAACGCCTCTTCCGCAAATTGCCCAGTATGCAAACAAAAACAATGTAAAATCCGGGCAAAAAGTGTAATGAGATTATTATTAGCTCAAAAAGAAAA
This sequence comes from Philotrypesis tridentata, assembly GCA_018906965.1. Taxonomy (NCBI): domain Eukaryota; kingdom Metazoa; phylum Arthropoda; class Insecta; order Hymenoptera; family Pteromalidae; genus Philotrypesis; species Philotrypesis tridentata. The sequence continues at coordinate 577,087 of JACCIB010000016.1, read as the reverse complement.
ACTCGTCGTGGCGAAACAACATTATCAAGCAGCGAGTGTGTCTCTCTCTCTCTTTCTCTCCCTGCTCTAAAAAAAGCTTGGAGCAGCGCATTATCTCTCCATCCGAAGGATAAGTATATACAAGAGAGACACACACGCGCATGTATATACACGTCGCCGCGCGAAAACCGCTAGCTCAAGTGAAACGAGCCACTGCAACTGCAGAGAGGAAAAAAAGGCCTCTCTGTACATTATATATCCTATCTCTCTCAGTAGCTCGCGGTAAGTATCTGCGCACAGCAGTCCACCGCTGCTATAGGCCCGTAATAAGCCCGTAACCGACAACCGTAAGTATATGCAAGATACAATGCCTCACATCGGTGGCGCGCGCGCCCCGAGAGCGCATGCGCCGAGCGCTCGGCCCGTCGGCGGCGAGGCGAGCGCGAGTCGGTTTTTAGCCGGCCTTCGACTTCCTCTTCCCGTAGCGCGTGCAATGGCGTCTGGTGTAAGTCTCTACCGTCGTGCTCTCGCAGCCGGGGACATCGGGTCCGGGCTGGCACGAGGTCCCGCGCTCGCGGCCCCCCGGTCGCTCCGAGGCCTCAGCCGACCTAACGAGCCCACTATTTTTCTGCTTGCAGACACTCTACACCTATCCGGAGAACTTCAGAGCCTACAAGGCGCTGATAGCGGCTCAGTTCTCCGGGGCCCAGCTCAAGCTTGCCCAAGACTTCGTCTTCGGCGAGACCAACAAGACCGAGGCCTTCCTCAAGAAGTTCCCGCTTGGCAAGGTACGTTGGCCCTCGCGGCTTCTGCCTCCACGTATACCTTTGCCGAGGACGACGTCGTCCTCTCGTAGTCGATCGAGAGAGAGAGAGAGAGAGAGAGAAAGAGACAGAGTGAGAGAGACGGCGAGAAAGGCTCATCCCCCTGTATATGCTATACACTCTGCGTGTGTGAAAGTCGTGAGTGAAACAGATGCTGTGCTCTGCTGACCGTTCGACTCTGCTCGAGTATGTGTGACTACTTTTGGGGGTTAGGCACGTCCGGGTTCTATTTGGGGTTCGAGCTGTTGCTGGCACCACTTTGGTCGTCTACGCTCAGTTTGCGGATTTCAATTGTTTGCGAGCACGGCTTGTACAGGCCTGTACACCCGGGTTCCAAGGTGGGGAACTCATGTGTGCTGCTTGTGGCCTTTCTTTTTTTTTTCTTCGTGCCTTCGCAAACGGGATGGCGGCCACGTTGCATTGTTTATTTACTCTGGTTTTTTATGTTTTGCTGAATCAAATCTTGCTTGCAGGTACCAGCCTTTGAAACCAAGGATGGCAAATACCTCACTGAGAGCAATGCCATTGCCTACTATGGTGAGTCATTGCATCACTTTTGTTTTACCTGCTGGGATTCTCGATAACTGTTTTCTTAATTTTTTCAATTTTTGTTTCCTCAGTCGCTAATGAACAGCTGAGGGGAAAAACTGACATCGAGAAGGCTGAGGTCGTACAATGGTTTAGTTTCGCAGACTCCGAAATTCTGCCTGCCAGCAGTGCATGGGTATTCCCCCTTCTGGGTATCATGCCCTACAACAAACAGGTTAGTTTTATCATACGTATGCTGGCATGTGTTATAACCTCTTAAAAAGGCGAGATCCAATGATATTGTTGGGTTTCGTAACGAAGAGAGGAAAAGTAAAGGCTAAACACCGGTAGTGTTTGCTATAAATTGCAGGTGCTCTGTTATTTATGCCTACAATTTTTAAATCGATTATTTAAAATTTTTGAACATTGAAACAATGGTATTGATTAAAATTTTCATTGACTTTCACTACAGAATGTTGAGTCTGCCAAGGAGGACATCAAGAAAGCACTCACATTTTTGAACAGTTATTTGTTAACAAGGACATACTTGGTAGGAGAAAGGATAACGCTAGCTGACATCAGTGTTGCCATGACCCTTCTTAGCCTGTATCAGTTAATTTTGGATCCGACTATTCGCAAACCATACCAGAATGTAAATAGGTGGTTCCAGACTATCATTAACCAGCCAGAGTCCATTGCTGTACTGGGTGCCATCAAACTTGCAGAAAAGACCCTCGAATATGATCCTAAGAAGTTTGCAGAAACTCATGGAACTCAAGGAAAGGTGATGAAAAGATTTAGTCAAACTTACTGAGCTAATTTCAATTAAATATAAAGGTGTTCTGTAATCTTTGAATAATTTGAATTTTTAGAAAGAAAAGAAGGAAAAGAAAGAGAAGGAACCGAAGAAAGAAAAAGAGTCAAAGAAGGAGAAGGAACCAGTTGAAGAGCCTGATGCTGCTGAGGCTGCTTTGGCTGCTGAGCCTAAGTCGTCAAATCCTTTTGACAGCATGCCAAAGGGTACTTTTGACTTTGATGACTTTAAACGGTTTTACAGTAACGAAGACGAAGCTAAATCTATCCCCTACTTCTTTGAGAAGTTTGACCCACAAAACTACAGCATTTGGTTCTGTGAGTACAAGTATGCGGATGAACTTACAAAGGTAAGACGCTCATTTTTGTAATCAAACGTTTAATTATTTCTGGATAAGATCTTCTATCCATATATTTCTGGGTAACTCATCTATTTTCGTTTCAGGTATTCATGTCCTGTAATTTAATCAGTGGAATGTATCAACGTTTGGACAAGATGCGAAAGGCCGCATTCGCTAGTGTATGTCTTTTCGGAACCGATAACAACAGCACAATTAGTGGAATCTGGGTCTGGCGTGGACAAGACCTTGCATTTACCGTACGTTATTTAAGAAGATAAAATATTTTCTTCAAGTTTCATTAAATTAATTAACATATTTTATTTATAGCTGTGTCCTGACTGGCAAATAGATTATGAATCTTACAGTTGGACCAAGTTGAACCCATCAGATGAAAAAACAAAGGAACTTGTAAAACAATACTTCAGTTGGACTGGTGCTGATAAGAGTGGACGTAAATTCAATCAAGGAAAGATTTTCAAATAAATACGATTTCGCATTTTAAAGCCAATATTCGCATAAAAATAAATTTAAAAAAACAGCACTTTGCTATTAAAAATTCAAAATGTTTACATCTCCTCAATGGTTTCCCCATACTATTGCTGTGCTTATGTTTAAAGCATACATTGCTTCAGTGATGAGAAGTGTTTTTAAATAGATAAAGACGTGTTTCGTAAATGTGGTTGTTTTAAACTTCTTTTCTCAAAAACAAAAATACATGTTTAGAATTTATTTATTACTCATGCTTTTTAGGTATTTTTGTAAAAAATAAAACAAAAAGAAAGATCGTCTAAGAATACACAATTATTTATAGAAAAAAAATTTATTCAACAGTAACTATAAAGTAGATTCTTTAGATGTCAAACTTGTAGGTATGACCTAGTTTTAGAATCCTTTCTGATCCATCCAATATTTCACTAGTGACACGTGATCTCCTCTTATCCTAATTTGACATGACATTTCGTTTACACGAAAAGCCACATTACAAAACATGGTTTTGGTCAGTTTACTTTGTATAAACGCTCTGATATCCTTTTCGCACTGCCATATATCGCCTTGAATTCTTCTGATTAAAGTTATATGCCTCATACCTCTGTAACTCAAACTCAGGTAAACTGGCTGCATATAGTTTTTCGTTCTCGGGATGAAGTACGGAAGTTTCTTCGCTTCTTCTACAGTAACAAACGTACAGTTAGTGTCACGACGACATCGACGATTTAGTTGAGCAGAGAGATTACCTTTCGGAGACGTCCATCCGGCAGGTGATTTGTTCTCGAATTCTTTTGGCTTCGGAACAACATTGGTGGACCTTAGCAAACGTTCGACGTACTGCCATTCGCTCGGATCCTTCGAAATCTCGAAATCGGGCAGATTATCGAAATCCACCTTGTCGAGCGGTCGCGAAGCCTGCGAACGCTCGCCTCTTACTTGCGTCTGCGAAACAATCAGAATAAAAATCGCAAGAACAATGCCGTTTCAATAACGAAATCGTTTGCTCTCGCTCAGCAGGAGCAGAAGTCTCGAGAAACCTAACCTCTTCTCTAGGCCGACAATCGACTCACCTGCAGTGGAAGACCAGCCGCAGCAACATTGCCCCTCAACAGCTCGACGTTCCTCTTCAACCCGGCGACCGCGACGGTCCGGGCGAAAGAGCGCAGAGCCGCAGCCATTTCTCAAGAAACTCGTAAACCGTGGCGTACTACATGTAAAGCGTGTACGCGCACTGCAGCTCGCATAAACAGCGCAGAGCAGAGTAGCACTTAGCAGGCCGCGGCGCGCAGCCAGTCGGCAGAAAATCGCAGAACACGCGCGGAGGCGCACGAGAATGAGAATTGAGATAATAATCGGATGAAAAGGGACCGTTCGAAGGGCTGGACTCTATCGCCATCTCGCGGTGACTCGCGAGGAAACTCCGCGGAGCAACGCGCATGTATATAGGTATACAAAGGCGCACGTGCGCGTTGTCAGGCCGTGTAAAATCGTGACGGTCGCGTGACGATCGGCTCTTTTCAGCATCGAAGGAGCAGAGCTAACGCGGATACTTAGTCGTTGACGTGTAGTCGTCATCTAAGCGTTTGGCCGCACGTGAAGCTCGCACGGGACGTGCTTAAGGACGACCCGTAGGAACGAGCCCTCGACTCTCCGACTCTCGACTACCAGCCGTCTTCCAATCACCAGGTGAGAGGTTACGCTTACTTCCTACAGCTTCGCCTCGAGACTCGGGGTAGCTTCGGGACACTTATTGCCGCAGCTTTGTGGGTTATGGTCGAAGTGTACATACACACACAACACGCACACTCTGCGCTCGCTCGAGTCTCGAGGTTTCTCTCGCGCCCGTGCGTTACGGAAAATCCGTGCTTTCCGCGAAACGGCTCGAACTTTTGTTCGGCCGTTTACGCTCGAGCCTACGGCCGAGTGTCTATATGCCGTGCACGATGTGTGTATTAAAGAAACGGTCGGAATTTCGAGCTGGAGAGTGGGAGAGGAAAAGTGAAAAGTCCGAGGTATGCGCTGCGCTCTGCAGCTGTCTCTGTGTATACTTGTACGTGCCTGCAGCGGACTCCGTGTGTCCAAACGTCCGTGCGTAACGCGACTTTTCTACTTGGGGGGAGTCGCAAAGGAACCGCACGGGTTAGAGGCGTTCAAAAATTCGAACGGGCCGTTCGACTTTTCAAATTTTCAAAGGCGCACTTCGCCGAGCGTTCGCCTTCCAAATGGAATTTCGTTGGCGCGTCGACTGTAAAAGGCTCGCGGAGGGAAATAGGAGAGTTCAGCGTCGGGGACGGGACGGGATGGGTTGGAAAGCGACGAGATGCGCGCTCGCATTATTTAGAATGTAATTTCACCCCCTTGCGTATACTGCGTGTCGAGCTTCGTATCCTTTGTTTCCTAGAAGCGTGCGGATCCCCCTCCCCCATGAGCGCGGGACTGGAATAGCGCCTTTGTGATGTCGCTCGATCCTTGATGCGATTATGGGTCTTGAAATAGCGCTTTTTCCCCGTTTGTTAACGTTTTTACGCGGAGGCGTTTTTTTTTTTTAATGGAAGTGGGTCGTCGGTTACAGTCTATCGATAAAAGCTCGAGCCTGATCCGATTTTCTCGGGTAATTTACTCGAGGTAGTTGCACGGCGGAAAAACATTTGCAAATCATGGTTTGACCCGAAACCATTTGCAAAATGGTTTCGACGCTTCCTTTATGTTTTCAGATAAACGTCGATTTGCACCAAAGGTAAGTGCGTAATTGGTCTTTTCGTTGCCGTAACGCTTCAAGCCTCTCGCACGTTCGCTTTTGTGCATACGGCGAGTGCTCCGCAAGTTACACCCCAAAAGTCAATTATCCCAAGGTACATCGACTAATCCCAACAATTATACCGTATCGATAAATTTCAACGCACAGTTGACCACTTACGCTTTGTAGACTTTGCGTCTGTCTATATATAGCTATAGGAAAGCGAGTCGAGGAGAGGCGTCAGCGGCGCAGGTAATATACGCGATGCGAGAGCGTAGGCTACACACTGTCACCAGAGGCGCTTGAAAGCATAGCTGCAAATATTGCTTTAACTAGGATCTATATTTGTTGTGGACGTGCCATCGATGAAAAGTGTCAAGATACTGAAAAAAAAGTCGAGTTTGCTTTTCTAGCGCCGCTCGTGGCGGAAATCAGTATTAATTTCTTGTATCAGTAGTTACGGATTAGGGATAGTCAGACGCTCGGGGCGTTTCGTCTTGTAGACGCAAGTTTCGAGATGATTTTTCGCCTTTTCGAAATCTACGACATTTTTTGAGACTCTCATGCCTGCTCGAGGGCTTTTCGGTGCAATTGAAAATGATAAGGGATAATAGTTGGATTTTTTCTTAAACATAGCTTAGCGGCATCGCCGACGCGCTGGAGTGATTTCTAAAAATTATTGATTACTCTCCGATTGTCGTGGTGCGTTAATTAATTATTTAACAATATAGGGATTGTAAAATAAATGACTATTAAAACAATGTAAGGATTGCAAAATAAATGACCTTAAATAATTTTTTTTCTCACCATGCTGTAAAATTATTTCTAAGACAATTTTGGTAATTTGTGACATTCCAAGCGTCGGAGCGTTTAATCATTCTTGCACGACTAATTTTATTGTTGGGATTTTAAGTAGCAACTCCGTGAAAGTAACTCTAAACTTTCGATTTTGGGCGCGTTGAGATTTTTAAATAAATGCAAAAATAAGTTGCGAAGATACACTTTTTTTAGTTTTTATTTAATAACTTATTTATTACTGATTTTATCGAAAAATCACATAAGACAAAAGTTGTTATAACGTTTCGTGTGTATTAAGTTTAGAGCTGAAATCATTGCTAACAAAAATAGTAAACTGATAAAAAGATAACGGATCTTTTGCATGTACAATTCATTACTTTTAGTGAATATAAAGTTAAACAATCTTGCCCCAACGAATTTTCATAGCGTTGTTAAGTTTTTATTTAAATTTTGACAATCTTTAAAATATTCGATTGATTCAGTTTTGTGAAAAATTCAATTCAGTTTGAAATCTCTTCGGATCAATCAATTAATATCAATTAATGAATGCAGTATAAATACACATGTAGAACTGTTAACAAATATTAATTATTTTTAGAAATTGGAATAATAACAATAGTAGTAGTAGTAGTAGTAATAATAATAATAATAATAGAATAATAATATAATAATAATAATAATAATAAATAATAATAATAATAATAATAATAATAGAATAATATAATAATAATAATAATAATAATAATAATTTAAATAATATTAATATTAATATTTTAATAGTTTTCATACGAATACATTGAAATTAAATAAATAACATTTTTTACTCAAAAAAAGAATATTCATAAAGTACGAAACAATGAATTCATTCATTGTTCACACTGTAATGACTAATGCTGTATGTATACATATACGCACAGTAGGAAGATGACTAATAATTGAAAATAAGAACGAATGAACCTTATACACGCGCCCAATGCAGTAATCATAATGGAAAGATTTTACAATAGAAGTACAGAAGCGTAAGCTTAAGATAACACGAATAATGTAGGGCGCCTTCAATAGCAAATATCCTAATGTACGTACAGCGGAGGTTCTGATAAAATAATTAGAAAGCGCGCGATAGCAATTGTACGTACATTTGTAAAGATGCTGTCTATTCCGTAGTGGTATTAAATTAATTTGGCTCCTCCCAATGTAATATTATTAATAATTAATTTATTCTTCTTTCCTGTATATCGCAGTATTAAATTTATTTATTACACCAATGCAAGAACGAAATTGCAAAACAAGTTAACAATAATGACCAGTGAAATAAGTAGAATTTGTATAAAGTCATAAGTTTTTTATACAGAAGCAATTTTTTTAACTACTGCTAATGTCTCAAAGCCTAATATTTGTAACAATAACGCACACTGAAATAATTGATAAATTCATTAGCTAAATTTTATTCGATATGTCTGTACCTCTACGTTACTAAAAGCTGTACATATCTAAAGAAGTCTTGTGTTAAGAAATAAGATTAGATATCAAGTGATATGAGCGATATTTTCGAGCCCATCGCATAGCTTCTTCCGAAAACTTGAAGAATTGCTAAAACAAAAAGTTAGCTTTCTTTTACATTCTCCATTACCGTTTCGACTTTTTCAGAGGAAAATTAAATTTTAATGTTTACTTTTAGAATGTGTTACCCTTATTATTGTTATATAGTGATACTATACTAAACTTATATAACTAATAGATACGTAAATTGAATGGTTTATTTGTGTTCAATTGTTACTCTGTTACTCTGAGAAAAAGTAAAAATCATCTCTCGAGTATGTTTTGAGAAACTTATCACACAGGATGGACTCTTATTACTGCGTTTTCAATTTACTGATGCACTTTTTCAGTATAAATAATTAACGCGTATTCTTTTAAATTCGTGGTTACTATAAGTAAAAGATTAACATAGGAAAATCTTTTAGGATTTGATTATGTTTTTATAGCACTTTTAGTGTTATCAGTTTTTGACATTCTGACATTTAGTTACCAAATTATTTACAAAAAAGTATTCAATCTCAATTATCATAAAATCTATGGATCGATTAAAAATTTTAAAATAGCAATTGAGTTACCGTTACAATCTAACAGTATTCAAATTTAAGTTATAGTTTACGCCATTTCACTTTAGTTTTTCATGTTCCAAGGAAAAACATTTTTTCGGTTTTGATTTTTTACGAATATATCAATAAATCTCATAGTTCTCTTTCACTATCATATGATTTATACTCTAGATATCAATGTTTATACATAACTTACATCAAACAAAAATACTCTTTGATATAAAATGAGAAGCTGGTAAAATAGCGATCTAAAAGCAACTCTTGTGTCTTACGTTGATTTGTACGCATACTATTCGTAATCCACAAGTGGGTTAAAAAAAATAAATAAATTTTGATTAGAAATGCCTCAAAATCTCAAAAATTTACTGTTAAAAAAAAAATGAAAAACTTTGAGTTACATTCAATTTTTTGATTCCCAAACTGAAAATACCTAAGTTAAGCATAAAATGTAAATTAAAAAAATTGAAGTCGAAAACTTATTATATAATTTCAGAAAAGTCTTTATCTAAACATATACAGGAAAGCGGTAAGAACGGTTAGTATACTTACATAATTCCTGATAGCCCTTCAACCGTCGATTCCGAAATTTTTATCTCTGTATATTATTTCGAATTCGTTCGTAACAATGAAAAATGTCCGTTCTTCATTCGAATGCAAATATCGCTACTACTTTCTACCATGCAAGTTCTTTCGATCAATCGTCATCAAAATTTTGTCAATTCCGATAGAATGCCCCCGGCCATCCCAAGAGAAATCGCTCTCAAGTCCTGGCCGTAAGAATCGTCGCTGAACCCCCTATGCCTCCAGACCCAGAGCCACGGCCCGGTTCCCAGCAGGTCACTGCTTTCCGCAGAGGCCCGTCCCCATCCGGCAAAGTCCAAAATCATCTCGAAACGGGCGACATCCGACGAAACCGGGGCATAGCATATAATATCCGCGAAGTCGAGCGAAAACATCCAAGCCGGCGCAAAGTGACGTCGAGCGCGCATCGAAAGAAAGCGGCGGGCTGACGGTCACGAAACCTCGGCGGAAGCGCAGCATCGCGTGACCGACGAAAATTCCACCGTCATCGCGTCGTAGCCAGGCTATATATACGGTACATAGCTGTACATATATCCTATATACACGTCTCTCTCTCTCTCTTTCTCTCTCCTCCTCATCCCACATAGCCGCGTGCACTGGCCGCGGAGCCAATCCTGCCAAAGGGATGCTGCGAAAATTCGCGTGTAACGCATCGCGAAAGCCTCGCGTCTGCGCGGCGTCTGAAGAGAGAGAAAGAGAGAGAGAGCCGAGTGAGCGCCGACGAGAAAGAGGCGAAAAAAGGAAGGGACGCTCGGAAACGTGGGCGCGCGCAAGCGCTGGCGTCTTTTTCCCCTCTCCTCTCGAATGCGCTCTCTCGCTCTCTGCGGCAAACTCGCTCTCTTTCGTCTGTGTATCCTATACACCCGGAGCGTGTACAGTACTTGCACAATTGGCACGCGCACAGGAATGAGCGAAAGAGAGCGCGCAACAAGTTAGAAGCACTACTTTTTTTATTTCGTTGCTTTTTTTAAGAATCCTGCATGCGTATATAGGTCTGTCGCGCGCGCCGTCGAGTCTGCGTCGTGTGTATATAGGTATGCGTCGCACGGGGCACGGATAGCGGCAGAGGAAGAAAAAAAATGGGAGAGACGAACATTGCTCTCTTTTAGATGTAACATTCGAGAGAGAGAGAGAGAGAGAGGGGGGGAGGGAGAGAGGGAGCCCATGGCTGTAGAGAGAAACGATGTTGAGCAACAGCCTGCGATGGCCGTGTCAGCGTTATATAATCGGCCCGCGCTTGTGCACAGACGTATACGATCTCTAAGTTACAGATGTGCGCGCTTTTCGTCAACTCGAGAGCGCATACGTATATATATAACGAGGGGGAGGCGGAACTTGACCTCAAGCATTACCGTGCACGAAGGAAAAAATCCGGGGGACTTCTCGCAAGCCTCAAGCTCTCGTCGGGCCGAGGAAGAAATGGCAACTTGGCAGAGTGCAGAGAGAGATGGAGCGCTCGGACCAAGAAGAATGCGGTACGGCTCTTTCTCTTCGCGAAGCTCTTTCTCTCTCTCTCTCTCTCTCTCTTTCTCTCTCGCGGATTAATGGGAATCGCGTGAGAACGAGCGAGAGGGAAGCAGCGGCGGCGGCGGCGGCGGCGTCGAGAGATACGGGAGAGAGAAGGGAAGAGAATGAGTCGTGATGCGCGAACGGGGAACCGAAGCGAAGTATACTTTGCACAAAGCCACAGAGATGCATATAGAGCGAGAGAGAGAGAGAGAGAGAGAAGCTTGTGTCGAACGGGCGAGACTGTGTGGGTTTACAGGGGGATGTCGCATGGGGTTGCGAGACGCGCTTTTTTTGCGAGGCCCTGTACACCAGTGGGGTGAGGTCGTTGGGATTGTGGACTGATGCTGTATATGCGCTGAAAGGATTGTGCGGCGACGCTTCTGGTTGGGCGCTTTTTCGATGCGCGGCTGCTCGCGAGCGCGTAAATCCGAATATTCTAGTTTTGAAAACACTTTAGATTCCAAGACTGCTTTTTATGACTTGGCTAAGGAGTTTGTGGAATGAAGTTATACCTGTCCTGCCCGTATAACACAGCAGTATGGCTACTTGCAAAGTTTAAATATCGACTCGAGCAGAATGTGCTGAAATTTATACAGTGTTTTGTTCTCTGCAACACTGTATAATTGATGGCCTTATAAATCGGATTGCAAAAAAAGATCGGCTTTAGTTGATAAAGCTGATTTATAATTCATATTGCATTCACTTTTTGAGTTCACATCAATTTATTATTACTTCATAGCTTATTTTATGTAATATAGGAGCAGATAAAATTAAACAGTTTAACCATTCTTTCAGCTAATTAATGGTTGCGAAAAAAAAGTTCAGAACAGAATCTAAACTTCAGTTTTTGCAATGAAAAATCAAGTCTAAAACGCTATGCCTTCGTTAAAAGAAAATGTCACTTAATTTGACCTGTTAATTCACTAAAAGTTTCGAAATAAGTAATGCTAATCTTAAAATCATAGAAAAATTACATTTATAATTTTAATAAATAACTTTTTATAACCAAATTTTTATGTAAAAAAGGCTCTATGGAAGTTATAAGTCAATTGAAATTCAAAAATTTGAACTAAAAAAGCCAAAAGTAGGGGTTTTTACATCCCTTGAAGAAGATAAAACACCGATAGAAAGCCTGTAAAATAACCTATACCATTCGTACCTTCCAATGTCCTGAAGATATTTCATCAAAGGGGTTAATTTTAATATGTTCAGTTTATTCACGACTTGATAATGAAACCAGAGCTTAGCTAGAAAACAATTTCTTAAAAATTTTATTTAAAATTATTTGTGTAAAATTTTCTCATCATGTCTACCTGGAAAACTTGCTTTGTTATTCAAGAAAACGTAGCGAACTTATTTGAACTTATTTAAACTCAGTCTATGTAATGCTTCTCGAATTAAAATGAATAACATCAATGTCATCTTTGCTATAAAGTTTTATGGGAAGTTCGATTCTTCAGTAAACTAACTTAAGTGTGCGATAAAAATTATATCGTTATTGTATATGATGTTAAACATAATAGGATGGAGATATCTAGCAATGACTAGCAGAATAGACTCTTTTTTTATGCAATGAAAAATTAATAAATGTAATAATAACCCTATAATTCTCTTGAAGGCATCCCATATTTTTAAGAACTGGGAATGAATTTTCAGTTTTCAAATTTCTGAAACAATTACTCGTAAAAGTACTTTAAAATAAAATTAATAAAGTACTATGAAAATCTTAAACTACGAATTCGATATTTTTGAACTATATTTTGTAATTTAGGTAAAACTTTATAAAATTTTCCAATAAAACTATTGTTAACGTATAAGTTTCTTTTCAATTTTCTCTATATCCATTCCTTACATCAAAAAGAAATCTTTTTTTTTAAATTATCTGATCTGTGGTAGTATCCTCAGTAAAACTCAGACCAAGAAATGGCATTGAAACGATGTTTGATTTCTAATTACGATTGACTAGAAACTAGATTAGCTCTACAAAGTGTCTGAGTTGAGCTAGTTTTCATACGAAGCCACGATATATATTTATAATAGCCAAAAATACTTTTATTTCATTAAGATTAAGTATATAAAAATCCATATTATATTAAGAGAGTTAATTTTAAAAGAAAATCGCCGCTAACTGAATTAGTAGAGTACTTTCTCGAAGAGTCCCATAAAGAAGTAGGACATAAAGATAAGAAGTAATATGAAACTATTTCAAGTGTTTTCAATATAAAACTTTTAACTATAGGTGCGGAAGACATTATTAGAGAACACATTTATTAAATTTTGTAGTTACGGATTAATATATGAATATGATAAGTAACTCTTCAGCAGTTTGAAATGTATGCTTAAGAATGAATCGAATGTTACTTCAGAATATAGGTTTACGTTCGACAATATTCAGCATTAATTAAAAAAATCAAATATAATTATATTACAAAATTTTTGTTAGTACACAGCACCCTAAAATTTAATTGTGCAAAAGCTTAGGCATTATATGTGCCTAATACTCAATATACTTATGGCGGAGAAAAAATTTTGTACACCCTAACATTTTTAATAAATTCCGTTTCAGGAACCTGCAATACTTCTGTACTCATCAAAATTTACGAAAAACCATGTTACAAATTATTTTCAAAGAATTTTATAAATAAAGCTGATAAAATATAAAATTTGGTTATTCGAAAAACTTCGAATTATGCGAAAGATTATTTCGCACACTAATTGAATTATTAAAAACAAATAAAATTCGTGAATCCCATATCATTTTGCATATAGCAAAAAATGTAGCGTTCGAAAAATTTTCGTCAATTTGTTTTCCTCGTCTACAGTTTGTACTTTAATGGTCTCAAGTATAGATCACGAGGTTTTGAGAGACGGATATCATCTTTTATGATCAAAAAAGATCGAACGAATCTAGCTATTATAGCTTGCAAAACCTGTTTGTAGTTTTATGCGCATCGAATCCCGCGCGCCTGTGATGAGAGAGAGGGAGAGAGAAAGAGAGAGAGAGAGAGAGCTCAAATATCAGTTGTAATTTAAAGGTTTGTAAAACCGTCATGTCTTTCCAATTCATTTTATTTTCGCTCACACTTTTGTTATACTTCATAGTCTTATCACGTCTATGCGGACTACGTCACCTTCAAGGCCTAAAGCTACCTACAGGTTTAAGACAATTTTACCCCCTTGGAAAGATTAATCGTTACCTGAGTCCGAGATTGAGTCTTAACACGATTAAAGAAAACGTCAAATTTAATGATCTCGAATACCTTTCAGTTAATCTGTCAAGTACGTAGCGGAATTATTATTTGAAAAATATTATGATGACAGGCCTATAACCATATTGTTATTGTTGGCTTCCTTGTGTTGGACACATAAAAACGAAAATTTGTTGAGTAATAATCTTGACACACAGGTTTATCTGAATAACAATAATAAAGTACTCATAATAAATTTTCGTTCAAATACTATCTATAATAATAAATTAAAAAAATCTGCTTCCTCGTGATTAATGATTGCCTTAAAAAGTACTTCAATCATTGTAAGAGTTTCTAAAAACCATTCTTAGAATAATTGAGGTTCCCTTACTTATAAAATTCAGTTTTAAGGAATAAATCAACTGCCATATAAAACGTATTTCGATATAATTTTAATTTAAAGAATTAAGGGGAAATATTTTGTAAGGAAAATGGAGGATTGCATCATCAGTCCCTAAAAAATACATTGTAGAAAAAGTACTTCTCTATAAATCTATAAATCGAGGTTGTCAAATTGTTCATATCTATATTCCACTCACACATTTACATTACAATATACAATTAGCATTTATTTAAAATTTTATATTAGATGATTGTAGAATCGATAGGATCAGTTTGCATATTTGAATATTTGATTAAATTATTGATTCACAGATTCTGGAATAAAATAAAGTTCGTAATGTCGCGATAAATGTGAAATATATGGATAGCATCACGAGTTTACGGAAATCTTGATAAATTTATGTATTCACACTCACAGGTATAAGTTTTGAAGCAGACCTTTCTTCAAATGCGCTAATCTTCGCAAGCAAGAGATTACTAGTTTAAAAAATACTTTGTATGATGTAAAATTGAGTTTAGTATCAATATAATTAGTATATTGAGATTCCTAGTTCGTGTTACGTATGCTAATTTTAATTTTTGTATGACGTTTATGAAAGTTTCATACTTTTTCCAATACATATTTTGATTCATCTTTAAGTAATGTTAGCGTACGAGTGAACTATAATAACCGCAATGCCTCTCTATTAGTGAAAGGGCAAGATGAAAGCTTGTGTGCATGTTTGCAGGTAGTGCACTCGTGCACTCCTTTACATTCCATCACATGTAACGTTATTAAGGTGAACAATGTATTTTGATTACAGCTTTGGTACAACCAACTACTCATTAGATAAATTTCTATTAGTTATGTATGATTCCTATTGGTTAGTTGTCTGCAATGGTTTCTTTTTGTAGATTATTAAATAAATAACGTTATCCGGTCAAGTATTTATGAACGATAAATTGTTTATGAGTTTCGATATATGAATATTCAAAACTTGCCCTATAATATAACTTTGAAGTTGCTGTTATTATATTGCGTATTGGTTTAATCTGAATGTTATCTTTGGAATGATGATGAGTTTATGTCGTTGGTAAGTACTTGACTCTTATCTAATGTAAAGCAATAATTTAATGCTATTAATTTAAATTTTTCTTAGTTTTTGAATAATTTTCTTAATTTTTGAACTGTTTTTAGGGATATCAAAGTTATAAGCTGTCACAATTTTATCAATTTAATCTTTTCAAGGAATTTATAAAGTACCCTCTGTATTATATTTGAATTTTATTATTTATTTTTTACTCTCTCTGTAATGCTTCGTTATATTTTTAGTTGCTTTTTAGACAGAACTGAATTATAAGTACATCGTTATTCGAATATTCGAAAGAACGGGTTTTACGAGTACAATTTAACTTGGATTTCATCTTTGACGCAATGAAAAATAATTCAAGGAATCATACTTTTTGAAAATGAATAGATTCAAAGAGAGTTTTTAATTATAGAGAAGTTGTATAGTGAAACAAAGGACTGCTTAAAAACGTGACGTGTTCTTCAATCACAATAGATATCCAGATAAAATGTTAAAACTTCTAACAAAAAAGCAATGAGGTTTTCAAGATAACGTATTCTCTACAATTTAAAACAGCTATTAAAAATGCGAAGGAACCTCGGAAGGAACGCCACTGAGCTCCCACCCACCCAAGCGTGGCGAACGCTTCTTAACCTGAAAGACCATCTGCCTTGCTGCGGTAGACAGGAAGGATCCTGCAGATAAAAGTAGCTTTACTTTTTAATTTTTTCAGTTTTTTCCTTTAAATTTTCGTTTTGCTGTTCTCAATCGTGAACTATTTTTTAAATTGTCGTTGCTAAGAATACTGATATATTTGTTTTCTTGCAAAATTTTATTTTTTTTTTTACATATAAATGAAAACTATAAACGTAAAAATGTTTCTTTGTGATATCCGCTGGTTAGGTATATTATATTCATCTAATGTAACGTTATTAAATAAATAAATAAGATAAAGTTTTATGAGTTTCAGTTGGAAGTTAAATATAATAAATTTACAAAAAATAATCATTTCAAACAACATATTCTTACGTAAACATTCGATGCACGCACAGGGATGCAAGCAACGTTTTTAAATTCATAGCAATTAAAGTACAAAATTGTGGAATAAGAAGTTTGGTACATTTTTGCATTTTCTGCAATAGATATCGTATTACTAGGATATTATTTAAAAGAAATGTTGTTAGATTTGAAAATTCAAGCAAATTATAGAAAGCATTAATTTAAACGCAGGGCTAATTTAAAAGGGACCGCTAGTTATGAGTGTTTCAATGATTAATAGTTATGAGTATTTGAAAGAAAGAGACATTCACATGGTTTTATAACAACAACCCTTTTTCTTACTTAAATGCTCATAATTTTTAACCCTAGTAATAATTTATAGTAAACACTATAAACTATTTTTTCTAAATTAAATTCTTGTTGATGTACTTTCTTTTTTTAGCTACTTGTTACATTTCATCATAGCATTAGATATAAATATGCTTTCAAATTGCAAAAAATAGTTTGAGTTGATATAATACGAGTACATTTATAGCATTTTATATAATTAAATGTTATATTTAGGGCAGATTTAAAACAAAATACACGTCACTAACGATATGGTAAGAAATTGCTTGGAATAAATAAATATTAAATATAATGAATTCGCAAATCTAAGAAACAGTGGCACTACACTTCGATATCATATACTTGTAAGTATTTAAAAGTTCACTTTGAAATCAAAATATTCAGACAATGGAAAGAACAATGCTTGAATATTTTGATTTCAAACTTTGCATACTGGTAGATGATACCGAGGTACATATCAACTATCTCTTATATTTGCGTAATTTATTATATTTATTAAGATCCAAGCATATCTAATGTATCGTTGGTGACGAGCCACCATAGGTAATTCGGTAAAAAAATGCGAATAATCGTTTTCAAGGTAATCTCATGTTTTATTATTTTGAATGATCAAAATTTGTAATCATATCGTCCTTTATATTAATATCGTAATGAATTCTACTCCTTTAGCGTACTTTATTTTTATTTCAACTAACCTCTTAACTTACATAACATTATATTTGAAGAAATACTAAAAATTGTATTGTACAAATTGTTCAGGACTTTCAGAAAAAAGTGGACCAATAGGGGTGCACTATTGAAAAGTTTTTATTTTTACAATTTCAGGTTGTTTTCACTTGAACTTGGAATTGTACGTGTATGTAATATGTATAGCATATGTTACGTATATCTCTGTATGCATATGCATGATAATGAACTTGCAGTTTCCACTATTCAAGAAAAAAGTAGATAAATAAGTTATTTGAGATTTGAATAAAGCTGTATCACGGAGAAGTGAAGTCGCTTATTCCGTCGAGTTATTACCGCCCTCCGTTCGATCGGGCAGTAAATTTTAATTTTTCCTATAGTTGTACAATTATACATAAAAAATACTTATAGATTTTCGGAAAAGTTATTCAACATATTAATGCTAAGTGTATAAAATTTTATGTTAATGCAAATTTCTTCTCATAACTTTTTTTCAATTACATCATTAATATCAGTATTTTACGTTCATAAATGAATTATTTTCAAGTTATAAATGTGACACTAATTACTTATCAAATTTTTGATCTAATACATTTTGGATAGCGCGTAGATGCCACTTTGTTTGAAAATGCAGTGTAATTATGCATAAAACTAGCAAACGTCATGATTATTCTTAAGTGATTCATCGGTGGTTTAGGTCCGATTAAAAGCCCAGGCTTCGGTATAGATGCACACATATATTACACATATAAAAATAGGAATACAATAGTAATATGTTTATTTGAAAAAAGTGAGCGCATTTAGACATAATGTATTGTTTATTTGATACTCCCGCTTTTAAGATTTGTATGATCGATGAAACTTTCCAAAAGTAATCATAATGTACGATATTTTTATACATTATTATAGTGTATCTTCAAACTTATAAGCATAGATTATTAAAGCCAATTTTGATTCGTGTATATATCAGATAGATACTTATAAGTTCGTGATTAAATAACATGTAAATAAAATTGCTTTTTTAATACTACGCCATTATTCCGTAGTAACTTGTGATTAGGACTAGTACTTTTAAAATACCAAAATAGTTTTTTTTTTTCAAATTTTTACTACATTTGTTATACAACATGAAACGATGAAACAGTTACCGTTATACATATGTTCAATAACGCTTTAAACACTAAAGTAAATCCAAAAAATATTTCCGTGTTTTAAAAATACAAGTGGTAATATCCCATGTAGGAATTGCCAATACTGACAGTATGGGCTAATACTGGCTGATTTTACCAGGGATGTTATGTGTTATTCTTCGTATAAAAAAAAAAGATTTTGTTACAGTATTTTGCAAAAAAAGTCGTGTAAAAACATGTTTTGGATTAAATAATAGACAAATTGTATACATAAACGTACATTTTAGAATTTTCTAGCCAAGTCATTGAGCTAGTCAGGCGGCATTACTCAGTTCAAGTGAAGAACAGTCGGCAACCTTTTTCTATTCTTTTTTCAACAATAGAAGCTACCAGCTTATACAATCCACAAACCACCCCTGCAAAATCCAAATAATATCTCTACTCAACAATTACCGGTAATAGTTATGCAAAGCTTTTCCCATGGCATATCTGTTCACCCCTTGCCAAGGGGTGGCACTCTCTTCCTCCCCCGGTCGTCTCATCCAAATAACTGTGGAAAATTCCATGCCTGACATATCTCTCTCTCTCTCTCTCTCTCTCTCTCTGTCTCTGTCTCTGTTCCCGACTGTATAAACGCGCCGTGTCGGGCTGTACACACGTACACGAACGCATACACGTGTATCTGGGCCACGAGGCGGAAGAGCAGCCATCGCGGGCGCGCGCGCGCCACGAAGCGGAGCAGCATCGATGCCAAAGTAGCTGCTGAGTGCTGCTGCTGCTGCTGCTGCTACTGCAGTGCTATACCTACGCGTTGAGAAACGCCGGCCTCTACACAAGAAAAGGGGGAGGGAGCGCGGTTTCGAAATTCTCGGAAAGGACTTTTATGTACACGTTCCCCAGCGCTGCCAACGCCGCAAGTAGTAGTAGCAGCAGCTGTTGCCTGCATCAGCGCAAATAGAGCTAGCGCTGCTGCTACTGCTGCTGCTGTCTCTGCAAAAATTAAGGGAGGCTCAGTTGATTTTTTTTTCTCCTCGCTCTTTTGGGGCATCCGACGAAGCTGCATTCACCGATGCCAGTGCAGAACTGTCTGTATCGTTGCTTCGCAGCTCGTTTGCTTCGGAAGAGAGGAAAGAGGGAGGTGAAATTTCTCGCGTAAGCGCCGCACTGCACGCCGAGGAGACATATTGAAACAGAGTCAGAGTCAGAGAGAGAGATAGAGAGAGAGACAGAGAGAGAGAGAGAGAGAGTTGAAAGAGAGAGGGAAGAAAATGACGTCTCGCTTGCGAACGCTCGACTCGCTCTCGCCTTAGCTTTTGACTGCTAATGAGCGTCGTCGTCGTCGTCGTCGTTGTTGTGGACGTCGCCGTTTGCAGCGGTTTTCGAGTCCGTTTCGGACACTTGGGGAATTGACCACTGCTCAGCAAGACTTGCTTATCGATTCTCCTCGGCTTTTCCTCTCTCGGAGAGATGCTATCGTGCGCGCAAGTTCTTCGCGGAGGGAAAAGTGAAACCCGTTCGTTTGGATAAGGGCGCTTTTGTTTATTTCGCTTCTTTGTAATGGGCAATAATGAGGCCGGCCGAGGATCGATACGTCGATTTGCTTAATACCCTGCAAGTTTTTCGTATTTACGAGCTTGCAGGTGAGACTCGAGTCCCTCCTGCAACTCGCGAGACTCGCTTTCATAATGCTCAGCTTGTGATTTGAAGTTTTTATAGTTAGCTTTTTAGGAGAGAAAGCTTTTCGAATTTTGACTAATTTGGGGACCTTCTGAATCGGAATTGCAGGGATTTTTAAGGTCTTCTTTGGATAATGTGAAAAGATAATGCAACTCAGAAGTTTTTTCTCTTACTTAAAAATGCGAATTTGAAAAGCAGTTGATTCTTCAACAAATCATGTACACTGAAAATAAATTTTTCAGAATAATATTGTAATGTAACTCGGATCCCCTTTCTATTTATATTTGTTCGCTCTATTTTTTAAGTAAAAGATTCAGTTATCAATAGATTTTTCATTAAGGTATTCATTGATTAAAGATAAATGAGTTGTGAATTGAATGTATAGAGTATGTTATCCTTGAAGTCTAGTCGGAAAGGATATCTTCGGTATCGGTTTACAACGTTGAACTGGACTGTATATTTTGTTCAAAATCAATATAACGTCGTGACTTATCACTTGAGCTGATGTACTATTTGATTCTTCAGATGGTTTGCGAACAATGAAAAGGATTTAAAATAGACGAAGGTTTAATTATTTCAGTGCGAACTTTTTTAATAAAAATCAATTAAATTACTTTATTACAGAATGAACCGATATAACAATTACTGATACGTTTAGCTGGTCATTGATACATTACATTTACAAGATTCAAATCATTTTACGGCGTACAAGAAAAAGCCTTGTAATTTTTAACTCAATTATTTGACGTGTACTGAATTTCGCTTGTACAGTGTAATTTATAACAATCTACCATATGATAAAAAATATTGAGCTACAAAAGTAAAAGAATTTTCCTCGTATGTAACCTCAAATAATTTAAATCTTGCATGATACATACACAGTAAACAAGTTGTAGAAGGTACCAATTCTTCTATAATAGTGCAAGGTCAAATTCAATTTAGATTTCATTATAATAGAATTTGAATTTGAAGCTCAAATTTCTTAGCACCAAAGGCATCTTTACATGAAGTTTTAAAGTAATTTTATAATGTAACAAGGCTGTTCTATGTTCATAAGCAAACCCTAGATATATGTACCTCGACTTATTGATTACTGCAACTGTATACTTTATTGTAATAAATTTTTTATGATTACAGAATTAATATGTAAATTCTTGCGCTAATTGCACTGAGCTCTTGCGATTTACTGAGTATGTTTATTATATTTATAGTAATTTTTCTTAGAATTGTAGTGAAAATTATTATAATTCTTTGTGTCTTATATATTTCTATGAATCTTATATTTCTATGAATCTATTAAACCAGTTGCATACTATCTAAGACATGTCTGTTACTAATTCATTATTAATGAATGTAAACCTTTCTTCTATAAAATATTTATTACATTGTTGACTTACAGTGACCTGTAATTTACTGCGAAGTTCAGGTTGTAATAGAATTATTTATCCATGTCCGTCTTGGAATCGATTGTAAGCGTCTACCAAGATTTTTTATACTTATACGATATACAATATACATGCACTTTTATTTTTGATACATAAAACAAGTGATATTCAAATGTTATTCCATCCAACAATAGTTATTCTTAAGTAATAATTAATAACTGGTATGTGTTGCAATCATTTTTATTGTATTGCAATCTTAACTTATAGCATCAAATGAAAGGAAAGCGAGAAGGCGACGTGAATGTCTTTTTGAAATTAAAAGTTCAAAAGTTAGCTTAATGGTATGAATTATTGCATCAAAAACGTACATTTGTAAAAAATTAACCAATTACAAAAAAAGAAAAAAAATTAATGAAAACAAACAAAACATCGTTAAACAAATATCTACCGAAAGTAAATATACCACTAAATGAAAAAATGTGTAACTCTTAGTATGTTGTGTACTGTTTATTCTCATTTTCTTAAATAATTGCATGTAATAACATTTTCTATTATTTTTGCTATGTTTATGTATGCAAATTTGAGCTCAAAGTTATTTTTATTCAAAATATGCTTAAACTAGAATATGATGAACAATTGAACATGTTAAAGAACACTCAGGAGGATGCCTGAACTTTATTTTATACTTGGCAGTTAGAAACTGTATTGTCAAATTCAAATATCTTATCAATACAAATTGTTATAGTAATGCTTTGATGTAATGTTTGAATCATCTTTAAAGCCTGAATATTAAAAAAAACGAATTCAAGGCTATAAATTATATACCAATTAACAAAAAAATTTGAAAATTCAAACAGTTATTTTAATATCAATAAATCAAGATTCCTACATTTTCAAAGTTCATTTAATTAATTTAATATACACATTTATAAAATTCAACAAATAGTCTTTTCGAATAAAATTCTTACAGAAAGAAATGGCCACGAACTGCATTCACACGACAGTTACATAAAAATCGGTATTCTTAAACTAGTTTTGATTCACAAATCCCTTCATTTGTCCCGTTATTCGAGTCAAACCGCACTTACCCATGAGGATTATAATATTAACCGATGAAAATGAAAATAAAAATGATTTTTTTTAGAGTTATTCAATTATATTTTTTATGTATCTGATAGATTCTGAGCAACATCCCTTAGAGAACAGTATCTTCGTCGCAGTAATTCAGCGAATAACGGCAAGTCCTTCAAAGTTATAAACTCTTGCAAACAGGTCATTGCGCATCTGGTTACGCCCGAATCATTCAAGTTATGATCGTCAGTACAACGTTATTAAAGAAGCACAATTTAATTGCTTTATAAGCTGCAGTAAAAAGTTTAATTCCATTGATTTTCTACAGCGGATTCAATTAGTATGAGAGTAGAATACAAGATAAATGATACTTGTATATTATTTTTAAGTAACGATTTTGATATACTTACAACAAAGTCAAGATCAATTAAGCTTTTATTATAATAAAAATTTCCCTTGAGCGTAGAAACATTAAGCAACTGTTTATTTTAATAAAATTACGCACAATAGTTTTGTATCGACATGACAGTTGCTAAATGATCTTTAGTATGCAATCGGATAAAAGCATACGAGAGCCAATAGCATTCAAAAAACGTTACATCAAAATGTATTTACGTAGAATGATTTTCCCTATATATTCGAGTTGATTATCGTATTAGAAACAGATAAAGATAAGAGAGACATTTCTCTTTAAACGGGGAAACGCGGTATATTATTTCAATCTCTTTAAGCGCATATCGTACCGTTTTGTACAGACAGCTTGTACATGCATGTGATACATATCCATCTCTTCCCTTCATTGTTTCGTTAAAATGATTCCACATATTGTTCTGCATACTTAATTAGCTAATCAGGGTTGTTCACTTACTTCTTTAAAGCTAGTATTAATGTACGTACCCATGGAAAATAATAATGTTCAGGTTTGCAATGAGTTTTAAATTGAATTTAAACCCGAATTGACAGACAAGTAAAGACTAATGCGTTATTTTAATTTTATCAATAGAATTTTAATGCGTAGCAGAATTGCACAACATTCAGAGTTTTTCCCTGCTGGGTTTGCTTGTGTAATACTTTATCTAATCACTAATGTAAAAAGTTATTTTTTATAATAAAAAATTTTTCAAGTTATTCACTTTGGTCTCAACTCTCTACAATACATCAATTCTCAATAAATTCGATAAACTACACTTTCGAATAGTATATCATGCTCTTTATATTTTGCGTCAGGGTATAGAATATAAAAATTATACCTTTGAAAACAGTCGATCGCATTCTAAACTTCAAGAATGGTATGTAGAATACAAGAATCACATTTTTGAAAAGAGTATAATGCATTAATTGCAGTTCATACAATAATATCTATATTGTTTATTAAAAAGTATATACATTACTTCATGGATAGAAAAAATGCTGTATATATTCTAAAAAGGTAAATTTGAGAAACACACTACGTACAAATTTGGGATATAATACTTTTGAAAAATATGAAGCGCATTGGCTGCATATTTGAAAAGTATAAATATTGTACATAGATTTTATTACAAACTGTAAAATGAAGAAAATTACATTTAAAACACGATATTTATTAATTCGACACAAGAATCGTAAATTTTGTTATGATTCATTCCAAAATGTTTTTCTGCGAGTACTACAGGATTCCATGAGCATGATTTATCAGATTAGCTTTATCAACATTGATTCTACTCCGGGAGAGGAGTGAGAGTGTGGGGACCACGATTTTTAACCACATTGCCGCTGCGAATAGCATGAAGTAATGGGAGAAAACTCAATTTAAATTGACTGTATTCGTTGCAAACTTTCTACGTTTTCCTAACTTTGATTTCAAGCAGTTCGCACTGAACAATGTCAAGTAGTGGAAACTTCGTAACATTAAAATTTTAAGTTTTCTTTAATTACTCTAGAAATGTAATTCAAGTTTTTTACAGTTTGAATCACGCGATGTTGGAAATTGTTCGCGTGGACATGTGCAAACGTACATGTGCTGTTTTTTCTCTGATACTATTACTCTAATTTCAGTTATTGATTAAAGAATCTTTTTTTTGTTTTCAATCTGAGAAATAGTGCTTTTTCTGGAATTTTCGTTCTAGAATAATTCTTGATCAAAAACAGTTAAGGATTAAAAAATACCTACATTATTTAAAAATTAATTTTATAATAGCTGTACCATGGTTTATTTATTCTTAGCAAAACTGTATTAGAAAAAAATTTGTTTGTAAAATAATAATAATTTTAATGATAATAATAGCTATATATTGGTAATAACATTTACTATATCAACTCACGAATCGTTCGCGAAACTCGTAAATAAAAACGTCTCATCGCGATTATTTTATTATCATGGAGTGAATATATGTATATAACATCTTATTTGCGAACAATGTACACATTTTATAATGCAGATACGTTTCAGTAAATAACTACAGACACAAACGATTTTTAACGGTGTTCCTCTACTTTTTACTAGAGCATATACAAAATTCAATGTATTCACTGTCGATTAGCAAAAAATAAAAGCTTAGAAAAATAATGAATCTTTGTAAAATATCCAAACTTTACAGGGCCTGACCTTTTTAAAATTATAGAAAAAGCAATATATCATTCATGCTCTTGTAAAGTAATTATGGCTCAAAAGTTTGCTCCTCTGCAAACTTTTTCTCGTATAGCGAACCAGATTTAATAGCATGAGTATTAGGTTATGGATGATCAGAAAATGTTAATATTATTTGATTTGGTGATTTTTAACTGGTAACTACTCTGTGGCTATAAAAATTGTTATTTTGTCAATAACTCACTCGTTTTTTTTTCATTGTCGTAAAATTTTAAGGTTGGAAAGAATTGCACAAATTCGTTTATCCACTTTTATTTTATAAGGCTGTTAGTTACACAGTTTAGGGTGGCGGAATTTTGAAAAAAGATAAACATTTTATGGTTGTGTGAATTTTAAGTTTTATAAACTAAAAAACATATCAGTACACTACGTTTTTAAGCAGTACATAACATATAGCAACAATAAATTAGTTTGGAAAGAAATAAAGCTTGTAAAGTATAGGATTGATGCAAGCAATAAATGAATCGATAGCTGTTTTGAACTTAATCGTCGATTCAATGACTTCAGTTTTTACCCAAGAGAAAGCAAGAGTTTTAAGCATTTCTATATGAACCCATACTTTGTAGTAAGTATATGTACTACAGCTATCCAATTTTCAAATGTATTTGAGTCAATCAGTAATTACTGCAAAACATAGGATGAATCTAAATAAGCAATCGCAGTAACGCACAGCAAGTGTAAAATGTATCACATTAACACGGCCACATTCGTCGTCCCATATCGAGTCGAAGTAAGCATTTTCCCCAAAGGATTTCTTTTGCGCGTTATTTCAAAGAGTTATATTTACAGCGAGCTACTCGCAAAACTCTCTGTATTTTGTTATTAGTCAACGGCTCAATATCTAACGTATTTTTATCGCAAAATGTGCGACGCGTACGGCGGACTCGCTGTTGCCAACTGGTTTTCCTAAATAGAACGGAATCCGAAAGCGAGATTACTTAGTGCTGCCGCACGTACTCGCTCGGAATATTTGTTCGCGTAGCTTTTGTTGTTCGCTCGTCGCTGTTCGCCCAAAAGCGAGCTGGACACCTTCGGGGCACGAAGAACTTTCTTCCTAATGCAAAAATCCGACTTTTTTCATCCTTGTTCTCTCGCAAACAGTAATAATCCTTGGGGATGAGAGTCGCTCGGCCGAGGAGGGTGGGGGACGTCGTACTTTCGATTTTCATCGATGTTTCTCCGTTTTTCTGGCAAATCAGCTGACGCTAACGTTTATTCATTCTTACCCCCTTGAAAAAACAAAAAATTTTTAGTACCCAGCAGTTCGACCTTGCCTTCATTCGAGCCCGAAAGTCAACAGAATTGACTTACGCTCGAGAGACGGCTTGTACAGCCCGCAGCTTTCTTCTACTTTGCAGTATACATAGAGCTCATTGCGCGACGATCGAATTCGACGGTCGCTCTCCGTCCGAAATTCGAAAGAAAGCCATAGCCCAAAGATCTCCCGAGCATTCGAGATCGGCATGCATTCCAGGCACGAAAGCACATTACGGAGACAACGAAGCCCGTCCCGTTAACGGGTCGAGACAGAGAGAGCGTTGCAGAAATGTTGCAAATTGCGCAGCGTCTCCCTCTATTTGTTTCTACGCAGTTGTGGCTTCCGTTGTCTTCCTCCGAAACGCCGCTTTAATTGCGCACGGCCTGTGCAGCAACGCGAGTCGTCGTCTCCGTGCGAATTTCCCGAGCGCAGCTCTCTCTCTCTCTCTCTCTGTCGAGCTTCTGATGCAGTTTACGCTCCGGAGCGACTTTTCCGGGTCCTTTGCGAAAAGCGACACGCGCAGAGAGTCGTGTGCGCGCGCGACAGAGAGAGAGACGTCGACGACGCGTTATAGAGCATCAACTTGTTGTTGCAGCGTCACTTGAAAGTTAGAGCGAAGTGCGCAAACACGTGCCCCTCTCCGCACACAACACACAGAGGAGACGCGAAACACGCATACCGATACGTAGGGGGCTCGGAATGAGCATCAGCCAAGGAGAGACAAAGGCTTCGTCTATCTCTCTCTCTCTCGTTCGCTCGCGCGCGCGCGCGCGCTGCCTTCGTCGAGAAAGAGAGAGAGAGAAAAGCGCGTCGAGTCTTCGGAAAATCGCGCGAAGGGAGCGACGACGGCCTTCGCTGCTATGCCGCGCGCGCGCGCGCGCGCGTGCTGCTCACCGCAGTAGTAGTAGAGCAGTACATACGCACGAGCAGCAGCAGCAGCAGCAGCGAGTATATTCCACGTACATAGGTAGAGCGAATCGCGTATTCGCTGTATCTGTGTGTGCAGCGCGTTTCGTATACACGCTTCAACTCGGGCTCGCTCGCTCGCTCGCTCGCTCGCGCGCGCGCTGCGCGAACGGCCAAAGCAAAACGCCGAGAGCAGCAGAGGAGGACGGAGCTATGTGTGCTGCTTGCTGCTGAACGCGAAAGGGGGGGCGGGAGAGACGACTTTGGCCGTCGATAACAGCCGCGAGAGGGCGCTCCGCCGTCGGTGTGCGCGCCCGTAGCGCAGCGGCGGCACCCTGGCGCACGCACGCACACACACACACACACACACAC
This sequence comes from Philotrypesis tridentata, assembly GCA_018906965.1. Classification (NCBI taxonomy): domain Eukaryota; kingdom Metazoa; phylum Arthropoda; class Insecta; order Hymenoptera; family Pteromalidae; genus Philotrypesis; species Philotrypesis tridentata. Next base: position 549,284 of record JACCIB010000016.1, on the reverse strand, counting down.
GCGCACGCTCTCTCGCAAATTCTGTCTCTCTCGCTCTTTGGGGACACTCCTTCCGTCCTCCCTTCTTCATCGTCATCGCGCGCAGGGGCCCGAGAGTGTGTATTAGACGCGAGAATATAAAGCCGTCTCTCTCGGATTCGCGCGCGCGCGCGCGCGCTGATATACCTATGTGCACTAACGCATGTGGACCTGTAGGCGATTCTCTATCGCGGACCGTCAGCTTTCTCTCTCTCTCTCTCTCACTCCTTGGGCTGCCGAGCCGAAAAACCACCCTACGACTCCTACGCCAGAGAGAGAGCGAGAGAGCGAGAGAGAGACTGGCCAGTCCGCGAACGCACACTAGCAGACGGTGAGCGGCCTACACTTGGGCTCGAACCGAGAGCGAGGCGAGCGAGCGAGCGAGCGAGAGAGAGATAGAGAGATCGAGCTGGGCGCAGTGTGTACTACGAGCGCGCGGCTGCGGGAAGGCCCATTGTACACCAGAAGCTGCTGCTGCTGCTGCTGCTGCTGTTGTTGCTGCTTGGGAAAGAGCGATAGGCGGCGACGTCGGCTTTCCCCTCGACGCGCCAGGCGCATCCAGCGAGGTGAGTCTCTCCATACTCTCGTCCCGAGCACACATTCCCTTATTAATCCGCGCCTCTCTCTCTCTCTCCGTCTCTCTTTGGTTCGAGTAGCGTATAGAGCAGCAGCAGAGTAGACGAGAGAGAGAGAGAGAGAGAGCCAAGTTGACTCGAGCGCGTGTCGGTGTGTTGGTGCCTGCGAGCGCGCGCGCGCACCGCCGCCGGAACTCAGCGAGAGACAAGGAGAGAGCGCTCGGCAGTAGTGTCGGGCTGCGCTGCTCGAGAGTCGTGCAATGCATCGGAGCTGAGCCTTGTTATATACACCTTTTGTGTTGATCCGCCGCGAAAGCTGGCCCGCGTTTCTCGAGCCGAGGACGAGAGCCCGGCTCTGGCCCAGCCGAGGAGCCGATCCCCAGAGCCCGGCCGAGTTGGAGCCGGAAATACGAGCGAGCTGAGCCAGCCGCCGCCGACGACGACGGCGACGACGAGTAAGCTAAAGCGAGAGAGAGAGAGAGACTGCGAGAGGGGGGAGGGAGAGAGCGACTGACTGCAGACTGACTGTGTGTGTGCAGTGTGTATGTCTGTGTGTGCGTGAAAATGCGCGAGAGCGAGTTTGTCACGTAATTTTCGGACGCAGACGCAACCCCTCGCGATATTTTCCAGACGCACACACGCGTATCGCGCCGCGGAGCCGAGGGGCGGGATGCGGAGCGAGGGCCTGGAATCAGCGCGAGAGAAAGAGCGAGCGAGACGTGGGTATATGCGCTCCTTTTTTTCCGAGCGCGCGGCCTTCTTTCTCTCTTTCTAGAGCTGGATGTACGTGGGTATTCTTGGCGAGGAGTGAGTTGCTTGGGAGAGTTGGGAGATAGCCGAGTTACAGGCCTTTTTGCAGAGACTACTGCACACTGGGATTGTACGAATGCTCGATGACCAGCTAGGCTGGGAACGATGACAGTGATTTTCAATACACTAGTTTCTGCACATCTTTTTTCCTTTTCGCAGAGCCTCTTTTGGATGATTTGAGTGGCTACTGCTGACTAGTACTCCACAGTCAATTTTTTAGTTAGGGTTTGGATGTGAGGGTAAGGGATTGCTGGAAGAACTCGAAAGTTTTGTCAAGCTGCACTCTTTGGGAGTCTCGAGTCTTTCGAGCTCACTCCACTAGTTTGTGGAGTTCTGAGTCGAGAGAGTTGATGTTTGTGATGATTTTTTTAACGTAGAATGTGCAGCTTGCTATGAATGCAGCAGAAAAAGGATAACAACAGGATACACTATTCACACTTGTTAACTGTCTTCCAAAATTCCTCCCTCACATTCCATCTTTAAATTCAAATCATCATTGGAGTTTACTCACATTTTTACCTTGTTAGCAAGATTAATCTCATTCTGCTTTATCTAAAGAGCACCTCTGCAAACAAACTTCAATTTCATGAGATCTGCCCTGTCTAATCCAGCAAAGTCTACCGGAGGGGGTGAGACTCACCCCCAATAGGTTTTAAGTAGTATAAAAACTCATTGGCTGTTTTTATTTTGAAAATTAGTAACAAACAATGAATTATTTTTGGAGAAAGCCTGTTTGCAATGCACAGTTTGCCAATATGTGACCAAATTACTTAGTTAAGTTTAATGGGGATGCTTGCAACCTGTTGATTGTACTATGGGGGTGCTGATACTCGAAAGGTGTTTACTTATACTTCTGATGTTACTTTTTCAGAAATATGTGGATGTATCTCTGACAATTGTAATATACTTCAGAATAACCCTATTTGATGATATTAAATGATTTATACAATTGGTTTATTGTTGAACAAACAATTCACAGAATGTCTAGAAAGTGGAACATGATATGAGAATATTAGAACTATAAAGCAATTGCAAAAGTCTTGCAATAAGTTTTACAATTTGATCAATTCTAATAATTTAATAATTTATTAATTTAATAATAAATTATTGTCCATCTACAAAGTATTAATTCTCATTTGGAATAAAAATTTAATTTCTTTTTATCAACATCCTATATTCAAGCATCACTGATTACATGAAATTTATGTTGCCTTTAATTAGTGCAAATGCAAACAATTATGAGATAGTTTATAACTAGTTTATAATAACTCTGAATATAAAAATAAATTTTTTTAATTTAAGTATACGATAAATAAAACCATAAAAGCTAAGTAAAAAGGGTTATTTTTAGGTCAGATATTTAAAAAAAATTTGGGACAACGGAGAAAAATATGCAGCTGAAGAGCGATGAATCGCTTACATCAAGTTTTTGAGGAATGATGGAAAGGTTGTCTCCACTATCAATTTTACCTTGTCGAGGTGATACACAAAATGGAGCGTTTCATTCCCATTGACGTACAAAGTAAATGTCCATTAGCTATGTGATATGCATGTAGATTGAAAATTGAATTTTTATAAGATACTAGTCAGATTACATTTAGTTCTGAAATTATTAGCCATATTACTTCAGTTGCTTCAGTTAGTAATTTATAAGAAAGTTGTAGTTTTGAACAATTGCATGTATCTATTATTAAAGCTGTTATAAGATTTCATAATTTTTGTAGTTGGCCTTATCTATTTTTTCATTTTTTTTTTCATTACTTTCAGCATGATTCTATTGTTTTCTGTTTTAATAATGAGTATTATTATTAGTTTAAGTAGTTATTTGAAAAGTAGTATTTTTTCTTTTACATCATATACTATCCTTTTTTTAATAATATTGCTGTTAAAATGACTTTATTATTTCGATAACTAGAATTATATTAAATGCATATTTGAAAAAGCATTATAATTGCGATTTTAATAAATTATTGAAAGCTCTGTAATTGTTATAACAAAAATGTAAAACTTATCTTTGTGTTCATTATACAAGGTAATAAAAGCATATTTCATAAGATATCTGTGGTATCCGTAAATATTCTTTTCCTACTATGTGTATTGCATAGTTGTCATTTTTAGATATATGTCTACTTTAACTGTTTTGGCTTTCTATACAATTAAAATAATTCAGTTTTATCTTGGAACAACAACAGAAGGCATTCTTATGCTTATAAAGAATGACTATGATGTTAAATGGAAATCTATATAAAAAACAACCATTAGTACTTATCAATTTTACAGTATTTTTGCATGTTGGTTACAACAGTGTTTACTCACAAATACATATAATCATTATTCGATACATACATTGTATATGTATCTGACGTATCTTACTTGTAAATTGATTGATTGTTTGAATACTATGTTCTATCACTGTCACTAGAAATAGTAACCGATGAAGGACACTTTGCACTCTAACAACATAGTTATTCTGTAAAATCTGTTTTCAGAAATCAAAGTAAATCAAAGTGAGTGCACATTGCATTTAATTTCAAGTGCTTCTTTCAATTATTCTTGCAGTGCCTGAATGAAAAGTGCACCCACATTATGTTCATTCGCAAGCTTTCTCAACACGCCTACTGAAAAACCATAGACCTGAGAATTAATCCTTGCTTCTTTTTTCTTTTTGATTGTAGAAGCCCAATGTGGGTGGAAGTGAGATGGCATCCAGGGAGAAGAGACCCCTAGCGCCTTCAAAATCCAAGCAGAAGGCAAATAATGATAGCAGCTCGCTACCGACAGTTCCCGAGAACACTCGCAGCAGTAGTCAGTCTAACAAAAAGTCCAAGTCCCTGTCATCGAATTCCCGCTCGCAGTTAGCACGTGAAATCCTCGAAGCCGTGGCGACGGGTAGCCAGTTGCCTGCGAAACTCGAGGCCAGCCTGCCCCGTAAGCGCGCCCTCCAGACGGCCTTAAAGCGCAAGCAGAAGGCCAAAAAGACTCTCATTAAGGTCAAGCAGAAGGTGCCGATCAAGACGCTCAAGCGGATCGCCGATGCCAAGAAGATACTGAATAAGAAGAAGAAGAAGACAGTCAAGCAGCATTCTGTTGACACGTCCCTTGACAATAGCACTGAGTCAGAGGATTCGAAAAATAGTAAGGACTCTTCAAGTAATTTTTTCTTAATTTTGCTCACTCTTACAAAGCTTTACAATTTCCATTTGTTCTTCTCCTTTTTTTTTTGGCCATATACGATTTCTCTTTTTGCATTAAACTTACAAATTCACATGTATCGAAGGACTATAGCTGCTGAATTTGCTACCTTCTCACCTCGTTTTGTTTTAAATTGAATAATCTAAAATTTGTATTCCATTGATGGTTTGAAGAGTGTACAGAGAACTCTAAACTAAACAAACTTTTTAAGAGTGCAAAACTGCCAAGAAGCAGAAAGCCCCTGCGAAAGCCAGCGAGGAGCTAGAGAGCGAAGACAAGACCAGTCCCAAATTGGGCAAGAAGGTATCAGACACTTCGCCAAAGAGTGCCAGGAGTGCCAAGACATCAGCAGCAACTGCACAAAAAAGAAACGACAGTAAGGAGAGAGAAACGAAGGTCAAGAGGAGTCTGAGCAAGGAGCCAGAGGAGGAGCTACTGAAGCACATAAAAACTGAGCCCATTGATAACTCTTACGAGGTTACCATAGAGGAGGTTATAGCTTCCTCGATGCTGGTTGAACCCCCGATCAAGGTCGAGGGTGACGAGTCCGCTTCGGACAGTGAACTGAAAGGAAGGAAACTTGTGAGGAATCCCGTTGCCAAAAGAAGTCTGCGAAACGGCAAACTTCGCATGCTGATACCGAAAGTGGAGTCAGGTATGTGCGAGTAAAAATTCGCTTCCTATTTGTGTTTATTTAAACCATAATTGTGCTGTTTCGATAGTAGGATCGGTAGAGAATACGAAAATTCTTGCACCGAAAACTAGGATAAAAGACTGTGAAAGTACGAAATTGCAAGACGATTTCCTCCGTTCTGCTTTGAGGCGACAAACAACCGTTACGCGTCCCGTTAAAGCGAAAATTAGATTCACCCTATCGCTTCTTAAGAAGTTCATGTTCCAAAATTCAACAATTAGTTAAAAACATCAACAATCGCTAATTATTACTAAACGCTCAATTTGCTATGTTAATTAATTTTTCTTCCATTTCCATTGCCCTTTCGAAGTAATTTGCCAGTGTCGCCTTCTGTTTCTCGGAAATTCTGCTTCACGAATTTTTTTATTTTTTAATGTTAGTAATTGTAGTAGTTACGTGACATTTAGCACGCTATCAATGATTGCAGATAATAATAACATCGATAAAAATATTTGTACGAAATTGTTTGATTCCTTCAACGTAGAATATTTTGTTATTGGCGAATTCAGGATGCGTTGTTCATTAACAAGTTAAAGTGCCTTGTGTCCCTTGGCACCCCCTTAAGACACAAATCGTGCAGATATCGATAACTATCAATTAAGAGACAATACTAGTATCCGATATGCCGATATTTATTTTCCCAATTGAAGTGCAAAATTTTCACAGCGTCATATAGGCAACACCGCATCAAACGACGCCACCCCTCCCATAGATTTTCTGGAATAAGCTTATCTATTATACGGAGAGCGACACGAGCAGTCGAGTGCGTGAAGCTGCTTTTCCCTCTCCCCCCTCCCCTTCCCTCTCTCTCTCTCTCTCTCTCTCTCTCTCTCTCACCAATTCATTTCTCCCACTCTCAGATACAGAGCAGAAGAAGACGTTCATTATGTCGGAAGCCAGTGTCGAGCCAACCCCAGAGCCGGCAAAATCTCTCAGTCTACCTGATGCCGGCGAGCCGTCCCTCGTTAGCGTCAAGGTTGAGGAGCCGTCCGACGAGTCGAATCACGTGAGCAGCGACGCGGCAGCCGCGGCCGACGGCAACAGCAGCAGCATCGAGACCAACAACAACGGCTGCGAGAGCAGTGCCGAGGTCGAGGAAATTGGTCCGACGCTCCGCTCGAAGACGAAGGCGCGCAATTCCGACAGTAGCAGCGACGTGCGCTCGGTAGATGGTGACAGTGGCGCGAAGACGGAGGACTCGCCGGTGAGCAAGCCTGCGGCGTCGCTACTCAAATCGAGCGAAGCGCCGGGGGAGGCCGGCAAGAAGCCCGTGGTCAAGCTCGCCGACATGGCCAAGACGGCAAGTGCAAGCGCCAGCGCGCCCAAGAGCCGCAGGAGCAGCCTCAACGTCGACGTCAGGCGGAGCTCGCTCTACGGCGACAAGCTCACGCCCGACGGCGGTTCCAAGTCCCAGATCGATGAGATGATCGATAAGATCAAGCTGAACATCGCCAAGACCATCGAGAGCAAGATCTACAAGCCTGATAGCAAGGGAGGCTTGCTCTTGGGGAAGAGCTTCGAGGTGCCGAAGATCGAGGAGGTCGTTGCGCCGCTCAGCAATGACACGACGACGCCCAAGCTCGAGAAGGAGATCGACGAGGAAAAGCCCAACGCTTCCAAGAGCAGAGGTAAGAGACGCTTTGTTCTTGTACGTCAGAGTTTAAATCAAGTCCTTGTGCATTTATTATTGTGCGTTCTGTGATTCGACTGTTATTGTCAGTGGGGCGTCGACGCCGAGAGCTGTTGTTTAATTAAAGCGTGAACTTGTGTTAGCTGTATGAAACGCCATTATTTACTCAGCATCGTTTCTGCTACTGGAAAAGGAGCTGCACCTTTATTTTTTCATATGAATTATTGATATTTTTATTTTTAAAACATTTGGTTCTTTACAAAATAATATGTATTTTTTAAATATATTAAAATTAAAAACGTTATCCTACGCTGGTTTATAACGTCGTACTGTTTATACAATGGAAGTAAAATTTATATTTTACTCGGGGTTTTTCGAGCATAAAATTATAAGCTTCTAACTTCAATGACGTAAAATAAAAAAGTCTCGCATACGATCTTTTATGTTATTTGCAAGATGTTTTCATCTTACGCTTCCGGCAGAAATCTTTAAAAGAAATGAGTTCTTTACATGGTCGCTAAAGGACACACAACTTTCATCCTGATAAAAAGTACTGTTTCGTACTATTCCTTCACGGCAATATTTTATTGACGTACTGTTTGACTCATTGAATCAGATTAATAGTACGAAACATATAAAAAATCGTCAAAATGGAAAACTCAAACGATTTCTGCAAATGTCTGTTGGCTGCAATAAACATTTATCATTTATCAATTGCTATCACGTTAATATTATCGGTTTTATTTAGAACTGAACACGGGAATTTTCACAAAAAAAGAAATGAAGTCCGAAGACGCGGAGAACACGGTGCCGAAAGTGGCCGACACTGCCAAAGAAATCGAGAAACTAGTCATGGGCGATATCGAGCAAGCCGACTCCCAACCACCGGACAAAGTCGAGCAGCCGGCTAACGAGCCCGAGGATAAAACTAAAACGATCGCCGTGAAAGACGACGAGCAAGACGACCGGGCGAGTTTGCAGAGCACGAGCACAGAGAATCTTGATGATTCTGGTACGCGTAATTTTTCGTTTTAGTATTACTTTTTTTAAACTAGTAAAATTTATTGCATTGTTAAAAAAAATTAGCAGAATGACTAATGTTATATATTCAATATATTTATTAGTTGCAAAAGACTCTGCAAAGGTGGAAGAGACAAAAAAGCCTATTGGCCCTACACGAAAATCAACAAGAGTAACTGCGGGCAAGTCTTCGAGTGTCTTGGAAGCTAAAAAATCTATGAGCACGCAAAATAACGCCAAGGAACTTGAAAAGCCCGATTCTGAAGAGAAAACAGTGGAGAAAGAAAAGAGTTTGGATGAAACAATCGAGGCTAAAGACGAAACCACGAGTAAAGCTTCTAGCGATGTAATTATTACATTTAAATAAAATTAGCATTACTTTTATAATTTATGTTTTGATAATTCAAATTTATTATTTGCAGTGCGATGAAAGCAAGATGGAAGATTCGAATGCAGCGAAAAACGTCAAATCGTCAGTTTCCGATGCAAGTTCAGGAGTCGAGAAAATGGATGTCTCTGAACCTGTTCCAAATGAGAAGAGCGAAGAGACATTGGAAAGTCTTTCACGAGATGTCGAGAGACTTGTTGAGGAGGATAATGAAAAAACGGAAGATAAAGCACCAGAGTCCGCGGAAAATGATGTTTCGTCCGACGTTGATATGCGACTGATGATCGACGAGGATATTCCTGAATCAGTGTCTGAAAAAGTAGAGTCAAGTCCTCGATTGCAAACTAAGGATAATAAAGATGGCTGTGATAAAAAATGCTCTGCCGAGAGCTCCAATGACGTACAAAAGATTGAAGCTACTGTGGAGTCCCCTTACAGTGTTCAAGCGAGTCCAGATACGGAGGCTGCCACTACTGTTAAATCTGCAACGACTGATGACAAATCAAAAGAAGCCACTAAGACAAAATCATCCGAGATTGAAGAAGTTGAAGAACAAAAGGAGAATAATCGTCGTGTCCTCAGGGCAAGGGGTGACAAGCAGAAGAAAATAGATTCAAAAACTATTAAGCTTGAAGATGCTGCCAACCCCGAAGTGCCTTTAGCCGCGCAGGACAGCACTGAATCCAGCAATGTTGGGTAATAAAGCTTCTTTCTCTCATAAATTTACATAATTTAAAAATGCAATGATAATAAATTATTTGTTTTTGCAGTAATCAAAGTCAAGCGAGTGTGAATGAAACGTCCGAGTCGACTGAACTTGTCTCTGCAATTAAAGTCGAGAAGGTAGACGAACAGCCTGAACCACAAATGCGCACGCGGCGCAGTAGAGAAGTAAAGAGACAACCTCCACCTCAAGTACAAAAGAAACGTGGCCCGAAAAAGCAAGAGTTAAAGATAGTCGAACAGCAGCATCACAAAGAGGAGACTATGCTCGACAATGAAGTAGCTAAAATTAACGAAAATGATAGATCTTTGAGTTATTTGAAAATGGATGAAAACATTAGAGGGGTATCAGCTAACGCTGGCAACGTGGTACAGACAAAGCTAGACGCATCTGAAACCAAGAGCCGTAGTAAATCAGAAAACGATGTTATTCCAACCAATCTCGCAAATGAAGTACTGAAATCTGAAAAATCTGATCTTTCCTCTAGAGAAATAGAGTCGGTAGAAACTGATATCAAGGAAGCAAATGTTAAGGATTCTGATGAAGCTTCGAGTTCAGGGGAGTCATCGAGTAGTGTTGAGAAAATTTTAGAAACACCTGAAGATAGAGCGAAAAAAGAAGATGTTCTGAGACAGTTAGGTTTGGAATCGTGGGAACGTGTAAAAGAGAGAAAAGCTCAAAAGCAGCAACAGTATACTGGTACTTTGAAAACAGTCATCAGATTGCAGAAGGAAAAGGACGGCAAGAAGAGATCGCGATCGCCACTTAAAATGGTTCTCAAACAACAAGGACGAATGGAAGGAGAAGAAGCTATTGACTTCTACACGATTCAGAAGGAGGTAATCACTACTCCTTTTTATTTAAATTATGTTATTAGCCTAATAAACTTTAAGTCAGGAATGTAACATAGATTTCCTTTTCTTTTTTAGTTCGGAGCCAGTGGTTTGGGAGATAGCAGTTCTGGTGCGAATCGAAAGTTATCTACTAACCCCAGACACTCTTGCGGTAATCTTGGTTGCGGGCATAACTACATTATTAATCTGAATACGTTTCCCCTTTCACGGCTTTAAAAATTATACATGAAATTTACTTAATTGCGAAATTACTAACAAATCTCGGTTGTACTTAAACAATGATTTATTGCATCGAAAAAATATTTAAAGTCTTAAAAATTTCTTCACGAAAATAACATTTGCATAGAGCTTTAAATGACCATTAACCTTCATGCTTCTTAAACAATCATTTAAACAATATTTATTATTTAATTTTTGAGAAATTTTAATACAACCGCTTTATTTTAGATGAAAACAACGAAGACGCTGCTCTAAAGGATAGACAATCGCTGGTCATTCCTGAGAAATCTTCTTCATTTTCTATTCATCCGGGACGCTTATGTGCTGATAATTGCTGTTACTGTCACGGAAAGTTCGGATCGTTAGATACGCCGATGCATCTTGCTCAAATGAAGTCGGATGAGAGAAGGAAAAAGATCTTGGAAAATGAAGTACATTTAACTAAAGACTCGTGTCTCTGTGATGCTTGTTACAGGCACGTCGATAGAAAGGTATCTAATTACATTCATTGTGTTTATTTAAGTATGTATATGCATAACGTAACTAAATTCAAATATTCGTTTAGGCGAATTCGAGTCCTACGAGTATGCAATTGAAACCACAGCGCCAAAATAGGCAGTCCATAATGAGCTGTATGGTTCGCAATTGTTCTGAATCCGGGCGACATCATGTGAAACGACGATGGTTTCTCAAGATTAAACCTAATATTCGAAGTCTGGTAAGATTTTTGTTGAAAATATAAATTCAGCTTATTTTAAAAATATTTGTTTACTTATTTTTTTCTCTTTACATAGGTTGACATAAATTGGGAATTAACGCAACACAATTTGATGACGTTTTGTGGAACTCATTACAAAAAGATCGAGCGATTTTTAACATGTGCATTGTGTCAAAGGCGCCTTGCGAGAAATTACACATATCCTCTTGGATTGTCACCCGAAGCTACGGAAGAACTGAATGAACGTCTTCAACAGCAAGGAATTCCAACAGCAATTGTTACCAGTACATTTATATGCAGGCTATGCAGATACTTCACAAGATTAAATCTTAAATCTGCAGATTTTGAAACTATGTCTGAAAGAAACAAAGAATTTTACAAAATATACCGAAAAAAGTAAGCATATATAAATTTAATTGTTACTAATTTTTTAACATGAAAGGGTAGTTTTCACAGATTTAATTTATTTTCTAGGCTTTTGTATTGTTATGACATTGACGTTCCTGATAGCGAAGAGGAGACAGATTCTCCTGGTCAAAACTCCAAGAGTAAAGATAAAAGCAGACCTTCAGGCAGCTCCGGTAAAAAGGCTAAGTGTAATATATCGGTTATGAAGCTGTCGGTGCCTTCCAAATCCCCTGACAACTTGGAATCGAACTCGGAAAAATCTTCAAATTCTGAAAAGTCAACTCCGGAGCCACCGAAGATTGAACCTAACGAGTCAGAAAGCAACACTAAAGAGGGAGCGAGCACATCTGCTGCATCTGAATCACGGTTCCTAGGTATCGAGGGTGCTATCGAAAAACTTAAAAAGCGTAAGGCCCTCGATACGTCTACTACAAGTTCTCGAACTTTGCTTGCTAATCCGAATGATTTAACAAACAATAACAATAATAACAGCACAAGAGACGTAGTTGAGATTTTGGCCATGGATAAGGAAGTCACCCTGACCAGGTTACCGAAAAGACCACGTATATCTACCGCCACAGTGACACAGCCAAGTAATGATATCACACCAGTGGTACAAAGATTAGGTGCCAATCCTTCAATTAGTGTACGCACGCTGTTCCCTGGTGAGGAGGAAATGAACCTTCATGCCAATGTAGAGTTTAACAACGTGAGAGAAGTAACACCTCGAGGATGGGAGAAATGTGCCACTATGATACAGTATGATAGGGACACAAAACTTTTGTGGCAAGAACTGCAAAGACCTTACGGAAATCAAAGTAGTTTCCTTAGGCATCTTATATTGTTGGAAAAATACTATCGGTCTGGAGATCTAATTTTGGCACCCAATGCATCGAGGAATGCGATTAATTATTCTACATCAGTGCAGAATAGACTCATCTCATATGAAGGTCCTGAAAAGGTTGATGAACCAACAATTGAACCAATTAATACTATCGAATACAATAATTCGCGTCGACTGAGCGGTGGTTACGTTCTGGAACGAGAACCTCGACCCAGTACGAGCAACTCTATCACCACGTCCTCTTTTGCAAATGTCACTTCACAACTATCAAAGCTTGATGCATCGCCACGAGTCATGAAACTCACTCCAGGAGTGTCGATTATCAAGAAACCACCTCCTAATTTACAAAGACTCAATATGAGTGGTGGTGGATTGAATGGTAGTGCTAAGAGAAAAGAATCGATACCCATTCAAAAAGGAATAACCCCAGGTGGGAGTACTATTACAACGACTGGAGGTAAGGTGTTCCAATTATCAGAGCCAGAGTTTAAGAGATTACAAACCCTCAAACGTCAGAAGCAGATGATGAACGATAGGCACCCATCGAGTCCTAACAGCGGTTCAGGTTTGTATTGTGTTTAAAAATTTATTCAAATAGAAAAACAGTAATGATATGATTAATTAATTTGTATTTTTATTTACAGGTAGTTCCCATTCGCCACCTGTAAATTACAAGAACGCTGCTCAATATCAAAAAGCTCAGCAGCTGGCTGCCCAATCACAATTTCAAAAGCACTTGCGCATGCAGCAAGAGATGCTCAATCAGCGCAGTCGTGGTGACTTCGAACCTCTTATTTGCGATATTCGCGCATTGGCTAATGAAAATACCCCCACGCAGAATCTTATCAATAATCTGAACCTGCCCAAATCGATACAGGTGACTACGAAGGCCCCTGTGGCGTCCAGCACACCGATTCCTATTTTGCCCAAGATACCTAAGAGTCTAACGGTGATTCCACAAACAGTCTCCAGGGCTCAAGATAAGTGATACCCGATGAGGAAAAAGCGTGCGATTGTTTCCTCAAGTCGGGATTATCTATTCTACAGTCATCGTGATCCTCGCTGTAGATAAGGGTCCCCGTCGCTCATTTATAGTTATTTCCAATCCCTTTTCGTTTTGAAATAGATGAAGAAGATGGACAGGTGAGCGACCTAGCTTTTAAAGTGGAAAAGAACCAAAGCTGTGTTTATTTAAAACTATGAAGAAGGAAAAATGATAAACTGAAAAAGTGCCTAAAGGAAGTGACACGCGATGTGAAAGTTTGTTGAGACTTTGAAAAAAGAAGCAACGCATCTCTCGTCATTTATTTTTGTTTCATTTTTCTTAAAATTTTTTTTTCATTTCGGCTTTAGAACTAGAAGATATGATTATTTATCTTTGAAGGGACAATTAAAGAGAAAGTAAATAGTTTGAACGAAGAATTTTAGAAAGATGTACCTAATAACGTCGAAAGAATCTATATATATACTAAGTATGTTGTAAACAACTATAAAGCTTTGTATTAAAAAAGCTTCGATACTGCCTTTCCTAAAATTTATAAAAAATTTTATATTCATTAATTATTGAGTTTTTAAGAAATATATATATATATATTAAACTAAATAGAACAAAAATCAAATTTATACATAAACTCGAACATTTCAACTTAACTAAATAAACCTCATTTTATGAATAATGGCAAATTCTTCGTTCAGCTGTTCATCACCATTGACCTTCGCAATAAAATGCAAGCACAGATCTTTTTCTTTCGTTGCTTTAAATAATAACGTTGTATACCACTCTATGAGTAAAACGAGGACAGCAAATAAGAAATGAAGCAAAAGAAAAGTTACTCTGCGATATGATATGTGATTTAAAAACAAGAGGATGTCGAAAAACTTTTTTGAAGATAATTTTTGAAGTGCAACAAGGCTTTAGAGCTCGGATTCGCTTCTTGTGTCGGTGTCCGAATCTCATCGGTATTTTAATGAGAGTGTTCCTCGGTAACCGAAGATTTATCGTTAACACAGATATTTTTATTATTACACTATTAATATTATTTTAATAATTTTCATGCACATTAATTTGCGATCGATTAGTTATTAATATGTTTAGAAAAATAATCATTACACTGTCGAGATCATCGCGATCGCGATGATGATATTTGTAATTATTAATCAATCAATGGATTTAACTATTAATGAGAAGTTAAAGGCACGCGACACTAAGTTAGCCGTTTATTATCATGAATAAATGTAGGTCCCTCGTTGAGCTTATTTATTACCGTTATGTTATATACTATTGTATACAACTTTATTGTAAATAATGACAACCTATACAAATTTATTTTAAGTCCCGACATTTACGTTAAAAATGTCAACAGAATTTTTCTTTAGTTATTTACATTTAACTTTATTTCTAGGATTATATTTTCTATAAGAACTGTACGAGAAGAAATAGTTTAAAAAATGGAGTGTGCGAAAAACACATTGTCAATGACAGGCTTTATTCTATGTGGTAGCCAAAAGCTTTATTTTTTTATTTTTACGTAATTCGTAGAATAAAAAAATAACCGGAAAACGAAAGTTTTTATTGTCATTCTATACGAAATCATATTGTAAATTTTTTTAAAGAAAATAATTAAAATGCGTATACGAAGTAATTAGTAATCTTAAGATTCTAAGAATATTAATTACTAGACCACGTATTTTACGCTGTTACTTTTGTAATCAAAAGTAAATTGTTTATTAATCTTCAGAAAAATAATAATTCCTGTGAAGTAAAATCATGATTGCTTATTCCCATTTTTCGCGCATTTTGATTTAGATTTAAAGTATCACTCCATTTCTCTCGTTTCTTCTCTTTTGTACATATATAGTGATGCGCGTTTCGTTAATTCTTAAGAGAGACGAATAGCTAGCTATCTGACAAGCACTTTGGTACAGGAGAATTGAGAACGTGTTATAGAACAAATAGAGAATGGGTATAAGATGAGCAATTTTGAAATATAAGAAATGGAAGAAATTGTCAACATTAAATATACATAGCGAATGAGAATATAATATCGAAAGGTACTTGATGGTACTCTTATATATAAATGCTCTATTTTACTAAGGATATTTTTGATATATCTATATATAAATATATGTATATCGAATTAAAAAAAAAATATTGAAATAGAAGGAAATAAAACTATGATGGAGAAAAAAGTACTACGAAATTAAGTAAGGAAAACACGATTTGCTGTTGTATATCATTGGATGGAAGGCTGATGGACTGAGGTTATTGCTGCATATCCGAGACAGAGAGTCGCCAGGCGAGTTTTAAAATTGATATAATGCAAATTATAGTCAATACTTTTTACCTAAATTAAAATATTTCGAGCATTTTCTTAATTTTTCAAGTACTTGATCGTATAAAAATAATTTTATAAAAATGAGAAAATAGAGTTTACAGTGCATTATTTGATCAGGTTCATTAAAAAAAATATTTAAAAATCTAATTGAAAATAAGTAATAATCATGAAGTACAAAAAATGTGATAGATTATCAATAACATTAGTAGCATGAGAGTAGGTTAAAAAGTGTTCAAATTGTTTTAAAATAATTATGGCACTTTAACTTTAGATATGGCTAGTGAGTGATGTATGGTTCAAAAAGAAAAAAAATTGTCAAGTGCCACAGGAATCAAGAATTCTCATATAAATGAAATCGTTCACAGTCAGATAGACAATTGGTCAATTTCTCCGCTTTACTATTTTCGGCGTTGAGGCTCGCCTGAGCGTCTCTCTTTCCTTCGATAAGATTTAACGAAAAACTTTATACATCGAGAGAACAATTATTACGCGTTATTTGCGATTCTCTGTTGAGTTTAATATGAACAAACATTATGTAAAGTGCGTTGAACATTAATTTATTGTGTGAGACAATAATTAACGATGCTTAAATTTTAAGTTTACATTAAGAAAAAGCGCAATAAAGATCAATTTACTAAAATAAGAAATACGCTTTTTTGAAGTATACTTAATTGTATATTGACGTTCTTAAAACAGGTGTCTGCAGTTTTAATAATTTTTTTCTCGATGAGGTATGCATGTGTATGGAAATACAGAAAAAAACACGAGGAGAAATTGGTGTTTAAGTTTAAAGAATTCTATTTTTCTGGTGGCAGTGGGTCTAGATTATCGATTTTAAAATGAAAATAATGAGCATATACGGGTTAAAGGAAATTGTATAACGGAGAAAGCATAAAAAGAACTTGTATTTTGAACTCGCAAATGTGAATATGATAATTGCTTTAAGAGGGAGACTTTGGTAATTGTTGACGGAACTAGATTTTGTTTATTTGATAATGTATTTTGTTTGATCGATCGATATCAAACCAAATTTCATTTAAACATTGCCAAACGTTTTCCTCTAAATAACAAGTTTGTATTTGAATTACAAGATCAAGAAAAATCGAAAAAATCTATGTGTTAAGAAGCAATAAGTGAAGCATGAACTTGTAATATGGGCTATAAATTAATCTTAGATTCTGTTTTTATTATTGGATTCTGCTCCTGTATTCAATATAAACTTTTGTTTATCTGATACGGAAAAGTCGACGAAAATATGATTATATATTGCGTACAATATATATTGTGCTTCTTATCATGTACCTTATATTTGTAAGCTGAAATTATGAATTATCCTGATCGATTATGAATTTCAGCTATAATAGATTAAATGTCTCCTTTGATTTATTTCACATAATATTTACAAAACAAAATAGATTTTTTTTAAGTAGGTTGAATAATCGATCGTATTGATTTATAATCGTAGTTTACTATTTAAAACGTAACGAATTCTTCATTGAATGTCGATTGAATCAATCGACTTTTATCACTTTTTAATTACGTGAACAATAATAGATTTATATTGATAGTTACAAAAACTTTTTTTTAAAATAGCGTGTCGAAGAAACTGTGAGATTAGTGCCTTTTTATTACGGCAAAATTAAATTTGCTCTAATTATAAACTTAAATTTGTAAACTAATAAATTACCTTTCATTAAGTATTTTACATTTCTTCATGATTAAGTTAGTAATTTAATCCTTTTTTATCAAGTTCTGCTTTGTTTGATAAGAGATTTTGATTTTTTGTTTCGAAGTATGAGAAAGTGAATATATTTCGCAGTGGAGATTGACATTTTGAATAAAAATATGTTTTTGCTGGAATGTCAACGAATAACGTGTTTCAAAAGTGTCTTGATCACTTCTGTGAAAAAATAATATTTTTTCTTAGAATATATGCTAAGTGGTATATGGTGATAAAGTGCTTTGAAAGTGACACTCAAAATACTCCTCATAGCGGGTGAACATTTTTCGATACGCAAAGATTTTATAATTTTTATTAACACACATTTCGTCGGCTTTTCCAAACGGATAGATGTAAGTCTTAGAGAGACACAAAACAAGTCATGCAACAAATTTGTTCGAGCTGCGATCGAACAAACTTATCCACGTATAATAAATATTGAATAAAGACGCCTCTGTAAAGAGAAAAAGCTAAACTCGAGGAATACACAGAAAGAGGCGTGAGCGCCGGTTCAATAATGATAGTATAGTAAGAGTGAGAGGCTTCTCAAGATTTTCTCGGCGTTATGCATATGTGTATCTCGACAAGCACGACGCTTCCTTGCAGATACAATTATAAATACGATTATCATTATTATTACTATTATTATTATCATTATTATTATGTTATTTAAATAATTAATTAACATGTTATTATCTTATTGTATAACAAGCCTTTGTTTATTTAATTATATAAAAAGTGTATTAGTTATTTACATCTTTAATCCTTTGTATATATTCGCAAGACTTGAATAAAAGTGCAAAAAAAGAGAACGATTACGTCTAAGCCCTAATTGATTGGCTTTTTACTCGAACCCTTGCCTCACCTTTACAACAAGTCGTTCTTCAAAGCAATTACATATTACGAGGGGATACAGGGAGAAAGAACACACTGAACAGATAACGCACGCGATCATGCGTCAAGGTGTAAAATAAATAATTTTCATTTATTTTAACTCGTTTTTTTTCAAGATTTCAAAATTCGCATACACAATACGAGTGAAAATCACAATGATATTGTTTCTCTTTCATCGTTATCATTACAAATCCTATGCAAAATACTAAGCGCACGATTAAATGTATATCGAGCGAGTTAAGGACTACACTTAATGCAGTATATTATGCACGATTGCGGAAGGTAAAAAATACACTCTCATTAAGGACTAATAACAGGCGGTGTCTTACAAAAGTAGATCGTAAACTTACAAAAGTACATAAAAAAAAATATATATATATTGATTCGCTCTCTCTCTCTCGCTCGTACGCACTCGCAGACTTTCTCTCTCTCTCTCTCTCTCTCTCTCTCGCACGCCATGTACACAATAAATTCACGAGTACTCGTCAAGTCTCGATCCGTTGCGCGTGTAATGTAAGTATATAAGGATAGCTTCTTTGACGGATCAGCTCATTTCCGGACGGAGAAACCGTCGCCGGTGGGGTCGAGGAGCCAGGGATAGTTGTTGGGGCACTCCATGCAGGTGAACAGTCTGAGCGTCTCTCCGGGCAGCTCGCGGGTCGTGAGGGGGCAGGCGTTCGGCAGGGAGCAGTAGGGCTGGCCCTTCTCGTCGCACTTCTCCTTCCAGGCGTCGAAGTCCCGGAGCCCGGGCAGCTCGGTCGGCTCCTGCATCCACTTGAGGACCTGTCGTCCAATCGAAAAAGGTCAATGTCTCAGTGCATTGTGCAGTAAATACTGTAAATGTGTGTGTGTGTGTGTGTGTGTGCGCGTGTACCGACCTGAACCATGGTGACGAAGTAGGTGTCGCCGCGCAGCAGGACCTCCTCGATGAACTTGATGAGCTCGTCCTTGAACTCGCGCTTGCTCTTGAGCCAGGAGGCGTGGAAGTGGAGGCCGAGGGGCGCGCGATTGGTGTTGAGGTGCCGGTTGAAGTTGTGCCTGAGCAGTCTGCCGAACTGCTCGCCGGTCTGGATGTTGGAGCAGGAGTCGACCATGTGGCAACCGGGCAGGGACTCGTCGAAGGTCGGGTCGTCGCGCCGGTCGAGCTCGTTCATCACGATCTCCCAGACGGGATGGGAGCGCGAGGGGCAGTTGCCGCTGTTGCCGTTGCACTTGTGGGGCATGCGGAAGTAGAGGGTGTACGGCCAGATGGGCACGCGCCCGAGGGAGGCGGTGATCGAGGCGTCGTAGTTGAAGAACTGGTCGGCCATCATCTCGAACTGCTTGTTACCGCCGACGCGCAGGTACGGCGCCCGCACCCCGATGATCGAGCTGTCGGTGATGTTGGCGAACCGCTCGATGATGAGCCGAGCGCCGGCCATCTCGGCGAGCCAGTCCTCGTACGAGCCGAGGGTCCAGTACTGCGGGTCGTCCTTGTGCGTCAGGGAGAACACGGAGATCTCGTGGCCGCGGCGATGGAGGTCCTGGACGGCCGAGTAGTTGGTGTACTTGTGGGAGACGAAGAACGTGCCGCGGATCTGGCAGCCGTTCGGGTTCATGCGGTGCCCGTTGAACACCTCGTCGTACAGGTCGATGTTGTCGATGTTGACGGCGCCGTTGAAGGTGATGGTGATCATCTGGGGCACCTGCTGGGGCTCGATACCCCCGGGGATGCGAGTCCCGTCGGCCGAGCAGTGACAGTCGGGGAGGACGCACTGGGTCGGGTCGCAGTCCGGAGCGCGGTTCGGGTCGGTCTCCACGGCTGAAAAAACGTTCAACGTCCAATCCTGTCTCTAAACCTGCACAATCCCCCCCCCCCCCTGCACCTATGGCCAATTCCCGAAATCGAACATTCTTTTCTAAAGCTAACGGTTTCGGGCCCATGAGACTTTCTTCTGCAAGCCGAGGGACAATCAAAATTATGCAGAGGAGCGCGGGAAAAGTCACTTTTATACAAATAATAAAACAAGAAACAAAATAAATAGAATGAATAAAATTCTCATGTTCCATGTTTCCCGCGTGTCCCTCCGCATTTTTGCGACTATCTCTCGCGATCGCGATCCGAAACAGCTACAGCTTTAGAGCAGAAATTTTCCAGGAGAATCGGTCCTATAAACGCGTGGCTTTTCCTCGCTTCGCTCGAGTTACTCACTGCAGGCATTCTCGTCGGACTCGTCCTTGCAGTCGGGCTTGCCGTTGCAGAAGAGCTCCTTCTCGATGCACTCGCCGTTACCGCAGG
The DNA here is from genome assembly GCA_018906965.1 of Philotrypesis tridentata. Lineage (NCBI taxonomy): Eukaryota > Metazoa > Arthropoda > Insecta > Hymenoptera > Pteromalidae > Philotrypesis > Philotrypesis tridentata. Next base: position 528,963 of record JACCIB010000016.1, on the reverse strand, counting down.
ACAGCTTGCCCTCCGGGCAGACGGGCTCGTCGGTCTTGAGGATCGGCAGGACTTTGCGCGGCTCTGGAAATCAGTTAAAGTTGCTCGTGGTCCGTTGCTGCGCGCGCGGGAGACACGCTCGCGCGCTCGCCCAGTGAAACGCGCTCGCGCAACTGCATCTATGCATGTATTGTACATGTGTGTATGTACACGGCCTTGCGCCCTTTGCTTCTTGCCCGGCGCGCGTTTCACTCCGCGGCGCCTATTTTCTTTTGAGGGACAAACACTTTTTACATCGCGAACGAGTGGACTTGCCGCCATGCGAAATCTACTTGGATGAATAATATACTGTTTCGTTGTTATTGTGTCAAGTGAGCAAATTTTTGCTCTTATGTACGTGGATTGAGTAAGCGGCTGGCAATTTTGTTAATTACGTGCGACGTCTGGACGGAGTTGCCCAGACTCGGCTGCGGACAAGTTCACTCGACTCTGGCAATCACAAGTATTTATATTATATTTACAAAGTACTTTATACAAATCAAATGAAAGGCTAGATATACATTCCAAAAACTATATAGCTCCTCCCCAGTGTGCACAAAAATCACATAATCATTTCGTAACCTCGATCGTCCGTGTGTTCGAAAAATCATTGTATACATCGTATATTACATAATGTGTCTCAAGTTGCGATATAGAAGGAAAAAAAAAATCAGTGTCGTACGTGCCGTCAAAATTTTGCGTCGATTTCATTCGATGTATATGTGCATAAAAACGCATTACAGATTATTTTCCACTATTATCGTTATAGATATTCTGGAAAAATCAAAAATTAAAAATTTCGCATGTAAAGAAAAACAGACTGTGCGCAGCAAAAGTATCGTGACGCTTGAAGAATTTCATCGATATGTTTTTCGTTTGTACTCTCTCGTCGTCGATGCACGCGCGCAAAGTTTTTCGGTCGAACGCAATAACGCTTTCTGCTGTATCAACTTATCAGTTGGCATTTGGAGAGGAAGAAAAAAAAAATTAAAAAGAAATCTTATTGCGTTCGAGTCGATGACAGATAATAAAGAGACATGTGAAAAATTATCGGGACAGAGATTGTAAATATAGTGTGTAGAAAGTAAAAGAAGGCGGATATTCAGGTGAGATAGAAACCAGAGACGTAATTATATGAGAAACACATAAATGTAATAGCATATTAAGGGGTTCTGAGAGTCAATTAAAAATTCAAATTTCGCGCCAGTGCGCGCAGCAGACGAAGAAAAAGAGACGACTAATTTTCTTCGAACTGGATAATGGACTTGAAATGGCGAGAAAACCACGAGATTTTCGCTCTTCGTTGCGCAATAATCTCATGCGTAACAGCGCCTTACAAATTTTCAATTTTCTTCTCCGATACTTGAAGGAAGTCTCTTCGTTCAGGTATATCGGAGCTGAAATTTTGAAAACTTGGCAATGAAACGATGGATCATTACGTAAAGGAGAAACGATGCGACTTCCGCCACGAGTATCGCCAACGAAAATCAGTTGTTTTCTCGGCCGTCGTCGTTCTTTCTTTTTTTCATGTTTACGGCGCGGAATTTGAATTTTCGAAAATCGAATAATGGTATACAGAATATAATGCAACGTATTTATATGTATAGAGAGCGAGAGCAAGAGAGAGAGAGAGATAGAGAGAAAGAGAGATGTGTATAAGTATAAAACTCGAATCGATCCTCGGGAAAAAAAAGTTGGAAGTACACTCCGAGGGTGTGGAGGGAAAGTATATGTATATTATACGCGACGGAGAGGCAAGAAACTTTTCTCGTAACGGGCGCAGCTCTCCATAAAAGAGAACAGAGCAGCGGAGGCGAACCGGATGGAGAGACTGCCGCGGAGATCGCGACACGAAGAAAACGAAAATCCATCGTAAATGCCCGAGTCGTTCTCATTTTTATACGCGCGCGCTTGTGTGTATAACATTTACGTATATATATATGTATTATATACACACATACGGACACGCAGAAGCACTGTACGCGCCGGTGTGGTTTCTTCAATCTTTTTTTCTGTCTCTCTCTCTCTCTCTCTCTCTCTCTCTTTCTCGCTGTCAGCTGCCTCTCCTCGCCCCACTACCTTCTTTTCACTTTCGTTCGTTATTATTGTGTATATAGACGTTGCATGTAACACACGGCGCGAATTTCCATTTTCTTTTATTTTATCATTTCTTTATAAGAGGAAAAAGTGTTTGCGCTGGGCCTATACACAGCTGTAATTAGTAGTTTCTTGAGTAATGCACGCGGAGATTGAATAATATGTATTGGATAACGGGCGCGAGTTTTCTCGTTCGGCGAGCCGTTGCAAGATTCGAATATCAGAGTGGATTATGTTTTGCGTATATACACATGTATATAATAATCTCTGTTTCTCCGCGGCCGCGAGGCGAATTACGCGCGTTTATATATACATACGTATCGCAAACGTGTATGTGTGTGCGCGTAAAGAAATAAAAAAAGTATAAAACGGACGTTCGCGAGTGTGAGAGAGTATGCTTGTATGTGCGTGTATATGTACATTTACAATGTAAATCGACAGATCGAGAGTCGAAAGTATACAGAAAAAATAAAAACAAAAAAAAAAGAACAGCAGAAAAAAAGAAAACGGTGTTAGTCTACGTTCAATTCTGTTGGTTGTTGGTTGCTTAATTACACAAGAGGCAGGAAAGCGGCTTTTACGGTTAGACACATCGTGCGAGTTCGAAGCATGAAAAGTGGAAGAAGCGGACATTGCTATGTTTGATCAAGTTTTACCACAAGGCGAGACAAGGCGAAATTACGATCTTATATATACGCACGTCATACATATACAAGTGTGTTCCACATGCGCGTTACGTGTATCACGGCAATTCAATGCCGAAACAAGATGATGAAGAAGAAGAAGAAGAAGAAAGGAAATTAGCTAGCGACAAGCCGGAGATCGTAATTGCGCTTTTCTCGCGGACACCGCATGAGGATGAACTGATGAAGGTTAGTCGTCGATTTGCGTGCTACGGCGCGAGTCTACGTACGACCGGCTGCTCGATTCCCTTCGCGCGCCTTCGCTCCTCGCCTGCGATCCTCATCCTCCTCCTCCTCCTCCTACTCCTCCTCTCGGCTTCTTCTTTGTTTCCCTACATGGAGCTGACCTTTTTCTCGTTCTCCTCTTCCTTTTCTCTCCCTCTCGCGCGACGCGCGATTGGAATACTATACAACCTCGACTGCCGCGGCCGAATGATTATTTTTCCCCCGAAGGAGAAAGAGAGAGAGAGAGGAATAGTAATCATCGGCGGCGGAGACGACGCGCGCACATGAGCGAGCGGGAGAGAGACAGGAGAAAAATGAAGAAGCCGAGAGCTGCAGGCGGAGGTGGCGGCGGCGGCGAGTCGCTCGGGCCTCGTTCACCAGGGGCGAATCGGCGCCGGTTATATTCTCTCGATATCGTTTTGTCGAGAGGACGAATTTTCGTTCTCTCTCTTCTTCATTCCCCGTGCGTCACTTACTCTCGAGCTTGTCACAGTTGGTGACCTTGCCCTTCCAGTCGCAGGTCTGTTTGTCCAAATCAAAGGCCAAGCCGCTGGGACACGTGATTTGCTTCAGTCCGGACCTTGTGCACCTGAGGGGCAAACAGTTATTGTATACTACTGTCACAACTCGATTTGCTAGACGGACTTTATTTTTCTTTCTCATTTTTTTCGAATTTTTTTTTTTTTTTGTTTTTTTTTTCGTTTTGGTCTCTCGAAAGAAAACAGCTCGGGCCGCATGTCTCCTGTGGAAGAAAATTTTTCGGGTGAGTCACGACTGCTTACTCTCGAGCTGCTCGCAGTTCTTCACGTTGGTCTTCCAGTCGCAGGTCTGGCGCTCGATGTCGAAGGCCAGGCCGGTCGGGCACTTGACGGTTGCCAGCCTCGTCACGCCGATCTCCGTTGCCTTGTCACACCTAAACGCACAGGCGCTGTAGTCTCGCCATTTTATAACTATGCGCTTAGCGGCGGCTTCGCTTTCCTCGGTTGCCGGGAGTGTCGTTTTATCGTTCTACTCGCCGACTCTTTCAACCGGTTCTCGCCGTATAACTTACTTTTACCGATCGCCACAACGATTTTTGCAACGAACTAGTTCGGCCTGAGTGTCTTCTTATCGATTTCTGTTAAGACCGCGTGTTTTATCGATCCTTTTTTTTCCGTACCGATTTTTTTTATTCCAACGATCAGCAAGTTTAACCGGTTTCCGCGCCGATTCTCAACCGATTCGACCAAGTTTAACCGATTTTCTAAAACGCGAATACATTTTAACGATCGCCTCATACCAATTCTCGCTGTGCTCGAATTTAATGGGTTTTCCCTTTCCGTTTATCGCAACGACGACATGCGTTCATAAGCGATTCTCTTATGCACCGATTCTCGTTCCGAGTATATATGAGTTCAGGTCGATTTTCCTCATCGGCTCTTTTTGCAAATAAGTTTTACGGCTCTCCTTGCCGATTTCCTTATCGATCGTTTCAAGTTTAAATTTATTCCTTTTTCTCGCTACAGAACAGCTTATACACTTTACCGATATACTTTACCGATTCGCCTCGAAATAATTCGACCCAAGTCGCGCCGTGAACTGTGCGATACGCCTTGCAGCGCGGTGAGCTGGACGAAAAATTGTATGCGCGACGCATCTTTTCCGTTACAAGCGACTCGTCGCACGCGATTTCCGCTCCTGCCGACGTGCCACCGAGGCCTCGATACGTGCGGCGCGTCATTCAACACATCATCTCCCGGTTAACGAACTCTGTCCCCTCGTCGATCCTTTTAAATATCCTCCAATCGAAGCTCACGCACCGCCGACCAAGGGACTGTTACATCCGGCTTCTCGAAAAATCTTTCTTTCGAGCTCTCTCTGAATTTTGCTAATTAGCATATCGGATTTTCGAGAAAATTCGACAATAGAGAGACAATGGAAGCGAACATCGGCGACATTTATACCATCGAGTGTAATATGTGTATGTATGTGTGCCTCTGTGTGTGCGTGTAAAGTGCCTCGCTTATAGACTCGGCCGTTTTATAAATCGCGTGTATACAAGCGCGAGACAGAGAAAGACGGCGTAATCCTTTCCCCATCCCACTCGCAGCGCCGCCGCCGCCGCCGCCGCCGCCGCTGCTGCAGAGAAACCGAAAACCCGTTCGCGGTTTCCAGCCCGCGAGAGTAAGTATACAAGCGAAGAGAAACGAAAGTCCTTCATTTTTCCTCGGCGCACCGAGAGCAGCCGTGTCTGGCAGCTGCTATATACGCGTACACTCGGTTCTCCTTCGTCATATAGATATACGTACACGTACGTGCGCGTATTTATTTTAACTTTATTATTCATTATTATCGTTATCATCATTATTATTTCATACTCAGACGGGTTACGCGCCATCAGAGGATTGATTCTCGTTTCTCCTCGTCGCGCGTTCGCATCGATGATAAATGATGCAATTATACAAATATATACGCGCGGAGAGTCGCGCGTTAATCCGGATTATCGTTTGTCTCGCGATAATTGCAGAAAAAAAGAAGAAGACGGCGATGATGAAGAAGCGGGAGCTTAACTCGCGACCTAGAGCTCTAAGGTGAAATTCAGCGTTGACGAACTTTCTTTTCATATCTATACGTACTATACGTATATATGTATACGTTATGTACATTAGGATAATCGCTTCTCCGCGTGTGTCAGCGTTCGTCATACGCGGCCGATTGTTCCAAATGAATTTTATCCTCTAATACAGGCGGCTTTTGCTGTACACACGCATATACAGACGTCGCGCGGCGCGTGTATGTATATATACAGAATCGAAGGCACTTTCTTTTTACGGGACGTCCGCGGACTGCACTGCGGGCCGGTGAAATTAAAATCGAGCAGCGATAGTTAAAAGTGAAATCTCCCGGCCGCAAGTACTAAGCGACTTTCCATCTCGTCTGACCCGCTGACTGACTTATACATTACAGCCGCGTCCATTTCGGAGCAGTAGAAAACTGGACTGATATACATATGCTCGAACGAATTTCTCGCGCGTCAAACGGCCGTGTGTACACATGGGTTGCAGTGATGTATGGGCTGTGTAGCGTATTCAAGTGTACAGGCTTACAAAAAAAAAAAAAAAAAAAATAATTGTGCGATAGATCTACTGATGATGATGATTACCTCACGACGTCGCGGCAGTCGCCTTCCGTGCTGAGTCGGAAGTACTCGTCGCCGGGCCTGTCCTGGCACAGCTCCTCGGCATTGGCGTCGATGCCGCCGTCGCCCTCGTCGTCCTGCGCCCTCGCCGTGCCTGCGAAATTCAAATTTCCCGCGTTAGCAGAAGTACATACATAGGCGTACATGTATGTCATACGCCACACATGTACAGAGATTTATATATTATATTGCGTCAGAGAACCAGGCGGCGGCAGCAGCAGCAGCCAGATATTTGCATTGGGGGAGGGATGTGGGGGGGGGGGGGGGGGGGAAAAAGAGGTGCGCCGAATGTAATTAATGTCGGAGAGGCATCGACAATATACCGGTTTCTCAACAACGAATCTCGCGCTCTGGGGGGGCTATTTCGACACAGCGCGCGCGTTAGCCTACAATAACGCCGCGGCGCAGACGCATATATATACTACATGGGCGCGAGGCAAAGCTCTCCTCCTCCTGCAGTACACAATACAGTGGGCGCGACAAAAAGGCGAGCTTTTCCTCGCGGGTCGCCGCTACGGCGACGACGACGACGACAACGACGACGTCGACGAGGACGACGACGACGACGACGAGAGACAAAAGGCTAGAGGGGGTCAGCGAACTCGCCGGATAGAAAGTCTACCGCGAGCTCAAGCTGTCTATAACGTCTATGCGTGTATATATATATATATATATATACACGCGCGTGTGTTTTATACATGTATAGTGCGGTGCGCCTCGAGGGAAAGTGGCCAGCGCGACGGCTCTATGCGCGATATATCGCTTTTCCACTCCGTGCCGATTCCCCCGTACATAAAGTCTTAGTTTACGTACGCGCGCCGATCTATCGATTAAAGAGCTTTTTTTCCCCGTAGAGACGGGAGAAGAGGATTAAGCGCGGCTTTCGCAATGGAGAGCGCGAAATTTTCGAATACGTGAATCTCAATGTAAATCGCTTGCTCAATAACGGCCGATTATACTTTTACGACTCCGGCTTTATTCCGGCGCGACACGTGGACGACGCCGCATACCGGTTCTCCCATATCGAAGCCAACACATGACGCCTTTACAATTTCGGAAGGACGCGCGCGCATTCGGTGAGCAGCGTATATACGATTTTCTTTTCAACCGAACTTTTCGCTATACGTACGCGCGCGCGCGCGCGTTGTGTAACGCGTCCGCGTTGGCGAACGTATATATACATTATACATACACATATATAACACACACGCGCACACGTATCTTGCGTAAACAAACGGACACCAGCGTCGCTCGGCGCACGAAAAAAAAATAGACGAGAAGAAAAATAAGAAAATCCGCGCGCGGCCTCCTACGCTCGGTCCGCCGCGCGATAAACAAGGGGAGACAATACACTGAACGGGTGAGCCGAGTGTACACGTGTATTATACCCGCATAAATATACGTGTAAAAAACGGTCGGGGGTTCGGCTTCGGGTATGTACAGTATACGTAGGTGGCTTGTGTGTATAATAACGGCGGCGAAAGGGTGCGCGCAAAAGCGTATACGTATATAGAATCGACGTGAAACTCACCGGCGAGCAGCAGCAGGCAGATCGTTCCAAGATAGAGAAACTTCGGCGACATGGTCGTCGTCGTTGGCCGGACCGAAAGCGTCTGAAACAAGCCGCGCCCTCTCGACCCCTCTATATGCGCACCACCACTCCTCTCTCCCTCTCTCTCACTCTCTCTCTCTCTCTCTCTCTCTCTCTCTCTCTCCTTCTCTCGAAGTCGGGGCCTCAAAGCCCGCGAAGACTGCGCGCGGCACCGGCGCTCGCGGGGGCCCGAACACGCACGCACAGCCCGCAGAGAGCAGATCACTTTCACTGCGCGCGCGCTCTTCCGTTCGCTGCTGCCCTCTGACTTGAGCTGCCGATCTGATCTGCGCTCGCGGTATTCCACAGCTTGTGTACTTATACCCGACGTGTCGGCCTGCTATTGAGTGTATATATATATACACACACACACGCATGCACGGCAGGATACCGGCTTAAGGCTATAGACGAGCCGGCGAAGCTCGCGCATCGCTCGGCGGCGGGAAAATTCTCTAGGGACTTTCCTTTGTCTTGATTGTCAGATAGCGAAAGAGAGAGAGAGAGAGAGAGAGAGAGAGAGAAATATGTCTCGAATGCATACTTCGAGTGATAAGGAGCGAGGGAAAGTTCGCTTCTTTCAAAATATATGCGCTTAGATGGATACGTTTACGTGTATTTCCAAGGAATCGCGCAGGTGCAGCCTTTCGAAAAGCTCCAATTCGTGTGGGTATAGTTTGTGTGTCTATGTGTGTGTGTCTATGGGTCGAAAGACAAAGATCGTCGAGTTGCGCAAGGGGTAAAACCCTACCTACTCTCGGCGATTGCAGTCATCTACATATAACGTAGGTCAATCGCTTCTCTATCTCTCTCCGCGATACTCACTCTGATGTTTATATACATACTTATCTTCGATCGTAGAAATTTAGCGACAGTTTCTCCTTAGCGTCGTGTCGCTCGAATGGGGACAGCGTTTGCTTTTCCATTTCGCATTTTCCAGGATCGTCGTCGCTGCTCTTTTCCAAGCGACGACGAGGATCGATACAACAGAGAGCATTACACGCAGATGTGTATTCGGTTTTAAAAAATTCTCATTGGCTCCGCTTCAGAGAGAAACGGCGTTTCCTTCGGTTAAAGGACTCTTTTTGCGCTGGGCGGATTCTCCGTTTTTAGTGAGCTGCATTCAAGAGGAACTCTTTCATTGCTTCAAAGGCTGTTATTCGGTGCAACTATGTACAATGAGTTATTGACGAATCGTCATGGTTGATTAGAAAACATTGTTGTTAATGTTTTGTGAAGAATCTTAATTTTACCAAACGCCATCTGGTTTCTAACTAATCCCTTTGTTTCTTCGCAGTTTTCAGTCTATAGCACAATCGATTTCGATGTACCTATACTAATGCACAGCTTTAAGGCTTCACGAGTATACGATTTTATTTTATTTCAACCGACGCGGATGTAAAAAATAAGCCAATAGGTCATTTTGTTGCACTAAAAAATGGTGATAATTCGAAGCTTATAGAGAAATTCTCAGTGTAATCTTAAAACAAAGTACACAGAGAGGAAGATATATACTGCAATAAAACGATTTATTGACGAAGAATAACACATGGTTGCGAACGTCTTTGAGAATTCGTCGATGAAGCCATCGATAATTCAAATCATTGCTTAGAATCTTTTACGCGTAGAAAATAAATAATAATCAGCGACGATATCACGATATAGCGAGGGATTTCGAGAAAAAAATTTGTCGTAAAAAAATCTCAACGTCTATTTTCCCATTCTCTTTCTCTCACGTCTGTCTGTCTGCGAGAAAAGTGAATGTGCTGAGTGTGCTCTCCGACGAAGGGTGTTTCGTGCGCAGAAAGGCCTGAAAGAGAGAGAGAGAGAGAGAGAGAGAGAGAGAGAGAGAGAGAGAGAGAGAGAGAGATAGACAGACAGACAGAGAAAGAGGGAGAGAGTCATAAAACTCAGTATGCGTTTTAGCATTATTTCTCGTAATTCGAGTCGATTAGACGCGCGCACGAAGAAATTTCTCGTCCCGGTGCGAGAGAAAGAGAGAGAGAGAGAGAGAGAGAGAGAGAGAGAGAAGTCCTTGGCTGCAGCTGCCAAACTCGGAGCGCCTCGCTTCGTCATGCCTGATCCTCTATGGCAAACCAGTTTTTCGTCTCTCTCTCTCTCTCTCTCTTTCTCTCTTGCTCTCTGCAGTTCTGAGCGCTGACGCGATCGGAATTTTTAATTGTGTTTATACACGTACGTATTTTACCGTAAAAATAGAACGTCTCTGTTTTCGCGCTGTTCGCGGACACCTCGCATTTTACCCGCGCCCGTCGCGCGCACTTTGAATAAATAATCGGGCGCCGATCGCCGCGGTGTGGAACCGAAGCCCAAACGAGTCCGTCGAGTGGTACTCGCGAAAGAAGAGATAAACGCAATTTTCGCTAATTTATTCAGTTTATTGGTTAGCTGACGCTTTAAAAAAAAGTTACGAATTGAGAGCTTTGAAAAAAAAATACGCGCAGTATATAGGACTGATTTTCACACTGTTGGTGGGCTATTTTTGAACGACGAATTTTTTACTTTGGACTAGACGCATGGTGAAAAGGAAAATGAATTTAATTAATAAAATTATACGAGTTTTTTCTCGAAATTAAAAATTTAGTTTACTTTAATTTTTCTACTCCAAATTTGAACTAGCATTGACGAGAGCGAGAATCGGTTCACATTAAACCCGATATTAAAAAAAGTTGCATGCGTCAATGTAAAAGATAATATAAATTTATGATCTGCAAATTGACACTCAGTGTACAGTGAAATATCGATTTCTGGACACATGTTTTTAAGCTAATGTCTAAATGGATGTCATTCCTCGGAGCAGCATTTGCAAGAGAATATTGGATTTTAAAGTCAGAATCGTCATTTTTTAATCAGTTATCTACTGCATCATTTGAAAATTCACGTATGGCATATAATTAGTTACAGCTTTTAATAGTTTTAGGGTAGCAATAAAGTTTTATGACATTTTCACCCAACTTTATGATCAATTTTAAAAATATTTTCAACCATGTAAATACTATTTTCACGCGGTATAATTGCAATAAATAAAGATAAATACACTTGAAGTTTTCTTCACACTGCAGAAAAAACAAAAAACAGATTGCACACCGACTTGAAATAAGAAACTCGAAGGTAATTTGTGACGAGAATTGCGCAGATGCAAACTTTTGACCTGCCGTAAAATGACGGATTCGCATTTTCACAGCGAATTCAATACGTTCACGTGTACGTTGCAGAGTATATTTAACAGAGTCGAAGTCGATCGCCGCGTTTGTTATCGGTGCAAGTCGCGAAAGGCACATAATTAGTCGCGCACTGCGGCCGACTCTTCCTCAATTCAAGGCGAAAAAGCTCAAGCTCACACATACGCATACATATACATATTTCTCTCGCGGGGAATCGTATATGAAAAAGTCGAAAGACGCTCTCTCCTCTCTCTCTCTCTATATATATATATATATCTCTCTCTATCTCCCTCTCACTCTCCCGCCGTAAAAAAGAATCTCGAGGGTGCAGCTGTAGACTAGCGCGAAAAGCTGCCGCGATCTTCGCTTGGCTTTTAAAATTCCCTCGACTCGCAGGCGCCGCGCAGCTCTCGCGCGTCCTCCACTAGCACACTGACCTACACTCTCCTTCTCGCCGATGCCGATAGTCTATGCGTGCACGCGCACGTATAATACATACGTACACTCTTATAGCGAGCTGTATTTAACTATTTTTTTATGCCGTCGATTCCTTCTCTCTTCGCCTTTGAGCTTCGAGCACCCACGCGCTCGGAGAATGGGTCCTTCTCGCTCTGGTATAATATATATATACGTATACAGCCGAGGCAAAGTCGTCCGTGCAGTGCGCGCCTGCAACTCGTGTCTGTCTATGCGCATGTGTATGTACTTTGGACGCGGAGAAAAGGTGTGTCCCGGCATCCTGCGCGGAAATTCAGAACGGAAAAGTTATCCGAGTTTTGCATGGATGCAGATATTATATGTGCGTGTAGCTTTTCGCGGGGATTCGTATAATGTTGAAAAATCTGAATAGGTATGTATAGCTATGTGGTGATCCAAATAAGAGTAATTTGGGAAAGTATGAAGTTTGTTCCCGAGGAGGAGAGCAAATCGTTTGCGCAGTAATCTTGCTCTTACAATTAATCACGAGCAAACTGCGCTAGAATATCGTTCTCCTTCACGCGGCCGTCTACGACTTTACGAAGTTTTCGAATTTACATTTTAATATCCCGGATGATATAAAGTTCGGGGCACATCGCGATTTTATGCAAAATATGCGACGCACTGCACAACTTATGTGCATCTGTCTCGTCGCAATTCAATGTCTATTATTAGATATTGGCGCGTGCGCATTATGGCGCGAGATTTGAATTTTTCAATCGACTCTCGGATCCCCTTACATAATTAATGCGGGTTTGCAGTGCAGAATCGCGCACATGCGCACGCGATTCGAGAGAAGAAATTCAGCCGCAGTCTCGTAGCGACGATGAATTCGTAAGGTATATATGTATATGCCTGCATCTCGCAAGTTTTTCACCTTGACCGGGCCGCTCGGGTCATTGTCCATATAGCCGTGCTGCAGGCGCATCTCGTTTTCTCTCCTTCTCTCTTATATTCTTCGGCCGAGTGTAAATTTTCTACGCTTCGTTTTTCGGCGTAGCCAATATTCGCCGCGACTGCAGCTCCCCCCCCCCCTCCCCGCAGCATATATTTTTCACTCCGCGCGGATTCGCAGAAAACATTTTTCACGCGTTTCGGCTATTTTCGAAAATTAGTCGGTGAAGAAAAATTCGCGACGAGCGCGTATCGATCGCTCGCGCGCAGGCTTCTCAATTCGTAAACACCCTTGGGGCGAAAAAAAATCTTCTCTCTCTCTCTCTCTCTGCCGGGCTGCAGAATGAATAATTTATGCAACCTTGTCTGCGGAATTTCGCTCTGCAGTTGTGTGCCCCGCGCTGCAATTTCGGCGGCAGTGTCTTGTTTATTTCTTGCTATTATTTTAATCAGCCGAGGCGGACTCGCGCGTGTGTAGGCGATTAGAGGCAAGTACATGTATACGAACTGCGCTATAAAATAAACTGCAAGTGCTTTCTTTCGGTGCGCGCGCTGCAAGTAGAAAAGAAGCTTACGAAAGTTTTCGCATCTCGTTACAATGAGCCCATATAACTGCACATAATATTATGTAAACATTCTTTCGTTATATGTGTATGTATACACGCGCATGTGTATATGATATACATATGTAAGTATGTACGCGTATGTGAGTATATATATATATGCGTAGTCGAACGCTTGCGACGACGACGTTATTCAGCACATGCGCTATCGCGTGTATGAAATCATTGTTTCTCCAAGTGTAAAGCATAATTTAGGATCCAATGAAATCTCCGAGTGTAAAAATTAAACATCACGAGAGACAGTCGTAATAACCTTTCACTTTTTTTTATTGTCATCCAGAACGAAAAATATGACTCAGCCTCTTCTCGTTAGGACACTTCTCTAATACCTTTCGTAACTCTAGCCTTTTTGAATTTTAATAACAATGACAATTCTTCTTCTTCGTAGTATTATTATTATAATAACAACGAAAAGAAGAAGAAGAACAGCAATGATAAAAATAATAATGATGACGATGGTGTTGATGAAAAAAAGAAAAAAAAATGTGAACGACGTGACCTATGCGTTCGCCGTAAATTTCAGTTCTTTTACACGAGTGTCACGACGCAGCTGACCCTTTCGACCGTCGACTTACGTCGTTTCTTCGTTTCCACAGAGCGGCGACTTTGCTTTTAAGGGGACGTATATATATACATGCGCGGTATACACATGTATATATACGTATAGATAGACACGCGCAATTATTTGCCGCACAAAGAACGAGTCGGTCGGGACAAGGATGTTGTCGGCGGGAAAGGAAGTTTGCCTTGCGCTGTAATACACGTTTTACCGCCGACGTGAAACCCTTCCGTTATTTCTTGCGCTTCCTTTTTTTCCGGTCCGCGCTTATACGTGACGTCGAGTCTCGACTGCATACCTGTATATATACACGAGTCCAAGCTTCTTGCGCCGATGTTGCGATAGATGTGTATTTTACTTACATATTGCGTGCGCCGGAAAGTTATACGCTTGCGGGTGTTACGTTGAAAATGTTATTCAACAAATTTATCAGTAAATTGTTCCATTATTAAGTGTGTATCGTGCATATTACTGAACAGGTGCGCGCTGTTCATTTATTTATTTTTTTTTGTGTGCATTCGACTTTTCTACTGCTCGCGCGAAATTATAGCGATGATATCTGCGGTGATGATCGACGAGTTAAACACTGTGGAATATATACAACAATTAATGCGAACAATTTCTATCCATTACCGTGAAATTTATATTCATTAAACGTTTAATTGTATCCATTGAGCGTTTCGTTCTCGTTCGTTACTTTTGTATAGCAAAAAAACCGCGGATTATAATTTTCAATACAGATATACACGCTTGGTGTTTTATGCTTGGAAAGTGTACTATTGTACGTTCTTATAGAAAAAAAGTTAATGATTTCGTAAGAAATCAGTCAATTAAAAATTTCTTAAAATTAAATAATAATTTTTGAGGACACAATGCCAGAGATGTTTCCTTGAATTTTTATGTGAATCGCTCGAACGGTTTATGATGTGAAAGTTATAATATTTATCTGAATTATTAACACTTACTAAAAATTACATGGAGTTTCATGCGACAATCAAGGCGTAAAAACTAATTGAAATAATTATTACTGTATAATGAACACTTATTCAGATTGATATTTTTTAAAAGTTATTCATTAACGAGATGACGGATTTTCATAAAAAGGTAATAAATGTTTTGGATTTACGTATTGTATTAATTGAAATCATGTCTACATTGAGATATGATAATAAATTATATACTCGTAAAATACTAATATTATAGTAGCAAATTCATAATCTGGAATTAAATAACGCTGTAAAATATCGATCGTGAATGTCTTGCTATTTTAAATAAAAGTGAAATTATCATATCCCATTAAAAACGTTAGTTTAGATTGTTATGCGCTTACACAGAGTCGCATTAATTAAGGGAATGGCGAAACTTTTCGGGGAAAATTCTGGTTTTCAATTAAATCGCCGTTTGAATTCGTAATTTTACATCGGATTCAAAAAAGCTTATGAATTTCAATCAGCTCGAGTATTCATACAGTCGAAGTCCACGAGAGCGCGCAAATATTTACTCGAAATTAAGCGAATTTCGGTTTTCAATGAATTTCCATCAGGAATCATACCGTTTACGTATACAATATACATATACGTACTATACCTTTGCGCGCGCAAATTCTAAAATCCACCGATAAATTCGAGCTGAAAACATTAATTATCCGAATCCTCTCGGAGAAATCGATGAATCTCCTCGATAATTCCATCGCCTATACTCCCTTGTCGCGATCACTTCTCTCTCTCTCTCTCTCTCTCTCTCTGGAAAGGCTCTTATCTACACGCAGCTGATGCTCTCTCGACACACACACATACATGCGCGCCCTCATTACGTATGTATATATACTTTATGTGCAGTCGAAATGAAACGCGCAGTGACCGCGATTAAACGCAGTGCACTCGAGAGAGCGATTCTATTTGCGCGCGTGTGTCACGCTTTCGCGGGATTCGTCTGGTCTGTGTATATATAGGTACATAGAGTATTACTTACGTGAAAGAGTTCGTGAAAATTATTTGGTGAAAACGAGTATATAATTCGTATTCTCCACTGCGGGCTTGGACGAAATTTTTGTTTTTCTTCTTTTTCTTCTGCTTCTTCTCCTCGACGACAAGTGCTTTGCATGTGTATATGAAAAGGTGAAAGGAGGTGTGTGTGTTTTTTCCTTCTCTTTTTTTTTTCAACGAGGAGTTGACGATGATAAATAGTTGCTTGGGAAATTTTCTCGAATTAATGCGCGTGGAATTTTTATGCGAACGAAAATTTATTTTGTCCGCTCGTTCATATATATATATATATGCGCGCTCGGATCGACGCGAGTGTATTGGCGCGCGCGTACAAAATTTATCGCGGAAAATTATTGCAGGAGGCTCGCGACCTATAAAAATACAAAATTTATTATTCTCAATGTAGCATTTAAGCTCTTGCGAGCGAGCGATCGATCGGTGCGTCTCGATCGCCTCGATGTGTGCGGAGAAAAAGCGGATCGTCATTCCCGCTAAGTAGATAGAGTCCGAGTTTGGCAAGACGGCGCGAGTCATTTTAATAACAATATCGCGATGCGTAAGTACGGATTTTTCAAGCTCAGCGTATACGAGACGCATACATCGACTGCGAAGAGTTTCACTCGGCAAAGTCCGACTCGTCGCCGTATATACTTAATATAACGCCGAGAGGCCGAAAAGCGTAAAAACGCCGGATACGTGATCGCACTGTACAAGTGTCCGCGCGTGCGAAAACGAAAATAATATAAAGAACGGGGGGAATTGAGATTTCGCGTGCGTGCGCGAATTTCGGAGAAATCGAAACGCCATCGTTAAAGCTTGTTTATTTGCGGAAAAGTTTGAGGACTAGGGCGATGCGGCATATTGAAATAAATTATATTTCAAGTGTATGTGCAATACATGTGTGTATACGCGCAGGATGGCGATAACGTCCGGCAACTTCTTCGAAAAGCCGATCCTGAATCGAGGCAGTAGTCTTCAATTGCTTTCATAAATATGAGTTCGACAGTTATTTTCGTATATTTATTAAGGAAGTTATACAATTAGATAATGCGATTGCCGTCTCTGGAGAGCCTTTCTTTCGATGCGTCTTCTGACTTGTAACAAACGGCTGTGTCATATTTTCTACAAGTATAATTCTGTGCACGTATATATACTCCCGATAAGCATCTGACAGAAGTTTGACGATGAATTAGCAAATTTTTATCTCTCCATGTGGAAGAAAGTTTGACTTTTTAATTTGTCGCTTGTATGAGAAACCGATTGATCAACTATGATTCTAATCGAAATTAGCTCATTATCTTTGTATACAAAAAATTAGCTAGTTTCTACTAGCCGCTGTTTTGATACAATTTTCATATGAGTTACCATAGCTTTGCGCATACATAGAAATAATGGATACTATCAGCTGATTCATTTTTGAATTAAATATAAATGTTCAAAAATAATAATTTTCCAGCCATGTAAAAGTTTAATTTCAGAAATTTCAACTTGTCACGTGTACATTGATCGCTAAATATATCCCTCGTGTTCGACCACATAAATTCAAGAAATCACCGATTATCAATGCGAATTAACGAATTCATCAGTTTGATTTCAGGGATTTATGATTCGTACTGGTACACGATTAATTTAAAAACTTGTATGATCCTCCGAGACGGGTGAAGGTATACGCGTTCGAATTTGTATTTACATGTATATTAACCTTTCGAAAAATATCAACTTACACAGTCGCGAGCGTGTCATGAAGACACTTGAAGAAAGTGAAAGGATGATTTTCATATTTCTTCGGGCGTCTTTTCATCGCTGTCGAATATAATAGTAGGTGTATATATTACATTCATATATATATATAGACGACGTGCTCATTACAAAATCGATGCGCGAACTGACAAATCTGAAATGAAGAAATTCGATCAAAGAAAAAAAAACAAAAAAAAAATCTACCTCTTCTTTTTTACGCAACCCGCACTCCGCGCTCAACTTAAATCTCTAAGTTCAAATTCATCGCTACGCGTTATATGTCTACGTATATATATTTATGCATACCTATAAGTATAGCGTAAGCGTCGGGTAACGAGTTTTCGGAGGACCGGGCCAAACATTTTTCCAAGACGTCGTTCAAGGTCAAAGCGCGCGCAAAGTAAACAGACTTTCATCAATCGCGTGCGCCTCGGAAAGTACTCGGCGCGAGAGAGCCGCTGACGAGCAACTTCCGGAGAGGTTCGACGAGAATTAAGTATATAGGAGAAGACTCTGTTTGTTCCGCATAATAATGTGTGCCTATATGCTCAACCAGTTTTCTGATTATTCCTTTCGCTTCTGCACGTACACGACTACTACTATATATATCTGTACCTATACTTCGCGGATGCCGCGCGATCTCTTGTTATGAAAATTACCAATACGCAGACGTGTAACACGGGTATATATAGCGATAATCCACGATACACGTCGGGATGATATCCCGCACGAGTTTACCGATATATAAAACATTCAAATTTATGCGAAACAAGCTTTTTTTTTTTTAACCGCGAGTACATCCATACGTTACCGTCGCCTGAATATTCATTCGCGCTTTGTTACTTATAGTTAAACTATTTTCGTACAGGTATATATATATAGTTGCGGTACTGCATATCATGAAACTAAGAATCGGTGAGTCATCCTCGAGAAAAAAAGTGCGCGAATTTTCTTTTCGAAAGTATCCATTTACCCGCGGGGTTGACAGTCGCCGTCGCCGCCGTCGTCTTCGTCGTGTGTCGAACAGGCGAAGGCCGTGGCTCGCCCCTGGCTCGAGTTGCGAAAGTCCGAGAGAGCCTGCGACTCTTCCTTTTTACCTTTTGGATCCTTGTTTTTGCTGTTTTATTTTTTTTGGTCTGCGACTTGCGCGTCGCGCTTTTGTGTGGCGCGTGGATTGTAAATTTTGAAAATTACTTTCGTTTCGTTGGATGTCACCTGTTCGAGCTGCGGTTTGATGAAGAAATGGCTGATTCTTGAATTTCAACGCTGCGTGAAGTTGTAGGTGAAGTCAAGTATTTTCCGTTGGTTAGCGCGTTGATTTGCGAATGGAAACATTTCTATACTGGAAATTGTTGTAAAAAGTGATGTTAATAACGGTATCTTGCAATTATGGCTTCGATTGTCGATAATAAATTATGTTGTTGTGAAAGTAAATGAATTTTAAATTTTTATAAATATTTTTATTTTTATATAATAAATTTAGTGTAAATTAGCCAAATTATTCTGTTTTTTAAGCCACGTAATAATATTGAAATAAAATTGACCGTTTTAATAATGTAGTAATACGCAGTGTAATATTTTTGTATATATCGAATTGGCTAGTTTTAACTTCAAAATGTTCAATTACTAGTCCAATTAATGCTCTTCATAGTAAAATAAATGTCAATACTAATCTTTAAGAATGTAGTAAAGTTTGTGCAATATCTTTACTTTTAAAATTAAGCGAAAAATCAGCGAATATATCGTTAAGATTATTACCGTCGTCAAGTAAGCAAGTTCTATCATTCAATCAGACAGTGCAGGTTCTCAACTATACAAAATGATATCAAATGTTAACCTTTTGCAATCCGATAATGCTATAACGTAAAGTTTTTAATTTCATCATTGACCAATAATTAACCAGCTTATTTTGTATGTAACGCGTCAGCTGGGGTACATATATTAAAGCATTTGACAAAAAAGGTCACGTATAGCTATTAACGTACACAGCTCCAAAAGGTTTTTTGAAGTACTATGCCTTCAGGAGTGATCATAAAAAAAGAACATCATATACCCGTTGAACATAAACTTCAGCTTCACACTCCCCGCGTGTATTCAGACTTCATAAAGTCATCATATCAAGCAGTTTTACACGCCAAGTGTAAACTGTACACCTGCGACAGCTTTTCAAATTTCGTATTATATATATACAGTACACACATAATACCTTAAAGGCTCGTTGTATATCGACATTAAAATCCATTGGCACCGCTGACCCACTGTCTATATTCTCTTATCTCATCGCCGATGGCGACACGTATATCGATTTGCCAATGTGTATATATATACATGTATTTAAGGCTTTGGCGCAATTAGCCACTCGGATCATCACGATTTTGTAATACGCGCCGCGAGCGACCTTGGGCTATGGCTACCGATATGCTGCGCTGCTGCTGCTCTTGCCGTTGCTGCGGCTTTCACCCGATATTGTTGTTGTCTGCGTATACCTGTAAGCTGTACACACACTGATGTGTCATCTGAAAGTTTGCAGTTTTTTTTTTTTTGGAGTTTCGCCGATCACGTGCGCTGCTCCTCATTAAATACAATTTAAAAATAATATACTTTGATTTAAATGTTTGCTTTGGTGTTTATATAGTTGATTGAGCTATAAATCAATCGATGGTTTAGTCTTCAATCGCATCATTTTCGCGCTGTTATAGGGCTTGAACTTGGACGCAAATTTAACGACCTGAAGCTTGAAAATACCTTTTGCTTTCATGAACGAAGCAAGAATGTAGTCATATGAACAATGCAATAATCGTCTAATATTTTGATTTTTCAGAGCGAGAATTGAACTTTATGCGTGTGAGCAATGTTCTATCGCATCTATCGATTTCGAATAAGCCAGAGGTACAATTCAGCGAAATCTGAGTGAAACAATCGAACAGTCCGCAGACGCACTTTCAGATGTTGCGCTACCGTCAAATTCCAATTTTCGTGCGTGTGAATGCACCGCCCAACTGCGAGAGGCTCTCGATATGCATAGGAGGAAAATTTCCCACTGTCTACTAAATTCTTGCAAAGCGCCTGACTTTCTTAATTGCTTAAGCGCATCTCTCTTTAATGACTTGGTCATATTTTTGAAAATGACGCGGCTGCGCGTGTCGAAACGAGCGCCCGTTGCATTAATATCCAAGAAAACGCTAGGCGCATGCGATTTTGAAAGAGAAACTGATGTACTTACACGCGCGTGTAGGTGCGCGTACATAAACTCGAGGCAAAAAAATCAAGTCACTCCCGATAAGAGGAATACGCGCGCAAGCGCACATCTGGGAATACAGCGATGCCTTGATAGCACAGCCTTATTGTATTGCATTGAGTAATCGCAAAAGAAAAGGTTTGTAACACGCGGGAGAAGAATAAACAATAACCGGCGCGGAGGAAAGCGATCTTTATCCGTGCTTTTTATGAAATTTTCGAGAGAAAGTTCAAATTTTTATCCAAAGTGTGCAATCGTCCCATTTCGCGGAACCGACGAGCGATTAATTAAGAAGCAGTTTTTACGTCGAAACTTTCAATGTCAGCGCGTGTGCAAAAGAGCGCGGCTGTGTGATGTAAATATGCAAATCGAAACTCCCGAGTTTTGACGAAAAGCTTACAGTATTATAAGCAATAAAATCCGTGCTTGATACCCTGATTTATTGCGGAGTACGCAGAGACGTATACCCTTTCGTTTCGAGACGGTCGAAAGGTCAGTTGGATATTCAAATTTCGCGCCGCGGCGTCGTATATAATATATAGCGACGGATGGATATGTATAATATACAGCACGGACGCAAATCGCTTTTATTAACGATAATAAGAGAAAATCGAGTAATCAACTTAGTTTATACGTTACAATAACTCGTCGTAATAAATCGTTCGAATACATAACGTCTCGAAATCGCATATAATTCAAAAGCCGTTCGTGGAGGTGTAACATATATAATTCGAATAGCAATGTAAATTTTCATAAATAACGTAAATAACAGCAGTCGGGGGCGACATAATGCCGCGTTTCTTTTTCCGCAAATTCTCGGTGGCAATAAACCCCGCTGCAGTCGTCTTTTCCCTCCGTACGTGCATTGTGGCGCGAAATTTGAATTTTCAATTTGACTCGTCGCTGACGCCCTTTGCACATTCCGCAGTAAGTACAGTCGAACACTCAGTGTAAAATTGATCGAATTGCAAAAGGCACTCAAGCTCTCGTAAAGATAACGTCCGCAAACATGTAATCAAACCACCAGAGTAAAAAGCAGTTCACCTGCACGACGGAGACAGGGTGGTGTATACCTGCATATTGCATATATACACGCACATATATGTATATATGCATATATATATATGCATACACATGTACGCGCAGTAGATTGGCAAGGTCATGGCCAAGCTTGAGCGTCCAGAGACCTTTTTCCCCTGGCATTTTTTCTTTAAAAAGAAAAGGTATACACCCGAAAGGTATGCAGCGCGGCATTATTATGCATCATCGTAAACTTTCACTGTCAAAAGCTGCGCCTCTTCTCGGGATCAACGTATGTATATACATAAGCGCGACCGATCTCGCGAGTTCTAATCTCGTACTTCGCATCGCGACTCTCGAAAGACACACACACGCGCGCGTATATAAGTATACAGTGTAAGATGGATTTCGACGCGGCCTCGGCTGGCTCTGTCTTTCTCTTTTGTGAATGCCATGCACTGACTCGGTTTCAGCGTAAGATCGTCTTGTAAAAATCAAGACGGACTCGCGGTGTTATTTCTTCTTTTTCTTTTCTTTCCCCTTTTTTTTGGCTTTTTTCGCTTAGTTTCGGGTTACTTTGCGCGCAAAAACGATATTGGAACTCATGCATTACGAAAGCGTCGATAATTACGCGGTCGATTATCGATAATAGAATACGTTCTTGCGAACGATTATTTTTTCGCATCGTTTTACAGATTACGAATCTGCGCCGAGAAAATTTCGCCACCGCCCGGCGTACGTCGCGTTAATGCGATTATCGGGCGTAAAGCGCATCGATCTACAATCGTTATTTTCTCTTGTTGCATATTAATTTGAAAGGACTTGGGGAGAAGTTTGCCGCGAGAGGGTAAGCAGCTCGTTTATTTCAATTCAGCAGCGCGGGGACTGAACCGTCGAAACTTATACGCAGTCGCGAGAATGAAGTTTTAATTTTCCAAGCGAGAGATAGCCGTCCTTTTAAATTAACGGCTCGTGCTAATGAAACTAAATTGCAATGATTGATATAAAATTGTAATTTAGTTGGATACACGTGCGGGTCGACTATTTGCATATACTTAGGTGTACGCACAGGTAAGGTTTCTTTTTCCCACCGAAACGAGAGATTTTCTTTGTTAAATTTACCGCGAAAAGTGTGTGCCTTGCAACTGTGCACGTGCAGTATATTGTGTACGCGTCTGAATCTAACCCGCACCTACTTCTATAATTATCAATTTCCAAGCTTGAGTAATTAAACTTACCGTTTCGTTCAATCTCTCCGCAGACTAGGACGATAAATTACGCGTCGTTCAATTGATTTGCGCGGAATCGATCTCATCCGCGCTCACACCAAGAACGTTATCCCTCACACTCGTGACGCCTGCACCGTAAAAAAAGATCGTGCAAACGTGCATAAAATTTAATGGATTTTGCCTTGTTTATTCATTGGTCAATCGCGCGCACAGAACTAGACGCGCGTACAGACTTTGAAAGTCCGCGTTTCCAACCGAAAGTCTTGAGAGGCGACGATATGTGTGCAACAGTGCAACGTTCGTTAATTCACACATGCACACGCGCACACGTAGACGCGACAAAGTGCATTTCTCCGCTCGAAAGCACGAAAGCTCGCCTGTAGTCGCGGCGAAAAGTACGTCGACGCATTCCAGAAAAGAGACACGTGACCTCCGCTGGTATACTGTCTGCTTGTAATAACGTATAGATGCTGTTGCAACGCGACCCGAGAATATCCCGTTACACACATACACACGCGCGCGCGCGCACACTATTTGTCTTCTTCGCTGCAGGTCTATATACGTATACACAATATACATATTATATGTATATTCCAGTGTGACGAGAAGGTAAGATTGACGGGATGTACGTGAGTAGAATACGTTTTAATTGTCGTTGTAGCGCCTCTTCAGATACCTTCATTCGTACATCCGGCTTTATATTCGTGAGTAAAGAAGCATATCAGAAGGCATTTTTTAAATTTAAGATTTAATAATTGAACGGTCGTTGTCAAAGTGGTAATTTTTTCGTTACTCTCGTAATATTAATCCGAAATTCGTTTACACACACGGCTTTGAACAATGAGCTTTAATGTCGTCGTCGTCTTTTGGCAAACGTTTCAAATGTCCGTTACATCTCTTGCACAAATATAAACGTGATAGGATTCGAATATTTTCGCTTTTGCTAAATTATCTCACGAGGAGAGTGTCTAACGCTTGGGTCACAGGTCCAACTAAAACTTCAAGGACTTACTCTCTATCCAGATACAAGAAATATACGTGGTTTAAAATTGATTTTACACGCATGCAGTGTATATCTGTACATATTCCAAGTAATGCGTATAGATATATACTCCGTATGCACAGAAATAGGTAAATATCTTGGCTTGCAAGGTCTATCCTAGTAAACAAAAAAATACGTGCCTTACTTTGGATAAAGAGATAGTCCATGAAGCTTTTCCAGCCCAATCTGTTACCTCACCGCCAAATACTGTTCTTGTTGGCTAAACGATTTTCTAACTCTTCCACTAAAAACCGCGGCTAATTAATTGGCGCTTGGCTTCCTCAAAAAGTGAAAAAAAAAAACGCCGGAAAAATCGAAACTCGGTCCCGGATGCAGAAAAATTTTCATAAAAATCTTCGCCGATGTCGATCGAGCAGAATCATCTCTTAATGTCGCGTGCGTCCACGTTTTTATGCATAGTACTTTCTCAAATTTCGCTTCGAACTAATGCCTCTTCCGTAAATAAATTTTTCTGCTCCCGAACGCTCGGTCCCCCGAAGAATACGACTTTCTTGTAAATTTATTACTCCGATGCTCCACTTTTTATGCTAATAAAGCAACCCGAGATCGTGTCATTCGATTCCGAAATTCGATTTGCCGTGATGCCTCGTTAGCATATACATCCCGAAGAAAAAAAATAAATAAAAATCGCTCGGTTCAATTACCTGTCTGCGTAGGCCTCGTTGGCGAATTTCTCTTTTTCTTCGTGGCCTTGTCGAGGCACTTGAAGGACGCTGATGTATATATACGAGAGCCGGAAGTCGAGCTTCCGACCCAGAGAAGATCTTCGGATGGCGATGGAATGCACCTCGAAGAAATGGACGCCAGCTTTTTGCGATGATGAATCTGTTGATCCTCGGCGTTGAAGGTGATATTTTAATTGGTTGGTGGAAAGCGGCGAATTCGTTCGTAATTTGATTGGTAGCGCGCTTTGGAGAGAAGCAAACAAAAAAAATGAAATACAAAGATTAAAATTTTGTTCCAATTAAGAACAAACCGTACGTTTTAAACAATTGTGTTATAGGATGATCATTTTATTATAATGTATTCTTAATTAAAGTGCACCCCTTTTACTAACGCGTCAGTGAAGAACGGAAAAAAAGAATGCCCTACCAGGAAATGCTGTATTTTAGACACACATTTTTGTATCGTTCGATTTATCGAATTCCGGTCTGGTCTTGTCGGCACACGGCATTTTCTAAATGTGAAATTCAGCAACAACTGTCACGGAAGAATGCCGTTCTAATTCATGAGAGCAATAAAATACTCCAGTTTCGCTAATGACTTCCTATTATGAGTGTTTTGCGTTTTTCAAAATCGTAACAGCTAGATTGACATTTATACCGCAGGACTTGTCTAATTTACGTACCTCCGGCCGACTATTAACCAACATGTATCGTTAATATTTCTATTATATGATAATTATTTTTAAACTTTCAAGTTAAAGGCATCAGAGTACGTTATTTCGTTCAATGATATATATCTTGAGTCTTAAATTGTAAAATACTAATGAAATATATTTATCACAATGCCTGCTGTCAGGTACCGAGGTTATTTACGACTACCAAATACTTCTCTATACTTTAAATAAGTGGTGTATAAAATAAAATATAATACACTTACCACCCATGTGCCGCGATTTTTTTTAACTAAAATGTATTCACTTTAATCAAACAGAATCAGTTGAAATGGCAAAGAAGATTGTGACTTTGAAATGATTTCTACAGTTAAATTATTGTGAAAAATTTTCTAAAACAGGAGTACATATAATTCTTCTTTATAAAATGTACGTTTTCTAATATTGTTTCTCTAAGACTGGAAAATCATTGTGAAGCCAAGATTCGCGGGTATATATGATTGGCTAATATGCATCGTAAATTTAATTTGCAAAATTTGAATGAAATAAATGTATAGAATTTTATGTAATCTATGGAATCATTTCCGGTACCGCCGTGGAGCATCGCGATAGTACGTCGTTGCCTACCACACATAACCTCCGCATATGTATTTGTTAATACTGTATCTGCGATTTAAAGTAAAGTTTTGAAAAAATGCAAACGAGTCAACGTTTTCAGTGTATAAAAATTTAAAAACGATGGTTTTTAAAATTTTTCATAAGTTAACTGTACATCAGGAGAAAAATTCCAAAGATTTTTCAAGGAACAGTTTTTCAAGGTGATATTTCACAATGGGAGAAGGTTAGAAAATTAATAATGTTTTCGAGGTAAATACTTTGGAAATATTTCATACTGGACGACTGTAAATGAAAACTCGCATCAAGGCTCTGCAAATAACAACTAACTTCATACAAAGTTAAATATCAATGAAGTAGCATAAGCGTTTTTAAATATTTTCTACTTTACCCTACTTTTCCTCTCGTCCAATAAAAGTTTGTTTCATTTTTAATTAAGCTGTAGTGAAATCATCCGATGCAAATTTTTCGAGGTCGCCTAACGCTTCTCTTGAGCAGTGAAGTTTCAACCCACGCACTTAACATGTATATACTGGCATAGTTCTGTTTAAGTCAATAGAAAATTAATATTTAGTGCCATAATACTCTGATATATATCATTCTTTCCGAAGTAATAAAACTTGTATTAAATAGCTCACTGGAAAGAAAATCTGCCTCAAGCAAAATTATCGTTCCTCAAGCGAAAAGAATATCGTTTTTTTTATATATACAAAGAATTTTGTTATTTAAAAAAAAATTTTCCCTTTAAACAGCAATTTTACAGAATCCAAGCTAATATCTTTTAACTTCCTTTATCTTCGGTGTCGGCGTTTCCGATTACGGCGCGAAATTCGAATTTCGAATTGACCCACAGTATATACTGCAGTCAAAACAATCGGCCGTAAAAACAATTTCCCTTCCACACTTCCGATTCCCGCATTTATAGTTTCGCCGAGTCTTCATCCAGCGCGTGAGGCTCGCACGCACATCGCGCGCAACTCTGCACACCTCAAAAATCTCAGCTGCACGCGTTCTATACGCGTGCAAATTAACGTTTAGTGCATTAAACACTAGAAAGTTGTAAGTACCTCGGAGTTTTTTTCGCTCCGGCCGTCGCGTCGGAATTTTCGATTTCCATCGCTTTCTCTCTTCAATTTACAATTTCCAGTGTAAACAATCCCCGCGAAGATTTTGTAATTATTAAATAACATTTGGCTCTCCTTTTTCAATGCTACGCTATACACACACACACACACACACACACACACACACATATATATATAATATACATCACTCTCGCTGTATACATATATATCTCATTTCCATTCACGGGGCGCGCGTATATCGGAAAAAAGTTCGCGCGCGCTCCATTGAAGCCGCGCAAAAAAGAAAGAAAAGTCGCTCGAGCACACACATTCGAAAGTTGGCGCATATTTTCCCGAGCGAGAAGAGAGAGAGAGAGAGAGAGAGAGGGGGGAGAGAAAAAAATGGCGCGTATATTAAGCGCAGCTATATTCGCGGCTGATAACGCATTATATAACCGTATATGTAGGTATACGTATGCGTTTACACTATATACATCCATATATGTGTATAATACAGGCGTTTCGCGGCGCGGGTTGATCGAACCGCGGCGACTGGCGGATTGCCGGATGATAATGTCGATCGACAAAAAAAAAAAAAAAAACTAGGTACAAGTGGCACACGGGCGCATTACGTATGCCGCAGATATCGCGCGGCTTACCGATTTATACACTCGGCTTTCCATCTCTCATCTGGCTGTATACACGTATATGTGCTCTCAAGTGTGCGCATATTTATACATTTTATTTTCGGTGAACTTGTCCTCCTTCGGCTCCTTTTTTCGTGGGTACATCGTATACACACATTGCACATATATATATATATATATACGTACGCGCAGAGACGCACAGACGCGTGCGAGACGTGGCTTTTTCGAAAGACCATGTGTCACTTTTTTAGGCTTCGATTGTACGTACGTACGCGCGTTGCCAAATGAACGCGAGCGTATGTACATATATATATATGTATGCATATATGCGCGCGATCCACGATGAAAGAGTTGCGGATGAATAGCTGAGAAAATAAGCGCACAATGGCAGGCAAACGAAGGCGAGAGCTCGAGATGATTGCGTAACAGTGTGGGAATCGATTGCCATTGTGTAAGTGAACTTCCATTGGGATCTGGAGGCGAGCGTCGAAAATTTTTGCGTGTACGTACGCGAGCTTTCAAGGAAAACCCATGTGTGCTCGAGGATTTGACCTTGATGGATTTCTAATAAGCGTATATTCGCTATTTGACTTGATTACACATAGCGATGATGTGTAGTTTCGATTGTTCATTTTTTTTTCAACTTATATTTCGACTTCTCGAGCTTGAGATTTCGGGAAAGGTATCTCTGTGATGGCGCGCAAAAATGTTCACATTATCGTCAGTCTGAATACTAGATTCAAAAGGATTTAGTTATTTATTTATACTTAGCTATGTTTAACTGGACCAGGTTTAAAGGGATTTAGTTGTTCTTTACTTATTTGTTCAACGGTCCAAGCCCTATGCGCGAAGTATACATACGAAAAGAAATCAATAATTTGCGAACGTATTTGTCAAAAATTTCAGAACTGCCATTGACAATTAATTTTATCTATTTCTTTTCACGTAGACAGATTTAAATTCTTGCTGGACTTTCAGATCTAATTTTATACTCATGAAAAAGATCACAAATTCGTCATTCACTCACAGAAATAGTACTTGCGATCGAATTGCCTGAGAATTAGGAAAAGGCGCGCGCTTTGACAGTTTTGAAATGTGTCAAAAATGTGTTTCATAAGTAATAACACGATCGAATTTTGCTACAAGCTAAACATTTATTTATCAGCGTATTTTTCAGCAGAATTCGTTTTCTCAATCCGATTACATCTTTTCCCCGTCGGAACGGGTTTCGAATTCGTCATGCACGAGACACATTTTCGACGGATACGTAAAAAATCTAATTAAAAAAAAAAAAGAAAAAATATCGATTTGTCAACGACAGTTGCGCGGGTTTTTTGAAAATACAAACTAGTTAAATGTTTACATTAGCAAATCGGCGGCACGTGTCGACCTGTTATGTCTCAAGAAAACTAGACTGATCATTTCCATATTATATAGGTATATATCGGCTGCTCGGCATGTCAGCTCGCTATAAATCCGTATAAAACGGATTCTGTACAGTCGAACGATCCACTCCAGGCAGACGAAACTTAGAAATGTGTATCGATTCAAAGGTCGACCGGTCGGACCACCGCATCGCTATTCCCTAAGCGGATATACGCGTACCGTCGTAACGTTTATTTTCGGCGATGATCGCATTATACATATGCTAATGCAGGATGAGCGTCCGTTGAATTAGAAGCTGATATCGAGGAGATTTTCCCAGATTTTCCGCGACGCCTCCAAGCTGGAGATAATCGGGTGAGGAAGTACAGATCGAGAAAGAGAGAAAAAGAGAAAGTGCTACACATGTAGACTCGGATTCACGCACATTCGATTGTATATATGTATCGTACAGGTGCGTCGAGCGATACGTTGTTTTAACATTTTCCATGTGTTTTTCAGA
Source organism: Philotrypesis tridentata (assembly GCA_018906965.1). NCBI lineage: Eukaryota > Metazoa > Arthropoda > Insecta > Hymenoptera > Pteromalidae > Philotrypesis > Philotrypesis tridentata. The sequence continues at coordinate 499,617 of JACCIB010000016.1, read as the reverse complement.
TCGACGAACATGTATAGTCTCGAAATGCAATTTTCGAACTCGATGCTCGCGCTCGAATGGCTCGGCGTCTCATCTCGAATTCGAGCATCTAACTACTTTATATACTCGACTTCCGTCACCCACTGACCTAGTAGTAGTCAATTTCACCTCTCGATCATCACTGAATTATACGCGTCTGTATGTACATACGGCGGAAGGGAAAAAGGAGTTTCTTTTTTTCGAAAGGCGCGCGCTTGTGTGTCTGTGGCTGCGTCTCTGTGCTCGTATGCGTGTGCACTTCTATGTGTGCTAATCCACGAAACAGTGGAAACAACTCACCTCAGAAAGTTGCAAAATTTTTTATTGAAGGCACGCCTACTAGACCTATGTTTTCTGGTTTCTTAGATCAGACTGAAAGAAAAAAAAATCGCGTGAACGCCGAATCGTGGGGCATACTTTTTCTGGAGGAGAAGCGACTCGAAAAAAAAAACGAGAAATAATTAAAAAGAAAGAGAATTCACAGATTTTTTTCTCGAGAACTATGGACTCTTACAGAAATTTCATTAGAACAAAAATGTCTTCGACGAATAGAAATAGTAAATCCAAAAAAATCGAAATTTCGAAGAGCGCCTTAAAATTTTAGAGCATTCTTCGATGAATTTTAAGATATTTTTGTTCTAATGAAATTTTTGTAAAAGTCCATAGTTTTCGAGAAAAAATCTATGACTTTACTTTTTGTTAATTATTCCTCGTTTTTTCGAGACGTTTTTGCTCCAGAAAAATGTATACCCTACGATTCGCTGTTCACGCGAGTTTTTTCTCTTTCAGTCTGGTCTAAGAAACCAGAAAACATAGGTTTAGTAGGTGTGCCTTCAATAAAAAATTTTGCGATTTTCTGAGGTGAGTTGTTTCCACTATTTCGTGGATTAGTACATATGTGTATGTATGCGTGTTTCGCTCTCATTCTCGCTGATTGATGAGCTGGGAAGTTTGACACATTGAAAAGTTTTATTAGACTTTAGTTTCTCTTCTTCTTCTTCACGATTGCACTGATCAGAGTTTCGCTTGAGTTTTCGCGCGAATTCTTGTTCGTGTTGATGCGTCGATGAGCGCATACATTGAATTTTATTATTATTATTATTATTATTGTTATTTATTGTAATACTAATATTTATTGAAATTGTGTAGGCGCAGTCAGTTTGAAGTATACTGAAGTGGATGAATATCATTAAAGTCTTGACGAAGAAAGTGCTTGTTTGCATTTCAATTCGAAGGTGTGGAAATGAAGTTAATCTGACAGTAAATTGAAAATTCGAATTTCCGGTCTTCATAACAGCATCAGATGAAAAGATAGTCGGATTGAAATTGTATATGAATAGCATATATCCCTTGTTACGTAATAACTTTTTATCCCAAAGATTTAAGTTAATTTTTAATGCTTCAAACAAAAAAAAATCAACTTATTATGTGCCGGGATTTTTGTAACGATATACAGAAATATTTTTCATCAAATTGGATGCAAACTTGTGACTCTTCGCAAATCGATAGGTTATTATACGAATTAATAGAAGGATTTCGTTATTTATTGCAATTTTTTTTATTATTAGTTAAAAGTAATTCTTCTTTTCACTAAACAAATAACAACGAAATCGTGATCTTCAATACTATATCTCTTCGTATCGACTCTCGATCGAGGAGTTTATATAATATACACACATTCACACGTGTGCACACATGCCCAATATATGTATATATATATGAACACTATTATAATATGAAAGCGAGCTACTTAAAAAACTGGTTCGTTGGCGCCGCGGTGTCGAAGAAAGGAAAATTTAAAATAAAATGAAAACGAACTCGTTTCGTAAAGAAACAGAAGAGCACCGATTCGCTACTCGAACTTCAAAATCAGATTAGAGATCCTCTCCAATTAGCACTAATTGTATCTAATTAACTTGCTTTATTGTATGTATACAGTAAAGAACTATGGATTTCGAAATTCGTTGGGAACGTAACCCCTTTTGAAATTGTATCGTTCATTTTTTTTCATATTTTACAAACATAAAAAAATTTATTGACGGTGGAATTATTAAATTTTTCCTTTCACTCAGCACACTTTGATTTAAAACATCGAGCGATAAAAGCAATAACAATTAACACTATGATTTATTTAGATAAATTTTTCTAATCTTTATATTTTTACGATTAAACTGCTTGTATATTAAAACAATTTACGAGACGTATACTTGTATAGGTCGCATACACCTCTCAAAATGTTCACTTTGAAAAGTAATCGAGTAAAAATATTGACGAAATTGAGGAAAACTTCTCTATAGTGGTTAATGACAAAAATTTCTTTCAATTTTTATTGATTATCATAAACTTTTATATCTTTGATGTATATGTGCGACCATTTAGATTTTTTATGAACTACGTAATGTTTTACATTCGATTTGAATGGAAAATGGATTTTGATGAAGAAAAGAATTACTTATTTTTTAAAGATTTTTACAAGAATTAATTTTTTTAATTTTTACTGCCTTTTCTGTATGGCTCAGCATTACCTGCGCTTATGGGTACTTAAATTCAGTCCATTTAAGAATATGCGTAGAGCAATATGAGAACCTACAGTTTTATGTTTTATGTATCACGTTGCTCACAGTAAATCGGAATATACACTTATGTAAACAGAGAGATGTTCCTAAAATCGTCAAGAGTTAAGTTTGTACCCGGGATTTCTGGATTACTAGCCGCATATTTTTTTTGTTGCATGAGATTTTATTTTCTTAATAAATTCAGAATACAGTGCAAAATTGCATTAAAAAAACCACTTACGTACAGCTATTAATACAAATCATCATAATGCGCATAATGCTGGGACTCGCTGAGAAATAAACATTATGCTAGAAGCATTAAACTGTTCATATTTGGAAATCGAGAATACTTTTAAGTATATCCAATGGTCGCAACATATTTGCTTTGCTAGAAAAAAAAATGATGTGTCTAAAACTAGCTGTGCTAAAGTCTTAACATTGAGTAAAAATAACTTCTCTAACACATTCCTATATTTACATATTTAGAAAAGTATCGGAGTATTTCTAAGGATAGGATACTCTACGCAAGGTTATAAAAACTATAGTACCTTATAAAGTTAGAAAATTTTCAGTGAATTCAAATCATGAATAGTGTCACTAGTATAAACTAGGTTATCTTGGTCGATATTATTTGGAAAAAATAAAATCTTTTTCTTTTACAGTGTCTCGAGAAATGGTTAATACGCGAAATACCATCATTATTTATTGTACAGTTATTTTTTCTAGATAGAGAAAAGCTTCCGGTATAAACAACACAAAATAAAGCGAACTTTTTTAGATAATTATCATTTGGAAAATAAGTATACTACTAGCCCGATGATTCTAATAGTATAATGTCTTTATGATGTACCTATATTATGTAAATTGTTACCTACGAATGCGCTACTTAATCTCAGGGTTTGCGTAAATAAAAATATATTTTAAAAATTTGCAACTTAATTTTTTTAATTCTTTGGAGAAATCATACAAATTTACAGGTTTCTTCTATATCTTCCTGCAGCCAGGCGCTATCTTGTGCTATCACATAATCTCAGCTGATAACATAACGTTGAGTCATAAATTAATTGTTGCGGAATCTTTTTAACGACTATACTAGTAAAATAAAAAAAGAATGAATTTTAAGCTATTTTTGTTCTGTGTGTTTGGTAAGCCCAAATATATCATTTACTTACGTATCGTTTTAATTTGATTCAAAATATAATTGTAAAATATTTTACGATGACATTCTTCTGAGAAATATAAAAACATGATAGCACTGTAAAGATAAAATTTAGGATAACGCTATTATTTTTCATATAAATTGAAGTCGTATGATCAGACAATTTCGTGTTTCGAGTATAGCTGTTCGAATCATGAAGATAATAGTTTTACTAAGTTTTGGACTGTTAGCTTTTGGTGCCTCGGCAGTTCATGCCGACCCGATTGAACCTAAACAGGACTTTGACTGGTGGAAAAATGGCGTGATTTATCAAATTTATCCGCGGAGTTTCAAGGACGACAGTGGTGATGGTATCGGTGATCTTAACGGAATCATCAGTAAATTAGAACACATAAAGGATGCTGGCGCCAACACTCTGTGGTTGTCGCCAATCTATGCGAGCCCGCAAAAAGATTATGGATACGATATATCTAATTATACTGATATCAATCCAGAATACGGAACTCTTGAGGATTTCGACAGGCTTCTTGCTAAAGCAAAATCATTGGGATTAAAAGTGATTCTTGATTTTGTTCCCAATCACACTTCAGACCAGCATGAGTGGTTTAAGAAGAGTGAGGATCGTATTAAGCCATATGATGACTATTATATTTGGGTAGACGCAAAGAAAGGACCTAACGGAGAGAGATTGCGACCTAATAATTGGATGTCTCCGTTTGGTGGTGATGCCTGGGATTGGAGCGAAAAACGTCAACAGTACTATTACCATGCTTTCCTTGCTACACAACCTGACTTAAACTACCGTAACCCAAACGTAAGAAAAGAAATGGAAGACGTTCTGACATATTGGATGGATCGTGGAGTAGATGGTTTTCGAATAGATGTAATCTACCGCCTGTTTGAAGATCCGCAATTACGTGATGAACCTGTAATAGGTGGTTCAAAGCTTACGACGAACTACGATGACTTAGATCACATTTATACCACGAACTTAGATGAGTGTTACACGGTTGCCAAGTCATGGTCATCTTTGGTGGATAATTATGTTAAGGATCACAGAACAGATTCTAAATTCATGATTGCAGAGTCATATGGAAATAATTCAAAGTTGATGGGATATTACAACGTGGGAATAAATCCTTTTAACTTTATGTTCATTAAAAAGTTGAACAATACTTCGCCAGCTTCTGAATTCAAAATAAGAATACTTGAATGGTTAGAGTCGATGCCGAAAAATGCAGTAAGCAATTGGGTTGTTGGAAATCATGACCGCCATCGGGTAGCTACAAGATACGGTTCACGCAGAGCTGATCAAATTATTTTTCTTGCTGTAGTCTTACCAGGAATTACAGTTGTTTATAATGGAGACGAAATCGGTATGGTTGACAGACCCTTCACTTACAAGGAAACGCAAGACCCGAACGGATGCCAGTATGGACCAGACGAGTACCAATTACACTCAAGAGATCCCGAAAGGACTCCTTACCAGTGGGATGACACTACCAATGCTGGTTTCTCCACCGCAGCAAAAACTTGGCTACCTATTAATTCCAACTATAAAACTCTTAACTTAGCTGCGCAAAAGAAAGCTGATATATCTGTCTACAAGACATTCCAAGCTTTAACGCAATTGAAGAATACATCGCCTACTTTAAAAAGTGGTAATTTCGAAGTTGTACTTGTCAGTGAAAAAGTTTTAGGCGTAGTTAGAAGATTACAGGAAAATCCAACAATTGTACTTCTCATAAATTTCGACGACGACCCTGTGACAGTAGATGTGAGAACGGGCCTAAATATTGTTGAGAACTTAACAATACAAATACCTAGTACTGCGTCTGGATTAACTGTTGGATCAGTAGTTAATCCAACAAACTTTATTCTACCCGGAGCAGCATCAGTCATTCTTTATTAATATTATTGAATAAAACCTTATATTTGTAAAAAATAAATTTTAATTCGATAAACTTGATTGAAACTGAATTTTTTTATGCAACACATATGGAAAACATATTTCCTCTTATTACAAAAACAATAACATTCAACTCCAAAGGAGATAATGATTATCAATGACATTTGTACCAAAAAGTTTTTAATTGGTAAAAAAATAATAATTTTTTTCAAAAGTAATTATTTATTTAATATTATTATTGATTAAAAAATATAATCTAGATAATTTAAGAAAAATTTGTTTACAAGTAGTATCAATTCTATTACTAAATATATCCAATATATATTAAAATTGATAAATTTAAATAAGTTCTACTGAACTTTGCTCGCAAACTGGTTTTGCTGTTATGCAAACTTGTATATTTTCGTAAATATTAATTAATTTTGTAAATGTCATATCGCATCATTCGATAAAGTTTGCAACAGACGAGCGATCCATAAATTCCAACAATCACGTTGACACAGGCAAAAGAGCTCGTGGGTTCGATGCTTTGTGGCTTCGAAGGTCCCTTAATTGTTTTTATACTTAAAATGTCTTTGCGCGTCAAAGCGCTCATTTACTTTGGAGAACAAAACTAATGCATCTGGAAGGGATCCAAGCTCAATTTTCTCGAAACACGAGCCATCGATTCATCATTTAGCCTCATATACTACGACACAAAGCTCTCTGACCTTGGACTTTGCGGAGCGCAGCAACTCCAGCGAGACTTAATTGACTGTTGTATATATACGCTGTGTACGCGAGCTTTATTACAAAAGCGAACGAGCCCGAAAGAAGGTGTTTCGCTAAAAATATCCTGTTGCGGGCAATTAACTCTTTCGATACCGAACGAGAATTTTTTGAAAGCGAAGGAATGCGACACGCGGCGCCAGTAAATATAAAAGGGAAAAAAACCAGCCGTACGCAAACGAGAAAGAGAGAGAGAGAGAGAGAGAGAGACGAAGAGAAGGAGAAAAAAGGAAGCAGCCGCAGAAGTAGAGCAGCGCCTCTGAATGGAGATATGGAATGCAACGCGATAAATACCATTTATCTCTCTCAAAATCCCAAGCGCAAGCGAAAGTAGAGAAAGCTGCCGCTACTGAGTCGATATACGCCGGAGTCTCTGCGGGTATCTGCGTGTAATACACGCGGTTTTGGAGAGCATCAAGGTTGAAAAGCGAAAATTCCGAGGCCTGCAGTGGAAGACCGAGCTTGCGACGAGTCATTCGCGAAAATTACACAACTGCTGCGCTGTACATCTATTTTTCTAGATGAACATTAGCGTCTAATCCTCTCGAGGAGACGCGTTAAAGCTTGTGAAAATTCACGAGTTTCATTGCTTAATATATGCTAATCGAATGATACATGGATGCGGCAATAAACATTCATTGTTGTAAAAGAAGCGAAAAGCGACCTGATAAATTAGATATACGCACACCCGACAGAGTAAGAGCGCGAAGAATTGCTTACTGTCGGAAAAAAGGAAAATTCGTGAAAAACTGGGTTAGATTTCTAGGAGGAAAGTCATTAATTCCCATACTACGTCTGATTTTGCATTGTTTTTTCTTTCGACACTCGTCATAAAAACTTCCGCGCGTGCCTCTTCGACGGAAAAGTGAGCAAATCGGGCAATAAATGGAAAAGTGTGTTTAGAGTTTACGAACCGAGTTAATGGCAACAGCTTACTTATCGTTATTATAACGATTAACCCGATAGGTATAATTGATGCGAAGTATGTTTCATTTGTTTGCAAATGTTGAGAGTCTGTCGTGATGGAAAAATAAATGTTGTAGAAAAGAATTTTTGATAGAAATCCCATTGCAGCACCAGTATAGAAAATTAGCCATTTGCTGATCATTAAGTTCAATTAACTAATCGAAAGCATTTTGAACCGAGATCAGTGTCAAAGCCGTATGTAATTGGATCCGCAGTTTTTCTACAAAATAAAATTGAATTTTCATTTTGAATTAAATAATCAGAGAATTAGCTAACCTATCGCTATAACTTTCTAACGAAGATTTATGTTCGCACATTGATACTTATTCACCATGGACTACTTTCTTACGCTTTCATGGCGCGGAATATTAGCTCGACTTTTTCAGCATCAGCATAAATCAGCAATTAGCCAACATATTGCTAACCTACGAGCGAGTGTTTAAAAAATTCTTCATGCCAAATGGAATTTGTTATGTTCAACAACGTGCATTCTTTTTGAGCTTGAAATTTAACCAACCATTAGCCAATATATCGTTAGCCGTTCTGTCATCGAAGCATCGATAATTACGATCACATTATCGACTATCAACAATTCAGAAATGTGCCTTGTTACAAAATAAAATCGTCACCTTAACCAACTTACAGTAGACTTATGCTAACCCGATGTTTTCACCTTCCAAATTAACCAGAAACAATTAGCCAGCACATCGCTAACCTTTCCATCAGCAGCGCTTACGGCCGGACGAAAGAATGCAGAAGGAGAAAGAAAAAATGAACGAAAGTTCGCGACAACGACTGAATTACACGCCGCGACACTAGCTCGTAACGCTTCGGCTTTAATACTCTCTCACCTTTCTCCCCATCGTTGCAGCAGCAGCAGCAGCAGCAGCAGCAGCAGCAGCAGTAGGAGCAGTAGCAGCACTGCACATTATACGCACACGTCGTGCGTCGGACTCGACTTTTCTCATTACGCGAGGCGCTCGCAAAATTATCCCGAGGCTAATCCTCGAGCGAGCGGCACAAGCGAGAGAGCAGATATTTTGCAAATTAAGCTGCGGGAGGCTTTGGCGAAACGCGCATTGTTACATCGCGCCTCTATAGACGGCAAGACGGCGGAAGCCGACGCGCGCGCGCGCAGACTCGCTCTTCCTACTTGTTCGGGGAAGTACAGCCGATAATCGCGCGGATTACGAGGTCTACTACGGGGATTATTCAACGTTTATTGTTTCCAATGTTGTTCGCCGTATAGCCGCGAGAGAGAGAGAGAGAGAGAGAGAGAGTTGCTCAATCCTCATTGTTTTGCGCAAAAAGCGAGGAATTCGCGAGGTGGGCAGAGAGAGACAGAGAGAGAGAGAGAGAGAGAGAGAAAGAGCCGGACGACGGGCGGCGCCCACGCCTGGAAATTCCGGAAAAATGGGAACGAGACGCGTCGCGAGCCTCCCCCTGCTGTATACTTCGAAATTTGCATTGACGTGGCCGCCGAAAAAGGAGGCGCTGTAAACAGCTCGGAATTATCGCGAAACGCCAGCGCTACATAGATATATGTATATATTTAGAAGCAGCCGCGCACGTGTGTGTAGCATGTATACAGCGCACGATGGGGGGGAGGAGGGAGAGAGAGAGAGAGAGAGAGAGAGACTCGACGAGGCTGAAGAAAGCGATAAATATCGCAATGGCGCGAATTTCGCTGTAAAGTGAAAAATACGACGCTAATGTATAGGGGGATAAAAGGATATTCTCTAATGGCATGGAAATGGCTCTTAAGCGCGCGCGCTCGCGCGAGCCCGCGACATCGGAATGCAATCGTAGGCAGTCGGCTCTCGTGCTTTTGTCCCATCGATCACATCGCGCGCGCGCGCGCGCGCGGCGTCGTTGTTGTATTGTCTTGTTTTGCGCAATTTTTTAAAAATTCATTCCCTCGCCGCGTCAGCCTTTTCGACTGGAAAAATAATCGACACGAAATGCTGTATATAGTAGCCGTGTGCACGTATATATATATATGTGTGTGTGTGTATGTATACGTGTAGACGGGTCGGGTTATCTCCTCCGCGGGTCGCGCGAAGCTCCTTTCTTTTTTCAAAGCCGCGCCTCTCCGATCACTTTCGCTGTATATAAAGCCTCTCCTTCGCTTTTCGCAATTCGCGCCGAGATTTTTTCGCGCTCGCGCGCGCGCGCGAGGCCGTTTTCGAGAGTCGCCGCCGCTAATTTATTCGAAGAAGCTTTCATCGAGGAGATATCTTTCTCTCTCCTTTTCGCTTTTTTTTTTAATCCTCCGCCGAGGTAATAAACGTCATATTTGGGGAGTACTATACGTCGCTTACGCGGCCTTGATCTCAATTTACAGAGGATGTTTTCGCTGCTTCTCGCGCCGATCCCGCGATTGCGACGAACTTCGTTCCAATGAGACTTAGGATATATGCGGTGAGGTTGACGAGGAATTCGAATGAAGAACGAGCGTTGCTTTGATTTTAAAAAGTCTTTTTATTACAGATTTAATCTCGAGAACGGTATATATATATGTAGCGGCTTGCGCCGTAATATACACACACAGACAATATTGTATTTATAGAGGTTCGGCTCTCTTCTGGCCGGTAGGATAGTCGATGTTTTTTTTTTCAAGAAAACTTAATGTGGAGAGAACAGAAATCGTAATTACAGTCGAAGATTGAATTTTGGACGCGAAAGGGACGTATGATGATTGAAGGGGCGGGGGGGGGGGGGTGGAAACACGGGTATAATACGCGTAATATATATATTACATTAACAGAGTCTCACTCGCGGACATTTTCTCGGCACGACGTGTCCGCCATCTTCTTCTTCTTCTTCTTCGTCTTCGTCTTCGTCTTCGTTTTTAACTCGCTTCATCTTTCTAACGTATATTTAAATAATTTGATTACAAAAGAAGACAGTAGGCAGGGGGTGAGGCAACGAAATTCCGACAAATTTTGCCGATTATCTAAATTACAAAGTAGATCGCTACGTAGAATAATAATAATAATAATAATAAAATAATCATCGAATTCGCGGAACGAAGCGTTACAATATAAAGTACAATAATAAAATAATTAAAAAAAAACACTTCTCCCTCTTCTCCTCCTCTTTCTTCTTCTTCTTCTTCATCTTCATCATCTTCTTGCGCGGATGCGCGAGATCTGGCTCTCACGTGTCCGTGTAATCCGCGCGGTCTCTCGTCTCTTTCTCTCTCACTCTTTCTCTCCCTCTCTTTCTCTCGGCACACTTTGCGTATAATTCTTTTTTGTCTTGACTTAGAGACTTAGAGGAACGAACGTCGTCAGGAGCTTTTGCGTTTTGTCGTGTCTCACATTTAGTGTATGTTTTTTTTCTCTCGAGCGTACGAGCGAGATTAGTAGAAGCCGTCGCCGGTGGGGTCGTTGACCCATGGGTAGTTGTTGGGGCATCTGACACAGGTCTGGAGGTTGATGGTCTCCCCGGGCACCTCCTTGGAGGTGAGCTTGCAGGAGTGCGGCACCCAGCAGGCCGGTGGTCCGTCAACCACACACTTTTCCCTCCAGGGCTCGAAGGTCTTGGCCTCGGGTATGGTGCGCGGGTTCTGGATCCACTGGATCACCTGGGTCATCGTCGTGAAGTAGACGTCGTTGTGGTCCTTCAGGATCTCGTCGATCCAGTAGAGGAAGGCGTCGAGGAACTCGGGATTGTTCTTGAGCCAGGCCGCGTGGAAGTAGAGACCGAGGGGCGCGCGGTTCTGCTCGTAATGCCGGTTGAAGTTGTGGGTGAGGAAGTTGTAGAACTGGTCGCCGGTCAGGATATTCGAGCACGAGTCCACCATGGCGCAGCCGGGCAGGTACTCGTCGTTCTCCGGGTCCTCGCGACGGTCCAGCTCGTTCATCACCATTTCCCAGACTGCGTGGGACCTGCGGCAAGGCGAATAAATCGGTAAGGTTTGCAAGCCCATGCGGATCGGCCGACTAGACACGATAATCTGGAAATCAACGCGAACAAAGTGTGGCTGGGGTTGACTCACCTAGTCGGGCATTTCTGGAGGTTGCCGTGGCAACGGTGGGGCATTCTGAAGTACATGGTGTAGGGCCAGAGGGGTGGGTTGTTGAGGGCCGCAGTGATGGTGGAGTCGTAGAGGAAGGCCTGTTCCTCCATCATGGTAAACTGGTTGTTGCCACCTACTCGAAGGTAGGGGGCGCGCACGCCGACCACGCTGTTGTCCGTGAGGTTAGCGTACTTCTCGGCGATGATCCTCATGCCGGCCATCTCCTTGGCCCAGTCGTCGACCGAAGCCTCGGACCAGAACCTCTCGTCGTCGTTGTGCCTGCGAAGCAAGTTGGACGAGTTTTCCTTGCCTTAATCGAGTCGAGAGTAAACGCGCGGGAAAGACAGACAGACTCTGGAGTTGGGTGAAAGTCTTAATTGTGCATTCTGCGAGGTATTTGCATAGGAATTCGATTCGACGAGAGAGCCTCGCCTAGATATATATCCGAGACTGTGTATCAGCTCGTAAATACGATTCCAAGTCGAGTCACTTTGGTCCAAATGATTCTTCGAAAGGACTATTGTTGTCGCTCTCTGACCCGCTTTCTCGCGGCGCTCCGACGAATGCACAATTATCCTATAGTCGCCGGACGAACAATAGCCGCCGAGGATCGATCGCCAAGTTCAAAGCTGATCAGCTAAGCGGAAAATTTACTTACGAGATTGAGTGAACCGCGATCTCGTGGCCCTTCCTGTGCATCTCCTGCACGGCGGAGTAGTTGGTGTACTTGTGCGAGACAAAGAAGGTGGCCTTCATGTCGCAGCCGTTCGGGTTCTTCCGCTTGCCGTTGAAGATCTCCTTGTAGAGTCCGATGTTGTTGTTGTTGATGGCGTCGTCGAAGGTGATGGTGATCATCTGGGGTACCTCCTTGGCGGGAAGGTCACTTGGGATCAGAGTACCATCTTCTGAGCAGTAACAGTCGGGTAGGGTACAGACGGTCGGGTCACACGGTGGAGCTCTGTTCGGATCGTTGTCCATGTCTGAAATGATTTAAGGCAACCAACGAGAAGCTCGCTACAGTCGACGAGCAGTGTGAAGGGAATACTTTCCCTCATATCCGAGCTTAGAAAAGAATCTGGTGTGGATATCCGAGACTAGGGGTTTATTTCTGCTGAAATATATTTTTGGTTTCGATGTTTTTCAACAATCTATTACGTAAGCCTTCACTACTATTGCATTTCTGGTACAAATGTTGATATAAATTTTAATCGACTCAATTGAACTCGCGACCGTACGCTGATATGCATATTGCAATAATTTTTACCGAATGATCTACAAAGTTTTCTATACTTTCTGATAGTGTTGAGACTAATTTTACAGTTTTTACTGCATCCTGGGTACAATCCCCGTAGTGACAGCGTTCGATTTATTCAAAATTCCTGTGTATTGAAGTAAGATCTACTATTCTATCGTTGGCGCTTAAACACCCATAGGCACACGTTCAGTCTTGTTTCAACATCGGCTTAATTCCCAAAAATGCCTAGGTTGAACGAATCGAAGTTAATTCAAACTCAGACTCACCACAGACGTTCTCGTCGGATCCGTCGGCGCAGTCCTTCTCTCCGTTACAGAAGAGCGCCTTCTCGATACAGATGCCATCACCGCAGGCGAGAGAGCCGTCCGGGCAAAGTGGCTCCTCCGTGAAGAGCTGCGGCTTGATCTTCCTCTCCTTGTTCTTGATCTTGCAGTTCTTGACGGAATCCTTCCAGTCGCAGGTCTGCTTGTCGATGTCGAAGTACAAACCGGCCGGGCAACGGATCGCCTGGAGTCCCGAGCTCGTGCACTGGATCACGTCACGGCAGTTGTCACCCTCGCCGGCGACGAGCCTGAACCACTCGCCGGCGTCCTTGTCCTTGCAGATCTCGTTCTCGAAGCTGTCATCCTTCTTGTCCTCCTGACGCTTCACTCGACTCGAGGCTGACTCTGTGGAAAATTGTCGATGCAACCATTGCCAGAGTCGGCGAATTTTCGTTTAACGCTATAAAGCCCGTAGAATGCGGAGGACGAGCTGTGCGGGAGCCGTTTCGAGCTCGATTTCAGTTATCGCGTCGTATAGCACGGCCGATGAAAAGGGACAGCCGAAACTTTTTAGTACGGTTACTGATTTTTCGTTATAAGTTGTAGCAGATTCCTCGCGTAACCTAGTTCCAGTGTATGAATGTTAAAATAAAAACGATCCCTTAATTGGGTAATAAACTTGCATTTTTATGGAATAACGACCTGTCAATAAAAGAGGGCACACGCGATGCAATTTGTTTTCCATTATTGCTTATGAGGAAATTAGTTGCTTTTTGTGTGTCGCGCGCCGCGGCGCGAAATTTAAAATTTTAATAGGCTGTCAGAGCCCCTTAATTAAAAATTCAAATATCGCGCCACAATGCACGGCCGACAAAGAAGCAAACTAATTTGCTTATAAGAATGAAATTACAATAAATTACGGCGTAGGCGTCGTTCCTTATGTAAACAGCCAGCATCATTTTATACGAAGCTCCGAGCGTAAATTGCAATACAGCGCGGAGGCGAAAATTTTGATCTACGTGACGCGCGTTCCATTGATCGAACTTTTCTCGCCGCGGGGATGCGTCGCGATCTTCGCAAAGCTTCTTACACGCATAATTACGTCGAGCTACGCTTTACGCTACGGCGGAAAAATTTGAATTGTCAATCGAGCGCGACAGCCCCTCAATCGACGCGTCGATAGTTTTCGTCAATAACTCTCTCGCCGACGTCTGCATAATCGATTTATTCCTCATCTGCGACGCTGTTCGGCCAGCCGGGGAAAGTTGTCCCGTACGAAAGACGGAGGCAGAGACAGAGCGAGAGAGAGGGTCGCGCGCGCGGGAGTGACGTCACCCCCCATCCAGGATAGAAGAGACTGCTCTCGTGGCTTTCACGCTCTAATCTCTTATGCAACTTGTCTCGGCAGTCGCGCCGTGACTCTATTTTATTACACTTTTCTCGGCGGATGCCTTTTATTCTCTTTCTCTCGGGCCGCGGGGATTGTGCGACGGCAGCCGATTTATTCCGGGTATGCACAGCCCGTCGCCGCTGCCGCGAACAATGAGGAGACTTCTTTCTCATTCCTCTCGATAATGCGCGCTCGCGCGGCTGCGTGTATACGTGTATCGAGAGGACTCGGATTCCCCTTCGATCGCGCGAGTCATTCCTTTCTCTCTCTCTCTCTCTCTCTCTCTCTCTCTCTCTCTCTCTCTCCAGAGTCGACGGAATTTTTCGGGAATTAAACGGAGAAAACGTTGCGATTGCGATCCGGCGGCCGGTCTCGCGCCGCGCAGATTGATTGGGACACGCAACGAACGGAATAATCGATCGCGAGGAGAGTCCCGTATGAGTAGCTACGTATGCGACGAGAGAATCGCGCACTGTTTAAACGACTGTATTAGAAAGCATAATTCGATTTTCGCGCAGCAGCAGCAGCAGCAGCAGCAGCAGCAGAAACAGCCGCTCTCGCGCCCGCTCCTCTCTCGCGCGCGGCGCGCGCAGTATTTTCATAGCGCTATTATGCACACCTGATGAAAGGCTAATCGCGCGCAATTGAGTAACACTATATTTGCGGTTTTTAACACTGGTAATAAAGAAATACCTCGCAGTAAAATCGAAGCTCCAAGCTCCGAGAGCGATGGAGTCCATTATTACACGGTCTTTTGCGCTCGCGCGCGCGCGCGTATGGCTCTCGGGGCATTGTTGCGGTGAAATTTTTCCAACTCGTAAAAGCGGGGAGGGCAGAGGGGAAAAAAATCCAGAACGGAGAGAAGAGAGCAGAGGCGAGAGACAGAAAGAGAGAGAGAGAGAGAGAGAAGTTGGACGTTATCCGCTAAAGCTAATATTAGCTATAAAATTATCGGCGAGGCGTTTCGCAACGGCCCGAGAGAGGAGACGCGAGAGAGCTCGGGAGAAGAAAAAGGAAAAAAGGAATATATCTATACACGAAACGCGCGCGGCAGTGGCAGCGGCAGCCGTAGCAGCAGCCGTAGCCGTGCACACGGAAACTTTTTGCTTATACAATGTCCTGCATTTTCAACTTTCTACTACTGCGGTCTCGCCGTCTTGCATTTCAGGCTGTATTAATTTTCCGCCGCGCAGCAGCCGGCGATAACTCCATTTCACTCGCTCCCCTAGAGAGAGAGAGAGAGAGAGAGAGAGAGAGAGAGATGGAGAGAGAGACGGAGAGAGAGAGAATATGACACACGCACCGGAAAACCGAACTGTACCAATTAGCCGCGCTCGTGAAAGTGAAAAGACGGAAGAAGTCTGCGGCGGCGAAGGAGAAGTAGGCAGCAGCAGCGGTAGCAGCCGAAGAAGAAGTAAAAGAACAAGTATACTAGTGCTAGTAGTAGTAGTAGTAGTAGTAGTAGATAAAAAAAAAAACTCACCGGCACAGACAAGCGCCAGCGCGAGCAGCAGCACCAACTCGCACCTCATCCTCGCAGCTTCCACTTCCTGTCTCGTTTATCGGCGATCTGTCTCCGGGCAATATAGTGTTCTCTCTCCCTCTCGCTCTCGCTCTCTCGGTCCCGCTCTGCGAGAGAGGGGAGCCGGGAAACTGTCGTCGCACTTTCGGTTTTTACGTGTGTGTACTCGCGATCGTCGCGTCGATTTTTCCTCGGCTCTCTGTATTACGTGATGCGTGTGTACGCAGAGGAAATGCGCAATGTGTGCGTGTGCGTGTGTGTGTGTGTGTGCGTGTGTGTGTGCGTGCGTGTGGCTCTTGTGGTGAAAGGCCAGCGCGAACCTTTCCGTGTAGCGAAGGTACCGCTTGGCAAAGACTGGCTGCTGCCGGTCACTCGACCGGCACTTATATTTCCACCACCACCGCGGCTCGCGCGCGGGCCTGGGAAGGTCCCACTACTGCGCGAGCTTGGGACTCACGAGAGCAGCGCCGCCGCAGCGGGGCTCGCGGCAACCCTGTCGTCTCTCTCTCTCTCTCTCTCACTCTGGTTCAACGCGTCCGCTGATATGCTTGGGTGGGGTGTTGTGGGTGGCGGAGATTTTTTCCTTGCTTCTCGCGAGAGATGAGGGGGATTAGTTTTGGGCTTCGAGGCTGGATGTATGAGGGATTAAAAGACGCTATGGGTATTCGACGAGTGAGAACGAGAGAGAGAGAGACAGAGAGAAAGAGAGAAAGAGAGATCCACAAAAAAGTTCGAGTGCGAACTTTCGTGGGCTCTATGGACTGAGAGAGCTTCTGATTTGGAGGTGAAAATTCTTCGATTCATTGAAAATTCGTTGAAAAAAGTTGTGTAGTCGCGTGCTCTGTCGTTGTTGTTTTGTTTGCGACGTAAATAAGTTGATTCGTTGGGCAAAAAAATTAGTAGATAAAGGATTTGAATTCAAAAGTGTGAAGTTGTTCAGACTGAAAAATATCAACATCTTTCTTCGAGTTCCTACGACTTCCAATCCAAGAAGTCGTTTTGAATGAAGCTTCTTTAAGATACGAGCTCTTTGAATTCTCTTCTATTTTGGTTACTAATAATTTATTATAGGCAGAAGAATTGATTCATCTCTTCGAGTCAGTCGATCAACCATTTTTAAAAATAATGCCGATCGCTTTGACACCATGACTGGGTCCTCTTTTGGTCTTAAATTAACCCCAGTCTCTACAACTTTTGAATTCGGTGACTCCGGAGTGAATTTTTCGAGAGAGTGGAAAAATCCATATACGCTGGTCATCGACTTGCAAGTATGGTTATGGAGGTCTAAATGCAAATGCAAGAAATATTGTCTATTTCTAATAGGGGGGGGGGGGGGTGTTTCCCCTTGAGAAGTGCATGTATTTTGCGTTCACAGCATTCACAAAGGAAAATCAGTATTATCATGAAAGAACAGCTAAATATGGTTTGTATTTGAAAAAAGAATCGAGCAACTCTTTATACAAAGAAAAGCCTATTCTGAGTATGTTGCGGTAGAATCGCCTACGCGTATATTCACGTATTCAATATACGCGTATATTGAGCGCACATGTTCGAATTCACAGTTAACAGTTGGTTGGTAAAGTTTAATTAAACAAATCCACAGCACCCAAATGGCTAATCGACGCTAAACATTCTTGTATTAAGGCACGCAACGGCTAAACAAAAGGAAGAGTACGTCGACGCGCATGAAATTTGTGCTATTGCACACATATTTCACGCACTGTCATCTTGTGTGTCAATAAAATACTTGTGTCTCGTTCCTCGCTGACTTTCTCCACTTGTTTCAATAGAAAACATTTCGTTTGACTAAGTCACACAACAATGGGAGATTTTACATTCATTATGCGCACGGAATAATCGCTTCGGCTTCCTTACAATCCATGAATTATCAGATTTGCCGGAATTAAGCGTATGCCTCTCAACTATAAATAACTACAATCGATATGATGAGATTATGCATAATCAATACGAGAAGCTTCCGCGCATCTGGTTCATTTCTAAACATCCTTCACTCTTCCTCGAAAGTGACTTTGTACCGATAAAGGAGATAATTCTCTAGTTTTCTTATTTAAAGTCAACTTATATGTTATTTAATTGTTTGTTTATTGTCTCTTATTTATTTCAAAAAAATTGAATACAGAATCAAACATAGTGTGAAATGTACTTGCAAGAAGTTTGTTTTATAAACGACAATTTTCGTACCAGACTTTACATTGCTTTTGGGAAAGTATAAAAATTGTAGTTTCGCGCCACAAAACATTGCACACGAAAAATCAACTAGTCTCTATAGACATTAAACTATAATAAACCTAAGACGTATTTGTCATCCATTTTGTGCAAGATAAACTATCAAATTTATATTTTAATAATTTTAATAATAATATTATTTAAAATTTCATTTATTATTAAAGCATAAACTGATTAAGCTATTAAAATGTAAATTTTAATCACTTAAATAGATTATTACATAAACGACGAGATGCATCCTATAATTAATTGTAATTAGATTTTTATCATTAGTAATAAGTTATAAGCAGATTAGTTGTTTTTTATCGTCTCCAATATATTATGACGTGAAATTTGAATTTTTAATTGGAGTTCCATATATACCCCCCCCCCCCCTGGAAATATGCAAAAGTTCGTACACCTCAGTTTATTACATCCTTTGATTGCTTTTATTGTATCTCTTGTACATAACTTGTTGCATGTAAGTACACTTATATACTTGTGTAAGAGCTGACATATTTTTACGCGTCTTATTTTATACACGCACACACACACACACAAACACACTTTTTATACCTTCGATATTTAGAGAAATCGCGAGCGTATAATACGCTACGTCTAAATATAGAAATTAATTTAGCGCACGTGTAAACGGAAGAGTTTAGGCTATATACGGGTAATAATAACGTCGCTTTAGTCCTATTAAATTTCGGTAATAACTATAAATATTGCTGCTCGTAAAGTTAGTGCGTATAGTGAACCTCCTGAAATTATATACATATCTTGGTTTCCTAATACAGAAACCCGTGCATATGACTGTTAATAGCTCTCGGGGGGCCTCCACATTAAATGAACGCTTGCGAAAAAGGAATTACACAAATGTGCGTTTCAAACGAGGTTCTTCTTTTTTTTTCCTACACAAAAATCATACACGGCTCAATGGTATATATATACATATATACGCGAAGCGAAGATCACTGAAATTTCGCCGCCACCAGCTGTGTCTTTCGAATTGCTATCGAGGGATATAAGGAGCTCGGACGAAAAAGTCTCGTCATTAGTGCAAGTCTTTTGAAATTCCTCGGTCGTTAGACTTTCCTAAATCTCTTTTTTTTTCTTTTCATACTTTTTTTTTCTTCTTCTATTTTTAACACACTTCCATGTGTTTTCGCACTGTTTTCTCCGAAGCCATCAGCGGGATGTAGCGTTGCGCAAAAATCGCCGATAAAAAAGAGCTTGACATCGGGAATTACAAGCTCTTATATTACGGATTTCGGGCGAGCGGCTCTCTCGGTATAGTCATAATGAGGAATTGATGACGGCAAGGCGAAGCGCGGCTACCGGCTTTACGCGGGCCGCGTCTATAACCGATAAATTATACGAGAGAAAGAGACTGAAGCAACGACCCGTCCCGAGCGGGATTTGATTTGCTCATTTATTTTTTGCGATTTCGATGTTTCGGACGCGAATGTCATTACGAGAAAAATTATCGACAAATGGAGGAACGATTGTGAGCCTATATGTATACGAAAAATTATAATAGTGCATAAATAAGCAACGTATGAAATATTTTAATTGTGTATAGCAAAAATTACTGTGTTACATGGCGAAATTCATTAAAATTATATTTTGCACGGTGTGCAGCACAGTAATTTTTTTTTTTACTACGTAGTATATATGGTATATTAATTCTTGGAAAGTGTAAAAAATTGAACTATTATTTTTAGAGAAAAAATTTTAAATCCAAGTTACACCGTGATTATTGAGTGTTACGCTAATTTTTGCCAGATTTGACATTAATTGCAGTGAAATTTATAATTTACAAAATTGGCTTATCGAGAATGGCTTGCATAATTGGAGATTATGTCCGTTAACATTTTATTTTTAAATAGAAGCATCGATTACGTTATTTTACATTTACTTATTTACGATTATTGCTTTTGAAGAAACAACAAATTTTCAAACATCATTGTCCTCAGTGATATGTACAGGTAAACCTGACGATTAGCAACAAATACAAACATAGTAATTAGCAATGAATAAAACAGGCGTTAAAGGAGATCAAAATTCAACGAAAATAATTGAATCCAATCAGATTACTATATTTTAAAAAGCATAAAAATCCGAGCACGCATATACCTATCATTACGTAACGCAGTTATTTCTCTCTCCCTCATTAACAGGATAGAAATTTTCTAATATCACTTCTCTCCCGCGTACTGGCGTTGATATTAAAATTTTCGATCGACTTCTTAAGCCTCGGCGCGAATTATATTATATCCCCGCGGGAGACGGGAATGCGTTCCGAGAATTTATTTACAGCCGTGTTATTTTTTGCGGTCGGTACGAGAGTCCGGTTCTTTAATCTGAAGATATGCAGCTACCAGTTTTGAATGCCACATGTCTCGGAGAACCTTTAGTAACCGAAGAATTTCGCTCGTCGTATCATTGAGGAATAATAATTACAGTTTTTTTTTAAACGGCTTCTGGAAATCTCTAAGTCTATGCGTAACGCACGCACACACACACACACGCGCGTACGTCCCACAAATTTCACTGGACGAAAAAAGCGTGATAGCGCAGAAAAAAAAAGTGAAAAATAAAAATAGTCGACGCGCGTCGAAGAAACATTTCTTCATTGTCCATTACGAAAGCTCCTCTTCGTGTCCTCTTCCGGTTACGATGCGCGTATGTAAGTGCGCGTGACGCCTGCACTTTTTTCTCTCTCTCTCCCTCTCTCTCTCCCTCTCTCTCTCTCTCTCTCTTTCAATTCTTCTCCTCGCCCCACCGATTTCGATTTTGAACAAGCGAGAAAGGGCGTGAGCGAGATATGTCCGCGCCGCGATGCGACGCGTTGCGCAACGCAGCGCGCGGGGCGTGACAATTGAAAAGGTATAAAAAAAAAATCATCGCCTCCTCTCGAGAGAACGCGCGCATAGCCCAGAGCGATGTTTGGCGAAAGTTATATGTATCGACAATTAAAGAAATGTCCTCGTTGTCAGGTCGCGCATATTCGATGCTTCGATTTTCCGGTGGACGCGCGCATGAAAAATTCATATTTTTCCTACGGGCGACGATGGAACCGTTACGGGTATCGTTCGCGTTACGATGTCTGTGTGTGTGTGTGTGTGTGTGTGTGTATATAGGTGTACGTATGCGATCGGTGCATCGAGGAAGTGAGCCGTCATCGCTGGGATTAACGGCCGTTACGCTGTATATATGCGCGTCTCGAAATTGTGAACGAGCGATCCAGCCTTTGCTGGCCACAAGAGTCGTTTTCAAATTTTCTCGCCAGCTTGCCACCGCGGCGAACGCGAGACTCGAAAATTTACGGAAACGAGCTTTCCGACAATTACCGCGCTTGGGCAATCAATGCGCGCCGCGCAGGATAAAGCCTTCTAAAATCAGCAGTATATTAATACGAAATTTTTTCGATAAGCCCGAGTGTCAAAATTTTAAGAAAACGAGAATGAGACAGCAGCGGAGGGTCGGGACGATCGCGTGACACATGCCGTCGCGAGGTGAAAGGAAAGAAGAAGCGCTATCTGGCCAAGCCGGCGGCTCCGAGAGCTTTCCCTGCCTAAGGCCAAGTACCTCGGGGGGAATCGAGAGAGCCGGCTTTAAGTACATAGCCTCGTCGACGATCGCTTTGGAGAACACGGGACTCCATCTGTCGAGCGATCGGCAAACCGCGTGGGATCGGTTACTGGCCGATTTTAACGATCGAGGCGCTTTGGCGGAAATTTTCAAACGCTACGCTCTGCCGCGAGACGCGGTTAGTTTATCGAGCAGTTAAATTCTTGCAAGAAATTTATTGGCATTATTGTAATTCATTTTGGTAATTCAAATTGGCGAATATCGACTGTTTTCGAGTTATGTAGTTTTAAATTGTATTAGACTTTTAGTGCATACATACTTCGCGACAATAATGCTTCATCTGGACTTTAACTATTCTCTAGACTAACTATAAAATAGTGAAATTTGTGTAGAATTATGTGATTTCTAAGTTTTTTTATGAATCAGAAAAGAGTAGGTATTAAATTTAGGTACTATAATAGATATTTATATACATATAGGTTTCATGTAAAAAAGCATTGTAGATGGGAATAATGAGCCGGTACGTTATAAAGTAAACAATGAAGCCATTCCTATACAAGTGAATCTTGAAAATTAAAGAGTTATGATTGTTGTATTGAGCCGCGCATTCGTTTTGTAGAAAAAAATTAATATTATCTGATTGCGAAAAAAAGGTAGACAATTCCGTTGTATTTATTTGTAAAAATGAAAATTGTCAGTTTGCCAACGATGAAAAGTCAATATTTTCACTCACAATATATTCAGTTATGTTTCGCTGCTTTTTTTTTAGAGGCACAATTGAACATGTGAATTTTCGCGAATTTCAGAAATTCGCATTCGAATGTTTTCACTACCGCAAAAAATATATGAGCGACGAGCTCGAGGCAGTGTATGGACGGATTTTTTGCGGCAACTTTTAGACTTCAACGATAAATTCGAGAAAACTGAAAATGTTATTGTTACGAAGCTTCGTTTTACGAATTGGCCACATATTGCAAAGCTTTTGAGTGTTATTTTCACCGTCAGGTGCACGCATAATTCAGAGGCAATAAGGTCCGGGAATGTTTTTGCCTCAACGTACCGGCGACGAGGTATTTAATTTTTTACGGAGCTTCGCGGATTACGCAATGCGGTATTCCATTTCATGCTGGAATTATAAAAGAATAGTCAAAGGCGAAAATCGCGCGTGCGTAAATTACTGCAGCGCAGCTTCGAATTTTTCCCGGCATTATCATTTTTCGCAAGCTCTTGTACAACTTTTTTCGCCCGCTTCCGCGCGCTGCATTTTCCACGTGTAATTATCCAACGAATTATGCAGTCGGATGTGCAAAAATGGCTACTTTTTATCGTGAACTCAATACATTATGTAGTCAGTATATGAGGCATAATTTTCATTATCGACTTATTATGATTCAATTATAATATTTTTTGCTTCCTGCAGCTTAGCAAGCTTTGAATTTCGTTAAATCGCTCTATGAAAGTGTGCTTACACTGCTTACAGGGATGCACGGAATTCGAGTCACGAAATTTTCGAAAATGTCTTCGCGGAAGTACGTGTTTGTCTGTATATCACTTTTTCTCGGCCAACTTCAACTCAAAATTTAATGGGCTAAAGCTCGTTCTTTTCGCCAGAATTCGGGACGAGGACGCATTTCTTATTTGCAGCTCTGAATTTTCAATTTTCGTGAAATTGCTCTTTACGTGCAGCATATATCCCAAATAATATAACAGCGATGCTCGTGGCAAGTGAGCAAAATGCAAATTTCAAATTCTGGAATTAAGGGTACATTTTTATACATTCTTCTCTCGCATCTTGCGACGCGTATCAACATTCCGATCTCTGTACAAAAACAGATTTATTCAAATATCTGCATAAATTACGTATTATATCCTAGAACAATTAATTAGTCTCTGCGTCTTCGATCACACAGAATTTCACAACTATACATACACTCCAATTCCGTTGGCAAAACATTAACAAAGTCTTGCGCGACCCGCATTCTATCATGTACAGCCGTGTTATCCGCCCAGTGTAATTTCGCGTGTCTTTTGTTGCACAGCAGCTCCATTTACACAGATATACAGACTCCCTCCCGTGCGTTATGCGCGCGCGCGCGCGTCTGCGGACTCGAAACTTTAAACGGCCATCTCCCTTATACACTCGAGTGCGGCCAGTACGTGCTCAACACGGCGGAAGTCATTATTATACGCGCATTTTCGCGCTGTACGGCACAGCAGTAAAGACGCGTAAACTCCATAGACGCAGACGAGATAATTTCGAAAATTGTTCCTTGCTTAAAAAATAAAATGTACATAGATATACTGCTTCGCGTGCATGCACATTGCACACACACACAAATTTATATTATGTATATACATTATACATACACTTACACATATAACGTATGTACGTATATATATGCATATAAAACGCAAAGGAAATAAAGTTTGAATTTTCCTTTGAAATGTTTCCGCAGCTACTCGTGCAGTTTACGCCGGGAGAAAATTAGTGGTGTCGCAAATGAAATTTTATAGTATTATAAATGGCCAATGATATGGTTAAAGGGACAAAGAAGTTAGATTATCCGAAAGAATTAATCTGAATTTTGTATTGCGTAATGGTTTAAGTGATAATTTTTGTGTTGGAATTCGACTAAATGGCAGAACAACTCAAATGATTGTTTCTTGAAACAGATTTGAAACATACTTATTATTCTGATGCGGATGTAGGGATTTTTATATCATCAAACTATAATAATAATTAGCATAAAATTCAATATGATAATCAAAATATTATTTCATATTTTTTCAACTTTTTATTATTTCGAGCCTTCGACACAATAACTTTCGGGGTATTTCTAACTCTTGATGGGATGCGTTCCGGTGATTTTGAATTTTTGATATTGACATTGTGTTTATTCCAATGTACGTTGAGCAGCTGAAGTTTATTTGCTCCATAATGTATTACGATAAATAATAATAATAAAAAATAATAACAAATTAGTAAAATGATTAATCGACTTCACTCCCGCTTTGTTATGTATGTATGATGAAGTAAACGCACGTATAAAAATTAATGGCAATAGCTCTGGGAAAATAATCTTTTTTCTCTCTTTCGTGGGAAACAAAATTTGCTTTTCAGGATGAAAAACGGCCACTTTGGTTGAAACGCGAATCAATAATATTACTCACTCCACACACCGGCGCACATACGGGCGTGAATATTTCAATTTTCCATTTTACGCACACACAATTCACCAATCCGCAGCGAAGATTTATTCGAAACAAGCTCGTATCACTCTCAATTAAATTCCGTTTCTTCGGATCACGAAACCCTTTCTCCCAGCGGAGGCGAGCCAAGAGCGAAGCGCCTGTAACGTATAATTGGCAGTTCGATTGCATTACACAACCTTGCGGGGAGGAAAAACGAAGCTCTCCCGCGACTTTACCGTAAAATCCGGGTAATTTCAGATGAGCGGCTGATACCCGTGTATATCTGTATACACACGTCGTTTACGAGGACGCACGGGCGGACGCGTCGTTAAACTGCTCGGAATCGAATCGTAAAAGTCGCCGAGCGCGCGAAAGCCTTGTATGCACCTATACCTATATGCGCATATATATATATATATGTATATGCGAGATGGACCAGAGTTTATTGGACAGAAAGCGACGCGCCAGGTATTATCGTCGAGTTAGCGCTTTATCCAATTATTTTTTTTACCCCCGTCTCGCACCTTTGCTCGTAGGAATTGCTCGCTATCTTGAATTACATGCAAGAAAATTTCGCGAAAGTTCGCGTAAACCTCGGGACACCACTGGCATTTCGCAGGAGCAAAGCTCTCGCGAGAATTCGCCGTATCGATTGCACAGATACGCAAGAAGACGCTGAGAAGAATTAATTATATACGAGAAAGAGCGAAGGTTAAGCTCGCAAATTGTTGGATTGTTAGAATGTTTAGAAATTATTGTTTCTTTCTTGCTTTTTGCGGAGGTGAATAAATCAGATGGGATATTGCGTGGAGGAAAGAGGCGAAGATTGATTTAATTGATTATCCCTATCCGCATATACAGTGTATTATTTAAATACGAGATTCAAAGCAGTGGACTATATCATGATATATAAGAGTCTAGTAAGGCTACCTATAATAGATAAATAAACATTCTTTTCCTTTTCGAAACTTTTTGTATACCTCTATGCTTTGATAAAAAATTTGGTGTTACTACAGGTAATTACACGATGGAGGCAGCCGCATCTAATAGTTTATGCAATTTTTAATTTTATTATAATTCTTTTGTTGTTATTATCGATCCCTCCGAGGCAATGGTTTTGAAAGGGTTTTTAAAAAAATTAAAACTCCTTTCTTTTAAAAAACGACGTTTCGGCGATCATTGTCGCCCTCATCAGGAAAACTGTCAAAAATTTTTTATTATAATAAACATACATAACATTTAATTTTATTAGTTCTGCAAGTAAAATTCGGTACTATTTGATCCATCTGTTGTATTACGGCGAGACGTTTGAATTTTGAATACTCGAGTCAAGCGATATCGGCTAAAAATATAGCTGTAGTTTTTTTCTGACTAACAGCAGATAATAATAGCACACGTAACTTCAGTATCATCTACTAGATGAAGATAAAAGTATCTTGAATGCATCAATCTTTATAAATTCCATTGTACTTCCTGCTCGTTAGTCAGTTATTGTAGTTGTAACAGCTGTTGCAAATTCAGGTGTTCATCAATCCTTATAACCATGAAGGTTCTACTCTGTGTTATATTGTTCTTTGTTGCTATCGTCATCGCTGATGATGTCGGTAAGAATAAATAATTGTGTTACTGAAGTTATAAAAAAATTAATACGCGTTTACGTCACGAACCGTAATATATTTATTATTTTAGTGTTCTACGATATAGAAGGTGAATGCAATCAAAAAACGTGTTCTGTGTTATGCCGAAAAATAGATCCGCGTAAATACGGAATTTGCATTGGAAACGTAAAATGTTACTGCTTAGTGAACGGCGTAGAGCATATTAACGATGGCAAATGAATGAAAATCCACGCATCATACAAATTTTCGTAAATAATAAAAACTTATCTGTATATGAAACAGAGATAACGACGATTGGTTTTATTTACAATTTTTCAGGTGAAAAGCTCGATCATTTTATAAATTAAGAATGTGTCGAATGATATTTAATTTTTCACTGTAGTATTGTATTATCTTGTATATTTTTTACTGAAACATAAATAAAAATTTCTGTGAATGCAAAAATTGTTTTAGAGAAAAAAAATCCATAAGTTCTTTTTTTGTTAATTATTTCTCGGTTTTTCGAGTCGGTTTGGTTCCGGAAAAAGTATACCCGACGAACAAGCAGGTCTAGTAGGTGTGCCTTCAAGAAAATTGCTTGCAACTTTTCCGTCCGAGTTGATTCCGAAATTTGGTGGATCTCTACATATCTATATATAAATCTTCGAGTACACGTACGTGTATTCGAATTGCGAAAGCTCTTCCTTTGGCGCCAAATTTGAATTTGTATACTATACAAGTGCAACTAAAACAGAAGCAGTTGATTTACAAAAAGTTTTCTTTCCCCTACGCTGTGCATTATTAAACTTGCGCTATACGTAACAAGCGTTGCAATGCACGCGCGAGTATAACGCATTAACAATGGGCGATGCATAAAAAAAATCAATAATACCGCGAGAGCTTTTAATAACAACGAAATACAGCATCTGCGCGCTTATATTGCACTGCGCATGCGCTAGGCTCACTTCGCCATATTATCTGTTGCATCTCTGGACACGCGCATGTAGACGTATATATATAAACGACATAGCGCAACTCCTCCCGGCTAAAGCCCGGCCGCGCGCTCGATAGCGTCGGACTAGATTTTCTCTCGACGAACTGGCTTCGCGGTGCGCATTTTCAAAATTTTCCTCGACTCACGAGTATGCGGTGAGACGCTGGCTCGGACCGAGAGAACTGGCAGTTTTCGGTTGATTTTTCGCTTTGGTTGGATTGGGTTGGGTTGATGTAAAACTCGATCGGAAGATGCGGGGGAGAACAATGTGAGGATCGAAAAGTCGCACGAGGTGAAGGACGACATATACTTAGAAGTGACATAATACATAGAGGTGACATATACTTAGAAGCATGAACGACAAATTTAAAACTAGATGGGGCACTGCATGGAGGAAAGATGCGAAGACTGATTTAATTGATTGTTCCTGTTCGTATAGTGCGTAGTTTAAATGAAAAATATCTTGGTGTATTTTTTTGCTTTCTCGAAAAGCAAGTTTTGCGACATTTTTTTTTAATCCCGCGGATTGTATCGCGATGTATGAAAAATGATATCTTGGCTTGTTGAAAAAATCCTTTGAACCGTGCCTCAAAAACTTTAAATATGAGATTCAAAGCAGTGGATTATGTCACGGTGTATGAGAGTCTAGTAAGATTATCTATAATAGATAAATGAAAATTCTTTTAGTTTTCCAAACTTTTGGTATACCTACATGCTTTGATAAAAAATTTGGTATATTACAGGTAATTACACAATGGAGACAGCTGTGTAATAGTTTTAGCAGTTTTTAATTTTATTAGTTATTCAAGAAAAATTAGGTACTATTTTATGTATCTGCTGTATTATGGCGGGACATTGGAATTTTAAATATTCGAGTCAAGCAGCATCGGCTAAAAATATAGCTGTGGTTTTTTTCTAACTAACAGCAGTTAATAAAAGCACACGTAACTTTAGTATCATCTACTAGGTGATGATAAAAGTATTTTGAATAAATAAATAAATAAAAGTCTTTATAAATTTATTACGTTTACTATTTTTAGACCTTTACTGTTTCACTACAGTATTGCATTATCTTGTATATTTAGTATTGAAATACAAATAAAAATTTCTGTGAATACAAAAATTGTGATTGCAAATCTGTAGGTAAGTACTCCTATATTTAGTAATAATACTATAATAATTATGGTATATGTGTGATTTTTTCACTCGTTACGCACGTGCAAAAAACTTTCGAGTATATTACGTTTTTCCAAAAGAAATGACGTCATTTCGATTATTATTTCATAAAACGAAGCTTAAAAAATACATTTTTTATCTAATTCTTACAAAATAGTCTTTTTTATTTTTTAGCATATAATGCTCCAGCAATGTAATATTGGCCTCTTTTAAAATGTTAATTATCGATATTTTTTGTTTTAACTAAATTGCTGACTCTATCGAAAAGAATATGATCCAAAAACCTTTTACTTTTTGCTGCCGAATATTTTTTTGTTTTCTATCCTCGTTTACTTCCTAATTCGATAAAAAATTCTTTTGTAAAGCAATAAATCCTTTTAGAAGATAGTAATATTATTCGTATAAATACCCTCGGTAACTAGCAATTACATGAATTATTAAAAAAAATTTTCCTCATCGCATATCCGCTGCACAAATTGTACAATTTAACGTGTAAACTCGCGTGTCTCCGATGTATACTCTAAAGGAATAAATAAATTAAAGTCCCGACATTGAAGCGACGCATACATGTCATGCTATTTTTGGCTCGATGATATATTCATGATCGGCGCGACCGTGAACCACGATTAACTGACCCGAATCGTATGCGAATGAGAAGTAAAAAAAATTCGATTCTATTCGATTTTACATGCAGAACACGAAAGTAAAAGTTAACAAGCACAAATAACGAGACTTTCAGGCTTTGCGCTTACACGTATATATACCTTATCTGGTCATGGCACCAGTGCCATTAGAAATGTATGAATATTCACATTCGAGACGAGTATATAATGTACATATCGTTATAACAGTGTATGAGCATGTGGGATAAAGTTTCTCCACGACAAAGCCACTTCGCGTTGAGACAACAGTTTTGAGACTGTTTGTAGAGTGCGTGTGGGGCGCATGTTTCGTGTTTGATGAAAATTATGGATAATTGAGTGGAGTGGTTGAACGATGTCTGCCGATGAAGGGGAAATTACTTTAGTCGTGCGCTGAAGTACGAGGACGATAACAGGCTTTGAACTGAAAATTCATCGTCCGACTAAAACGTCAAATTCAAACAAATATTTACTTGAGAATAAATAAATATTTAAGTAATTTTTACTTGCCTTGAAGATGAAAATTTTTGAAATTTTCGGAAGTCACCACACGATGGCGTCTTGCTTATTTATCTTAGGAACAGCTTTGACATTGAATGTTATTTGCATTCGCATTGGTATTTATTCGTTTGTATTCGCTTTTGTTCTGTTGAATGGATTTCGCAATAAATACAGCAATACATTACACAATAAAACCATGTATATTGCACCTATAGGAACCAACAATCGATTTGCAGCAAGTTACGCGCCAGTAAATCGAATGTCGACGAAGATACAGTCTTTTTTAACTTGATCGTAAACAAACAAATGCACATCGATTTCGTATCGAAAAAAACTTTCCTGCCTCGAAAGCTCAAATCTCAGATACCTATCTCCGATATTAATCTCTTGTCAACGTGGCGCAATAGGCTCCTCGATCAGCTTAGCTCGTCCACATATTTAATTCATAACAGTCGCGTATACCTTGCCGATCGGCCAATATTCAATAACATCCTCCTTGCATCGCAGACGACGTTCCAGACCAATAAGCCACTGGGTTGCACTATTCATTCCGCCTTACTCCTTATCACAGAGCGTTTAATCAATACGGCTTCACTTCACCTGACGCTCCCCGCCGAAGCTCCAATCGATACTGCTTCACTTCTTCATCTGCGCCCGTCCGACGTGCACAACTCGAGTCTGATAATAAACTTTTTAACCCAAAATAAATTGCTCGACTCACAAAAGCTTTCTTCTTATATGTCGAATTTCAATGAAAACATGCACTTTTCTTTGGTCTAGAAATCGAAAAATTATTTTTTAAACCTAGAGGTTTCGGACCGATCAGACTCTCTTCTGTAAGCCAAAAGATGATGAAAAATGCCGAGGAACATGGGAAATTTAGAATATGAACATTTAACATGGGAAAGCATATGGAGGAAAAAGAAAAAATTGGTTATTCGGATTTTTATTATTTTTTTTTAAATGGGCATAACTTTTGATCAGAGTATCGAAACTTGGCATATTTTTTTTGAAATTAAAGCTCTTTTGTAATACTTTATTATAGTGTTATTCAAAATTATATTGGTGCTTCGGGAACATTCGTAGTTGTTATTATTCCAGTGTTTGGCGCATTAATTTTCTGTAAAAAAAGCGTAAAATGGTTCAGAAATATGGTTACTAGTAACTTTTCCCATGTTCCTCTGCACTTTTGACTATCTTTCGGCTTACAGAAGAAAGTCTGATCGGTCCGAAACCTCGAGCTTTAAAAAAATTTTTT
Organism: Philotrypesis tridentata; assembly: GCA_018906965.1. NCBI lineage: Eukaryota > Metazoa > Arthropoda > Insecta > Hymenoptera > Pteromalidae > Philotrypesis > Philotrypesis tridentata. Next base: position 468,605 of record JACCIB010000016.1, on the reverse strand, counting down.
CGATTTCTAGACCAAAGAAAAGTGCATTTTTTCATTGAAATTCGCCATATATACACACAACACGGCAAAAAAGTAGTGCTTAATTGAGTTACACAGGCACGAAATTGAAAGTGGGTGAAGTTCAGCTCTCGCTGTAGCGTATATAGATATACAGCTGCGGTTCAGTCAAGGTTAATGTCATTGGCGCTGTATGGGTGGGCTCCTCTCTGCCCCCTACGCCCCCCCCCCTCACACTCTCTCACTCACGGGTCTATTGAAATAATAAATAAAAGAGGCAATAAGGAGGGAAGCAGGGGAGATTTGTGGTCGGAGATTTCAGAGGTGTACATTGCTCGGGGTGTGCAGCACACGCGTGCTGGAGGAAGGCAATTTTTATAGAAGGAAATATCTGGCCTACGTATGTACTTGAGATTGATTGGGGCAGGGGGGGGGGGTATGCCTATGGAAGGCTTAATTTTAGATTCGATATTTTCCACTACACATCCTGGTGGGAATACCGTTCCGTGAAGGTAATAGTTTTAATGGAATCGCTTGTGAAACTAACAATATTTTTCGTAAAATATAATCTACCTTGAACAAGAATGAAGTTAGTCACCTCGTCGACGCATCTCTGTTAAAAAAAAAACCATCAGTGCACTTTTCATTTGACATTCAACGCTTTTCTTCTTTACTTTTCATTACAATTATCAATATGCGCGTTCGTGCTGAAGCTGCGATTTATTATGGCGCAATTTTTTATTCCATTTCATTTCGTTTAATTACAGACTTTCCTGCACCGCAGTTCAAAACATGCTTATTATTCTTGAAATGTCCATCTCTCGCTATGCAAATTGTCTACGAAAATCGAACCTCAATTTTACAAAATAATTTATTGAAAATAAGAAAAATAGCTTTTTCTGTAGAAAGATTTTTCCGCAAGGTATGCAGTACAGTATTCAATTTACCGAGATTCTGTAGCAGAGCCATCTGTCTCGGAAGACGTTTTCTGCTAATTGTAATTAATTGGCGAATTCAATCATTATAAATTAAGTTTTCTGGTTTTTCCACGTGCAGCGAGAATTAAAGATAGTTTTTTATAAATACAAGCGTTAATTTAATTATTACAGATGCGTATTTTGTTGAGTATAACACGTGCTTACAAAAATTTTCTTAACAAAATAGGTCCTTCGTTCACTCCACTAGGCAAAAGTTTTTTTAGAAATACACAAGATAATGAAAGCAAGTAATGTAAGCGGTAATCAATAAAATGTTTGGGACCAGTATGCAATTATTTTCGGGTTATTAACAAAATCGAACTTTTCTCGCGATATCATTTCTATTGTTCGATCGTTTTACTTCTAGTCGGTTATTTCTACCAGAGCACCTAAAATCCATCAATGTTGCGATCAATAGCTGTAAATTACTTTTCGAGCGTGTATATATATATATATGTGAATGTGCAATTCAACGGGAATTTTTTCTCGCGGAGCCTTACGCGCCGCTTGATAATTCGTCGTATCTCCGAGCTCTTTGTGCGCAAGAGAAAGAGAAGAGGTGTGTAAGAGAAGCCGAAACAATGGGCTTCTTTGTTGACCTCCTGGCGGGGGCTATTAAGCGGCCGTAGTCTGGATGGCTTTTCTTTTTGAAGCTCGATTTAATCAAATGGATTCCGCACCTGTACCTTTGTGTATTGTTCACGGGTGTACGTGTGGAAATTTCGTGGCCGACGGTTGCGTTTTGTTGAATTATCGGTCCGGTTTCGTTTTTGATCAGTGAACATTATTTTCAGATTTTTTTGAACGAGAACGTAGAAGTTTGAATCAAAATTTCGCGCCAAAATGAAGAAATGAAAGATTAAAATTTGTATAATTTGCTTTGCTACTATAGCAAATAATAAAAATAAAAAATGAAATTACAATAGGATAACAGCACGACTTTATGCTTTTGTATTTCCATTATAATTATGCCGAATCTCATAAAGGACGATGTTAATTTTCTCTTCACTGCAAGTAAATCCTCATTTTCTTTTTGAATTTATGATTAACAATTATCTCCACCAATGTTCGCACTAATCGCAGGTACTATCATTTGACAGTAAGAGAGTATAACTACAAATTTTAGTGTGTACGACGTATCCAAGTAAATTAATAGTTTCTTCGTCTGCTCTATACTGTGGTATGAAAATCGATTTTTTTTACTTGATCTTCCGAGCTCCTCAATTTTATCAAATCATTGTTAGAAAAAAGCTTTTTCGTATTTGATGTACATTTCCTATCTACAATGAGACCCTCGTCAGGAGATCAACACCTCACGGTCTACCTAGGGATTACCACTGCATACTCGATCAATTTCGCGCTCACTATACATGACGTCCCTCGCACGATGATATTTTCAGCCCCTCGATCGTAACTTCCGCTTGATCTTCCTCGGCGTAATCCGGTTTTACGTCACAACTCGTTCATTTACGCGCATATAAGAAACGCTGCTTTACCAACATTATAAAAAGATTTATCGATTTTTGACAACGCAAAGACTTGCGAGCTGTGACGCGAGAGCTTTTTTAATATAGCGCGATCGTCCAAAAATAGATCTCAGCTGCAGATCAATTTATCTCGCGATCGATGCTAATGTCACTTTGAGTGCTTTATTCGTTCGTTTCTTTTATCAATGATTCTATGTTAAGAGAGAGAGAGAGAGAGAGAGAGAGAGAGAGAGAGAGATTACCTTTTTGTGTTTTAACGACTAAATGTCACACGATGTACCAATCACGTGACATGATCGTGTATAAAGACCTTTGAAAAATGCGGTTGAGATAATTAATTGTGTTATTTTTTTCGCGACTTATCAGATTTATGAATATTCATTAGTCGTAGAGTCAAGATCAAAACGTAGTTTAAACGCTTATTTTTCAGGAGTCGCTCAAGGGGAGCTGCAATCGAAGAATAGGAAAGTTGTTTCTTCATAGAAAAAAAAATTAAACGGATTTAAAAAACCAGAGTTTAAAGGAAAATACAGTTTTTTTATAAAATGGTGTTTTTTCTCTAATCTATTTTTTGAAAAGTTCTAAACATTTTACGAGTTAAAGCTTTTGAGCAACAGTGTTAAAATATTTTAGTGTTTTTTCATGAGAGTAATGATGTGAATAAATGAACTCTTTTTAATGTTAGAATATTCATTTAACACTATAATGAATAATAAAATGCAACTATATCAACATTAATGATAATAATTATTAGGGTTGGAAGCGTAAGTTTACTCAAGTACATAATCATACTGTTAAACGTATGAAACTGAAATTGATATTTCAAGAAAAAAATTAGTAAATGGCGATAAAAAAATTTCAATTATCTTGTAAGTATTTTTGAATTGAATACTCTGTATCGGTAACTAGCCCGTCCGGAAAATTGCAACAAACAACCTCCAGTCTACTAGTGAAGATTGTACAGTAAAACCATTGCCATCAAATATTGCCGGCTTCCATGTAAACAGGCCAGAGGTGCACCTTCATATTTTACAAGAATCTCTCTCCAAGCCATAACTTTCCTGGCAAACCGCGAGAGAAAGAGAGAGAGAGAGAGAGAGAGAGAGAGAGAGAGAGAGAGAGAGAGAGAGAGGCAGAGAGACGTGACTGCGGGTATAATGTACACAGGGGCGGAGACGCTTTCAATTTTCGAGGAGAGATGCGGGGCCATTCTTATTCGGGAAAGTTTATTCGCCAAATAGCTGGAGGTTATTTAGACGAATTATTGACGTTGGAGAAAGGACTTTAATCGGAAGTTAATTGAAGAATAATATCTCGAATGCGTGTGTTTATTTTAGTTGGGGAATATTCAGTGTTTTTACAGAGGCTCGATTTTATGTGAAGCATATTACACTTTTGTTTGCATTTGCACGATGGAAGGGAGGAAATCTTGTATTTTTCGATGAGCGTATATATCTGTAAAGGTATGTTCAATTGATGAAATTTACGGATAAAACACGGTTGTGCAGTGCAATTGCCTATAATAAACGCAAGGAAAGTGAGAATTTCAGGAAGATTGCTTCTGAATTCAGAATTAGAAAGAAACATTAATAAGAAAAACATTATTATAACTGACATAATAAAAGAAGTAATAAAAATCGTATTTCAGTGATTATGATCAATTAACATTAACTGATTAATTAGTCTGTAAAAAAGAAAATGCTTATAACGTAAAGAGCTGTGTTTATAACGGATTTGAAGTATTATTTTTTATAAAAGTCTTGTAAAGCTTTATTTCTGCTTTAATGCAGTAAGTACATATTTTCTACATAAACATTGATGCAGGTGCACTTTTTCCAAAGTGAAAACATTATTATTGAGAAAAAATTATTACTAGGTAATAATTATTACTAGGCAATAATTTTGTAAATTATGTTCACACTTTTCATTTTTTAAGGAATTATTTAAATTTAATTAAATTAAAATCCCTAAATTCATATAAGAAGTAATACTATAAAAAGCCTGCAGACAAATTTTTGAGCCGACTTCGCGAGACAACTTTTCAAGGTCGATTGAAATTGACCGTGAAATTTTAAAATTCATTTTTAGTTTTAGATCTCGAAAGATCTCTAAAACTAGCCACATCGAATAACCAGCTTTGATAAGTTCGTAAATCGCATGTTTAACTATATATACACTGAAAATTAATTTTCCTAACGTCCGGCTCCCCGCCACGTCGGTGTCTGTACTCATCATATATCCATCCCGTCTGCCCGTCGAACAATTTTGAAGCGGGCTCAGGCAGGATTATTAAAAAAACAAATTTCATCATCACTCGCTGCCTGAGAAATTCACGAGCAGATCCAGCTGCATAATTCGTGCGTCAGACGCTTCTTCTCCGCACGGCGCCGGTGCATAAGCATCAGGTGAATAGCTGCAGCCAGACATCTGTACACATGCCTTCACACTTATTTATATACCTATACACGTATGTATCGATCGGTCAGGTGTGGGGATCTCGTCCGTGTGGAGTAAAGCGCGCGTCGAGTACTTTACTCGCGCTGCAGCAGCTCAGGGCCACGAGGGAGGCCGCCACAGCCGCCGCGATGACCTTGACCTATGGGGCAGAGGAGGAGGGGGAGGGTCTGCTCTAGCGCGCGAGCTATACCCTCCCTTTCTTGCGATGCGCGCTTCTTTATTTCATTTCGATCTTCGAGCTTTTCGACTACTCGCCGTAAGTATATACGTATGCTCGATGTGTGGCTCGTTTCTTCCTCCCTTTCCGCGCGTGCATTGGACGATTCGCGACATTTTTCCTATACGTATCCTACATGTATTTCTAGTATCTCTGCTCGGCCAGATTCGCCAGGACTCCTTTATTATACGCGCATTCTCGCGCGTTCCTCGAAGGATTGGAAAACTTCTTGCTTCGGTCGGATAGGATTTTCACGAATTGACGAGGAGTAAGAAGTTTGCAACGTTATCGTTATATAAGTGAGAAGAGAGGTTAATGAAGCGATTGTTTATAATATTTCAAAATGTGCGCGGGAGAAAGGCTTTTCGCGCGACCGAGCTACGCTTGAAAAATTCAGAATTTTCGTTGTGGTTGACACTCGATCATTAAACAGATGCATATCTTGCAGAAACTGATTACGCGTCGTGAATTTTACGATTTTTCATGTGTTCAGCTTACAATAGATATTGCGTTATATTTACTTCTTTTTACCCGTATATTGAAAAACAATATTTTGTTGAAATTTAGAAATGCATCTTAATATTCCGACAAAATAATCATGTTTAATATTTTTAATTGAATAATTGACCGAAATCGAGAAATCAATAGTTTGCTCTTGTTTCGTACTACTCGAATCGTTGTAACAATATTTGTTGAAACATATGAGATATGTGTTTTATTAGAAAATATTCACGTTCCACATTTATGCGTTCTATACGTACGCGCTGTGTATATTTTTAAAACTCTGTTGTAGACCCTATCAAATTGAACAACAGCAGCAATTCAAGTTTCTCTACCAAGGAGAAAAATTATTCCTATGGTATCACTGAAGAAAATTAAAAATAAAACCGAAGTACAAAGAAACTTTGCACATTGAATTAATCAATACCTGTGTTTTTCTCAGTTTAAAAGTGCAAATCTTTACTCAATGACTTACACTTCGTAAATTAGATGCTCTCACTGCGTGTAGCCGATCCCATTACGCGAAATCACTTCTTTCACCGCAAATTAACTCGCTCACGTGCACATTTCCATCCCAGCTTTACACAAATCAAAACGGATTATTTCCGCTTCGACGAATGTAAAAACAGCTCTACTGCGTCGTATGCCACAGTATACTCGATCATCCCAATAACGCGACGCACATGTCGATTCGTAAGCCACTTTTCAAAAACACGATCGATTTGTCTACTCTGGTATACACGAGCGTATACACAACGAATATAACGAGCCGAGTAGATGTACATCTCCGCGCGTCTGCTCGTATGTATATCGAAGATATTTTGATCACCGATGTCAAACCGTTAGGCGTGTGTTTGTATATATATATCTGTACATCAGGATGTACGAGCTGTATTTCACTGGAAATGGAGCAGCGAAATCGTCTAGTTACCATGACAAAACACATCCGTTGAATAATAGTATAATTTCGATCTTGTTCCGTACCGAAGGCTGTTGAATATTCACCGGCTAGCTTTTAAATAATCCAGTCGGCTATGCCTCTATGTATACGTAAGTAGGATTTTCGACTATTTTCAAAAGCCCGTCCCTGTAACTTTGTACGTTACGTATATACTTGAGAAAGTCCGCGCAAAAGGGCGAGTACATGGAGATCGATGAAAAATTCAAATTTCGCCCGGTAATATATGCGGTGGACGAGAACACTACGGATTTGTTTATAAGTAATAGTTAAACAGGAAACCGCGTCGCGCTGATTTAATCGATGAAAAATATGTTTAGATTGAAAATAATGATTACACGCATACGCTTACACTTATTACGCGTAAAAGCAATTGTTTCCACGTATTGCCATTAAAATTATTTGCATTAGCCGCAAACCCCGCATTATTTCCATATTACATCGTAATTCAAGGGAACCGTACCACCAACGGATTATTATCGGCGATCCTCTCGACAAACGTCGTCGGAAAGCAGAGCCCCATCGTCGACGGAAACTCGACAAGTTGTTAATATTAATCCTGGAACAATTCCACTAAGATCGTAGCGCATCGCATCAGCGTCTTATCTTGTCCCTCGTTCTTTCCGCGTTTCAGATTTCTCCGCTGCGCGCAACGCGTATTTTCTTTTCTTTTCCGCTCGACCATATATTTCTTGCCCACGTCTCGTTTGCCCTTTTTTCCAGCTTGCTTTTCTTATCTCCGCTGCGCGGATACATCCTTTTTTTGCTTTGTACAGACGTATACCGCCCGTCGTATACAGGACTCCTTATATAGCGGACGTTATTTCTCTTCGCGGATTTCACTTTGTCCCGCGGAAAATTTCACTCTTTTCCGATCCCGTATTTTTATATCGTTTCCGGCGCGTCTTTCTCTCTCTCTCTCTCTCTCTCTCTCTCTCTCTCTCTCTCTCTGCCACTTCCTGTCCGTTTGAGTACGCGAGATTTGTGATTCTTGTACTGCGCGTGGCTCTGGTTGAAAATTAATTGTTGCCGTTTTGCAGAATTTGAATTTCGCGCGAAAAAGAAGCTAATTAACTTGGCGAGGTATATACGAAAATTTTGTTTATGTTAACAGTATGCAAACAAATTTGCAAAACGTCGGAACTTGCGGTCGCCGTCCGTTATCTAATTATAATTTTATAAAGTTTTATGTTTTTATTGTTATGTATGGCCGAAAAAAGTTTGAATATAATGCGATTTTGTCAGATTAGTCAAACTTTGCCCGTCCAGATGCCGCACTACAATCTTGAAGCTCGGTAAAACGACGGTGTACTATAACCGTAACCCAAGGCAACTAATTTGCGATTTTTTTTTGCAATTATTCGTTTTCGCAATAAGCCGTATAAGCAAATTGTTTGCTTTTTCGTCTGCCTGACTACTGCGGCGCAACAAATTGAATTTCAAACTAACTTTCGAGTCTAATGGTATAGCTGAAAAGAAGCCATCTCGAACAAGAACAAATTTTACAAGAGCATCGAATGATATTTACATTATGATTGCCTGTACTCCATTATCCCATGAAATTGCACTGCACGATTGCAGCTTCGAAATCAGCCAAAACTTTACATTAACCGGCTCGAAGGGCGCACCTACGCATCCGCTATTTCCTTTGCAAAAACTGAACTTGATTCTCGGAAATGTCCGACCTTGGCAGAGCACTCGAGATTTTAAGCTTTGAGAACGTCAGCCTCAAAGCGTTTCCTCTGCGGCTCGAAGTGGAAAATTAATTAAAATTTTCAATACTGCGAGAACGATTGCAATCGTTACACCGGCGCATGTATAATATCCCTCGTAATGGAGTTGCGCACCTCCGACGTCGCCCTTAATTAAGACGAGAATAAAAAAAAGGGAGGGGGGGGGGGGAACAAAAAACGAACGGACAGTCCGGAGCCAGACGACAAGTCCCTCATCATCCAATTCGTCGTGCTCGTCGACGTCGTCGTCTCTCAAGTCTCATTCCGCTCGCTTAAACCCTCGAAATAAAAGAGAAGTCTTCTCGCCTCGTCTCGTCAAAGGTCCGAATTATCTCGTCTCTCACCTTGGCCTCGCGTATTTTCCCCTCAAACGTCGGGACAAACCGGTGTTCACGAGCAATCAGCCGGTATAGTCGTGTGACGGACTACGTAATCCCCCCGCGCGCGCCGCGCCGAGTCCGGGGTTAGGAAATAAATACTGACATCAACGCGCTCGACAGAGAGGGAGAGAGAGCCGTATACTTCTTTTTCGGGGATTATCGTGTTTTACGCGGGGATTATACGTACTCGCACATGCATAAAGGTCCGCCGAGAGAGCTGGAACGTGTAAGTGTCTTCCTGTCCTTCAAAGAGCATTCCCTCTTTTTCGTACTTTCTTTAATTGGCTCGGGCGAGTGGCGCGATTAAAACGGAAATTTTGCTTTTGCGATGGAGTTATTCTTTTCACTGTTGTTGCAGTCGAGAAAAATCATTTTGCTTTGCCGTCTTTCTTATACAGACTAATTTGTTGTTTGCGCAAAAAAGTCTTCTTTACGCGTTTTTATACTTTACTTTGTGAAAACTGCTTGGAAATTCTTGACGATGATATTAAATCTCAATTATTTTTCAGTATGATAAATCTTTAGAATTTTCTGTTAGTGAAGATTGTATTTTCCATAAAAATCTAACGGCAATCAAAATTTCGACTTGATTAGTCATCGCGTTCCATAGGAAGAAGACGTTTTCTACTGTTTGTTTTTTTTTCTCGAATTATTATCAAAATTGCAATTAATAAGGTAAAGCAATATTTATACTATTCTTATTACAATTGCCTTGTATTAGTCTTACAGTATTCTTCAGTTTTATAAATAACGTATAAGAAATTTGGTATTGTAACTATTATTTCTAATTGCTTTTACATAGCTTACGTTAAGTATTGCTTTAAAATATTGCAAGAGTCTTGAATCATTAAATCAAAAAGAAGTCGAAGGAGAACATTTTTTTTTTAGTTTCATAAATTAAAGATTAAAATACTGTTTGAAGACCATCGAAACCATTAAAGTCCTCCTCTTCACATTCCCCGAACAAACAGATTGACGATGCAAAAAACAAAATGCAAAGCATCACTAATTATCAGGATCGAGCCCGACCGAAAAAAAAGAGTAAATACAGTCAGAGCAGCCGCGTAGAGAAACGAAGCAGCCGCAAGCTCGCACACACAAACACCCAAACACACGCACACACACACACACACCCAACCCCTTCTGGCAGAGAGAGAGAGAGAGAGAGAGAGAGAGAGAGAAAGTGTGAGAGAGTAGGGGCTGCGCCTCATGGTGCGCGAGGGAGAGCTTGCAAGTTCGCAAGCTCTCCGGCGGCAGTTCATCGCGGGTCGCAAGCACGCGCGCCTTCTCCGCCCGTTTCTCTGTCGAATCCAGCCGTGCCAAAGAGAGAATAATATGTAAACTCAAGCATCACGCATATACTCCACGCAGCCGACGCATCTCTACACGCATATATACCTATATAAACGTACAATCGCGAAACGAGAGTAGCGTCCAGCTGCCATGCGGCCCAGACCTGCGAAAGCATGCAGGTACACAATATTCGTATCTCAGAGTAACAGGTGTCGGCGCGCGATTATTTTACGATTTTTTTCTTTGTGCGTCCCTCGCTCGTGCCTGTACACGCAGTGTGAAAAGTGAAGTTTTTCTTATTTTTTTTTTGTCTATTATAAGGTCGATTTGCCATTATATCGGGGAAAAACGGCTTCTCTTTGGGAGAAAAAGTCGTTGAATGCAGGCGATCGCTGGCGGCTCGAGTGATCATTAGCCGCGCTTAACCGGAGTCTTTTAACGATAGGATCATTATTTCGTTTTTCTGCGTGCAAATGCTCGGAACCGCGGGATCGCATAGTAGACGACAGGGAGAGAGAGAGAGAGAGAGAGAAAGCGACACAAAGTGCACGTGTGCAGTTGCTCGTTAAAAAGTCGCTCGAGCGACAAATTGATCCGGGCGGCGTTCGATTTCGCATCTGTGCTAAAGAGAGAGAGAAAGAGAGAGAGAGAGAGAGAGAGAGAGAGAGAGAGAGAAGGAGAGAGAGAGAGAGCTTTGACTATTGAGGCTTACGAAGCAGGTATTTTTTATTCCTTCGCTGAGTAGCGCGATCAATTCACCTGAGGTCGAGCTATACTTTACATAATTTCTGCGGAGCTGCATGTCTTACGTTATAGTTGCGTCATTATAAATTTTTACTTATAAGCTTACAAGCTCAGATCGAAACGAGCTTGCGTGCATGTGTCTGTGTCTCTGTGTGCACCTATATATATCTGTGTGTGTGTAAATGTGACTTACTTCGTCCCGTCTGTTTTTTTCTGGAGGGAAGGAAATGTCGTCCGCTGTATATCCAATTTTCGCAAAAAAAAAAAGATATATATATATATATACACACGATGCATGGATTGATAAATAGATCTGCGGCCAAGGCCGACTAACGCATGTCCTGCTCGCGAGGAAATGGCAAATTCCTCTTTTGCTTTTCAAGGGAGAAAAGGGCGCGATGATGGACGAGCGAGGCTGGAATTTTCAGGATAGATGGGAAAATTCTATCGCGCGGAAGAGCGCGTCGACCTCTTTAGGGATTTTGCGCTATAGCAACTTTTCGAGACTGAAGGGAAATTCAAATTTTCCGCGCGGTAATGTGACGTGGGCCTGGCGAAAAAATATCGACATAAAATTGCGGCGTAAAATTGGATAGTTAAGTATAACGGAGTACGACCGTATGTTTATTTTTCGTGATTTTTCCTTCGTTATTCGACGTTAAAAGTAAATTCATCACTTTTTCGTACAACCGACATTTCACGCTATAATTGCGCATAGTGTAAGACGAAAAAGCACCTGTCCATTTTTAATCTTCTGTATATTTTTTGTAGCCAACGACGAAGAAGTACAATATGATTCTACCCTCTTTCACATCGTTGTCGAAAATTTAACGTAGTTTGGAGCAAATTAGCAAATCATTGTACATTGTCCTTGTAAATTTTTCGTTTATAAGACACAAATATGAGACGATCACTCGCCAAGCCGTGTGCCGTTGCGAAATTCGAATTCTCAAGCGACTACGACAGCCCCTTATAAAAATTATGTCGTTCCGAGTTCTACCACGAACTGCGTTTTTCTTTCGCGGTCTTACACGTATCAAAACCAATGGAATAGCCATGATAAATTCTGATTTACTTTTTATTGCTCTTCGATCGATCGCCCTTCCCTTACCCTCCCCGCTGCCCCCCCCCCTTTCTACCTCTTTCCCCGATACATTCCCAGCGAAATCGCGTTGCCGATTAAAAAGTCGCCTCCTGTCCCAGTGTGTGAGCCTTGAACTCACTCGGAAAATTACACGACACCGCGACGATCCTCTCGCGCTGCGTCTAAAATATCCCGCTGCAACGCTGCAGCCGCACCACAATTCCGAGCCGCACAACGAGCTTATTATAATAATAAACCGAGTGTCTCTCTGTAATTAATTCCACGCATCAATTTTCCTCGTTAATCAAATTGAGTTCTCCCCCTCACTCTATATCCGTATCTCTCGCTCATGCCCCGCTGAATCAATTATGCCGTTATGTATACATATATACACAGCCGCGGGGATTCTCCGCTCGAACATTATCGCTCTTCCAAAACATTTCCCTCCCCCCCCAGTTAGCAGTGGAATCAGCAGTGGATTTTTAACACGCGACGCGACGATTTAATCGAGCCGATGCCCTTATCACTGCACACATTATATACGAGTCGCGTGACTCGGAGTCAATGTCGCGAGAAGTCCCGCGACGAAGGCGAAAGAATCGCGCCGAGGGCCGAGGTCAACGTTTCGAGGGTTAACGATGGCGTGTTTCTTTCAAGCTCGTTTTCACTCTTCTTTTTTCGTTTCGGCGTTTTTACAGTGCGAGAAAAGCGAGGGCCTTGCCGATCGAAGAGAAATGATTGACGAGCGGGAAGAACAATGGGAGATTTTTTTCATTCAAATTCTTGGATTATTTTTGTGCGGATATTCTCGTGTGGGAAATAGTCTCAAAGTTTTAATGAAAAATCGTAGATTATCTAGTGCATTTTAATGCATACGCCTTCGATTGAGTGTCGATTCGAAGATTATGATTTGTTTTAGGGGAAAAGATGTTTTATGTTTTATTTTTTTGTTGCGTTTCTTGAAATTCACAACAATACAAAAGATTTTTGAACAGCAATTTATCACTCTCCAGTGACATGTCGTCCCTCAGCGGTAGTAAGAGCTGCCGAGCATTTTTCAAATACAGAAAAATCAACAAAATAATTTATAGTTCTGCATTGAAGATTTTTACTAATGAATTTTTTTCGCTCGTCGAAGGGGTGTTAATGTTAAAATGTAAAGTGTATAAATTCAAGTGGAAATATAAATTCTAGAATAATGAGCGCAAACATTCAATTTCAGGAGTAAATATGTAACTTGCAGTGTATAAGTATAAAAAGTTTAGTGTAAAATTGGTTTTCAAATTGAACATTTATATATACGAAAAATTGTAGAGAGTATTTTCTACAAGAGATTTTTTATGGGAAAGTGATTATCGAATTATCGAAATTATCGAAAAATTTATGATTACAATATACTTTGAAGTGCATTATTCGATCAGATTCATAATAAAAAAAATTGTCGATTTGGACTTTGTGGATGGCCGGGAAATTTATTCAAATAGTTTTGATTACCGTTTGAAAGTCGTCGACGATTCTGCAATATTCTTGTTTTATAGCATTAGAGTTTGAGCATGATATACTAGTACAATTTTTCTGTTTTATACCTTTTATGCACTGTTAAAACTAAGGAAAATAATAATTTCATTACAATTTCTGTGCGAGACAATTAAATTTTGAAATTAAATAAAAATTAATGTGTACGAATTGGAATTCGTTCCTACATAGGAATAATAGTTGGAAATTCAAGCAGAAATTTCTAAAAGTCTACGATATTAATTCTGAAAATAATTTATGGACGTATGCAAAACGGCCCGTTAAATAATCCGAGAAACAATTAATTTTCTCTAGAAAAAAATGCGCGTTACATATGCATTTAAAGAACAAGAATTTACGTATGACGTGCGTTTAGTCGCTCATTTGTATTTCAGTAGCAGATTTTAATCATATTTTCCATTTGATATTTTAAAGTTTTTCGAGTTAAATTTCATCGTTTGCTCACAAAATTTTGCAACTCGAACAAAAATATATCTTACAAGTTGAATTGAAGTGAATTGGCAAATTAACCGTTTTGCTAGATTGTGAATTGAAATGGAAGTAATGTCAAGTCAAGTTGACACAAAACGAAGCACTACAAGTATTTCAAATACAAGCTTTCGAGAAATGTAGAAAATCTAGAAGTTTGTAAACTTTATAAATAACTTCTTAAATATGCATTGCGGTTAATATTGCTATAATTTTACACGACGGATACAATGTTGCATTGAATGCTACGTTCAGTATTTAAGTCGTCTTATCAGTAATGTTAATTGAATGGAAATGATTGAACTCAAAATCAATACTAAAACCATCTGTAAAAGTATTTCGAATTGTTCTTAAAATCCTGCAATAAGCTTCACGCATAATTTCCAAAATCAGAAAATTAGGCATGCCTGCAGTTGATATCGTTAATTGAGAGGAAGCAATTTCAACCAAAATCAATATTTAAAACTGCAGCGAATGCTTACTATGCCTATACACTGTCAATGGAATACTTCCGCACAAAGCAGAATTATGACTAAAAAATTATTCATATCGTGCGGGAAAGCGACTAACACAGTTTTCAAGGTCAATCATCGAGTTTCAGGGTTTAAAAAAAAACAACGCACGACGATATAACCGAGTACCGAAAAAAATGTCAAAACCAATCGTAAACTAGACGTCCAAGAAATTCTCGTTTTTCCCTCTTTCCGCTGTGCAACTCGAAGATGCAATGTACACAGAAACTTTTCGTCCCGTGCATAGGCCGCGCATGTTTTTCAAAACTTTCGACTTCCGCGCAGCCGCGTACATTTACATTTTTATTATTCCCCCTCGTTTCCCAGCATTTTCAATTTCCCTCCCATACGTCTCGTCTTCGGCGAATTCCAGTTCGCCCGATGCATCGGGACGCGCGCGCACGTGTCATATATTGTGCACACGCACATATACACTTCTTCGGCCGAATATATAAGTTGAGCGCGCAGCGGATGCTCCTTCTCCTCTATATATATATTGGAAAATTCTTCTCGCTCGTAAGTTCCGCTCTGCGAGAAGCTCGGGTTGGATTGTTCGCTTAATGCCAGCGTACTTTCCGAGACAAATGTTGTTCCTGTAAAAAAAACCCACCCGCATTTACATACGGGCGTGGAGGAAACTTGGAGCACTGCCGAGAGGAGAGAGAGAGAGAGGATTAATCGGAAAAAGTCGATGCAGCCGATGGACCCTGTATAGCTATATACACAGGTCCTGTACTTATCGGATTTTCCTCGACAAAAGCTGTGGAGAATAAACGACATATCTCGCATTGGTCGGGCGAGCTTCTCTCGCCGCGCGGTATAAAGGCCTCTATATGATTTCAGTCTCGGCAACGCAGTCCGACCTTCGTCGAATCACATCAGCTGATTTATCGTCGCCCGCGCGCGCGCTCGCCGCGAGAAATGCTGGGGGCAATTTTACTTCGTTGAAGGGCTGTTATTTCTTTTATCTGATTTTCGTATAGGAGTACTCCGCGCGTATCCTCGGCCAATGTGCAAACGAGCGATTAACAAATTTAGCCCGGTTTGAAAGCGTAAAATTTTAATCTGTAATTTATTAATTAACCAATCAATCAATCAGTTAATGCACGACTGAGTTCTCGATTTTATTTATAAACGTGAATTTCCAGGGATGCCGAAGTCAATTCAAAATTGAAATGTTTTGCCTTGTAACGGAACAAACGAGAAAGCAGCCAATTTACTGATAATTTATCTGTCGTTTCACGAATTGAGAAGTTATTATATACTTATAAATGTATATTTAGATCTAAATTGCATTTGAATAGCGAGATTTTTAGATATCATTCCAATGCCATTCCACGAGATATTTTACGCATACGAACCTCAACTGCATATACCGCACATTGGTTTTTCGAAATTTTATTTTTCCCATTTGTCGCAAGCAATAAATCAACCGGTTTTTCGTCTGCTGCGCAGTGCCGCGAAAATTCGAATTGATCATTTCACCCCCTTAAACAATTAAGAAAATCTTTCGCGTATAGGGTTATCATTGGGTATCGCAACGACGTACACGTCCTCGTAATCCTCCGCTTCCCAAACTCTCATAGTTTACTGCAATCTTTCTCTCCTTGGAGCACCGCGAGGGATACGCTCGGAAACGGCATGATTTTGCGCGCGATGAAGCATTACTTTTTGATATCCACCAAGTCTCTCGGATAGTGCTCGCGTCCTTACTATACGTGTAGGTATACATACTACATATATAATGCGCGAAAGCAATTTCGAGCGTTTCCTCTGCAACGAGAGGAAAATCAATATGCATACACTAACGTGTTTGCGTTGCATTAGAGAGACGAGTCGAGATTAAAGGCCGCGCGCTTAAACGTCTAACGTTTTTAATGCAATTCGAGAGTTTACTGCGCTAAATATGGAGAATCAAGAGTTTTGGGATAAACATGCCAGTGATTATCAGCTGAAAATTGTCGCTTATGGCTCTGCTCGAAATATTTTCAGCGATAAGGAGTACGCGCTTGAAGGATCGTTCATCATTTTCGAAAACCGTCGCATATAGTTGCGTGCGTGTTAAAAAGAATCGATTGCGCAAGCCAAAGATAAATCTGCTTCAGCGAGCGAAATTTTTGTTTGGATGAAGGGGGGGACGAAAATTTAACACCCATTCGTTGCTATCTGATTTTTAACGTAAATAATGGTAGTTTTATTTAAATTAGATCAAAATTTAATTTATTCGCAATCAATTGTCGTGATCCTATTAATATTATTCACTGCGCGAGTATAACGTATCTTATCAAGGATCATTTGCATGTTTGTGGTGAAATTATAAAAACGATTAAAACACTGCGAACGTAGTGCGTTTGTAAAGTTTTTTTTTTGCAATTCATGAAATTCCAAATTTAAATTTTCGCGATTTTCAGCCTATTTAATAAGAACAATAGAAAAGTTAAAAGCGCGATTTCTCTTAATAAAATTCTTTTATGTATCATCCCACACAATAATGACAAATTAGCCTGTATATTAATATGCATGCACTGCAACCATTCATACAGATATTTTTAAAAGAATCGCTTTGTTACGTCTGCGCCCGCTGTCGAATAAGCTTAACAATCGTGTGGTATTATATTCCATTCAACGATTCAAAAAAAAAACGGAAACTTTTTTTAAACCATTTCGTTCATTTGGCGACGTCGAATGTCGGCCGTAATTTTCAAGCAACAATATATCCAACGAATTTCACATTAGTACAACAAATGAGAAACACAAATTGCACAGCGATTCTATCTGTAAATGCAGTGACGCACAGCACTGCACACTTTGAAATCTCGCGAATATGCGCGGCTGTACACATATAAATTTGGGGGAAGGAAAGCACGTCGCGCGTCTTTTATGCTTGTTGTAGAGCTTGCGGCTGGCAAGGCTCTTATACAGAAACGTAAATTTTCGGAGTTTACTGTGCAGACGAGAGAGAGAGAGAGCAGCCCTTTTCGAATTTTCGTCAGAAATAAACTCACGTGGGTCGCGAGCATTAGCCCGCGCGAAATTAAAAGTCGCTTAATGTTTACGACGGGCTCTTATCAGCATAGCACTGTAAATGTAAAAAAATACAATGGCAGTGGCGTCGAGGCTGTACTAAAAAAAAGAAAGAAAAAAGTGTATGAAAAAAGTGAAATAAAAATTTCGAGAGAGAGAGAGAATGAGCGGGATCGCGTGACGATACGAGCCTCGTCTCGAGTATGCGTATACACCGGAGAAAGAGAGTAGAAACGAGCGAAATGGTAATTTCGCATGCAAAGCAGGGGGGACCGGCTGTATATCGATTCCGAATACAGCTGCAATTTCCCTACCACCCCCCCCCCCCATCCCCCCGACCTATGACATATCAATGCCAAGAGCTACTTCCGCGCGTTATTCGGTTTCACCGCATGAGCTTTCGCCGTCGCGCCAATTACTACGATGCCGCGGCGCGAGCTTGCATTATTCGGAGTACATGTATAGGGTGAATTTTATTTTGGCGAAGCTCGCGTACGCGGTCGTGTCTTTATTTTTATTTCGATTCGCGCGCCTTAATATATCGGCGAGTGGAATGCAGTCGCATAAATACTCGTGGCGTATATACATGTATACACGCTTCCTGCTCTCAGTTCTAAAGCACGAAATAAAATATGGACGTGTGATACTTATATGTGTAAGTTTGTGCAGACGGAAGAATCGATCGAGTGCGGGGGATATTTGCGTTGCCGGACGAGCGAAAGAGTCGTTAAGACGGGAGATGTGTGCAGTGTGAGTATCGCCGCGAGTATAAGTTTATGAGTGTTAGGGGACGATTGCGTGTATACCTTGAATATGCGGTTGGAAAATTGATTTTACTTTTATGTTCTCTTTAATTTATTCGGCAATAGTGCGAACTTATGAATACTTTCGAGAACGCGAAACAATTTTTTTTAAATTCGTAATTTTTCATTTCTGTAAGTACTGCAGATTTCCATTGAACCTCCATACGTATAGACATGATCCGTAGAAATTAAAAAAAAAATGTGATTTATAAAAGTTACTTGCTGATAAAATTATTCAACATTTTTATGAATACATATCCTAGTAAAAGTGATATTCCATGCCTGTATAGTTCCGAATGAAGATTTTGATGTACTTCGATGTATAAAATGTGCGCGATCTTATCTTTTTCTTTTCTTTTCTTTACAAAAGGTCATCGGTGCGTGTATTAAATAAATAAATAAAAATAAATAGAAATAAAAATATAAAAGTTGAAAGAATTCTTGGCTATATTTAAACGAACTAAAAATGAAACCCATAAGCTTTCTTAACGCACCGCGCGCAGCAAAGCTCGTGCCATTTTCCCCGTCGAACTGTGAAAAAAGTGCAATTCCTACCTTTACTATCTCGTCTCCTCAGCCTCGCACGTGCATATTACCCTCGCCTTCAGCTCGGGAATAAATAACACGTGGCATTATGTATCTAGAGACGAGAGCGAGGTTAGAGATTGAATAAAACTCTTTTTTTTCCAGTTCGGCGGGATAGAAAGCGCAAACTTATATGTACTGGGCTGTGCATTGAAAAATTGCTCTATTCTACTTGTGATTATTAGTGTCAGAGGACTGTAAGGCCACACGGGCAGAATTGAAGAATTGTACAATGATACGACCATGCAATTGTGCATGAATATGACGATTCCTCGCGCAAGGAGTTCACTTCTTTCCGCAATACATATACCATTATTTTTTTGCCGTATCTTTGACGGTTCATCTGCTGTCTCGATTATCAAAGTCCTGCGCGAAACGTCGACGTAAGAGTTTGGTAAAAGATTCAGCGGAGACGATCGAAGCAAAATTTAATGGAAAATCGAAATAAATGATCGAGGGCGCAGCTCGATGCGCACCCGTGCATTACTTCCCAGATGTTTACGGGTCAACAGGTGTGTATTATTCATTTTCTCGTGCATAAAGCATCGCGCTGAAAGGGCGCAAATCTTCGCGTCGGCCGCGAGAAGATGTGTATAAAACAGCTTTTACATCCGAGTCCCGAGGAAAAGTAAAAAGCGCCTTCGCGCGGGGCAAATGGTCTCGAGCCGTTTTTTTTTCTCGTCGTACTCTTAAGAAGCGTCATCGACAAGCGTACGAATAGTCGTATTTAAAATGTTTTTTTCTGGTCACTTGCTCGCCGCACTTTTATCGCGGCTTACATTTTCTACAGGTCGCGAATACATGTGTATGTATAGTCGGCCGAGAACATCTCATCGCCGTTATCGATCGGTATAGTGTATAAGGTTCGAAGCTGCCCTTGAGACGGAGAAAAGCTCTCGTGACCAACAGGTGATGTCCCTCTTCGTGCATTGTATACTGTCCGTTTTACGTCGAGGAGGATAAATCCTGTCGTTTTCTCGTTTTTATTTTTTTTTCTCTCCTTCCCTCCTTTTTTTACGCATCGCGGCACAACGAACAGACGCGAGCTTTGCGCACGCACGGCTGTATATGCGAGAGGGAGTTTCGGATGACCGCGACAAGTTTGGTTTCGGAATCGCCGGAATTTACGAGGCGGAAAAATCGGTACCTAATTTGTAAAAGTTGTGTACGCGCGTCGCGCGGGCCCCGAGGCGGCGGTCACGCGTAGAGCAGTTAAAAGCTCGAGCTTTTTTGTATCTATCTCTCTCTCTCACGGGGATTTAGTGGGGCTTGATTCCATCAGCATTTGCCATTGTGTTTCTCGTTCAGCTCCGTATAAGTGTATAGGGAATTTTCTTTGCTTTTAACGGCCGCAGCACCAATGCACTCGGCGTGATTTGTGAAAAAGTGTCACGTACACGAAGTTGGGCAAAAAGGAAGAATTTATAACGGAACAATTGACGATCTCTCGGTCTCAGCGCGTGGAAACTTCGAAGGTTCGTACAGCTTATTCGGAGGGTTAACGTCGGATTGAACGAGGGAGGGAGAGCTTGATACCACGCTGAAAATGTCAGGGCTAACCGCAGAGAGCTTTTTGTTATCCGAGGCGTACGCGCGATGTCTCTCGATTTCATGTATATGTATATATATATACACACACACACCACAGATTTACTTCGCGATCCAGCTCTGGAATATAGTGAAGCATTCTGCAGCTCGACCTTGGATTTAGGTGATATTCTCTCGCGCTCCCATCGTTTGTTTAATAATTACAATTTTATGGAGCTAATAATCCGCGAGTCGTTTAAACCTAAATATCTTGCGCTGAAAAGGTTTCCGAATAATGAAACGAGTAAAAGTAAAATGAATTTACGCTGAGAAAATATTTGAATTTGAATTTAGACGATATTATGCGATTCCTTGATTTCTACGTTGCATGTTTATTTATTCTTAATTTTCAGTCATTATAACAATAATTTTAATCGATCTGTCGCAGATTCGGAATTTGGTTAAAGCGCTGGATGATAATTCTAGAAATCATTTTTTAGTTTTTGAATTTTCTGCCGCAAATAAAAAAATGCACTATAACACAGATTACATCTCCAATCAATTTGATTGATCAATCGAACGACCAATCAGAGAACGAATATAACGAGCACTCGTTTTTTTTTTTTTGGAATAAGATACCACAATTTTTGCTAATCAAATAGTAAGTTTTACCTCGGCGCTTTTCTCATCGCAAGACCCAATGAAAGAGAAAAGAAGAAATGACGGAAGTATGGTTGCAATTGATTTCAGAAACCATTGAGAGAGCTGAGCCGTCTGTGCCTCAGCGCGACAGGCCAAGCTAATCAGCCTGTGATAGTGACGGAGGTGTGCACCGAGCCTCGCGGAGGACTACCATTGCTCCAGGTATGGCCCAGCGACTCTCCAAGAGGGGAAGCCGATGGCCAGGCCTTCGTCTTCCCCGATGTCCAGGACAACGTCAACGACAGCGGCATCGAATCCATCCAGGTAATGTTACGTTCATTGGATCATTTTTTTTTCACATTTTCGAATTTCGTGCTGTAAATTATTGATGTATAATATTTTTCGAGTTAGAAGTGTACCTTCTTTTGATATTGGAACAATTGGGAATCTATGCTTCTGAATTTTTTTTATGTTTAAAAAACTATGTTTAAAAAATATTTATTTCGATGCACGTTTCAAGTACATCCAGCTATTCTAATGCTTTAAATTTCATGTAATTCTGATAAAATTCGTAACAAGATAACTTTAATTTATGTAATGAATTGCCATGAATCAGAATTCATGTGCCCATGTAGGATTTGTGTATGATTACATGATGACAAAGGAGATTCATCTTAAATTATAAGGGGATGAAATGCGTCTGTTAGCCTTACAAAGAAATCATTTTAAAAATAATATCAATATAACTTTAATCGATTTGACATTTTTAACACTTATCACCATTTTACTTACATTTTAGCGAAAGATTGTTAGAACATTTCTTACACCAAAAATCATGTCAAAAAAACTTATTTGTGCAATTTTGAAAATGATTTCTGTTTTAAGATGGGCGTGTTGTCCCTTTCATACTCTATTTAGCGTGCATCATATATTTATTGATCAAAATACGAAATGTTTCATAAAAATATGTTTTAAAGTTACATAAAAGTTAACATTGAAAAAAAAACGAATAGAAGTTATCTGTGTTGATATTATATCCTTCAAGATTCTAAAGAATTTTAATTCGGTTAAAGGAAAAGTCGTAAAATAGATAAATTAGAAGGTTTTCCCCAATAAAATATTGCGTACTTTGCAATAATAAATTTAGATAATTTTTGTCCTCGTACGATAATTTTCTGAAGATATATATTATTTCAATATTTAGCAATGATGCTATTGACAAAAATAGCTTGTCATCTTAGTTACAGAATAATCTGAACTTGTGAATTACAATCATTATTGGACAATTTGTTCTTTATCCTCATTTTAATCGAAAGAATATTGCTATTTTGCTAAAAAAACATACATTAGATGCTGAAACATGTAGTTAGAAAAAGTCCATGAAGCTTTAATATCATTTATAAGATCCAAATAAAAATATTTTTCAGCGAATTTCGGATTTTCTATTCGATACAGTTGGTATAATTATACTTATAAAACCTGTTGGAGATTGGCTGTTGATCAATCTATAATCATGAAAACTTTTTTTTGTATTCGTTTGCTCTCTGCGACTCGTTTTGTTAAGAAAAGAAAAAAAACTCATGTTTGTTAAAAAGTTTCTATAAATTAAGAATAATTTAAGTAAATATTGAATTTCTTAAAAAAATCAACACTGTGAAGTATTGCAGTAACCTTGTTTTAAAATTCAATGATGCTGAAGGAAACTTTTAATCGATGGCCAATGACAAATAAATCAGAATTCATTCATCCAAAGTTTTATAAATAATAAAAACGTATTGTTAATAGAACAATACATGACAATTGAAGTAGTTTAACAGATTTAATAAAAACTAAAAATTACGCAGATTAATATTTTTAATTAAAGCTTTTTCATTAAAGCTTTAGAAAATACACTGGGTTTACAAATTTAGATTACATGACGTGATATTTCTAGTGCATGCGGCAGTATTGTTTTATCTGATATTAAGTTTGAATGAATACGAATCGTAACTTGTTCAGTTTCATTATCTTACAAACATTCTTTTATTAGCCGCGATTCTTTGATGTTCACTAGCATTTTTATTGAAAAAAAATATGCGTAACTCATTTGGTCTTAATTTTTCGTGCATATTTTTCGCTCTCTAAATTATGAATAAATAAGAAATGTTATATTTGTACATTACGTTTACTTTTTAAATTAAGATAAAAGTTGGTGGTATAAAAAGCTTGAAATTTCGTTTTCGCTACTAGTCATTCAGTATTTTCATAACAGCAAAAGTAAATCTAGGTGTTCGTGCGATTTTAAAATGAAGGTCCTTCTATCTTTTTTGTTGTTCTTCGTTGCCTATGCGATCGCTGATAACGGTGAGAATATTTAGTACAAATATGAAAATAATAATAAGTACTAAATATAAGTCAGTTTAAATTATAATTTTGGTAACTATTTTTTAGGATTCTATCCCATTGAGGGCGAGTGTAGTATAACTACTTGCACGAAATTGTGTTCGGCAAAAGACACAAATCTATTTGGATTTTGCATTAAAGACACTCATGAATGTTATTGCTTGCTCGATCGAATCTATCACCTTTTGGATCCTTCCAACTCTTTACCAAATAAGTCTTGAAGCTTAAAATATTATGCAAATTAAGTATGTACATAAACTTGAGCTTAAATAAAAAAGTTACCATAATATCAGTGACTCTTATTAAAAGTAAAAAATTTGCGACTAATTTCAAATAACTTCCTGTAATTTGTTATAACAGTATCGCAGTAGTGTGAAACTTACGTGTAGCTTCAGTATTATGAAGTAGATGAAGTTATAAGTATCTTTAATACATCGATCATCCTACATCATCTGATTTCCTACTTGTTAGTCAATTATTCGCAATTGTAACAGCTGCTGTGAACTTAGTATGTAGTCATTAATCTGTAATCATGAAGGTCTATATTGTTATTACTAAAAGTGTTAAGAACAGTTTGAAAAATAACTGAATTAATACGAAAGTTTAGCTATTTGTTTGCGTTGCAAACTAGATTATGGTTATGAATAATGTATTTTGGTGTAAATAATTTTCCTTGAAAATTATTCCATTGATCTGTTGAATAAGATAACGCATTTATTGCTTATGGTTCTCTTTGCACGTATCACCAACTTCTTTCAAATATGTATTTAAAAACGTACGACGTTGTTTAAAAACGTCGTACGTTTTTATTATTCACTAACACACCTTGACTGAGATAAACATAACGCGCCACTCGAATAAAAGGCCTCAGATCTTTCTATTTCATTCAGATTTGTATTCTTGTCCACATCATTCGTAAACCATGAAGATTGTTCTCTGCATTCTTTTGTTCTTCTTTGTTGCGTACGCAGCTGCTGATCGTGAGAATAATTCAAGTAATTACAGAAGTTATAATTAAATATATAATACAAAATTTTAACAACACTTTTAGAAACCTATCCTATTACGGGCGAGTGTAATACGTTTACTTGTAGTAAACTGTGCAGGGATAAGTTCCCTAATCGTCGTCCAAAACTCAGTGGTGTCTGCGTTGGAACTAACCAATGTCGTTGTACATAATCAATTATGTTTGTGGCATGTTAATTCTTTCAATTAAATACATTTTTTGAGCAACTTGATTAATTCTTTTACTCATTCAAATTAAAAACTGAACTAACTCATATACTAAAGAATACAATTGATGCTACTCCAAAATAAATAAAGTTAATTGAAAATTTTGCAACAACTACAGTATTTTAAAAATAACCCACCCGTAAATTTTATAGTTTTGGAAAATAATTAAAATGTTTATTATAAATAAATAATAACATGGTTTATACATTTTTTAATTAAAGTATTTTAAGTCTGGTAGAAATGATTGTTGAGTATTCTTAATATTATTAGCATTTCTTGTACATTATTTTTAGTCATCTATACAACACGAAAACTTTTGGAGAAAAATATCTGGAAACATTCTAAAGCTTTGTGAGACTGAATAGAAAATATTTGGCCACCATTAGCGAAAAAATGATGAGTAGATTTTACAGAGAATCACCCATATGCAATTACATGTACACAAAACACACACACACACACACACACACACACACACACACACACACAAAATGAAAAATAAAGATTTTTACGATTCTTATTGGTTTATACGTTACGAAGATGAATAAATTATAGTCAAATAACTAACATTTAGCAATGGTATAAATTTTCGAATATTCGATTAATAATTTTTAAAGCCACCTGTAAATACCTTAGTTTTATGTAAGTATTTCTAAATAATAAATGCTTGATTTCAATAGATAACTTGAAAAATATAAAATTTATTCAAAAATATTTGTGCTTGAGTAAATGTTCAACTCTTATTTCGAGTTCTATTTTTTCTATCTCTTAGCAAATGATACGTGTTTGTACAGATGTACTTGTCATTGTTTTCACCGAAAGTTGAATCGTAGGCAGCGATGATTAAGAAAAGGAAGAGCAAAATTATCATGCTTATTAAAAACTTTCTAGACAACTTACTCGGCAAAATTTTGGTAGATATGAAGTTTCAGAAAAGTAACAACATTCTTATAAAATTTTCCTGATAAAAATAGTAACTAGTTACAAACAATTTGTATTCGCAAAGCATGATAAGTATAATCACATATATTTTGTTTACGGAAATAATTATTCATAATATTTTGCATTAAAAACAAGATAAAGCGTTTAGTCACTTCATTTAAATCTTATCAACAATAAGTGGAAATTCCATTAAAAAATTTTTTAAATAATTGGCTGCGAATTTGCAATAATATGCATCGATGCTGTAATTGGAATAACTAGATTTTTAAGAATAAAAATAACAATAATAATTGTTCTTAAACTGCAAGGTTCAGGATATTGTAAATAACAACACAGTGTTCTATAAAAGAACCCCTGCTATACAGAACTTTATTCATAAACACCAGGCTTGAATTGCACTAATGCGGACACTAAGATGGAAATGAAAAAACTCCCATATTGATGAAAACAAATTATTTCCCTATACCAATAATGGTACCAATATCGCAAGAACATTGATTACCATTAATGCATGAGCCAATATGAATTCCCATAGGCTTATTTTTTTCTACACACAATTTAGTACACGTTCCTATTGAGCATTCTCCCTCGATAGGATATAATTCTGAAATCATGTTAAATTAACATTTTATTGCACTTAAAACATTTCGGAAGTATCAAATACTTGTTAGGTATACTTACCATGTTCGGGGGCAGCTGAAACGTAAGTAACAGCAATTAACAGGAGGAAGAGTAAAGCTCTCATGTTTATTAAAATGTTTTTAGACAACGTACTGCTACGAGACTTAGTTGATTTCTGGTCATAGAGATGTGCAACACGAAATTTATAGATTTTTGTCTAAAGCTTACGTAGGCAATATGATTATTGCAATCCACTAGAATATATTATCAATTTAGTAACAAACGATTTTTATTCATACTATCAACCTAAAAAATCAGAAAATTTTTCTTCTATTGCTTCGGATTTTCCACTCGGCAGTTGATAATTAGACTTACAACAGCTGCTAGAGATTAGCTGTTGATTAATCCATAATGTAATAATAAAAAGTGCAACACAAAATTTATAGTTTTTTGTATAATACTTGCATAGGCTATTTAGTAATAAACAATTTTTATTCATACCATCATCCTAAGTAATCAGATAATTTTTACTTATCGAAATTTTTATTCATAACTACCTACGTTTGCATTTGAAATTGCAGACAAAGCAGTAGGTCACTTGATTTCAAAATGCTTGCTATGTCTTAGTATGAATTGTTTCGGTAAATAATTAAGTGCTACTTTCTAAAGGAAAAGATATTTTCTTGCTGATAAATTCGGCTGGCCCCTTTAATTTTATATAAGCATACGAGAAAAATCGGAAAATATTTTTTTTTCATCGGCATGATACGCAGTTCCTTCAAGAGCTTTGAAGGTCTGTTCTTTTTTGTCGTTTCAAGATCAACAATGACTTAGTATCTCGTTGGAAAAGAAAGAAATCATAAGCTTTGTACATCATGTTGATGGAATGACGTTTCAGAAATTCCTATGTGCAAGGATTTTTAACAGTAATATACGTTAATAATAGAATGATAATTTAAAGGATTTATTTAAGTTTTCTGTACCACATATACTATATTTACTCACAATAAATTCTGTAGTAAAATATAATAAATTTGAAGAACATATTCAATATTCATGTTACATTGTGTTCACAAGTTTAAGATGCATGAAAACGTTATTAAATAGCCGCGATAAGATATTATTCATGTAAGAATCATACTAAAAAACAGATTCAATTGAGCAAACATTTTATTCTAACGCGAAAGTACTTTACTTTGGTTGTTTTTGTTCGTTTACTCTTTAGCTGACGAAATAGCAGGTTAATTGGATTACGAAATCTGAAAACTAAACCAATATGTACAGAATATACGTTGAGAATGTCAGCTTATTAAATTTATCAATGTAGATAACTATTCTAAAATTTATTTATTTTTTTTTAAATGGTTTTTCTTAACAATCTCAATTTGTTGATTAACAGCATTAGTAAGCTGAGATACTCCCAATCATTTCTTTTTATATTTTCAGTATAAAAGATTAAATCTCATGGGCGTAGAAAACAAATTCACAAAGGTCAAATCTTGTGTTCACAGACTATTTTATACTTTTTAGGCCATAAAGAACAAGAAAATATGAATTTAGGAATAATGTACTCCCTGTGTGTACTGAAAATCGATCATTTTTTGACTCACCTATATTCCATATTGATCATTTAAGATGATATTTACCGTATACTCACATTTTTAGGGTTTGTTTCTACTGAATTTCGTTACAATACGATGATTTCAATTTTTAATTAGATGCAAATGCAACACGTTATTTTCTTACATTATTACATTTATACATTGTAGCTTAAAGTGTCCTTGACTTTTCGTTGCATAAAGCCTTGCTGTTGAGCATTGAATTTACTCGAGAGTAAAATTTGTTTCTAATATGTCTGAGGTTGAGCTCAACTAGATGAGGGTAATTGAATCAGACAAAAAATCACCAGTAAGTAATTTGAAAGTCAATTAAACATCGCATTTCGCACTTAAATGCAGTAGATATCAAAATAACTATAATTTGCATATAACACTAATTATGATAAATTAAGACGAGGTGCCCCTTCTTGTGGAATGATCTATAATTTTACAAGGTTTGAAATTGGAACAATTTCGATATATTATTCAAATGCTGGAAAATATTTGTTTTTCACTCGTTATATTTTATATATACAATGAAATTGGAATTTTTAAGGGCGATCTCTACTTATTGTTATAATTATTGCAGACTTAATTTTATTATTATATACAGATCTATATATATCTTGCGATTATTCAAAAGAGAAGAATATACACTGCAGTATTTAAAAGTGTCAAAAACGACTCTTAGGTGATTAGCTTCATCGAATATACAATTTTCAATAAAAATCCTCCCTGAGCACAGCTAAACTCTACATTATTTTTCAATCTATATGTATTTTACTATTTCTTTTTATTAATTTTTAACAATACTTTCAATGCAATAAGTTCCAATCCAATTAAAAAAAAACAAAACAAAACAAAACAGACCTCTTGCAATATTGATAAAAATCAGTAAGCATCCCTTGTAAGTGATTTTTAAATCTTCCATCATCTCTCAATCGCACCGATCTTTCCTACGGGATTCAGATTTATGCTCGACGAAACGAAATTGAAACCTTCAAAACTTCGAAGGGTTTTTCATCATGACGAGGTAAAAATATATCCTTCGGCGTCGTCCCGTATTACTTGAATACATGGCGCAGGGTCAGTTACGTCGACTTAACTTACCGAGACGAGTGAGGTAATGCGTGGAAATGCTTAAAAAAAATGTAAGCATTTTTGAAAATCAGCTTGTTTTCAACGATAGCGAACTTGATTCAGTAACCTAGCGAAATTTCCAATTGAAAAATACTCGAAAATTTTCAAAACCATGACAATTATAAGTGTTAAGCGGAGCAATAATAAATATTTGAATTTTCTACGTTTCAGCTTACTTGTAATGTATTATGTATCTGTACATTTTGTGCATTAGCTTAATACGCCACTCAGCCGCATGCTGAAAAAAAGAGAATTTGCGCATCGAAAAATTCGAGAGGAAACTCTCGGGGAACCCGCGAATCCACAACTTCACCACTCATTACTCAACTTTTCGACGGAATCTCAGTGTTTTTTTCTACTTTTGCGGCATGTGCCTTCACCTTCTGCTCGCGTCGTTATTTATCACGCACAGTGCATCGGCAGGCATAAGCGTACGGCCTTGACACGTATTTCGCTCGCGGAGGGATCGTCGAATGGCAAAATGTGACGCTGTCGATGCTCTTTTCATCCCCTTTCGGCGTTCTCTTTGCGGCATATCCTTCCTGGTGGATTTTTCTAGTAGTTGAGATCAGCTCGTTTTTACAATTGCAACTCGGAGTTCGGAAAATTTTCCGAAATCCGAGCGTTTTCAAATATTTTCAAGCATCGTTTACAAATATTTATAAACATTAAAAAAAGTTTGAGTAAAATGATAAATTTTTATTGCTGAATTAATTTTTCATTTTCGAGTTATTTGCATGAAGATACTCTAGTCTGAAAGTGTATTAAAAATTTCAAATTTTGTGACGCAGTACAATACAAAATCACGAAAAACCTCAACTTTATTTCCAAAAATTGGCCAACTATAACTCGTCTTTATGCTACGAAAAGATCTTACAAATCTCGAATAATTTTACTCGATATTTATAAATAAATAAATAAATAAATATTTATTCTGATTACGCTTTGTCTGATTGATTCAATCGCAAATGAATCTTCTTCATACTAGCCCAGAATCTCTACTCTATTGAATAACTATACTTGTTGTTGACTGACTCACGAACAACTTTTTCTAACTGAGGTTAGGAAAACATATTGAAGATTCAGTATCGTTTAGTAGAAGAAGATAAAAGTCAATAATATAATGTAATTTGAATTCTTAATATTTTTCGAAAACTCTTTAACTGTATTAGGAATAAAGTAATACATTCATGCGAACCTCAAGTAAGTTCTACACTCGCAAATATATTTTCTTGAATTTCACGTAACTGAAGTTAATAGAAACGTACGCGGCCTCGCTATTATCTACTAGATATAGATAGAAGTATCTTTCAATATTCATAAATTGCCTTGTATTTGTATTTTCTTTTAGTTTGTTAGTTCCTGATAGTTGGTATTGTTGTAACAGTTCTTGCAAATTTAATTGCTCAATAATTCATGAACATGAAAATTCTGTTCTTGATTATGTTTTTCTTGTTTGCTCACGTCATCGCTGACATAGTTGGTGAGAATAACTAAACTTTAAATTGAGCTTATAAAGAAGTCAGTTATAAAGATATACTTATAAATAATTTTTATAAACTTTTGTTTTAGAATATTATGATATTAAAGGTGACTGTAATCTGAAAACGTGTACAGCTTTATGCAGCACAAAAAACCATACGTGGTTTGGAATTTGTTCTGGAAATGTGAAATGTCAGTGCTCAGTCAATCGATCTTATAAATTATATCCACCATTGTAAACAGGTTAGAATTATGTATCGAAAATTTCGAAGAAAATTATTTGTGATATGATAGAAGATGATCTGTTTTATTTACAAAAAATATTATTTAAAAATATTTATTTAAAAATAAGAACTGGAAAGCCCTCATTTTTATCTTAAAAGTTTTGTAATAGAAAAATTGTAGTGACATATTTGAAGTCAGAGTACTCTTCTTTGAAGAAATGTTTATGCGTATATATGTATGTGTAAGTACTACATTTTCCAGTAGTGACGATAAATAATAATATGTTTTTCATTTTGACGATGCGTTTTTATTTTATCGCCAGTTTCCAATTTTTATCTTCTAATCCTTTTCAACGATTCTGTTTATAAAATCAGTTTTATGAGCAAATATTGAAAATAAAATTTCAAATAATGTACTTCTGTAATTAATTATGTCACTATAACCCTATAACCCGATTTCTACTTTTTAAAAAGTGGCAAATAAAATATAAGAATTTGAATGACTATTTTTCGTGAAATTGTGCGTTATCAATGGTTTTAAAAAATATTAGTTTGTTGAACATTATCGTTTGTAAATACGAGCTAATGATACTAATTACAAGTTATCGTTGGTAGCGTTTACTTTTTGAAAAAGTATAAATTATTTTTAATAACTTGCCAAATATTTTTATTTATTCTAATAATAGTGAATCTATTTGTTTGAAAACTATATATAACGTTTCAAAAGATTTATATTTGAATTAACAAAATTTATTCATCCTTTTGGGTTAAAAATTGGTTTATTGACGACTTTTCAAGGAAACATTGTCTTCCTTTTCAAAGCTATAATGTAATATGAAACAGAAAGTCAATCACTTTATATTTTTACTTATACATTTACATATTCCGCTATTTTTGAGATTTGTTTTGCAAATAAATACAAAACATAGCTGTATATCTGATATCTATCGAAATTCGGTACCAGCACTAGCGTATCAGTAAACCCAGTAAATATTTCAATGCCCAAACTTATATAATACACGTATAATATGATTCTAAGGATATACCACGTATTTTTTCATTAATCCTTTAGCTTATGCATCAGATCAGTGAATTATTAAAATATCGCTATGTAGCAAAATATATTATCAATATATTGCTGAGCATACCGGTTGCTGATATACTAATTATTTGATTCTCAGATATGATATTTAGTAATAATTAAATAATATCAACACAAATGGTTTCTTCATTTTAACAGATTTATCTTTAAGACACTTTACTTTATTATTGATAAATGTTATGAAAATTTTTAAGAAAAATATAAATCAATCATGAAAAAAATTGAAGATATTGTTTATAGAACTGGGTCTTTGCAAGAGCATTCTTTACAAGTAGTTGCTGAATTTTCGATTTTTTAAGAATATTAAAAACTGCAGAAGCCACAAGCAATCTTAGGTTGTGCCATTTTTAAAATGCTGTAACTTCAAGATTCATCTATTCTTTCAAAATTCAAAAAGTATAATCAGAAAGAAGTTTACGATGTATCAAGTGAATTCCATTATAAATTTTATGCAAAGACCCTCATAATCAGTCTGAATGTCGAAGGCTCTTCCAAAACGTCTTCCAGCAAAACAAATACCTCCGACATCCAGCAAAGAAAAGGCGCGAGTCCACCCATAAACGGCACATTTATCTCTCTTTAAATTTTTTTTTCTTTCTCTCTCTCTCTCTCTCGCTTTGTCTCTCACGCTACTTTGCCAACCGCAATGCCCCTGCAAAATCCCGCACTGTCCTTGCGCAAATATCACCAAACTGACCGTTAGCTCCTCGGTTCCCTTCTCGTCAAGGCCTCGCCATCGCCGACCTGCGCAGCGAACTACAGCAGTCCAGCCACGACGCCCCAGCAGTCGCGTCGGCCCAGCCTTTTGCACCCGGACCACGCGCGGCTCCACCTCCATCATCTGCATCATCACCATCATCACCACGAGAAGTCCAGCAAAGGCTACAGCTCGCCAGATCGAGCCTCTCTAGATGAGGAGCACGAGCCGGCTGCTGGCAACAATGGCAAACAACAGCAGCAGCCGCCCAGCCCGTCCAGCTCGACGACCAGTAGTCTTCGGAGTATGCCCAGCTCGGCCATCGCCTCCATGCATTCGCACGAGCGAAGGCGCAGTAGCAGGTACCTATATATACGTTCTCCATATAGATTTATAGGGCACGAGATTTGAGCGGACGTATTGTCAAACATTTATTGTCACTGACGTTCGTATATGCTTTGTGCATCTGGGCAATTTATATCTTTGAGGGATGCGAGGGACGATGGATGCGACTGGTTGTAACGAACGTTAAAGTAATATTCGCTTGTAAAGCTGTTCATGCGGTCGTTAAAGTCCGAATGGATATGCGCCGGGTGGTGAATCGTGAACGAGAAACGCTGATTGAAAAATGACGCTAGATGGCACTTTTCTCATATTGTACGTTCATTGAAAAAACTATTTTGTAAAATGCGTAAGGTGGTTGAATTATGGTAATAAAGGGTGTGTTTGTAACGGGATATGTATGTCATTACGACAGTGTAATTTTTTTTAACCCTCTATGCAGCGTCCATTTTCAACCAGAATTTTCTATTCATCGTTCAGTTGGCATCTCAAGTCAGCGAGTCTTTTTATTGAATAACTGCACACTTTTCGAGCGACGATAGTTAAGCAGAAAATTGAGGGATGGATATTTATCGTCATTAAATAATAAATAACCCCTTGACGTAACAATAAGCGCGCAGGGTATACCTACAATGCACTATACTCTCATAGGCAACGTCATTGCAGGCTCATCAGTCTGTGAATTTTCCATTATCGGCGTTCTCTACTTTCTTTTTATCTCAGGTGAAGAGACTTGAATGGAACTTTTTTACAGTCGACTTGGTTTTTTATGCTCCGATATTACCTATAGGAACATCTTAGATTCTTAATAATCATTTGACCCACAAAGCTTTGTGTCTATACCTCCTCTAACAAAAGGTCTACTCATTTTCGAATTGACAAGTTTCTGATTACATTGAACAACGACTATGGTATATATTCCGATAATGAATGCATTTGATTTGGATGGAATTTCAATTTAACATTATTATTATAGTGGCGTGTACAGGATAGGACCGTTTACAGATACATACATGAAATAAATATTACAAGAGGGATATTAGATTAATGAATGATTAGATCTACAATGTAACTTGTAGTGTTACGAAGCCAGCCTGCGCACGACATTAGCTATTTATAGACAAAAGTGACCTTTAGACTACCGTTTATGTGTCGTGAAATACGGGACTCGTTATTTAAAAACATTTTATAATAACTAGGTTATTACATTGATGCATCATTGCCAAGAAAGCACAAATTACGATGACATTTATGAGGTTGGACGGTTTTCATTTACGCAGACCTGATCAGGAATTTAAACACTTTTCTGAAATGTATTGGGATTTCCCTAGTTCTTTTTTATTAAATCAACAGTCTTGAATTTCTGTACATATACAAATTTATGATATTAAAATACTGCTTTCATACGCATCATTGAAAATAGTTTTATATGTAACGGCACTGAAACCAGTAAATGAAAATAAAGAATGTTTCGAATTGAGAAGTGACGTTAGCGATGGTATTTCTTCATTCGATTGCAATATTGTGATAAGTTCTCTGTTGAGAAGTCTAATCAAGGCTATAACTGTTAAAACACAGCATGTTATAAGAACATTTGTCTACCCCACAAATACATTCCCATTTTTAAGAATCTTCGTCCTTTGTCCAGGTACAGCATGTTCGACGCTCTGGATTTGGAGTACGCTCTTCTTCGCGCAGCAGCGCGAGGTTCAGTGGGTCCATACTCCTTCTCGGAATCCCTGCACAAGCTGACCTTCACCCAGAGTTTGGCCTTCCCAGCCTTGGCTCGAGGCCTGGCCTCAAAACAGTCGGGAGTCCAGTCCGGAACCAGGAGACCCCAGCAACACGGCGAAAGTGGCATGAACGCATTCGCCAAGGTGGTGACCGCCTTGGTCCTCGTGCTCGTCAGTGTTTTGGTCTTTGGTGTTGTGTACAAGTTCGTAAGGACGTGAGGATGGTTGCTGGCGCCAGCGGGCGTCACTGCGGATCGACTTCAACATGAGATTGGCGGTGACATGGCTGGCGCCGGCGATAACGATGTCTTTAATCATCCTAATTCCTGAGGTGTTTGTATCTTCATAAATGATGCTAGTTGAGGTTTTCATTGAATTTTTATAATCAGGGGTTCTAATATTTGGTGGTAACAGTTAAGGGGAGGCGAAAAACAAACAGTTTTTCGCAACGAGAAATAGAACTATAAAAAAACATTATGACCTATATGATGATTTCTTATTACAAGATCGATTGTGATGTTGATCTTATTGGAAGCTCAAAGAATCTGTGTATAATCAAGCTTTGAAGAAAATTGAAAATCGTAAATGATAAAAAAGCTTTTTAATATTATAAGTAATTGTGATTATCGTTCCCCGATGCATACACGAAATCGATTGCCTTGAGAAAGTAAGTTACTTATGTGGCCAAAGAGTCAATCGATCCATTTCAATTATTCAATCGTCAAATGAAAGAAATATAACCATTGAAACACATTTTACTGGGAAGATAAAAAAGATTTACAGTGTCAAAATCATTTCAAGTATTTTGATTTTAACGACAATCATGAGGACGAATATAAAAATTATCTTTAGATTAATTATTATGACAGTGATGTTTCGCGCTACAATTTCAAATGGTGATCAAGTAAGATAAATGTTAGTTTGTAAGACCAAGTTAATATCTGTAATCCATGATGAAATCCAGAAGAATATGATGAAGGTTTTAGAAAATTGCGTGATATTCAACGCATTCAAACACTTTTTTATGATTAAAATAAAAGCATTCCGATAAAGAATCATAAAATTGAATGATACATTTCTCAAAGAGAGCATTTAAGTGCTTGTTATCATGAGAAATCTGATTTTATAGCGGTAATATTTTATCTCTTAACAAAATTATAATGGAAAAAAGTTAAATTGAAAAATAAACAAATGTTTAATAACAGTGTCCATTAGAAAATCGTAGTGTATGGTGGATATTATCTTTGTTTGCTTGAAAGACGTCTGCTTTAAAATGGTATCGCTACTGTTGTATTTTGCATAAATGTAAGTAAAATATATCATATGAGTCATTTTATAATAAATAGAAAGTATAACTATAACTTCAAATAATCTGATTGACAAAATCTAAGGGCATTTTCATGGTGTACCGTGACAAAGGTATACGTACACTAAAAAGAAATAATGTCTTGAAAAATATGTTTAGAGTACACAGAACTTTTAACATAACTAAAGATTTTTCAATAACAATAATTTAAGAATACGTTGAAAAAATTGAGAAAACTCTGAGTAAAAAAGTTGTATCTACAAAAAACTGTCTCAAAATTTCCAATTAGCAAAGTGCAAAGATAAACCTAAAAACTAATCCATGATAAGACTATATATTATACACTTACACGAAAAAGAATACTGAGACTCTACATGGGAACTACTAAAAAAAAATTATAAACGAAAGCGTGTCATACTGCGACGACGATATACTTTGTATTTATAACGCACGTATAGTTCTTTTTGTAATGAAAAAGTAAGACGCAAACGTCACTAAATGCGGTATAGCAACTTGAATGAAAGCGACACAGGCGTTTATCATAATACACTTATGGCATATGTATGAGCAGTAGAAAACGAGGCTAGAAGTTCTAATTCTCTTTACCTTGCCGTGTGCCTTTTGCCGCGCGAAAAGTCTCTTTCCGCGCTCTGTCTGACTGCACGAAACCTCATCTACTCTTCTGCTAATTGTCTGTTCTCCCATTTCAAGCAGATCAATTTGTTGTTACTTATTGCGTATCGTAAACGAACCGCACATCGCGTACAAATTAAAAAGTTAACGTACAATTTGAACTTATTTGAATTATATAAATGTAAATTGATTCCACATGGGGAATTACGTGTGTGATGTCACTGGTTGAAACAAATAATAAACTGATAAAATATAACGTCAGTTTATTATTATTAATACTTGGATGTATATATTTATCGACAAATTATTTCTTGTTCCAACATCTGTCACGTTACAAACGGCATTCAATGACGTTATATTATGACGTCATTTTAATAGGTCGAGTAATGCTGCATATGAACATAACGTAATTCTATATTTAATTGTAGATATTTAACTACATTCTTTTATGCTATCATTAAAAATTACTTGGACTTTGTTATTTGATTTTGAATTTTGATTTCGCGTTATGATATCTATTGATTTTTCGTATCATAAAATATAATGAGTAGAATGAAAAATCAATAGTGTTTCCAACTGTACAAGCTTTGCTTGCAGAAGAAGTTTTGTAGATTCGTCAGAAGCAACTTTTTCTACGACTTAATTTCTCATGAACTTGAACATAAGAACGTTGGTATATAAATCGTGACTTATGAGAATGTATAACTAATTTTTAAATTCTCAGTTAAATATTATAACTGGAATATTCCTCCGCGTGTCGATAAAAACAAGAAAATGCAATCTATACAAAATAGACCATTAACGTCTTTTTTCTTCACAAATTCATCGACCGGTTCGATATTACGATGCTATGTGTAAGTCAAATTAACTTTGCTCAAACCAAAGAATAGTCTACTTCTATATCTATAATCAAGTATGTGGTGTAAAATATAGAAAAAGTATATCCAAGTATAAAAAATTCAAAGTACTATAAAAAATCAAATATCATACATTTGCAAAATATTTGAGCGAAACATGTAAACGTATTGCTTGCATAATATATATATATAAGCTCGTGGCTTACGTACAGCGATAAACATGTGAGTATAATCGTCTGTATAAATTGTTTTTTCTATGAAACATATATGAAGCAAAATGAATAAACAATAAAATTTCGAAAAATATGTATAATAACGCAAAAAGAATATATCTGCAGGTTTAGCTATTTTTCAGTTTCTCATCTGTCCCGATATTTTTGTAAACGTATGCACTTTCAGAGCTGCACTTCGACGAAAAAATAAAAACAATGATATTTTTAAAACAAATATAATCATAATAAAAATCTTTATGAGAAAAAACTATTTTTTTATTTCTTTAGTGACGCATGTGGTTCTTGGGAAAGGGGAGGGGAGAGGGGCGAAATGGCGAAAAGAACGTGTCGTAAAAAAGTGCCATTGAAAATTGGTTTTATTAACTGATATTTCAAAATTAACAATGAATAAAAAATCAATTTGCACAAATTTAATTGATTGTTCGAAGAAGTTGCAGAGATCGGGAAAGAAGGACATTCTTAAGGAATCACCAGCGAATTCTCTTATACGTACGTACGTCGCTCGTCCTCTTCATCGCCATATATTTATATATTTATAGATATATTTTTTAATTTATAATATTCGTTCGACGTACAGTTATTTTTGGGGTTCCTTCTTTTTCATTCGAATATTGTTTACTTTTCTCTCGCTTTCTCACTGCACATCATTCCTCTAATCAGCGTTAAATTAAGTTACAACGTGTTCCCTCTCAAGATCATGTATATATCCGTGGCTTCAAGGCATAACTAAACACGTGCACTTTTCGTGATCTCGAGAAAAATGCGTTTGAATGCTTGAACTGTTGCGAAAGGTATGAGCGCCAAATACGAAATCAAATACGACCTGTTTAATCAGTCTCTCTGTAGGCTAACTCTTTCTGCGCGAAATAGTGCACTTGTTCAATAATGTCACAGTTTTTAGCTTGCTGCTGCAAGTATTTATACCTTGCAGTCAAATGATCAAGTACTCTACGTCATCTATTTTAAATATACGAGCGCAGAGCATACACGTATACTTAGAAATCCAAAATAAATCAATTCAGTTCGTAAATATAAAATATTATCGTTATAAGCCAAATTGACATTGTGGATTTATTCAATAATGTCGCAAAGAATCTAAAGAATTATAAAATTATAGGATGATAGTACTTCCGGTTATGCACATGTCTATATGGTACTAATTATTGGTAATTGTTCATTACTTTTCCACTGTGGAATATGCAAGAAGATCATTTAAAGATGTGTTTGGCATCATTATCTCAATTCCGATAAAAATGTTACGTGTTTAGTTATGCCTTGAAGCCGCAGATATTTAATATACCTATACATTTACATACATTTTTATAAGTGCTAAGATATCTACAGTGATATTTCTCTTCACAGCGCGCGAATCGACGAGACTTCTGCGTCTGTTGACATATTTTATATCATTTGTTGTTTATTTTTTCTTCTGTTTCAATTTAATGCTTGAAGGTTTATTCTTTACTTTTGTTACTTTATTATTTTATTATTATTACATTTTTTTAACTTTCGCGCGCTTCTACGTTGTTATATTTCTTTTACACCATATATACCACACATATTTAAACTCGAGCTTGGAAGCTCGAAGCTCGTACAATGTTATTTATACTGTGTTATTACTTTAATTTTAAATTTTTATTTTTGGTATTCTGTTTCTCTCTCATCGCTCATCGAAGTGATAATTATCATTATACTCGTTTTTAGCCTTAGTTATTTACATGTATAACGTTTCTCTGTTTATTGCTAATTTACAAAGATCCGAAAATTTCGTGACTAGCTTTGTCGATCGATTAAATCATACGATGCATTTATTCCAGGAATGTTAATTATAAAGAGTAATTTTCATTGAATAGTATCTAATTTCGTAGAAATAAAGAAGTGAATATATATACAATATTGTAGTTTAAATTATAGATATAATGTTATTTTTCCTAACTTGATATTAAATTATATTCATAACCTAATATACTTGCACAAGTACCAAACCTACTTAAGCTATAGGTACACACATTTCATTGAATTTCCATGAAATTCTAGTGTAAAATTTCAAACTAACTACCTACGAGTCCATGTATATCTATATATTTTCATATATTTACGTTCTTCAATTTCTTTATAATACGTTCTAAGACAGATCCTAAAAGATACATTTCTGAAAGATAGAATTTTCATTTTAAATTCAATATTCATTGTACAGCTAGATTCTATATATATGTATATATAGAAACAATAAAGATTCGAAACAATATATTATATATTATATATCCAAATATACATTTAATTTTGAAATTTAATAATCCTATACTTAATATACTTTCCGTAAACATGAAACGCAAAGCTTTGTACTATCAACAATTACCAATAGCACATACATACACTTTCGACAATTCAAATATAAAACTATCACAGTTTTTTTATCTTCATGTTTTACACAAAAATCATATACTGTATAAAATAGTTTATGCACCAAAAGAACCAACGCATAGCTTTACAATACGACGAGTAAATAAGGGAAAGCCTAACGTAACTTGACAATTTTTCGACAAAGCTAATCGCGATAGTGGAAGAGTGTGCGACTTATAAATAAGTACCATTTGCAAGGAGGGATATAATTTTATAGAATCTCTCTCTGCCTCTGCCCTCGCCGCAGGCGTTTCGATTTCATTTAGGCCGTGCACTTCCGTTCCTCGCAATTTTTTCAAGGGTATCTAAAAGTCAAAGAAAAATTTGAATTTCGCACGATGGTGTGTAGTAGACGAAAAGACAACTAATTTGCTTGTAACCAATAATAGAGATTAAATAACATAGATGTGTAATATGATTTTGCAAAGATTAAAGTTTATACTGAAATACTTGAATGAAAATTAAAAAAGTTTATATAATCTACAAATACAGAAATTATCTTACTCAAGTTTTGTTCTCTCTCACTTGAATACATTAAAAATTACATACAAGCAAAGTAATTACTTTTTCATCGGCTACGTTATGACGTGAAATTTGAATTTTTAATAAACTTTCAGATCTTCCTAAACTTTTCCCTCCCTCGAAATGTTTCTATACCCGACGAAGAATGTCTGTGATAACTTTGCTCAAGTTTTAGCTATGTAAAAAAATAAGTTATGTCGGCGACTGTTATATATTATCGAGTCGTAAAGGTATAGCCCGGACTTTTTCAATTGTGCATATCGTGTATATGTGGCGAAATCTTTTTAAAATATTGAGTAAGGCGGGCCAAATAATGGTTGATTTTCAAAAAGGGAGCACATCTTCCAAAAACGTTTTTTCTTAGCTTTTTATGCTCTAGAGAGTAGAAAACAGCACACGAATATAAGATTCGACTTTTATGACAGTGTTTTGTATGCATTTCAAATTTGAAAATCAATCCAACGATTTAGGCAAAAAGTAGGCTTTGCTAAAAAACCTCAAGAATCATTTTTAAACAAAGCATATAAAAAGAGTTTGAAAAAAGATTCTTCTGGTTTAGTCAATAGTTATGAACGTTCAAACGCATCAATTATTTAATGAGAGTGATATTTCTTTACGTCTGTTTTCATTTTTAACTTTTGTATGATTTTTTTGTTAGGAGGAATATATTATGATTGCATAAGGACAAAAAAGTAGAAAAAATAAGTTTTGAGTACTTCAGAAAAGGGAGAAAATGGTAACATTTTCCCAACTCCTAAGTACAATATCATGCCATTTTCAACCGCTTAACTCGATAGTTTAAAATGACCACAAGCCACCACATATCTTTCAAGTCTCCATTTATCCGCATATTTGAAGAAAATCGGCTCTCCACGGAAAAGTACTATTTAATCATTACGTATATAATATCGTTATTACATCCAAAAAGTATAGATGGTAGTATTAAAGTGTCTATACAGAGATATTTGGTAAATGAGAATTTCACATGTATTTTCGAGTTATAATAATTTCATAATATTTTTCCATGGCCTTTGCTTATTTGTGCTCTATTGATATATCGTGCCGTTTGCTTTATATATACCTCTTTGCCTATATATACCTCTTTCTTTTTCGCGCGCAACCGGCCCAAGTGAATATAGGTATCCTTCGTCTCTTGCCCTACATTCAGGGTAACACATTCATTTAGTCCTTTTGTGCCTCTCTTCATCTCGTCTCGCTATACACTTTACTTAAGTGCTAAGAGTGACTTTAATTATTTTCTTAATTTTCACTACATCCAGTATACTGTCTTGTCAAATTTTATTTTCTCTACTAGTTTACTCACTTTCTTTGTTCCCCATTTTCCCGCCTTTTTTCCTTATTCACTCT
The DNA here is from genome assembly GCA_018906965.1 of Philotrypesis tridentata. NCBI lineage: Eukaryota > Metazoa > Arthropoda > Insecta > Hymenoptera > Pteromalidae > Philotrypesis > Philotrypesis tridentata. The sequence continues at coordinate 426,862 of JACCIB010000016.1, read as the reverse complement.
CCCCGCTAAATCGAATTTTCGTGCTACACGCTATAGAACGTGCCATTCCGTCTTTGCGTTTCGTTTGAACTATGTGTATACTTTTTTTTTTGTCCACTTCCATTAAAGGCTACGATTCTTTCTCTTCGGCTTTCTTTTGGTCTCTTTGTACGCATATTTAGTCTTTTGTGTCCTCGTGCGCTAACATTTTCTTACGCTTTTTATTTTTGTTTCGATAATATTTTTAACATTTTTTATACTACTACCATGTGCTTCGGGTTTTATTGTTGTCATTGTTACGAGTTATACTGAACAATCGAGGAAAATAAAAAAATTTTCAAAATTTTCCACTGCAAAACAATGACGTTACTAACGTCGTTGCGTGATGAGTCACAAAATGGTACAAAAAATAAAGTTATAAAATGACGTTATTTTGTTCACCAAATCAATCGCACCGTAATAATAATTGTTAGTATTGATAATAATAAAACAAAAAATACCGACATTCATAAGACAATTTTTGTTTCAATTTGTGACCTGTCGTACAACGTCATTTTTCGACAGCTCTACTGTGAAAAACAAACGAAATCAAACGGCGTTCATTTACAGGAACACGATATATACCATATGACCGCATTGGTTTGCTGAAGTATATAAAAAAAGTGTTTAGAGTACTTAGTTTTTCTTTAACTTGTTAGTAATCGTTAATGCGCGCTGATGTCGACAGGCAAAGTTCATATTACTTTGAAAATAATACTTACGCAACATTTGCGCTGCATATATACGCCTAACGTCATAGACAAAGAGTCTTAATCGTCAGTTTCTGATACCGCGTCACAAATTTGCAATGTTGAATGAAACTGTGGATCGTCCACCAAAGCAATTATTAATCAAAGACTTTAATCATATTCACCAGTCGTCCTCGTGTTTTTCTACCATTCTCTCGACGTCCTTATATTTTTCACCGCTTCACACCGGAGTTTTCACGAATGCTACTCTTACTTTGAGCTACAATTTGACCTCATTCGCCTGCTACACTTTCACATCCTAAGTTTTTACAAGCTACAAACATTCTGTCTCTCTCTCTCTCTCTCTCTCTCTCTCTCTCTCTCTCTCTTACTACTTCGCGTATACTTAACCTTAATTTCCGTAGCAGAGGCTCACCTCTCTTTATATTGTGTCTTTTGTTTTTTGCTTCGAGAGTCGATTTTCATTAGATGTGTCTACGCCATCGATAAATTATCTCGATTAATATGACGTTAAGTGCGTCGCGACGACGAGAGCTTTTCCCATATATTTACAGCGCAATCGCTCGACGATTGTAAATGGCTTAATAAATTTCTCCTCGCTCAACTCTCTCGCGCGCAATTTGAATTTTCCAACGAATCATTGACGTTGCTAACTATGAGCTAAGGCTCTGGCTGTTGCTTTTTTAGGAGCGAGTTCTCTCGGACACTTGTGGCGCGCCGTACACTGCTACAACTGGGTTAACCGCTGGAAATCCCCGTTAACACCACAATTCGGTTTCGACAATTGTTATAATCTTCGTGCCCGCGACCCACTGGCGTTTTCTCATCTTTAACATTTCTTCTCGTTCATTACATTTAACGGCCTTTTTCGTAATGCTGGCTGAAATCTTTTTTCACGGTACACAGTGTTCGAACTGCTGACTGCTCGGCTGACTGATATCCCCATTGCAAAAAATCTTATCGAATAACGTTATTAAACTGCTTGGCTTAAAATGATTTTTTAAAACGTAACATTAATGAAAGAACATTATACAATAATATTGTTAAAGAAGGTTATTCAACAACTTTAGGTTACGTAAGATTTTAAATAAGTTTAATAAAATCGTTATTGCAAAACTTTGTTGGATACAAAATAATAATAAAAAGATTTTTTTTAATGACATATTAAGTGAGTTTTGAATTCAATCCCAAACTGTAACGTCACATTTTGTAAAAGTATTATCATTTTTAGAAAAGATGAATTATTTTACGGGAAATGTCATTTTACAATAATTAGCATTATTTAACAGCGTTATTTTTTATTCGTATTTAAAACTCGTTCATATAACTTCATTTAAAAGCATTATTTAATAAAGTAAGTTTCTGCAATGGGAATTTCTATAAATATGCGGTTGAATTACGTGGAAGAGAGATGTTTGAAGATTGTGGCATTTTTCTGGTGTAAACCATTCAAAATTTATTTTTTATATTTTACTATTGCTATTTTTATGGACGGATGTGCGACGCTATGATGAATGTTGTCAATGTCAGATAAGAATGAACCGGCGAATAGTACAATAGAATCAGCAGTTCAAACACCATTTCGTAACCATATTTGGCAAATCGTGCGTCACGCTTTTCTCACTTCATTTCACGATTCTTTTCCAGGGTACACGTGTACTGTGTATATAGCAACATCGTTATGTGTATATATTCACGACGAAGTTATCACAGACTTAATAAATGTCTCATGATCTCTCATATTGACACTATTTACCCCGCTTGTGCGTTCAACGTCCGAGGAGAACACCGTACTTTAAGTACATCTCTGCGGGAGTCAAGGAGAAATTCAAATTTCCCGCCATAAAATATCAGATGAAAGAACAATGAATCTGCTTGTGACAAATGAATGAAAATAACTAAACTTACGTAATAGAGTATCATTTCGCAAATATTGAAGCAGCTTGTATAGTTTGTGGGATTTCATTTGACTTATTTTTTCCTTGTTTTGATTGGCTGTTAACACAGAAATATAATCGATTGTCGGTGTTCTTATCTGCATTATCAGTATGAATGAATAGTAATCAAAAACAAAAGAAAGCTTTATTTTTTACCTGTGCAAACATAGGTAAGTAACTATGTACGCTAGTATGTAAAGGGGTTTTAAAACCTTTCATCAAATACATGACAAAAAACGTACCTGTGCAATTCTAATATTGCAGTTGAGTTTTAATGTAACCTTCATAATATATTTACTTTCATTTTCTTTTTTGATAGCGACAACTGTGCTTCGTTTATTCGTACTTTCGTTTTGCTGCTTTTTATGGCGGGAAATTTGAAGTTCCAGATCTTTCAAACTTCTCGACTGTGATTTCTCGTCTGATTCAATTATTCAGCATAGTTTACTTGGATTCAGCAGCCTCGGACGTAGATGCATGTTTTATATTCTCGAGAGAACACAATGACCGACAGCATGGCTTTGGGCTACGGAAAATCAGGGCTGCAATGACAATTTCGACAGAGCATTCATATCGACATTTCGAAAAATTAGTCCAATGATAGTTATTGCTCAATGTATATTAGTATATAGAGACGAATATTTAATACAAAAGTCTGACGCGTCTATTTCGAACAGCATTTAGGAAATACACTGATACACAAGGATCTCTATACGACACTTGCCCCTACAGAGCTGCGATAGTCGATCGACGACAGGACACATCGTAAGGTTTTTTTTGGAAAATAATTCGATCATCCGCCGTTACATCGTTTACATCTTAGTCATGCGTGCGTTTAAACATCTTAAAGCGACAGCTTCGATACTTAATCTGGTTCAAAGTCGGTTACGCGACTGCGTAGTCGTATTACCTAAATAGTCGATCAAAACGTTGACGTCTGTAAGAATTTGTAGTTCTTCCTAAAAGATTTTCCTTACCTTGTATACGCTCTCTACGCACATATATATAACATTTTACGTATTCTAGTCATCGGAAGGTAATTGAAAAGAAGAAAATTTTCCGCAGCCCAAACAGCAGAAGCATCGGTGCATCGTCGGATTTTCGACAGTATACGTGTAGGCAATGCGTGAACAACATTGCATAGTTTTTCCCTTATTACGCTTCGCCTCATCGCTCGAAGTCACGTAAAAGTCTACGTGCGCGTACGAATATTGTTATAGTTCCTCGATAAAAGACGGCTGTAAACGGCAACTTTGCAGCGCGTCCTCTACGCTATTTTTTTTTTCTTTTTTTTGCTTTTCCGTCGTTAAAATCCTGTTTCCTTTTCTCGAAATCAGACACATAGATAAGAGCGTCTCTCGCGCACGCACAGAGTCAGGCGCACATACACACACTCGCACACACATATATATACGTATAGTCCCATACGCAGACGCAGACGCTGTTACGTGGATTTCACCTTTTTTTCCGCACCCGCCTGTGTACATGGGTATGTCCAGAAAATTTCGGAAACAACTCGGACGGAAAAGTTGCAAATATTTTCTTGAAGGCACACCTTCTAGACCTGTTTTAGGTCATTCTTTAGGTCATTCTGAAAGAGAAAAAGCTCGCGTGCATGGCCGATCGTATAGGGTGTATACTTTTTTCCGAAGCAAAAACTACTCGAAAAACGAGAAATAATTAGAAAACAAGAATTCATAGATTTTTTTCTCGAAAACTGTGGACTTTTATAAAAATGTCATTAGAAGAAATGTCTTAAAATTCATCAAAGAATGATCTAAAATTTTCTCAGACTGACACGATACAATTTTTGATTTTTCGAAAATCCAAAAAAATCGAAATTTTAGAAAACGTCGTGAAAAATCTGAAAAAAAATTTCAGAACATTTTTTGATGAATTTTAAGACATTTTCGTTCTAATGAAATAAAGACCATGGTTTTCGAGAGAAAATCTATGTATTTCTTGTTTTTTAATTATTTCTCGATTTTCGAGTCGTTTTTGCCCCGGAAAAAGGTATACCCTACGATCAGCCATGCACGCGAGCTTATTCTCTTTCAGAATGACCTAAGGAACGAGAAAAAAAACAGGTCTGGTAGGTGTGCCTTCAAGAAAATTTTTTGCAACTTTTCCGTCCGAGTTGTTTCCGAAATTTCTTGGACACACTCATATATGCGCGATCTCGCCGTTAAGGGCTCGCGTCGTGAAGCACAAGCTTTTTTAGACCGTCGTCGCTATAATAAACCACCCGACGCGACTCGTGTGCGATATAAGGAAGATACAGCTCGTGTTTACTAACGCCTCGGCCGTTTTCGTTATTTTTAGACGAACGACAATGTGTGTGTATGTGTGTATTATATATATATACGCGATGGCGGCGCGCGCGATCGAAGCTCCTTTTTTTCAGTTCGTTGCCGGCCGGTATGTGTGTGCGCGCACATTACACATGTATAATTGTACACACAATATATACATACATACTTGTATGCTCGCGCATTCGCGTCCGGTTGTTAGTGGATGATGTGTCTCTCGCGGCCTGTATGTACTTATTTCTCATTGTGTTTTTCTCCCGAAAAACCGAGCGAACGACCCCGTCGCCGTGCCGCACACTGCGTCCCCGCGAGAATTTCGGTAAACGAGCCTCCACAATTCTTAGCGCCCTTCCCGCGTACAATGCGCGCGGAGGACAGTTCGTTTCTTTCTCCTCTCTCGCTCTTCATCCTTTCGTGGCTTCGCCGTCCCAGAGAGCTCTGCGGTGCACCTGTCTTCGATGCGGATGCGCACGAGTCCTCCTTACTGATAGATGATCGGATGGGTCGGCTCGACCGGCAGGTCGCTGTCGAGGTTCAGCGGGACGCCGTCCTTCTTGATCAGGTAGTGCGTCAGCAGCTGACCCTTGCCCTTGACGAACACCATGCCCCGCTGCTCGAACCCGTAGCCGAAGGGCTCGAGGATCTTGCGAGTCTCGTCGGTCACCTGGTGGCAATTGTTCAGCTCGTTAATAATTGCTAAGGCTGTGCTGCGCACAGTGAACGAAAACAAAAAAATAGAGTGAACGGCAATGAAAGTATTACTCGATCGCGTATAACGAATGATGCGGGAAGAAACTCGCTGAGGGAGACTCGGCTGCGCCCTTCGATTGCGTCGACGTACAACTACGTTTTGCGAAGTTTTAAGCTCGAATGCGAATACTTCGGGGAATGGCATTCCAGCGATGTCTGATGGAAATCGCTTGTAATTTAAATGCCATTCGGCGAAATAGTTGAATGCGAGCTCGAAAACTTTCTGACATAGTTGATGCGATTACGCAGTGGAAGGCAACAGTGTCTTGGTCTTCAAAACTATGCTTTTAGTTTCTTCTCATGCGGACGAATTTTTCGTCCGTTTAGTCGCCGCACACACCCTTGCGATGTACATCGCGAAATTAGAATTTTTAATTCGATCGCATCGCATTGATATTGTTACGTTGTCAGAAGACAAAAAGCAACTGTACTTTGGAACAAGTTTAATTGCAACAAATCTTGAAATTCTTTCCCTCCGCTATACAATTAAATAGAAAATTTTGAAGTTCTTATTGCAATATCAGCAAAAAACAAAAACTTTGAGAAATGATTTTGTAAAACTTTTCAAGCAACTTTTTACACTCTCGTAGCACGAAATATCATAAAGAACTGGTACAGCCAAAGGATCTTTTTTTACAAAACTTCCGCTCATTCCGCAATCCCTCGTTTCGTAAATAAACCCTCACCGCGTGTACACCCTTTGCATAATACACCGATAATTGTCTACAGCAAGTGCTCGGATGTCTCGCCGATAAAGCCGATGCTCCCGTTGAACGTCGCCCAACTGCCAGCGATCGATATCACAATTTTCCTCGGCGAGGGAAAGATGCCAGAAGCGCGCCAACGAGTTGGCAGAATTTTTCGCGCGGCGGCCGCGAAGCGAAGTCGCAAGAACATATGAATAAGTACCTGCAAGCATCCGACTTTGCCGGTGCTCTCCATCCTCGAGGCGACGTTGACCGTATTGCCCCAGATGTCGTAATGGGGCTTTCTGGCCCCGATGACCCCAGCGGTGACGGGCCCGTGATTGATGCCCATCTTCAGCACGAAGTGGTTGAAGCTCTGCTCGTTTATGATCGACAGGGCGTTCTTCATGTCGAGGGAGAACTCGACGAGCCTCGAGAGATGCTGCCACTGAGGCTCGTTCGCGTTCTGCTCCGACTCGGTTATACCCGAGGCCGCCATGTACGTCGAGCCGATCGTCTTGATCTTTATGATGTCCTTGTACTTGTCCTGGTCGAGGATCTGGAGGAGGAGGCGGTAATCAGTTTCTCAACTTAAGCTATCGCGTAAAGTAAATGCTGTGTGCGTAAAGCAGGCGTTTCTCGCACGAGTATTCTTTATTTGTCTAAAGTAAGGCTAAAGCATGAACGTGAAATTCATTGTATTTAAAGTTGTATTTCTCGTTTACGGAAAATAACCTCAGCTTTTCCGTAATGTTTTTGACGGCCATTCCCGATTTCTCGGTGAATAATTAATGAAACATTTTATAAATAAAAGTACAACAGTAATAGTGAACTGTTGGGCCAGAGTCAACTTGTACCGGTAACGAGATTTCGATTACTATGTAAGACGTTTTACAGCTGTGAGAATAAAGTAACAGTAACGCGGAAATAAACTCTACTCAAGCGCACAATTCAAAGTTATGCTCCTCCGTAACACTGAAAATTATACTCTTATACCCTTAAATGAATCATAACGCTATAAAATCGACACTCAGTTGAGAGTATTCATTTATACATCGGGCAATACGCGATTTTGATCGCTTCCATCAGTTCCATCTTTGGACTCAACTTCCAGAGCGCGTAATTCTCTCCAATTTTGTGAATTCTTTTTTTATTAATTAATTATTTCTGTGTAACCTACCTAAAGTGTAACCTACGATTCGCCGTTCAGGCGCGTTTTTTCTCTTTCAGAATGGTTTAAAAAACCAAAAAACTAACAAAATTTTGTAATTTTCTTAGGTGAGTTGTTTCCATTATATCGTGGATTAGCAGCTATATGTCGAATTTCAAAAAATAAAAACACTTTTCTTTGGTCTAGAATTCGAAAAAAAATTTTTTAAGCTAGAGCTTTCGGACCAATGAAACTTTTTTCTGTCAGCCAAAAGATGATAAAAAATGCGGAGGAACATGGGAAATACAGAATATGAAAATTTAACATGGGGAGGCATATGAAGGAAAAAAAATCGTCTATTCGGATTTTTATTATTTCTTTTTTAAACGGGCATAACTGTTGATTAGAACATCGTATCTTGGTATATTTTTTTAAAATTAAAGCTCTATAAAAGTACTTTATTGTAGTGTAATTTGAAATGTTATTAGTGCCTCGGAAACATTTGTAATTGTTATTATTCCAGTATTTTTACGCATGTAAAAAAAATTTAAAATGGTTCAGAAATATGGTTACTAGTAACTTTTTCCATGTTCCTCTGCATTTTTTAATATCTTTCGGGTTACAGAAGAAAATCTGATCGGTCCGAAACCTCTGGCTTTAAAAAATTTTTTTCTATTTCTAGACCAAAGAAAAGTGCATTTATTTTTTGAAATTCGACGTATACGATAAAATTTTGCCAATGTGGCGGGCGATTATGAATCGTCCGGCACCATCACCAGAAGAATCGTATCGCGTGTACGGGGGGGTAATACTAACCGCGTCGAAATCGGAGATGACCTCGTTGAGGAACCTGAGGCACTCCAATCCCTGATTGTTGATGCTCTCCTCGCTGTAGAAGTCCGCGAAGTTGGGCATACTGGCGAAGAGGACGCCGACCTCGGCGTAGCTCTGGCTGTAGAGGTCGTCGTGGTGCCGAGTGTTGGACAGGAAGTAGGCCGCCACGTGCGGCGGCAGGATGTTGTAGATGAGCGCGCCGTTTCTCCTCTTCATGTCGGCGGCCCGTTCGCGCTGCGCCTCGACCTCCCGGCCCCGCAGGTACAGAACCCGCCTCGCCTTCTCTGTCTGGAAGGTTCGTTTTTTTTCTCATTTTTATCCTTTTTATTATCATTATTACTTTTTTTTGAGTTTTTGATTTTTGCAAGACTAGCCGACACATCGGGAAACCGAGTCGTTTGCCCGTTTAAATTAATCAGGACCTAATCTCTGCCGAAGGAGTATATTCGCGGCTCTCCGATACTGCGTGTGTAAGCCGAGAGAGAAGAAATACGAAATTGCGAGAGTCGAAGGTAAACGTCCCGAGGCGACGAGGGTCATACTCTCTCGCACGACGCACCAGACGTCCGAAGGATGCGCGTCTATTAAAAGTACTGCCGTGTCGTAAATAACCGGTGCATTTTTATATACCCTCAAGATTCGCTCGCGCGAGAATAACGCGTTTTTCAATATTCATACGTTACGCTCGTTTATTCTTTTCTCCCCGAAGTACAGACATCCTCGGGATATTCGCTGCGGATTTTTTTTTCAGAGAGTTTTCCAATAGCGGACTTGGAGGCGCACACGTGCATAAGTAAACAAAAGGATGCAGGAGCTCAGAGTTATGTGTATCCGAGTTGTAGCGACAAATGGCCCTATTTCGAGTTATGGATTTTGAGCTATGGACTGGATTATACTTTATATTTCAGTTGGGAAAAGAACGTTAAACTGTCACTTTTATGTTGTATCGCGCATTGATGTGATAGCAACACGATTCCCTAGAAGACAACCCAGCCGCCAGTAGTAAAAATTTAGAACAGCATTGGATATATCTTGCACTAATTTTCAAAAGTTTGTAAATTGAATTATTTACGTTGAAGTCAGATGCTTTGTTTAAATGCTACGCTTTTTATTCGAATTGATTTCTTATGCCTTTATATATAATATAACGCGCATCGAGCATTTTTCTTCCGACCCAGTAAATATTCCCATATCTCTTAGAGGCTGCGGTGCAGGATTGCCCGTATGTATATCGCGCTTTTTCCCACAGGACATATTCTATGCAGGATTCCCCGCGAGAAAAGTTTAAACATCGCATCCAGCGCAAGTCTGAAAATACACACTACAATATTCATGCTTTTCGCGAGTAACGAAAGTACCTTAATTTACATTATTCGACAAATTTAGTATTCAATAATTTATTATTACAGAATAATGCACGCAATGTATAATGCAGAACCCGAGCGATTCACACAATTCTGCATTTACATTTACGAAAAACAATGTCCACACAATATATATTATGTACGCGGATACAATATATATTATATACACTAACATGATACATGAAATTCGGATACTCACGTAGCGCGCGACGACGACGAGGGCGACGGCTATGGTGAGGAGGGTGGCCGAGAGCGAGTACTTGAGATTGAAGACGCTCTGGCCGGGCGAGGTCGAGGCGAGGTCCTCGCGATCGAGGGTCGGCCCGAGGAAGAGGACGTTGATGGTGCACTGGGCCCCGGCCAGCAGGAACATGAGAAAGGCCTTGCCGAGGTAGCAGATGTAGGCTGGCATCGAGATCACCACGAGGGCCAGGACGCCGATGTACGAGTAGTACGACGGATAGGGACAGCGCGGCGACCAGGTCGCCGAGACGTTAGTCGCCGGCTCCAGCTCGATTATGCCGCAGTTGCCCTGTCGAGTTTTTTTTTTCATGTTTATGGACGCATAAGCTCTGGCTTGGGGTTTTCATGGGAGTGGCTGCTGAATTGTCGCGTGTGTTTAATTGTATTTCCTCGCGGAGACCGATAGGCTCGTTTTCTGCTGCGTTTGACTATTGCATGCCTGTGCGTTGGACGAATCTCGATTTTATTCACTTATTTTGATCGTTTTCTAATTTCACTTCCTTGAAATTGAACTCTCGAAGTTCCCATACGATAAATTTATTTATTTGCAGACTTCTTGGGAAATCGTCAATTTTTAAGCTTTTCCGAGAAAAAAGTTTGCGATGTTCGTTTTTTCTTCAACGTCCAGGAATTCTTGAAACTTTTGATTCGGTTCCATTTCCTAGTTTCTCCATAAAATTTATGATGGGAAAATTTCGACAATATTGTGGTACGATCGGAGCACTTCGAGCTTCAGTTTTCATTGTTTGCAAGAGAAACGAACTTGCTTAAGATAATTATTATATTATTTATTATTTATTTATCATGAAATAAGAATATATAATCCCGGTTAAAGTTCAACGACAAATTACAATTAATTAAGTTAACAGCTGATTTGTCGCTAAACTTTAAAACAGTTTCTCGGCTAATTCATATCCGCAATAATAATTAATTTATCTCTACGCTTCGTCCCGCGATTATAACTACGACTTTTCAACGACAGCGTTAATTTTTCAATTTCCTTCGCCTCGCTCTAAAATAATGCCAAGCACCCGAATGGAAAAGCTCACCATGTCCAAGAGCAGGAAGACGCTCATGGAGAATATCATGAGGAGGGCGAGGGTGCGCCTGAGCCAGCGGGCGCGCACGGCGCTGCCGAGGCAGGTGGCGCCTGCGAGGACGACGCCGAAGAGAGTGACGACGCCGGCGCCGCCCCAGGTGAACGGTCCCCAGGGCTGCAGGCGCCAGACCGGCGACGCGCACACCATCACCAGAGGTCCGCCCAGCAGCGACAGCGGCGAGAACGCCTCCTCGGCGCTGTGGAAGCCCTTCTCCAGCTGGGGATCCTTGAACGCCAGGGTTATCCAGGACGCGTGACCCTTCAGCTCGGCGCCGCCACCGACTGTTGGTTTTTTTTTTTTCATTTTTCAGGAACGTTAGAGTTGGAGATTTGAATTAACGCGTGTGATGCGTGTTGGCAGGGTTAGTGACGAATGGTCGAATTTCGCGCCACAGTGTAAGGTAGACGAAAGAGTAGGTAGTATCTTTTTTTTATGATAAATAGTGAAAAGTAAAACTAAAAATTAAATGCTAATTTAAAGTTATAAACGGTTGACAATTATATACTAGATATTGTTTCGCGATGAGTAAATTATTGGATTTTTTGTCTGCTACACTGTGGCGCGAAATTTGAATTTTTAAATTAACATTCTCTTATAAGTTCAAGAAAATTGTTTCAACGTTACAATGAGAACAAAAATTATAATAATAAAAAGATTGCTGATATATAAAAATTCTTGCGCACAATAAGTGTTTTGTATAGATTGGAAATTGCGTTAGCATCGATTATTTTAGAACATTTTTGAATTAAGATACGAATTAGTTCTTGGTACTTATTTTATCTAAGTAAGAGCAGCCCACGAGAAAACAGTTGAAACTAATTAACAGTTTAAATATACCTTATATTGCTTTTAAGTCACACATGTTCAGTTTGATAAACCTACATCATCACACAGTATTATTGCGAAAGTTGATTGTATACATATCAACGTAGATCAACAAAAACTTGTATAATATGAGATATTGAGTTTGAAAACGAGAAACGCTGTAATTTAATACGCTTGTTTGAGCTTCCCGATCAATTTGGAAAATATATTCAATTAATTTTCAAATGCAATACATGTCTTCTGTTTGATAAATCAACGCCATCGTACAGTATTGTGTGCACGAAAGCCGATTGCACAAATATGAACAATGAAGATAATTAAAAGAAAAAATTCATTATAACCCGAGATACAGAGTTTATTTTCCACGTAAAACTCATGTACATATAACACCTGACAATAAAGAAACCCCTTTAAAAATTGATTGTTCACAGGACAAAGTGCAATCGATGCGCAACTCCATTAATTAGCAATGGGCAACCGTAGCGCGAACCAGAAGAGGCATAGGGGAGGCAATTTTACCTCGACTGTCGAGCTCCTTGCGCAGCCGCTGCCGAAAGTCCTCGGAGTCCTCCTTGGTCTGTCCGTCGCTATTGCTAATGGCCCTCTGCGTGAACTCGGCGTCGGCCAGCGACGCCAGGCTCTTAGTCAGCGCGGGCTTGAAAGGCTTGAGAGCCTTGACGATGAAGTAGGTGGTGATCCCGGCCTTCGACAGCGCCTCCTCCCTCTGCTCCCCGTAAGCCGGCTCGACCTCGAATTCGCCGCTCAGGAAGCTCAGCGTCACGTTCGAGATGTGCACCCGCCTGTACAAAGCGTAATAACATACACACGTGCGTGCGGTTTGGAAAGAATGAGTTTCGTTTGGAATTACATGATTTCTCGGGTGGATTTTAATCGAATGCTTTTGGGATGGGACTGAGTCAGTGCACAGGACAAGTGTACGATTTGAGCATGCATGTGTACTGTATGCTTGGGACGAATTAAAGTACTTTAAATAATTCGTCGTTCTTTTGCGTTTAGACGCAGATTACAGCATAACGAAAAATAAGCATCTCCACAATTGCTTTGCTGCAATACCTAGTTGTAAATTTCGTAATATTAATCGTAAACTGCGAAACTCAGTCGTTTTTCACTCTGCTACATTATGGCGCGAAATTCGAATGTTTGAATTGTCACTTTTGAAAAAAATTGTGATATTATTTTATTCTCTCGTTTATGGACTTATAATAAAATACTGGTATATTAATAATGACAATGCAGCAACATAATTAGTTATCGATGATTAAATTACTAACCATCTTTTTCTCCCGCTACTTTATTGATTTTCACTTATTTAATGATTCAAAGAATCGTTCGAAAAATAAGTGAATAATTAATTTAGCCGAATAAAATAGTAAATGAATTTCCTCTCAATTACATAAATTAAGGGGTAGAGATGGCACGTTCAAAACCACGCAGAGAAAACAAGTTTTTCAATCAGGATGAAACTGAACCGAGAAACCGCCTTACACAACAAAAACATCGTTAGCACGCGAAGAGGAAACGCGAAGCATTACTATACGTTACAAACGCGCCGACATAAACAATGCCGTGTCCAATTATAATAAAGCTCGCATTTATAGGTTCTCTTAACAGCCTATATGCTTATACCTATAGAACGACGTCGTTGACGCAGTGGCGAAATAATATAACAGCGCAACGCTGTGGATATTAAGAAAACTATATATATATAGCGATAAATATAAAAGAAGCGTCAAAACTTTTTGGCGCAGATGCGTAAATCAGGCAATTTCGCGAGCCAGTGCGAAAAAGACGCGTATTATAGTCGATTCTCGTCGTATCGTCTTGCAAGAATCGGAAACTTTATTGTTTGCGTGTATAAACTCCATTATAAGTCAGACGAATAAAGAGGACAATCGTAAGTGGGGCCGCTGAACGAAGTCGATTGAAAATTTATATATCACCCCACAATCTACAGGACGATATCATATAGACATCGCAAATACGCTTGTAAAAAATAAAAGTCGAATAATAATTCGAAGGTCATGGCCGATCCCTCTTTCGGGGATGTATCGCTTTATTATGGATTATCTCACGGTATTCGAGTATATTGCCTAAAAAAATCTTCTGATTCAAACATCGTCCGATCATATACGTAAACTTCCAAGTATAAAAGTACAGGTAATTTTCATTTAAGTAATATACCTAAAGCTACACAAAATTATAATTCGTTCTAATTATTTTCTATATTATTATTCGCTACGTACGATAAGCAAATTAGTTTCGCTCTCGTACTTCACCGCATTATGTATAACGCGCGAAAATTTCCAATTCTCGACTCTCGCTCGAGATTTCGAAGCAAAAGAAAAGACAATGAAGTTTATGCATATTCTATACGCGAAAGAATCCGTGTATACGCAGCGAATGCGCCTGAAAATTTGGCAGCCTGCCGGCATACACAGCGTCGTTTTAGTCAGCCGTTCGCTTACGTTCTTCCCTGCGTGACGATGTGAAATCCACTCACCCTCTTCCCCCCCCCCCCCCTCGGACCGGCGGGTTATCTACTTCGGCCACTCGCGATAATATGCACTTTTCTCCGGACTCGAATTTTTTCAGCAAACCTATTCACACACACACACACACACACACACACACACACACACACACACACAGCGGAGACGCGTATATTTTATCCCCGTCCGCAGTGCAAACGGCGCTCCCCGGCGAGTCCTCGACGAAAGATGAAAAAAAAAGAAACATTCGCACGGAAAGAATAATTCTTGACGGGCCGTCGGAAAATATACAGTGGAACCCGCGGCGCGCGCGCGCTCGCGGATCAATATACGAGAGCGAACGCGCGCGCGCGCGCGCTCCGATTCTTTCCGCGTCGCGGAGCCGCAAAAGAGTCAACGGCATGCGGGAGAATCAACAGATTATAGCGGGGGGGCGCGCTATACGCGCTGCAGCGCCGTGTATTACACGCTCTATGGAAATTCATGGCTTTGTACATATAGAACCGGCTGCGAAGCCCGGAGGGCCGCGAGTATAGCGCATCAACTCGCTTTTCCCTCCGAGGCTCTCGTTGGCCGTCGCAGCTTTGCGCGCGGATTACGATTTCAAATTATGCTTGTACGCGCGGCTCCCGCTCGCTCTGTCTCCCGAAAATTCTCGCCGCGGCGATTTTGCAGCAGAAGCGCGACGACGAGCGTGTGCCACATATAGCGCGGACTGCGGCGCGCGGTATCCCGCGCGGAAGCGCGAAACAATATTCCGGCGGAGCAGCAGCCCGGAAAGTAAAAAGAGGAGCGGCGCGCACTGCACGTTTAAAAGCCCTCTCGAGTCCGGAAGCCGCAGCGTCCACTTGTCCACGCGGACGGCCGAGCGCTGCACAGGCACACATATGCACGGCCTTATCTCTCGGGCACTTGCGCGCGGCCTCCTCTCCCCCCCCCCCCCTACCCGCGATCGCACGTTTCTACGTATATCTATAAGTATATGGCTCTGGCTAGAACGTCGTGTACGTATATATATATATATATATACATTCGTGGACGAGCTTCGTTCTCGCTCTCCTCGACTATACAGTAACTTTTGTTTGCTTCGTTAGCTTTGGGATGCTGCGCTTGCAGCGCGAGGGGGGGAAAGAGAGAGAGAGAGAGAGAGAGAGAGAGGGAGAGAGAGTGCCGTCGAGCGATATTGGATGAATCGCGCGTGTAATATTCCATTTCTGGATATTAACGGTCTTTTTCCGCCAGAGCTTTTACCGCGGGCTTTTTTAAGATAGGCGAAAAAGGCCAATTTCTGCGGATTTTCCTTTTCGAGCTTTCAGGTCAATCGCGTGTATTCGACAATTTGAATAGGGCTGTGGATGAACTTTTCTTTTTCTTTTTGTTTTAAGTATTTCTGGTTTTGATTGCTAAGCGCATTTACATAATTAGGAAGGACAGAATAATCAGGAATTATTTTAATAAAAAAAAAAATGCTAAAGTGTAAAGAAAAAATTTTTTTCTAGCGTCAGGTTTTACTGGAACTAAAAAAAATTAATATACTTTCGAGGAGATCGCGTTGATTAACATATAATATTTAGTAGAAAGTCTTTAAAGCTCGAAAGCTTAAGATTGGCTTTGGGAAGAACGAAGTGAAGTTTGCGAGTTGATTAGTGCATATTTTGTGCGTGTAGAATTAGCTATGACTAGTATAATTTTCGTGAAACTTGCTAAAGCCTGAATAGAATATTTGATCAGTAGTTATAAAAATATTTTCGGATTATATTGAAATCTTCAACTTCAAGAACAAAATTTGGCATTTGAGATTCACAAACTGTATGTAACACTTCAAATAAGGTAAACATAATGTATTGCTTAGTTGAGCTAATTAGCAAAAAAGGAGTGTATTAGAAACTATAAAGAAAATGCAAAATTCCAATTTCGCGCCACGGTCAAGCGGACGAAAAACCAGCTGATTCACTTTGCTCTCGACGAACAATATAAATAAAAGAATTTCCAGAAACGAAGATGTTCAGCGTTGCCACTCCAGTTCGCATAATTATCCATCGTTTCACGAAGTTTGAACGGCATCTCGAGACCGCGCGCACTTCGCAAGCCCCTTTAGACGAACACAAATAAACAGCCAACTAATTCAAACTTGGCCAAATGCCGGATAATTATGCATGGAAATACGCGGCAACGCGTCTTGATTGATCCACAACAAGCAGTTTGTTCACGCTGCGTTAGAGCGCGAAATTTGAATTTCGAATATTTCGACTACGCCGACGCCGACGAATCGAGCGCGAGTCGAAACAATAGCGAGTACATACCGGTGCACACGGAAAGCACACGCACAATTAGCGCTTGCGCGAAATTGAACTCACCCGGCACGGCCGCTGCTCTCCATCTTGTTGGCGAGCTCGACGTCTTTGCTGTAGACGTCGAACTGCCACTGCCTCTGGCCGAGAACCCCGGCGAGGACGGCGCCCGTGTGTATGCCGACGCGCATGTCGACCGGGCTGTTGGTCGTCTGCTGGACGTACTTTATCGCCTCGACCATCGACAGGCCCATGTGGATGCAGAGCACCGCGTGGTCCGGCCGCTCCTTCGGCGCTCCGCTGATGCAGTAGTAACAGTCGCCCAGGATCTTTATCCGCAGTTGCTCGTACCTGCGAATTTCACGTGCATTTCAATATATATAAGAGTTACACGCGTCGTACTCTACACGCTTGTGTATACCACATGTGTGTGTGCGTAGTCGTGCAGGGACGCGAGAGAGACTCGCTTTAGTCGCGGGGAATGCATCGATTTCCTCCGTCCGAGTCCAATCAATTTTTCTTCCGTTAATTATTCAGGCTATATGCCGTTGACAGGCGTGCATGTGTAGCCGCCAATTCAGTGTCTCTCGCTCCCCCCCCCCCTCTCTCTCTCTCTCTATCTACGTCTCTACGTTTCTGCGTTTACGTAAGCCTATATGTCGAATTTCAAAAATTAATGCACTTTTCTTTGGTCTAGAAATCGAAAATTTTCTTTTAAAGTTAGAGGTTTCGGACCTATTAGACTCTCTTTTCTGAGCCGAAAGATAGTGAACAGTGCAGAGGAACACGAGAAAAGTTACTAGTAACCATATTTCTGAGCCATTTTACGCGTTTTTGACAAAAATAAAATTAATGCGTGAAAATACTGGAATTTCGAATTACACTATAATAAAGTATTGCAAAAGAGCTTTAATTTAAAAAGAAATATGCCGAGTTTTCCTCCATATGCCTCCCCATGTTGAATTTTCATATTCTACACTTCCCAAGTTCCTCGTCATTTTTCATCATCTTTTGGCTCTCTAGCTTAAAAAATTTTTTGCGAATTCTAGACCGAAGAAAAGTGCATTTATTTTTTGAAATTCGACGTATACATCTCGCTCGAGAGATGCCTATGGCGCCTCAACTTTCCGAATTATCGCGACGCGTCGTTCGATGGGCCGCTCGATCGACGCTCGATTAGGAAGATTATTTATTTTATCGCATTGTCAGGATGTACTTGTATATATAGATCATATAAATAGCTCTGGGAAGCTCGTAAATCCTCTAGCCGCTGCTAAAAATAAATGCTCGAGCTGATAAAAACTTTTCTGTCGCGGTGTGTGCTGTGTATACACTTGAATTTTGAATGTACCTTGAGGGGCTATCGCGCTCGCGTTACGTTTCATGCGCGATCCTTATATATATATTATATACCTATATGCTTATCGAACGCTCGTAAACGGTCAAATATTTGATTTTAGTATTTTTACTGCTTGCAGCGATATTTTATTTGCACTGCGCCGTTTTGGAGCTGTTGAGCTTTGTTTGTCCGATGGGAAAGAGAGAAACAACCGCTGTAATTATTGTCAAAGGCACAAGTTGACAATGTTTGCTTAACGAGCGGCAAGTAAAGAAGCTTCAAACAGCTTGCCCTCGAATAAACGGTAGATAAGAAGTGCTGAAGGAAAGAATCAACTCGAGAACAACAACGTAATGTGCATTTAACTGCAGTTGAATAGTAAATGTAATACACTGGAAATTACACTCCGCGGGCAAGTGGACTTGACGAGTGGCGCGCAGTAACACTAGAATTTCCGAAGAGCCTTCTCCAAAACGGCGTGTGTTGTATCTACCTCGGAGCGTAAACATAAATTTTCCGTAAAAACCCTCCGCGCGCAACGATGTAATTCACTTGGTACACGCGAGAAAAGGTGTGGTAATAAACTTAAATATATACGAATGTGGAAAAGCAAACAAGTTGTACCTAATACTTACTTATATACGACAAAGCGAGGATATTATATAGGTACATCGAAACGCGTGTCGTGCTAAGCTCGTCTAAAGCACTCGGGCTTTTCTTTTCGCCTCTATACATATATATATTCGCAGCTGCAGCGCATCTGCGAGTTTGTCTATTGATCCGCGGAGGAGGGAAAATTTAATACCCGCGAGCTTTCTTTATGCGATGACGAGCCTTTGATTCCCCCCCCGCCTCCCTCCCCCCCCCTATTTTGAATAGAGCGAATTTCTCGCGGAGCTCCCCATGCGTATATTTGCCAGGGTGGCTTTGATTAGTGGGCGCTAATCCTCACACCGCAGCTTTCGCGAGCGCGAGCGAACTTTCGAATTTCTCGTTCAATTTTACGCAAATCAAGCCTCGTACTCACGCACGCGACTGTTATCTCTGCCACGCGGAAATTCTTCGAAAGAAGCTCCAGCGAGCGCAGACTATCGGCGAGCTTTGATCGCCTGCGAATTGAATTAGAAGTTTACCGCGAGGGTATATGTGTATATTGATATGAGCTGGAAGGATGGATCACACGATTTTGAGCTATTTTATGGAGGACGCATAGACGCCGCATACGTACATACGAATCGCGTAAATCATGTAATTGAGCCGCTGCGCGGCGCCGAAAATATAATTCAATCGATGAACCGCTGAAGATGCATATAGAGCCGAATGCCGTCTACTGTCGAGTCAAATTACAGGACACTCGTCGGGGTGTCCTCTAAAAATAACGGCAAATTGATTAGGCGGGCGTACATCCCGTACTACGGTATACATCACTGAGAGTCGAGCCATTGACTAAAGCCGAGGATCTATTTTTCACTTGGCTCTCTCTCTCTCTCTCGCTCTTTCTCTCTCACACACACACACATACACACACGCTCTCCCTCTGCCTTGCCTTTATTATTCGCGCGCGCGACGACGGTGTGCAACGGCGGACGGTTCATCGATCGTTAGCCGCGCATTTCATGCGTCATAAAAGCGCCGGCAGAGTACGTGAGAGAATCCAGAAAATTAATTCAGCCTTTGGGACTGCGAGATAAGAAAAAAGAAGACAATTGTCGCGTTATGCCTGCCAAGCCAATTTTTTTTTCTTGCTGTATACGCAGTTGTGCGGGGAAACATAGTGTTCTCACGTCAAATAGACGGAGGGTCATCTATTTTGTGTATTCCAGTAGAATTATTAATCAGTACCTATATATGTACTTAGAATTCATGTATGTACAGAGCATACGTTAATTTTAAGTTTATATTTGGGTATAGAAATGAGATTCCGTATATTTACAGCGTACAACGTACAATATGCAACATACTTACGAAGTGTACGTAAATTTGAGAAACACATTTTTTTTGCGCATCCTACAGAACAAGAAAGAATAGTTCATAAGATTTAGCATATTTTTTTGTTTTTAATTTGGAACTCTCAAAAGTTGAATACATATTTTTTGGATTTTCTCTTGTACGGCACTGCTGCTAGTTCAGGAGACTGTCTTCTCTTTCAGTGCTCCGCTCTATCGTGCCACCTCCAGAGAGACGTTCTGAACTTTTAGCGGATGTTGTAAATAGCCGCTTGGTCACGTACTTGCGATCGAGCTGTGAAGCTAATTCTCGGATACTCGGTCGTTTTTGTATTGTCGTGGAGGAGAGTGAGTGAGTGAGTGAGTGAGAGAGAGAGAGAGAGAGAGAGAGAGCCTGACGATGGGAAAAAATTTAAGAAAAATCGAAAAATTTGTAAGTCGTCGATTGATTACGATTTTGATTTAAATTTCCCGCCATACGTTGGCAAATGGAAAAACACGATTTACAGTAACACACACGGGAGATCTTCAATCATTCGAAGTTTACGTAGAAATATATCGGGAAATGGAATTTGGATCTTCACAGGAAATACTCGTTTTAGTTTTAAACTTTCAAATTTGCACTAAAATTTATATTGATAATAAAGTTGAGTTGAAAGTGGAACTAGAAAAGTAGAATTGAAGTAACTTGGGCTGATTGTTCAGCTTTAGTTGTGCGTAGGGTTTCAGTGTTGTACTTGAATTGAGTTTCTTCGTATATCTACACTAAAATCTAAAAATCTTAAATGTAGCAAGGCACAGTTATATCATCACTCGCAAGTATCATTTATGGGTTGACGCTATCGGATTTTAGTGCTGATGATATAATTAAATGAACTATAACATTTTTCAGATTAAAAAATAAAATAAAATAAGCTTAACTTTTGCAATTACTATTTTATGTTTCATTTGTTCATTTATTCGTTTAATTAAGTTATTTCATTTATTTATTTAATTTAAGTTAACGCTTCAGCAATTAGTGCGCATATGGAAAATCCGTAAAGCGAAAAAAATAGCGACCACAAAAAATTGTCTGTGAGGTATAGTTTGATCTGTCCTCTGTCTCCGAGACTCCAAAAACTAAATTAATTGTATAATGACAACTTTTAGGTGTCTACTAATAAGGAATGCTAATTTTATTATACACTTAAATTCGTGTACAAAAGTCCAATCATACAATATTTGAGTTGTTCAACATTATATATTTCCACACATAATGGAGTATTGGACAGTAAAAAGTTCAGACCGTAAACTCAAGTGCAAGAACAAATTCTGAAATAATGAATGTAAACGTCGAGTCCCGTCAGTAAGCACTAAAGAGCAAATACTTTCATAGATTTTACGTTGGAGTAAATGCTCGAAAATATCGAGTGGGAACACTTTAATGTTCGAGAGTATTTTCCGCCAGGATTTATAATAACGCGCCGAAATCACGTAACTCAACCGTAATATTCTTCGTCTCTCAATTACTCTCCAATTGAATCTGAATTTTCGTTTGACTTTCCAAATCCCTTAATTAGTTTCGCACGAGCGAGCCGCAAAGAATCGGCGCGAAAAATATTTATCGTCGACGAGAGAACACGACGCTGCGCTAATGTGGCTTTGTGCAAAAATCTCGACTCGTCGTGTGCAATAGCCTGTGAAAGAGAATCGCCGACGAAGCACAAAACGGCCAAGTATCAGCGAGGCTTTATCTTCTCTCCGCTGCGACAGACGAGTAAGCACCGCTGGGAATTAGGTGACATTTGCAAACGCTCCTTAAACAACGGTGCGGCACGAGAGACTTTCGATTCCAACGGCAGACACGTTTCTTTGCCTACTTTGTCTTTCCTTCCGTCACGGCGAGAAAAAAGAAAGCAGCAAAAAAATGGGGTTGTTCCGGGGCACCAATCTAATTCGTTTCCACAAAAGCTCTCTTCCGCTGTGTCTCCTCTCCTTGACCCTGTTCGCCCCCTCGGAAGAAAGCGCGGAAAGATTAACTTGAGTGAAATGACTGCAAATCCATCATAACAACGCGAGAGTCGTATTATATACCTGTATATATAATATATATATAAAGAAATAGATCGTGTCACACACTTTTATCGCTTGCCATCAAAAACAAAAAAGGGGTCGAGAGGTTTGCGGGGATGTACCGGCCTCCCGGAGAGTAATACCCTTATTAAAAACTCCGAGCCCTTGGCAGAAGTTGAAATTGGGAATAATTCGGAAGAAATAAGAAATTCTGAGTGATACTGCGGCTGTATAAATCAAATACGAGAAGTACTCTACGCTTCTATCCACGCACTGAGAAGTGTATAGCAATGTAAACTACACAGTTTAAACGATTGATAGCCATCGCTTAGTAATTGCTAGTCGATGCGTACAACCAGTACCAGTAACACGTAGTTATGGTTATTTACACGCAGGGAATTTTGATCGATATGACTCAACACTTGCCGATTTACTCGACATTTAACAACGGCCAGTGCCGACTAGCAGTAATTACCAGCCATAATTAAGTAAAGCAATCGTTGTAGTTGACAAGTGGTAATTGCTAATAAACACAAAGTCAACATTTAACAATAGCCAGTACCGACTAGCAGTATTTACTAGCCGAAACAGGTATATCAATGGTAATTGTAGTCAACAAATGGTAATTGCTAATGAATGCACAGTCATTTTCGCGGATTTTTCGTAAAAATTTAGAATTCTATATTACTGGGCTGTTGCAAGAGATTATGTTGTACAAGCACATATACATATACGTCTGTTGTCTCTCACCTCTCGCTGAGCTGGTCGAACCTGGCGAATAGCTCGTTGAGTATCTTGACGAGATCGCTGGCCGAGTAGGTCGAGGATATGGCGGTGAAGCCGACGATGTCGGCGTAGAGTATCGAGACGTTCTCGTGCCTCGACATGTAGATCTTCTTGAACTGGGTGTCGAGAGACGCGCCGAGGTCCTGCCGCATCTTCACGGCCACGTGCTCGGGCAGGACGCTCAGCAGCAGTCGCTCCTGCTCGGCCGACTGCTCCTCGATTATCAGCTGCACCTCGAGGCTCTGTTTCGTCTCGAGGAAGGCCCGGCGCTGCTGGAACTCGGCCAGCGAGTAGCTCGAGGCGCCCAATGCCGCGGCGCACAGCGACAGCGTTACCGTCAGGATCTGCGACGATGAAAGGCAATTTGACGTCTATTCCTCTCGATATCGAGATAATGAGTTTGTCGGGAGTTGTCGGGGGGGGGGGGGTGCAGAGGCGATGGGGGAGGGGGGGGGATTGAGAATGCGGTTGACGCTGCGGGGGGTGTGGAAGATGCGCGCGTTTCGAGAAGTGCGAGCTTCCAATTGATTTTTCGGGCAGGGAACACACTTTTCAAGTCTGAAGAATTGAAATGTACAGCGAAATTCGAAGTCCAAACGCATTCTAGTGAGATACGAAGAAAAAATTTCATTTTGGTTGGATAAATAGTATTTATCCAACTTTACTTATTTGTCTACATTTACTTAGTCAAAACATTGTCTAATCATTCGAATCGACATATCTTTATTTATATAAGAATAACAATAAATGATAACATAAAGAAACGCGACCTCACCTAATTGCAATCCTCTCAATGGAACTTAGTATACACTATTTCTTAATTCACATTGTTTAAGCAATAGCAGTTTCACATCAAAATATTATCCAAAGCTTCACTTTTTGCTAATATTAGGTGCTTCAATTTCTTTAAAGAGATACCAAAATCGATAAAAATTTTGAATTTCTCGCCAAAATATAGCGAAAAAACAGCTAATTTAGTTTTTATAATATTTAAAAATTAATATTTAAAAACAAACGAAAAAACGGATTCGTCGTCTCACCGTTCTACACTATCGACCAATGGAATTTTTGGATAACGTTCTGAATTGGCTCATAAGCACTCTGAATTGGCTCTATTCGATAATAATCGCTATCTCCTTTTTATAGAGTGAAAATCATCTAGAAACTACCTTACTTAACTTTACGACGTTTCAAGTTAGTATTTAAATATCATTTGAATTACATTATTTCGAGAAATCGTTGAAATGCCTTTCGCAAGTTATTTATATATTGTTACGCACTCCGGCCCTAATCCTCTGTAACAATATATAAGCTTCAAGCTTCCTGAAGTGGTTGATAATTATATACAGAACGGCAAGGACGTCTTGATTTTTCGTAATTTGAATTTTTAATTGATTTTGGTATTTTCTTCAGGGGTTACTGAAAACCAATTCACATTTCAAATTTCGCGCAACCATTGTTAGTAGACGAAAATCGAATCGTTTATACAAGAAATAAATATGTAATTAATTATGTACCGACTTTCGAATTAAAATTGCTATTTCTCAATGAATAAAGTTTAAATTATGTGATATTTTTTACATTATACATACTTCATTTGAGAAGGTATTATATAAAGTAAACTTGAAACTGTCTAGCGCAATCGATAATTACTCTATGGATGGTAACTGTCACGAGGATCATTGTATAATTCAAATTTAGTAATTTTATAATCTCTAGAAAATTGACGAAATATTCCAATTTTAACTAAATGAATGGAAGGATATTCTTATAGAAAACTGAGTATGCACATTATGGACAAATTAGTAGTAATCATTTTTTAAAAACACGTATCAAGAGTATATCCGTTTCAACCGTTTATAAATTTCTAAATCAAACTAATTTTAGTTTTAATTGATCAGATGTTTAAATAAAGATTAAAATCGCATTATAAGTATCCATAATTACCATTATAATCTCAATCAAATATTAATAACCGATCAAATTCGTATTTTTAACAATGCAGTAAGCAAAACTAATCAACAAATCATTAAAGTTACAATTATAATAATAAAGTAATAGTTACCAAACACAACGAAATTGTAATAAAATTAAACGGTTGCAGATAGCGCGACAGAAAGCGCATTACGACTGAGTGATAAAAGCTTGTGCGTATGAAATTCAAAAATATAGGTCGTTCGTCCAACGCGATGTAGTACGCAAGCATTGAGTACGGATAATTACGGTTTCCCTCATAGAAGTGCATCTATCGAGTAATTAGTGCAAGATCGCTTGCATAATTAAGTTCGCGCGAGCTTTGGCTTCTGCTGCTGCAATATCCCCATATCAGCGCCTTATCGCCCGAGAGCTTATCTCGAGCTTTTGTTTTCTTTCTTTTTCGTGCAAGCTCTCTCTCTCTCTCTCTCTCTCTCTCTCTCTCTCTCTTTCACGGCTGGCGAGAATACCCTATATCGATCCGGGGGCAGCTTTGCTGTGTGGGACACTTTTTTCTCTCTCCTTTCGTTTAGTGTCTCGAGGTGCCAGCGTGGGTTTATAATTACGTGTTTGCCGCGGTATAATTAGATGTGACGAGGTAAAAATATGCAAAAGCTCAGAGGGAAGGATGACGTCGGCCGCGTCATCGAGTTTGCTATCGTCGTCGATTTGCCATTGACGCGACGGTTTTGCAAAAGCGAAAATCGTCTTTGCTGGACGAGGCAAACTTCCCTTAAACGTTTTTCGCAATCGAGCTTTCGAGCTTTTAGCCGGGTGTGTGTGTGTGTGTGTGTGATTATATAAACGCGGATGAAGCTTTCAGCGCGGGTAATTTGAAAATTAAATGAGATATTTGAAAGTCTAAAAATATTTCCCGGGAATGCAGCGAGAGGAGAGCGGGAGTTCTAAATGCTCGGAGGGAGGGAGAAAAAAAAGTGTGTCATCCGTGGGAAATAAAATTTTACAGGCGGGGAAATAGAAAAGTTTAGTTCTCGATTCGCGATAGGTATAGGCGCGGATATAATTTTTATCGCCGCGCATGAAAATAAAAAGCGTGTAGCGTGCTCGCAGTGGCAAGATGAACATTATCAAAGTCTGCCGCATGTGTGTGACATGAGCAAGTGTAAGGAACTGGGTCAGTCGTAAAAAAATTACTTTCAAATCGATTGTTCCAAAACACAGCGGTCGACTCTAGTGCACGACACGGGTGCGAGTGTACACGTGTACGAATAGGATGAAAAAAAAGACTTGTTTGAGAACTTGAGCGCTAAGCCGCCATCGGCAACGGTGTCACGAGCTGTCCGAATCGTGAAAAAAATAATGCATGAGGGTAGCCCCTCGAGCGTACGACCCCCTCAAATTCAAAACATTCCGATCCAACCCACTTTGGAATTCCATTTACAGCAATATTCCACTGTGCGCAATCCTAAGAGCCTTAGATATATCGATCCCAATAGCGAGTAAATAAGAGCCACAGGTCTGACACGAACAGAAGCATGCACACATGTGCACTCGCACACTCGCACACTCGCACACACACACACACACACACACACAGACACAGACACGGAACTCCGGGGTGTATCCATCCGATATATTTCGACGATGCAAAAAGCGAAGCTCCAATGTGAAAAGTGAACGGCGAGCGCACGTGGACGCTTTTTTTCTCTCTAGGTTTAAAAGCCAACCGTTGACTGGACTCTCACTCGAGTGTCACTAATGCATACAATGGAAAAAAAATTTATTGAATTTAAGGAAGCATTCATGGCTTCGCATGTGTACTTAGAAAATATTTGTGCATTGATCAAATTATTAAGTTATTGATTGCGATCGTTTTTCCTTTCGATAAAAACAAAGATTTTCTTGAACTGATCGAGATAACGGTTTCCGTAATGTAAACAGAGTAGGCATTTACTCGAATACAGGATCTTTTGACTAATAATTACGATTAATAATTACGATACGTTCAGTTATTGCTAATTTTCACTACATTTAATACACTCGTTAGCAGTCTAAGATCGAAAGTGATCGGAATGTAAGTATATATTGGGGTTACTAAACATGCATAGTAGCATAGTAATTACTTCTCAACATGTAACAATCATTGGTCACCATAGACTAATTATTACTCGTGCAAGTAGTAATTGCTCGCCACGGTAATTATTAGTTAACGGATAATGATTCTTAGACAGTACTATACGTTGATTGTCAGTCAAGTGTAGCAATTCTGAGTCAACCTACAATGGTTCCTGTTAAGAAAGTACTAGCACTCAATCAACATTTAGTGACTTTTAGTAGAAGTAAGCAGTAATTGCTATTTTGCGGGCAGCTGTGATTCTGGGCGAAGATGTAGCGGTTGTTAGTCAACATTTAGCAATTTCGCACAACACACAGTAATTGCTAGTCAACAAGTAGTAATTCCTAGTCAACGCGGAGCGTTCCTTCACTGAATGCACGGCAACAGCAACGATTGTTTGGTGGGTGGGGGTGATCACTCTCGGGAGAACAATTGGTTCACGTGGACAGTTGTGCAGCGAGAGCGAAGGAAGTATAGGAAGAAAAGGAGAAGAAGATGAGCAGAGAGAGCGAGAGGGAGGGAGAGTGGCGTATACTCACGAGAACTTCGAGCGGCACGTGAGCCTTGGAGAGCCCGTAGACGGAGACCATGTAGGTGGCGGCGGTGCCGACGGCGAGGAGGGCGCAGAGGGAGAACCTGAGGGGCAGGGTGGCGAAGTGGAGGTAGAGGAGCAGCAGGAGCCAGCCGAGACTGTCTCGGGGCGTGACCTCGGCGGACTTGAGGAACAGCTGGGCGAGCAGCTGCGCTATGGATATCTGCCAAGCCACGTGCGGTACCACGGACCAGAGCGCGTCCCTCGCCCTTGTCCCCCTTTCCGCCCAGGCCAGCAGGCCGAGATTCAGTCCGAGGAAGACGGCGGTGAGGCCGCGCGCGGGCAGCTCGGCGTCCGGCAGCGCGAGGCTGTAGAAGTCGTAGAGGACGGCCGAGATGAGGAAGCACTGGAGGCCGCCCCGGCGCTGCTGGAGCGACGACGAGCGGTAGAGGCGCTCGAGCTTGCTGCTCGAGAAGCTCGTCTTCAGGAGGTTCGACGGCCGGCCGCTGTTGAGGTACGACTCCTCGTTCGACGTCTCCGCGCGCGACATCTTCGCTCTCTGGCTCGTCTTCGCCCTTATGCTACTGCTACTAGTACTGATGCTCCGCTGCTGCTGCTGCTGCTGCTGCTGTCGCTGCGCTTGTACAATACTATTGCTGCTGCTCGGACGTGCGCACTACGTTCGCCAGGGGCTGACGCTGCTCCCGCGCGGCTGCATCTCGCGGGTGCACTGGACACGCCTGGCTCTCTCCCTGTGGACGAGGCTGAGTGTGGCGAGCTGTGCGACGACCCGGAGATTCGTGACGAGGAGCCAGCAGCACTGGAGAGCGAGTATAACACGAGCAAGCACACCGCCCGCGCGCGGGGGACTGGCCGGGTAACTGTTCGCCGAGCGCTGCTGCGGACCTGCGCGATGCTCGGAGCACCGGGTCGATAGGCGACGATCCCCCTCTACCCCCAGCCCTTCCACGCGGGCTGCGCGCGCATGTGTGCCGATGCTGTCCTGCGATGCGATGACGCTTCCTCCACAGATTGCTCTTCTGCCTTTTTTTTCTTCTTCTCCTTCGAGGGGGTTCATCTTCCGCGAGAGACGACGATCTGGACGAATTTTTCAACGAAGGCAACCAGCCTTCTTCTCGTGCACCGTTCGAAATCTCGGTTCGCTGTACGGCCTACTTGCAAATGCTGATAAATTATTCGATTTCAATTTAAAATCGTAATGCGCTGAACGTCTTAGCACGAAAGCACAATCGACAAAAGCAGAATCATCGCTGCATCCGAAATATCAATGCCAACAAGATTTTGTCCGAGAACCTCTCCGCGGCGTTAATAACGAAACGCTTATAGCCGATGACGACGCGAATTCGGAAGCAAAAATGATAACGCGTCTGACTAAGCGGGGATCCGCGCTACTCGCTCGCAGTCGCGACCTTCGCCGCCGGCGATGCCGCCCGCGATAAGCTCCCGATGACACTGTACTTGAAACCGCCGAAGGAGCGAAAAAAAAAAGTATTCGAAACTTTTCGAGATGCGCGACTCCCGCGGAGATAAAATCGCGCGTATCGGCCATCAGCGCGACATATGCGCCATTATCAGTGAGCAAACTCGTCGCCTCTTCCGTTTTTTTACGTCGCCGTCCGCGTGTGTGCGAGCGCGCGTTACACACAGGCCGCGCGCGCGCGCAGATCGATCGCACAGTATTTACGAAGCGCCGGTATTTACAAAAAGAAAATAAGCTCCGCGCGAGCCGCTTGATCGAAGCTTTAAACGCCTCGCGCGCTCAACGAGGCCCGCGACTAATTGCGCTCGTTCCGGAGTTTCCTTTATATCTTGGAGCGGGAGAGGAGGAGGAGGAGGAGGGGGGGGGGGTGCTGAAAAATGTTGGCTATTCGGCTGCGGAGCTATTCGGGCTCTCTCGAGTGGCTGAAGTAAGAAAAATCTGGGGATTAAACGTTTTATCGAGCTTGAGTCGCTCCGAGATGGCTCGTAAACATATTTTCGTCTTAATCATCGCGGAATCGCCGTTATAATCTCGACGGCGGCGAGAGACGTCTTGAACGTTGACTCAGGGCAGGAGGGAAAATTTCAACTGCGCGCCGATATTTGTTTGACGCGTGCTTTTTCTGTAATTAAAATCCTGACGTTTCGCATATCGCTCGATTTTTTTTGTTTTATTTTTTTTAAGGGAAGAACGATTCACCTGGAAATCCCAATAATTTTAATAAAATATTTGAGCACGCGAAGGGAGTTCTAATGCTCGATTGATGCTCTCTTTCGATAATTAAAATTTTAAAACAATTTAAAACGCGGTAGAATTTATTTCGCTTCCCGTGGTGTAGATGGAAAACCAATTGATTTTATATTTTATTAAAAATTCGATTTATTTAATAATTTATTACTTCGCACAAAAGTCTAAAATATATAAAGTTCAATGCTTGTTTAAAGAAACTGGAGAATATTTAGAAATTTATGAAAACTTCAAAGAACCAATATTATTTAATGAGATCAAAACTTTGATCGAGATCTCGATTATAACAAAATAAAGATTACATTGGTTTTAAGCTAAACTTTTTGGATTTTTTTACGGCATGATTCTCATTAACAATGGAAATCAGGAAAAAAGCAATAGTATCTTACGTTGTTTATATTTAAGCAAATAACAAGATTTCTCTTTCATTGTACAAAAAAAAACGGATTGTCAGTCTTTCGTTCGAAAAATCCCGTTAGATCTATCTTAACACATAAAACAGTTTGCAATTTGATTTCCATCGTTAATCACGAGCCGATCAGTTATTCTTCTTTTCTTTCGCGTCCTACATTGTGGCGCGAAATTTGAATTTTCAACTGCAGGCTTTACCGGCGAGGCTATATCCCAGTCGTATGCACACCGGCCCGTGTAAGGATGAATACGACCCTTATTATGCAAAAGCACGCGTAAATCATGCTCCAGCATCATCGATATGCGTGTACACGTCGAGCGCGTGACTTATATACTTCGCCAAGCGTAATTTATGCACCGCAAAAGAGTTACAGCCGCGCGTATAAGTATAGCGGCCGCCCTTATCGATGATTTCGAGCGATGCGCTCCATTATCCTGATTGTATAAGAATTGCGTTATTAGGCTCATTGAGGATGGTTTCATTCCGAGGCCCGGTTTCATGCAAAAATTATCGAGTCGTTCGAGAAGCGAATTTGTTCGAACGAGAAACAAATGGTCGCGCGAGCATTGCTACAGGAGAATATAAGTATATACGTCGGCCATAAGAGTAAAGACAAAACACTCCGATTTGCAGCGATTCAGCAGCTTGCCAACGGGGGCAGGAATTACGAGCTGAGAACGAAAAGTCAAACTATTAAAAATGCAATCGAGTTTTCCTTGGCTACACCGTGTGCGGCACGCGCAAGAAAACTGGAGTGAAACGATCGGAAGCTTTTTTCTTTCATCCACACGAGCTTTACGCATTATACATGCGTGTAAGTTTGTGCGTATGTGTTCGTGTGGTCGTGTGGCCGTGTGTGTGTGTGTGTGTGTGTGTGCAGTGTGTCAGCGCATGTTAGCCATTTCGACGATCGGACTGAGGGTGACGGAACGTTTTCCGATAGTCAATTATCGGTCGCGATAAATTGCTTCGTCTAGGTGACGAGTGAAAGTGAGTTTGTGGAAGAAGCGACAGACCGTTGCGTGACTGTCGCGATTTCGCGGTAGAATCCGTTGCATCCCCGACGTGATTACGAGGGATTTCTGCAGATTGTCGAAAGTTCTGATTGAATTTTCGTGGAGGGGGGAGAGGAGCGCTAGGAGTTTATATTCTCCTTCGACATTTTGACCATCGAAACTTTGTTGGGAGAATCGCGAGCTCGATGGAAAATTTCGGATAAACGAATGTGGAGCTACAGAATGTGAAGCTTGACTTAAATCCGTTACTTATAGTAAACGTGAACTAATTAATAATTTGTTCACTAATTATTAGTGTCGGATTAGTGAACATTTACTAATTAGAAAAGTGAAGTCAACCCTTTTTAAATAGTGATTGGCCGCATCGAACAGCGAAATTTTCACTCAAGCTCTTTTTTTGGAGATTACGCATCACGAGTATCATTGCGATAGACCTGGAGAATCTAGCGTAAAAATTTCGATTGTACACCGTATCCCATAATTTATTTTGGAGAGTGGGACAGGTAGGTGGAGTAAGAAATCAATGGGACGTATTAATATTTACTCGGGAAATCTAATTCGAAATTACGGGCGAGTTCATCTACTTCATTATTGAGTCGAGGGGGTGGGGGATGGGGGGGCTGAGAAGGTCACTTATACGAGACGCACCCTAATTTTAGATGAATCAGTCAATTTTAGATGCTTACAACAGTACTCGGGTGTTTTATTGATTCCTACGAGGGCGGCGAACGTAAATCAGACGTGTGCCATCAGGTATATTAGGTTTCCCATGCTGGGCAACGAGGAGGTGGGGGGGGGGGGGGGACAGTAAAAATTAATGGGCCGACCCGCAAGCGGAGGAATAGGAATGAAACGATATCGTTTCGTGGAGCTCATGCTCCCGGAAGCCGCGTTGCGGGAGAGAGAACGGCCGTCGCTATATACGCATGTATACGCAATCGAAATGACAGAGACGCAGTTGCGGAAAATTTTTCGTTTATTGTTCTGCTGAATAATATACAATAAAAATCAAAACAAGACATCGTTACAAACGTACACGTGTGTGTATCTTTCCATTTGTTTTGCTGTTCAAAGTTAAGGCGTGCGCGCAACGCGAATTGCGCGCGTCTTCGGTGAAATTTGGCGGTTGCGTGTAATTTCTGCGAGCTTTCGACTAGAATTTCAAATGTATAATGCGTGTGTCGAAAATCGCGACAATACAGTCGTCGCAGCGTTGTTCCTACAAAAATAGCCGATCAACGACGTTTAGAAAAATATACCCGAATTTCGCGTTACATCCGTTGGACTCCATCCGTGTGTATGCTTACATAAGTTTCTGACTAAGGGCTTGAAAATGCCGCTCTACAGTAAAGTTGAAAATACAAACATTTATGCACGCGCATGCGATTAGTGTATTATTGCATCAGAATTATCGCTAATTGTGCGTTCCGTACGGGTTAGACGGGTAATATACAAAAGGGGTATACACTAGAATTATCGCCGTATTCTTCTTCTGCCGTTTCTTTTTAATCCTAGAAAATAAAATTACAAAACGTCTTGGCGTATCACACTCCCGATTAGAGGAAAAGAGAAGTAGCTAGAAGGGATCGTCGAGTGAGAGAATTGGAATTTCAGGCACAATTTTGGCTCTCTCGCGAATTGCAGTGCGTCTCGGGGGCAAGGATGGGAAGGCAGAAGGGAGGGAACGAGAGAAGAAAAAAAAGTTGGTTACAGGGGTTGGGGGTGGGGAGGGTTGCGCTCTCTCTCTCTCTCTCTCTCTCTCTCTGTCTGTCTCTCAGCGGATGATCAGTCGTCCTTGTCGTCCTTGGCGATCTCGTCGGGGATGACGTAGCCGAGGCCCCTCATCTCCTTGACGACACGGGGATCCTTGCCGAGGGAATCGATCCACCTGTAGTAGGGCAGCTCCTCGCGCGTACCCCCGTACTTCTTCGGCAGATAGCCCGGCGGTATGTGCCTGTGGAGGCTCTCCATGTCCGAGCCGTGGAAGAAGATCTTGGCGTTCATGCGGGCGTCGATCAGCGGCTTGAACACGGCGAACATCGTGTCGAAGATCCAGGACTGGTGGAGGATGTGGATGGCGTGGGTCGTCATCGGGAAGGCGGCCACCATCAGGGATAGCACCATGCTCGCCACCTGCCGACGTCAAAGCATTTTCTTTTCTCGGTATGTGTTACACACGAATTTTATCTATCGTATCTCCCCCACTGCTGCATTGCGCTTCCGTATACGGAAGATCTTTGATCTTCGATCGCATTATCCGATTAAACTTTGACGCTAAGCACTTGGCGCATGAAAATTCGATGTCTGCGCTCTTTCTCTCCTACGACGGGAAATCCCGTTCTGTTAAAATTTGATCTTTCGGCATAATGCGCGCGTAACATCGAATTTCGATGCAGCGAATTTGATCCCCATCCTTCGATAACTACACGACGAAGTACACTTCCTTCCCCGTTAAATTTAATCATGCATATAAAAGCGTGAAAAAAATCTCAATGCAGACTCCCGCGTGAAGAGTTAAATTTGGAAGATCGCCCATACCTGGGGCGTTATCGTCCAAGCGTGAGTCATGGTGATGCCCTCGAGGTCGAAGACGACGATGCCCCCGAGGATCTGGGCGCGCGGCTCCAGCAGTCCCAGCTCGAGGATGATGACCGTCGCCTTGAATATCTCGTCGACGGAGTACTTGCGCGGATCCCAATTGCCCATCCGGTAGATCATCATGCGACGTCCGCAGGGCGTTCGATAGGCCGGCACCGTCATGATGTCCTCGTCGCCGATGTGCCTCATCTCCACGGGGTTCACGTCCTGATGAATCTCCGGGTGCTC
Organism: Philotrypesis tridentata; assembly: GCA_018906965.1. Lineage (NCBI taxonomy): Eukaryota > Metazoa > Arthropoda > Insecta > Hymenoptera > Pteromalidae > Philotrypesis > Philotrypesis tridentata. The sequence continues at coordinate 392,927 of JACCIB010000016.1, read as the reverse complement.
CTCCTTGAAGGTGTAGTAGCGCACGATCTGCAATTTCATTAATTTTCAGCTACATTCCTCTCGCCTACTTCCCTGCACCCGCATCGTCGTAAATTTCCGAAATGGCGGGAGAACGACTGCGGGAAGGCCAACTCTTTATCCTTATAGATCTTGCGCGCATTGTTTATTTAAGACTCGACCGCGTGAAAGATTCAGCGAGCGCATGCATCATTCGTTTGTAGAGGCGCGTGTACCTGGGAATTTTCGAGGGGACAAGGCATGTATCCTGCATCAAAAAAAAAGGACGGAAGATTCTGGTCTCGTTGAATTTTTCAGCGGACGCTCTCTTCTCCCTCTCCCACACACACACACACACACACACACACACATCCGCGTTCGTAATGCCGCTCAGTTATAGTTTCGGGAAAATTCCGAGTAGGCGCGTCTGCATAAATTCTCGCGAAGCTCCCTCGACGCGCTTGTAATCCTAATTCTGCCTCGAGCCTTCGTCGAACGATTCGAGCGGCTTGATTCGAGATTGTGCGACAGTGCGGCAGGATACGTACGCAGACCGCTAATGCGCGATTTTTGATGAAATAATTTTGACGACGCTCTTGTGCGACAGGAGAAACTGGAGCGTTTTATGCGCGACCGCTGACACATAAATCCCTCACCGAAATCAGATCGAACGGCAGAGAAAGCACTGTACACCGGCATACGCTTTGCGTCACGGACTCTGTACAGCGAAAGCTCGGCTTTAAGGGGAGATATCTTCATCCCTCACTTTGGCCATTCCATACACACACACACACACACACACACACACACACACACACACACACATACACATAAGCACACACGTGAAATGTCCAGAATTATCTGGAGTTCGTAACGAGTAATCCGTCGTATACGTATATACATTGCGAAACCAAAGCTTCGCGCAATCTTTCTTCGATTCGACCTACATCGCAGTTTTTTTTCCGAGAAATATATATATAAGCGGTCCTTTTCAAAGACTGGCGAAAAAATCGAGCTTTACCCCACCATTTGCATAGGCATCCGCATAAGCGTGTGTATATATAGAGTCTGTGTACACACGGCCACGTCGAAACTGCTACATATACATATATACATGCTTCGGGACGAGTGGAGTCGGGAAGTAGGTCGCAGCCCTTTAGTTCCTATATATCTTTCCCTCCGCTCTTTCTCTTCGAATAAATTATCGGATCAGCCGATCGTTTCACGCCGCCAGTTTTCCAAATAGAGAGATAGAGAGAGAGAGAGGCAATTCGATTTTCTAAGCAGAGAGTCTTCGGTCTATCAGTTTATGACTTCTGCCGCGCTCAAAGTAGTGGAGTTCCGCGATGATTGAATCAAGCTGTATATGGGGGGTAATATTTTTTACTCTTAAAGAAATTATTCAACGTCCGTAAATGGGGATAATAAGATTTCTGATCAGCGACGCTGTAAACGGGGATAACGAAATTTCTGATGGGAACTTTTGCGGAAATTATTTTCGAGCCGACTGTTTTTATTCGGAATACGCAAAACAAGGTTTTCTCGCGCTAGCAGTTGCATATTATTAATTGGATAAAATTCATTTGAGCTAAGCGTAATGGAAAACATAAATGAGCACAATTATCAAATCTCGTTTAAAACATATTTAAAACATCATATACGTGTACTACATTTAGAGAAATATGTTTTTCGCATTTTCAAAGACCGCGGATATTAAAAGTTAACGAAAAGGCTAGTACCGCGATTGATCTGTTAGAGTACTATTATAATACATATATAATTTCTAGCTTCAAAAGACATCAATGTCTAATATGAAACGGTGAGATCCCCCTGACTTCAAACGCAGCGTGAATTCCCAACTACAGTTCGAAAAGTTTAAACTGCTAATCTCCAAAAGCTCGTATAATTACCCTAATATCAGCGATTAAAAAGTAATAAAACAACAGATATTACGAAGTGCGAGAAAGCACCGCAAAAAAACAGCGAAGAATCCCATAGATAATCCATCGGAGGTACAAAGTTCTAATTGCCGAATACAACGCACATCCCCCGTAAAGAGATCAATCGCCAAGTATTGTAATTAACAGGTATATTGTAATACGCGCATAAATTTCCCCATCGTGACTCACGATGTGATTTATGAATTTGCGCTCTTCTCGCCCGCGCGTCGATCGATGCGCCGTACCCGCGATTCTATACCCTGTTACATATTATTCGTTTCGTCGCTCGAGTATCGTATTGTGGATATAATACGCATTTGCGGGGAGGGCTGCACTGCCCGCAGTGTGTGTAGTACCGCGTGTAATGCACGTTGTCCGCTCATTAATTCGCGATCAGCATCAGCAGCAGCAGCAGCAGCAGCCGGCTGTCGGCGTATTATATACGAAATTCGGTCGACGCGCGTGTGTCTCATAAAGCAACTCGAGGGATAGTTCCATTAAGCCGACGTACATCACGGCGAGCCTATACGTAGCTATCGTATTACTCATCAGCTCTAGCCGCTCGCCCTAAGTAATGAAGCTCTCTTATATACGCGCTGGCAAATTGCTTGAATTATTAATTTCTGGAAAACCTGCTTAATCCTCGAGGCTGCAATTTCGCGTCGCGAGTCTAATTCGACGCGGTGGTCCTCCGGGTTGCTCTGTCCTTTTAATTTCAATTCTAGTTTTGACGTGAGGATCCGAGGACTGGGCAGGTTTCGACTCAAGTCCGAGTACATAATCCATAGGATGTTTCGATTTCTTCGATTTGTAATTTATAAATTACTCGAAATAATAAATTCGTCGGTATATATTTAATAACGCGTGTACAACGTAATTAATTGATACATCGATTAGAGATACATTTTTTTTCGTTTCTTCATTATTCACACCATAATTAATTCACACATCGATTAGGAGAACTACTTTTGTTCGTTTTTCTGCTTGCAGTTTATGCGAATAAATTTATAAATCGCTTCTGACTCATATCGGCGCAAACTTGTTAAACTAGATAGTCTTGCTGAATGCAGTTTTTAATCTTCATTTACCATATTTACTAAGTGTCATAAACTGATTTTCATACACTTGTGCACCGTGCATAGGATTTTACTTAATAAATGAACTCGTTTTCCTTTAATCTCGAATATTATTTTTTTAATACAAATGTTACATTGTCATGTAAATTTGAAATTTTCGGTTTGAATTGTATTGACTTGGCAATGTTTTCTCCGTTAAATTGAAAGATTAATTTTCATCGTAAATATTGAGAATAATTGCTTTGTTACAGAGAATAAATCTATATCTCTATATCAATATTATTATTAATATATTACATTTAAAAACCGGGTAATACTAAAATTTAAAAAAAAAAACAAAACAGCTACTCTATCAGAAAATATTGTTTACACTACTTTTCCCTCAAGTTTAATTCTTCAGTTTTCAAAACAGTCCAATAAAAAAAAGAGCGAGAAATCGGCGGTCTTATCCTCATTCAGGTGCACTTCAGGCGGAAAATAAGAATACCATTGAATCAGAACCGCATACGCAACAGTCTGCAGCGAGAAAATGAAAGGTAAAACAGGACACATATGGTCGACACTCTAATTAATTCCAGTGAAGCGCGTCCGAGCACCGCCGCACATATCGGATGGAATATGTGTACCTACTTTCGGGATCAATGCACGCCGTTTTCACATACCCGTATACATATATATACATGTATGTATTAAAGTCTCGAGTCGATCGTTGTGTCATACACCGTTGGGTGTACGCGTGTATGTATCCGCGAAATTGAAAAGCGAGTAATGTCGGGTTTTGATGAATTTTTTGATTACGAGATTGGTCAATTTTTTGCGCCCCTTAAAGGTTGATTGAAAATTCGCATTAAGAGAAAAGCATAAGCTTTAATAGTCGCATAATTTTTCATTAATAACGATTCTTTTTTTGCGAAGCTTCAAAGACATAGTTAGTTTGCAATATTGTACACGTGTATACTGTGGACCGTGAATCATTATTAATACTATCATACACATGTACATGTCGTTAATAAAATTGATTGAATCTTCGGACACACACATTGGGAGTAACATCAATTTCTGCGCAGTGGCATATCCATGCGCCTATTGCGGAAATTGATTGCCGTTTAATTGACTCCTTTCGCTACGTTTTCCTGCACGATTGCAAAGAAAAAATTTTTCAACTCTATTCCTCGTACAACGTTTGTTGCAAAAGAAAAAAAGTTAATTCCTTTCCTCTTCGCGCACTAGATTGTGACGCGCGAGATTTGAAGGCTGTTGCACCGCGCAGCACTTGAATTTTGATTCTATATATCGTTTTCTTTTTTTCTTCTTGAAAACACGCCATAAGATCGTTTTTTCCGCTCGATCTCGATCTCAGCCTCGAAATTCTCACGCGACGCCCGATATTATCAATCCTGGATTTCCAAGACGCTGCGCTCGCTCCAAGACACTGATTCCCATAGAAGGGAACAGTCGCGGTGCAATTGCACGTGTTCTTACAATCAGTCATTCTTCGAAGGAGAAAAGAGCATAATAATCCAAGATACATATATGATTATAGCGAAGCAAGCATCGCACAATAAAACTCGCGATCACCAGATCCGATTACATGTATATATATACGCGCATATATGCACGTAACAATCTACTAGTAGCCAATTCTCGTCGCGGTTATAGTCAGTCGACGGGGGAACGATCGGCGGCGCTCACCTTGACACGATGCCGCAACGCTGGATATTTCTTCTGCGCGCACGATTTACTGCGCGCGCGTCGCTGGGATAGTTTTGCACAGGCGCGCGCGCGCGCGTGACTCTCATTTATAAGCGTATAAGTAAGCGAGTGATCGGCAAATTTTTTCCTTCTTTCTTTTTTTTTTGTCATCAGAGTCTTTTTGCTTTTTAACGCTCCTTAATTTTCCGATGTATCGAGATGTAATTTAATGACACGCCTCGTCGTCGTCGTCGTCGTGTGCGCGCGGTTGGGAAAAAAGAGCGCGCGACTTTTTCATTCGTACATCCGAATAAGTCGTCGTGGCGGCGGCAGAAAACGGGTAATTTATGTACTCACCAATCGATGGGCGCGATTGACATTGAAATTACGAGCACGAAGGAATCGCAGAAGGAAGTCGTCGTCCATTCGATGCGGCATACATTCTCCTCGCTCTGCAATAAAAAGAATCGATTTTAGCTTATTTGCACGCGTCGGGAACTCCAGTCCGCACAACGAGCGTATAGTAAAGGAATTTCGAGCTTTCCGAATTGTTCGAATTAGCCTCGATGGGGATTGGTTTCGTTATTATTCTCTTTCTTTTTCAATGTGTTGATGCGAACCCCGAAATGTAAGTGAATCGAATTTCTAACCTCAAAGAGTTTATGATTTTCGAATCGCGCATTAAGTGTAAGAAAAGAAGACTTAATAATATGATGATATAAAGAAGAATTCATGCTTATTAAGGTTGCAAAAGGTGATTTATTTCTTTTATTAAAGTAGTAGGATCGTTCTAAAAGCACTGTGACTTTACAAAAATTACGAGCCAATTAGATAGAGATGAGAGCATCACAATGACCAATCAAAAATCGAATAGAGCGTAAATCGCACGTGTGCTTCTCTTTTTTGGAAATAAAAATACTTTTTGTACTACTTTTTGTAATTTTCGACATTATCCAGTGAATAGAGTGTAAAAGTTAATAATTCAAAAGAAAAAAATTTCTTTACTGCGACTCGTACTATAAATCCACACTCGACTGAAGTAGCTACGTAATAATATAGGCGTCTTTCTTTCATGCAGTCGTCCTAACACAATTTCCTCCAAAACATTCCTAACATTATTCAATATTCACCGCTATCCCGTCAAAGTGAAAAAAAAAACACACAGCCGCGAATTCTTATCTTTTTTGGAAATACAGGAAGCTTCGCGCCATAACTCGATTGACTCCCGAACAATAGTCCAAGCATAATAGGTTGCTCTTAAACGAATTACGCTTGTCCAATTACGATACAAGTGCTCTTTTTTGGCTGACTCGCGACGTGAAGTCAATGTCCTTGATGTCTCTCACGAAAAAGGATTGCAGTTGTTCTTGTTCCTCCCGAAGACGTCAGTTGCTACTTTCCATTCGAATGCGAGACAAATGCAGAGTCGAAAATAATAAAGAACGAGATGTAGCTCTTGTGCGGGAACGTCGCGATGCATTTGCCTGCTGCGGTTTTTATTGTTTTCGAGGTGTCTGTGTCGATAACCAGAGGATGCACTAAATCCAATCGATGCTTTGGACTTTGTCGATGACCCTTTAAATTACATTTTCGCCATTTTTCTTGGTCAGACGGCGTCGAGAGGTCGTTAATTCCTTTTATTTCATTTACGCGTATATGTATGCAGTATACAGTAAGAAACAAACGACTGGAGAGCCAATGAAATAAATTTAATTGAACGCGGCGTACGTATAACTGAGTGTCTAAAGCTACGTTCGATAAACAGAAATGTCTCAATCTATTAATTATGCATTCGAACACTCGTTCCTCACTGAAAATAAATGCGTTAATTAGAAAATAAGGCGAGCGAAACATTGAACATAATCTACGAACATACAAATTTGTTCAATGAATATTTAAATTCGAATTAATTTAATAAATACGTATTTGCAAAGTGGTTATCATTAAATTTTTGATGTATAAAATGTACTTCACTGCTTTATCATTTTAACAGGTATACAGATAAATTTTAATAGTTATACTAAATATTATTTATAGTTCATTCAAGTGTAAATCGGTGATAAACAACATTTGACTGATATGAAGCAAGATTCAATTAAAATTGATAGAATTTCCGTGTAATGAGAATGCAAATATTTCATAAAAATTATCGCTTATTATCTTGGCATATAATTTATCGAATAGGCTGCGTTGGGCGATGCACGTTTTTCGCGCGCATTCCGCAAACTTCGTTCTCAGAATTACTGCAATTATTTTTCTCCTCGAGCAGCCAAAACTTTCCCGCTTTACTTGCTTACAATGTAATTTCAACTCGACCGAGGAACAAAGTTTAAATTTGCACTGCGCCGATAATGAATTAAACGACTAGTCAGCCCATAAGATCGTGTATCGAACCCTATTTAAAATCTCAACTGCGCGCATACCTTCCTCCCAAAGCACTCGAGCAAAGACAGGCGTGTATATATTCTAAAACAAGTTTCCTCGCTGCACAAGCGTATGTACAAGTGTAGCGCCCGCGATAGTGAATTCCTCGCCGATTTCAGCTCGAAACGATTAATGTTTCCATCGGAGCGGAAATAATTCTCTCGCGTTACGACTCAAGTCCCTGTCAGTCACAGCTTTGGGAGCTATCACTCGGACTCCTGTATATATACAGGATCATGAATTTTACGATACGACCGTTTACGCACCGGCTCATGAATTGATGGAGTAATAAATAACGGCGCGCGCGCAAAGCCCGCGTATTATTATATACGTTATACACAAAGTATTGCACGTGTTTATTAAATTCTTACGCAATGCCGCCGACGGATAATGGCCGGCTCGAGAAATTTTCGGTGTCGGCGCTTGCAAGATACGGGAAAATGTAATAGTTCATTTCTCTCACGTCTTATTTGGCGCGTAAACGGATACACGTGTCTGCGCGAGGCAGTATATACATAGCGCGCTGGCGCTGTATCCGTATCGCAAATTTACGATCGCTTCTGCACACGTGGAATTTCCGATCGATCGATCGCGCGTGCGCGCGAGCTATAGTGAAGTCCGGCCTTTACTTCGACTTCTCTCGCCTGCAAGTCCTATATATGCACTGCACACACGAGAGCTGCTGTGCGGCCCAAGGTCGAAGACGTTTTTTTTTTTATCAGAGCAATCATCTCCTTTTATATCGTCGCACACAACACACAGACACACACACACACACACACAGAGCGCGCGAGCCGTTAAATATGAGGCTTCGTTTGGAAATTACGAGTTTTAATTACCTTTCGTGCAAAAGCGCTTGTGTGTCTATACGATACGTACGAGCATAAATGACTCATCCTACGCGCGTTCATTCCGTCATAATGGAATGTAGAGTCTAATTGAATCGCCGTCGTTTCGATAAATTTCATCTTCCATGGCTTTGAATGTCTTTAATTATACATGAGTGCGCGCGATTGTCTACTCTGAATAACCCTGCTAGTGAAGTAAAAATTGCTATTTATGCGTATAGTGAAAATTGCTACGCAAGTAAAAGCCTGACATACTTGCTTGCTTTGTGTATTGTAACATTTTACTGCTCCGCATTCTATATACCTATATATACACGAACGACTTCGAACGCGTTTATAACGTTTTACGCGCGCCACCGCACGTTTTTCAATATTCACTATTTGAGGTTAGGAATTTTCACATAACTACATGTAATTCACATGCGCATACGTAGAAATGACATTTCGAAAGAAACTATCAATGGAAGATTGAATATGACTACGTTGATTATAGCCCCGTCTTTTTTAAATGTGCGATAATCACTTTTAGGTTATGTTTAACGTACTTATAATACTCGTAATTTTAAGTGTTGATGAACTTTTACAAGTGATACGAATCTTTCATTTCATCGCCGTTACTTACGATTTAATTTATTGTTTCAAATCGCTAAAAATTATACTAAAATGAACGGATCAGACTTAACATACAATGAATTAAAGTCGAAACACGACATATTAAAAATGGGTGATTTTATGCTTGTATTTTCTGAAACTTCAATGCTCCGTAAGCGGAAATGACAACAGCGAATCACAGTTGACGTCCTCGAATCGTCACAGCTGGCTTGTGACGCCGTCATAACAATTTGCAACGCTGCGCATCGCTGTCAAATCTATACATATTATAATGCATCGACGACGTTTCGGCAAAAAATTTAATTTTCATTTCAATTTTCGCTCGGCTGATTTTGCAAAGCACATGTTTAATTCGACATTGATAATAAAAGGAAAACAGAAAAACTGTTACCGTATATCATTTCGCGCAGCTCGTGGATGGTCTGGCACTTGACCTCGTCGGTCTCGCCGAGTTCACGCCTGGCGTACTCGAGGGCCTCTTCGGGGATGAAGTCGAGGTCGAGGGTCAGCTCCTCGTCGTCGGGCTTGTCCGACAGGAGCTCCTTCGGCTCGGGCATCTCGTCGACCTGGGCGGCGACGTCCTCGCAGCAGCCGCTGTCGGCGCGTTCGCGAGACTTGCTCTCGCTGTTCGGGGCTGGCACCGACGACGCTGAGCTGTTTAGCCGGTTGCCGGCCGAGCCTTGCGCATCCTTGCCCTCGAGAGATTTGTCCTGCTGGAAATTTTTACAATGCTCTAAATAGTTTGCACACGCGTTTATCGAAACTGCAGCATATACTTTTTTGTTCAGTGGGCGTAAAATAAAACTTCGCGTCTTCGGCCCAGCTGATCATGAGAATCGAGAGTTAAGCCTACAGCGAGCATAAAATAGAACTTTAGGCCCATGGTTACGATGGTGATAAAATCGCATCGGGTACGACGATGAATAATGGCTCAAACTTAATGATCGGCTTAAAATCACAAGAACGCTTGTGATACTTTTACCTTCGCGTTTATAAATCGTCTTGCGTATATACTCATGAAAATAAAACTAAAAAAAAAACATCGCTTTCCTTACTTCTCGAGAACCTGTTTAAACCAACGCGTTAATGACGTTAAATTTCTAATTGTGCCAGTTTGCATAATTACTTAATCCCATGAAAGTAGACACTCGCGGGCAGCAAGCAATCTCCATTATCATAATTAAAACAGTTTAAGTTTCAAGTTCATCAGCCGACCTGACAATGCCAGAAAACATCTCTCGAGCGAAATACAACCCAAGGTTTGCAGGAAGCGTCGTACTTCTACTTTTTTGCGCACCCATGAGTCCGAATTCGCACGCCAGACACGGGAGAATTATCGTTGCTTGTACATACAGAATTTTTTTCTCGCAGAAATTCAATAAGAAGCTCGTTAAAACGCAAGCGCTGCATTGCAAGGCGCTGCGCGCACCAAGAAACGTTTTTCCCATATTTTTTTTTTCAGCGCAAAAGTAACTATACGCGCAACATTATCTTGTGTACAGTCGTTGAGTATACCTATATGCGCAAAAAAATCTCCTGCATTTTTTACGCTCTCGGGTCAGAAGTAAAAGTCGCTTTGATTGTATACGCGCGGCAGTCGCGCGACAACTATATAGTTCGCGCTCGTTCGTCGTTCATTTTTTCCCCCCCTTTTTTTCCAAGTCTATATACATTTTGCTTTTCGTTTTCGTTTTTGTCGCTCAAGAGTGCAATCGAAAAGAAAGTGATATATGCGCTTGCGCATGTGTATATCTACCCAATGGCTGATCTCGACCGCTCCGTGAAACGCTCCATTCTCGAGCTTGGACATGGGTTATAGACGCGCGGGCTATTGCGTTAGGACATTCGCATTCAACGGTAATTTCTTCACTTTCGCGCAACACTGTTTCTTACAAAACTGTGATACAGTTTCATTCACATGCTCCTTCGGTGCCCGAGAGCAGTTGGTGCATCGAAACTCTATCGGTACGTATACGTATAAGTATATATCGTATATATATTTATGTACACACGCGCACTCGTCGGTGCAGCAGAGAATCGGCCCGAGAGGTTAACCGCACAATGACTGAATCGCCGTATACGTACGCGTATATCCTGTAACGTAAAAACTTTATAACGTTCTACAGTAACGACTGCACCGCGAGAGAACAAGCCGACGATTATAAGGACGAGGACGACTCCCGCGAGGAAGCAGGAAAGGACAAAGACGTTAATACACGCGAACGCGCGCACAATGCGCGTATAATATGCGTCGCGATCGGCTGAGCTCAGCAAACACACAAGCGCGAAGCAGCAGCAGCAGCGGCGGCAGCAGCGAATGCAGCGAGCCGGGAGTCAGTGATGCAACTGCGAGTCAGCTACGAAATATCTCTCGCGCCTATAGAGCCGCGGCTCTGCCTTTTACTAGCGCAAAGGCCGACGAAGTGTATAAGTGAGTGAGTGAGTGAGTAAGAGAGAGAGAGAGAGAGAGGACTGCACGCGGCGAGGCCACCGCAACGCTGCAGCAGCTCGGCGTACAAGCCGAGGCTTGTTAGTTAGTCGGCCGCGAGAGGATTAAAGGAGCTCCGACACCGAGGAGTTTTTAATGTCGGGACGCGACGTGGACGTTGTTGCGGGAGGAGACCTACGTACCCTTAGGAGCGCTCGACCTTTCTGTGCGGGAAGGCGGAATTCAAATTTGCCGCGCTCGCGCGTGCGCGCATCGATCGCAGTCGCTGCGTGATGTGCGATGTTTTAGAAAGTTTTCGAGCTACAAGTAGTTTTCGATGGGTTTTTGATACGGTGTTCGGGCTCGAGCGCGTTTTCACGATAGCCGGGGAAGTTCGCGGAAGTCGATTGTATAAGTCGCGCGCGTAGGGGGAAGAAGAAGTTGGATTAATTAACGCGTTGCATTAATTAATTAATTAATGCATTATTGGTGAAAATCCTTCGTGAGAGTGGAGAAAAATTTGTGTAAATTGATGGGAGCTTACGTGGATAAGTCGTTGATGAAATTTGAGAAACTTTTTTAATGAGATGTACAGTACAGATGTAATTTTTTATGATATTTTCAGAAAAAGAAATATTAATAATACATAATGTGTACTAAAGATGTTTCTTTCATACCGCATCTGTTTATATTTCTAGGCGTTTTGCATGCATATTTATACATGGATGCAAATGCAATGACTTATTTAAAAAATATTACTAATACTACTTTTACCTAATTCAATTTAAATAATAAATATTGTTATTAAAAAATATAGTTATTCAAGGAGTATGTGTACGTGTGTGTACTGTGTATTTTATATGTGTACAAATATGCTAATTATCTGCTTTTATATAAAGATGTATCATTATCGACTGGAACAAATAAAACAATACAATATCACCGTGTAGTAACTGTAACTACACTATGTATTAATGAAGATACTATATTTTAAGACAAACGATAACATCGTAATGAATCCTGTCTAATTATAGTATATTTTAAGACAAATGACAACATCGTCAAGAACCCTATGTCATGATGATAAACCCGATGATATTTTTTACAGAAGAGATACCATTTTAAATTACATGTTAAAAGATTTTTAATAAATATTTAGTAATAAAAGCGAATGTGAAAACCACAGCTTACATAAGCGAATTAATTGCTTTTCCGTCTACTTCACATTGCAGAGCTAGATTTGAATATTTAATATATTTCGATGCGCCAACGCTGAGTAATCATATACGTTTTTTTTTAAACAAATTTTATACGTTTACCATAAAGTTTATTAAAAAAAAACAAACAAACCGCACTAGGTGCCGCATGTCGATCGAATCGTTACGAATTCAAGCAGCTGCAATTAATCACGATTCATCAGAAGAAAAAGTTGACCTACATTAAGTGTCTATAAAAAACAAAGTTTCATCACTCAATTATCATCGGAGCGAACGATGTATAGATGCGGGAAAAATAAGTGTTATTCGTAAAAATAGCTTGGTACAGCTGCCGATCGGAGGCGAAAGAACAAAGAATTTATAATTCCTATATAAGAATAAATGTAATTTTCTGCTAATTGTGAAATACGCGTATAAACGCTCTATCCCGTCCATTATATGCAGTTATTATAACGAAATATACGCGATTGAGCAACTTGGATAAATTCACATCGGCCATACACACTCACACACGCACACACACGTATATATATTTATTCGCATATAATTGTCGTCGTGTAATTATTGTCAATCTCATCCTTGTCATGCCACAAACGCGTGGAAGAGAGATAGGGAAGAGAGAGAGAGAGAGAGAGAGAGAGAGAGAGAGAGGGAGAGAGAAAGAAAAAGAGAAGTTTATTATTGCCGGTTACGTTTTTGTTCCCGCGTCACAGACAGTCCCATTGTATATACACGACGAGTCATTATATTCAGCAATACACAGCCGCGCGGCAGTATAGCTGTGTGTCCCGACAAAAAAATAACTAGTGGAAAATCAAGCCCGCTTATCCGTAGGGGCTATAATCTACATATACAATACATACGTACACGCTACTGCTTTCGTAAATTCGCTATTACACTGCGGTTTTTCTCCTTACGGCTATGTAGAATAAAATTGCGCGCAAGTGTATATATACCTATATACGGGTGCCGGGTGAGAGCAAACGACAGTGAAAGTCCTTTTCTTTTATCTCTCGCGCGTATATGTACATTATACACGTCTCGCGCGGCAGCTGCAAATTCTCAGCCTCTTCCTACGCACGTTATATCCACATACATATATCGTACGCATAAGTAGATATATAGGCGCATTAGAGATAATCGTCGGCTTACACACGTATATATATATACATACATACATTGATAAGCTCCGCGCGTGCGTGCGGACGCGCGAAAGAGGAGAAAATAAAAGCTCGGGCCGTTGCGCGGTTGGAGATCTCTGCGCGGCGGATGTGCAGCGCGCGAGACACGGTTCGAGTGTAATTGCGAAAGGTGGTCAGGGTCGGGCTGCGGTGGCAGCGGCGACGACGACGACGACGCTGACGGCGCAGCTGTTGCGCGACTATCCAGCCGACCGCGCAACCCCTTTCGAGCTGCTCGAATTTTCGTCTACTGCTGCGAGGGGGGGAGGGGGGAGATTGCGGCTGTTGCGCTAGACGCTGTCTCGCTTTGTGTTTTCGTTTTTTATTCGGCGACGAGTTTTTTGCGGCGCTTATATTGCGAGGAACTGCGATTTGTCGATTAGTTTTCCTATAGTGTATATACGTAAGTTTTTAGGGGATTCTATACTTGGCTATGTACACCTGCAAGAGTTTGGAGGATTTTCTTTTCTTCCCGTGCCAAAAGTCTGGACAAATTTGTCTCCCACAGGTACAGTCGAAGTCTGTCAAAAATGTCTGAGGCCACTATGCCACTACGTAAATTTAGTCTGAATGAAAAATGCCAGACTAAAATAGTTGGGAATGAACGGAATTTTTCAAGGCACATTTCTAATGCCTAATTAAATTTTAGGAAAATTTTCAAGTGCGTAGTTTCGCGTATCTGATAATTTGGATTTATTGCGATTATATTATTAATTTTAAATTATAATGAGCTTTTCTTTAAATAGTTCTTGTATTTATATAAGTATACCATCTTAATATTCGCTTAAAAAAACTATTTCTTTAACGTTCTTGATAATGATTTACAAAATATGATTTGCACAGCATGGATAAGGGCAATTTTAAAGTTTGAAAATACAACAAAGTTTTAGTAAGAAAAAAGGATTCGGGTATCTTAGAAACTTACTTGGAGTACAAGTCAGTATAATTTTCTAATCTGAGGTTCAGGAACAAAACGTATTTAACTTTTTAACAGAACCATATATCTTTAAAATATTATTCAAAATCGTATGACTTATTCGACGTTATTACTTAATTTTATACATTCCTTACTTTCAATTTTGAACACACGAGATGAAACACTAGTGTAATTAGCCTATAAGATATAGGTTTTTTAAATTAATAAATATTTTCTGTATCAATATTTCAATTTTTCCGCATTAAAAAAAAGCGCAAAAAATCACTGAAATGTTTGAGCGATTCTACCGGCAATTTTATTACAAAGCCTTGAAACGCCTCGTAATCGAAACTTGAATTAATTACGCAATCAAGCGTATATGAGGATATCGGTTACGAGAGTTTAAAATAAACATCCTCATGTAATTGTGTTTTTCAAAAGGAAGATTTATCGTAATGATATATTTTTTTTTTTAAATCTTTCAATATTTATTAAAACGACTTCGCGGAAAAAATTTTCGCATTCGATCGCCAAATTGTTGCGCTCATATTTTGTAATTAAAAATAAAAAAACAACGCACCTTATTATCGTCGACACGAGTAAATATTTTCAAAGTAGGGAGACTCGTTTCGAAGCATCGCCGCAATTTTTTTTTTTAAACTATAACTTTTTACGAGATGTTAATTTTCTACAAAATTGCTTCCGTCAATTCCCCAACGAATCTACACACTTTTACTACCGAATTAAAGATTCTATTGGTATGTAATTTAAAGTAACTCTCATTACCTTCACCACATAAAGTACGGACACTTCATTGTCCATCGCGCAGAGTCACTTTCTCTCAAAACCACGTGGCGTACCAAATTGAAACTCCGAAAAATCCACGATCCCTCTGTCTACATCACGCAGTCCCTATATATATATATTACACCCAACGGGCGGAGGGGTCCCAAAAGAACGTGAGACTTACCGGCGAGCCACTGGCGAACGTCGAAATATAAGCCAACATGTTATACCCCTCTTGCTCTGCGCTGCGCTGCCAAACCGATCTCCGCACTCGCTGCTTATTCGCTCTCGTTCGAGAGAGGGAAAGAAAAAAAGGAATCCTCGTCTTCAGTATAATCCGCGACTCTCCTCAGGATTTTCGCGGCGGAACGACCTCGCCATGTCACTCCTAAAACGCGAAGGAGACTTTCGATTTCACCCTCCTCTCCGATCGTCGCGTGTGTGTCTGCTGCACAATACAGTCTCTCTCACTCTCTCGCGAGCAGTAGCGCAGCGTAAAACAACTAAGACGCGACTGATGCCGCGGAGAGAATTTCCAGCCGCGACTCGGCTCGCTCCGCGCGCCGTTTTGTTTTTCCCTCGCCCTGAGAACGCTCTCTCCCTCCCTCTTGCTCGCTCGCTCGCTCGCTCGCTCGCAAAAAGAGAGACCGCATCAACGACGAATTTTATCGCGGAGAACCGGTTGCTCGTTGCCTGCCAGATGGCCTTGGCAGCGAACTTGCGCGAGCCGAAAACCGCGTGCATACAAATACACGGCAGCGTGAGAGAGAGAGAGAGAAGTATACGGAGCTGGAAGAGAGGAAAATTCCGAAGAGGTTTATTTTGCGGGGGAAGGCGCTGTGATTGTTGATGGAGACCTTTTGAGGGAGTGAGCCGGCGCGATCGTTTGCCACCGGCGCGCGATGAAAGCCAGCGAGTTTCGAGGAGGAAGTGCGCGGGCCGCAGGTGTGTTTGTTGACTTGAAAATTTGGTTGATTTGACGCTCGTATACATATATATATGCGCACGTGCCTGGGGAAGTGCGGATGCGCCTGCTTCTTCCGCGGACTCTGTATAACCAAGGCTGCGGCTGCAGCGTTTTTGTCTATCGCGCATCGTGTCGCAGCGGTGGTGGAGAGAGCGAAATTTCACGAAAATTCAGCGCTTTTTTTATTTGAAGCTTCTATCCTCTCTTTTCCCAGCATTGTCAAGACTATTCAATGAATTTTCTACGTATTACAGCTGCAAGCGATGTTTAAAGCTTTTAAGCTGCTTCGAAATACTGTGCATTATCCTTTTTTTTCGGAAGCGATTCAGACCGAGGAATACGATCAACTGAATGGTTTTGTTCTTTTGCTGTGCAGTGGCCCTAGATCCCAAGAATACTATGGAAATCGGATCTGCTTGTCTTTTGTTTATGTAATTAAGTTATCGCATTTATAACGCGCTTCGAGTACTTTTTATAAGAATATAAGTATAACCACAGTTTTATTTCGCAAATTTCTAAACAATTCTACGAATCGCTTTTCTTATTTATTACACACATTTGCCTGCCGAGAGAAGGCGCGAAATTTGAATTTTTATTAACTTTTCGACCCCATTAAAACGGGTCGCAAGCTATAGCTTTAAGTGTATTTTTTCGAAATATATTATTGTACAATGGAACCTGTTTCATAGTACGTGATCGTCATCCAGGGAAAAAGCTAGTTTCTTGAATAACATGTATAACGTCATTTTTCAACTGGTTTCCAACGTCAGCAAAAGCTAATTTCTTTTTCAATAGAAAAAAAAATCGTTTGAAGTCGCGGTGATTCGTTATTTTATGGATTGTTAGCTGATGCACTTCGCACACGAATGTGTTTCTCGAGTCGACAACTCTATTTCATAACTAGATGGCGACACTATAAACTTATTACAACTGCTTCACACGCGAGACCATCAGGCCATTCACCTTACGTAATGTCGTTCTGGTCTTCTGGAAGTGCTCGAGAGTACAGAGCAGTAAAACAAAGGAGCATAAACCCATCTGATTTGCAACGAAGCTTTCGTCAAATCCGCAACAGTCGTGGGTGTTCACTTTATTGCGGTTGAACAAATTTTTTTTTTCCAGCCAAATCAGTGGAATTCACCGCATATTTTTGTTTAGTTACAACTTGACATATACGCGTAAGCGGAGAGCGAGGATAAAAAGCTCGAAATTTAATAGCGCGTTTGAAACCATGAATATTTTTATCGCTGCATGGAAATCAATTTTTCGCGCCGTAAATATGTTTTTGATGTTTTTGCGTTTGATTGTAAATCTTGCCGAGCGTTCGCATTATACAGCATCGCTAAAAACGCTATTCCGCCAAGTTTCGGGCAGGTCGTAAAAGTGAAAAAATTTTTGCATGCAAATCGCTGCGTCAAAACATTTTTCGCGCGACGAACGACAAAGCGCGATTCGGCTAAGTCGCGTCGACGCGCGACGCTGCGATTCGTCAAATGATAATCGTCGATTATTCGGAATAAATTTAAACAAAAGGGTAATACGCGGCGCGCGCGAAATTTGCATCTCCCAAAATGTTCGAATGTGACCCAATTCCGCCGACACTATAGCAATACAGCAGCCGATTGTCAGAGGTTGAACACATTGAAAATCAGCGGACCGTTAACGCAGTGTGGCTCCTTTGTATGCTAATACACATCTGCCGCGAGATAAAGCCATAAAGCGAGTTGAGAAGCAACATTTTAACGGCGATCTTGAACGATCTGGAAACGGTACTTCGCCAGCTCTTTCGCTCGACGTTTTACGCCCGTTAAACTCTTTACAACTTGCAAGACGCGACGAAACTTTGCGAGGAGCGCGGACTCTGCCGAATGGAAAGTTCGCCAACAATTACGCGTCTATAATTGCACGTGGAATACAGTGACTTACGGGGGAATTAATGCAATTTTTCGGTAGGAGGAAAATCGCGTTGACTCGCGCTGCAGTCGAAATCTGGGTTGGCGAACTCGACAAACCGGCTATATACTCGAGCGCCTCGCAGCGTCGTCGGCCGTATGATCACGATAATCATTTTTATACTCGATTCTGACGGTCAACACAGTTATTTTCTACGGCGTGCATTGCCGCAAAAAATAATTTTTATTGCGGCTAATTAATCTATAAATATACAGAAGGTACTGTATTCACGAGAGAAATTTGTGCAGTATATTATACGAAAGACATTTCCTTTTTTTCTATTGAAATACCGTTACACGGCAAAAGTGTACCTATCTGCAAAAACATCAAAATTATTAGAGTATACTTTTTAATTAAAATGTGTTTAAATTTATAAGCAGATGGTTTTACTTTGTTGCTTTGTGTCGATCTGTCGGCTACTTCCGGTCAGTCGATTCGAAATCGTTATTTACAATCACAATAAATGAGGTTAAGGACTTGTTTAACTTTAAAAAATGGAAAAGTCATCAAAGTAATTTATACCAGCTGAATGTTATTTCTTTGTATTTTCAGGAAGCAATGACAAATGCAAGGCGAGACGAAGGCGACGATATAATCGAAAATCGGTAAGATAATCGTCATTTTCATACTTTTGATGTAATTCCATTTTTTTTGTAACAACAAGTGATCATTAATTTTATTCTTTATATGATAATATAAGAATACATAATCCAATAGATTAATCGACGTTGTTGAAAAAGTACTCCACAGTTAAAAATCATCAACTTCAAAACATACCAACACATTTGGCCTATTCTTCTCTCTTTAAAAAAAGTGATGGCCTTTGTTGTGAAGCATTTAACAAAAAATTCTGATTGCTTGCTAAGTAATCATGACTATGGTTATCTATCATTCATAGCTCATGACTGATACATTGAGTGTAAACCATAACCCAAAACGCGCGCGAAGTCCCCTTTAAAGTGGATACTAATAAATTTGATTATGGTTAGCATAATTCTGATTGGTGATATAGTTGATATACGTGGAGCCTAAAACATAATCCGAATCGCGCGCTTAACTCTTTGCATTGGCAAAATTTTCAACACATCGCAACCCACACTTATTCAATACCATCATGTAAATTCAATGCGCGCATCCCACTGCGTATACACACAAAATATACCCCCTCGGCACCGCCTGCGTCCTCCATCCAAAGTATCGGTAAATCCAACGAGACGTCATCAGACAACCACCTCGCACGCCCGAACATTACGTCTCGCCAGAACAAGCGAAAATTCTCAAAAGCCGCGCCACACCGTAAACACCTCCTCAGAAAGTCCTCCGCTCGCATCCGCGCTTTCTCTGCCGTCGTGTTTTTCCAGGAAAAGCAACAATACTCCTCACTCACCTTCTCTCTCACCGCCGCCGCCGCCGCCGCTAAACAATAGCCGACTTATTCGGTCGCCAGGTATATAAGAAGAGCACGAGACGCCATCTACTCTCTCTCCCAACTCGTATCTATATATCTAGTATGTACGTCCGCGATACACACGATGCCTCCTCCTCGAGAGATGCTATTATGGAGTGTGCCGTGTGTCCGATGCGGAGTGCGCCGATGCTGTCGGCGTAGCCAGCGCGGAAGCACTGCTGCGGGTATGTTATAGCGTGTGGCTCCTGTGCAGCGCGCATTCGTAATCCCCGCGAGCTGCTGCTGCTGCTGCTGCTGCCGCCGCCGCCACGACGCTGCGGGAAAGTTGCCGTACGGCTCGCTCCGTACAATCACCTCTCCCTCTGCAGCGGCCGCAGAGAGCCCGCGAGTCCCTCCTATATACATCCGAGCGCCGCGCGACCGGCTTTTTTCTCCGATTGCAGCGACGATGTGTATATAGACAGGTGTACCGACTCGCTGTGTGAATCGGCTGCGGAGAGTACCGCGACGCGGGCGACGCGGCGTTACCGCATCGTTCGCCATAGCCGAGACTGCTGCGCGCAGTATGCTGCGCGGGGAGGGGGATTAGACGCGGAGAAATTTCGTCTTTCCCTTTCGAGCGCGCCGCGAGATGTTCCGCTCGATTCGCGCAGGGTCACATCCGCGCTTTCCCAAAGTTTCGATCTCGAGACGACGCGCCGGTGTGTATATGTACATCTCCTGCTGACGATTATTCCGACGCGATTTTACATTACTTGCGTATAAGCTATGGGAAACGCGATGAACGTTGCGCTGCGTTGTATTTTCCGTTTTGTTATTGTTTGCTTTTTATGCAAACAATTAATTCTGTAACGGTTTATGCAACATTGGCGGGGGGGGGGGGGGGAGCGGAGCCGAATGCTTTTCTCGCGCGCGAACGATGTAATGACGTCGATCGAAACGGAGCGAACTGCGAGATTGCATCGGGGTCCATTTCAGCTATGAACTTCGAGGTGTTCTGGGGAATTTTTCGAATTTCCCGCCAAAATTCAGAGAGCGTTGTACATACGGAGCGCGAATGAATATAATAGCAGCATCGTACAACGATTGGATTGTTTATTTATTTAAACTCGTTGCTCAGTTCTTAAGAGGCTGCAACTCTCAATTGTGCAACGATTCGAATTTTTCCGCTAGAATAGTGGAGCAGACAGAAAAACAACTGTAATGCCTTGACGAATAAAATTTGAATAATGCAAAAAAAAAAAAAAAATTACATCATCCAAACTTTTACGCTCGGGTGTATTGCAAGTTGACTTGGAACTTTGCAGAACCCCGGATTATTGCACAATGGACGGCTCGCGGTCTGTTGTGATTTGATTTTTGCTATTATATTAGTTATTGGCGAAATAGTTGTTATTTTGTTCATACTATGTAATGGCGTCAAATTGGAATTGTCTATAACTCCGTTAAAAAAAGCAAGTTTTTTGGTAATTTTGTGATTACTACGCGCATTGCCATGTAGATACGGCACATGGAAATTTCATGGTTATTACGTAATTCTGGTTTTTAACGTGGAAGCCATGTGTGCTTTTGTACGCGGGTTGCCGATAAATTCGAGTAATGCGATTTAAAAAAATATGAACAACTTTATGCGTATTTTCATTTTTTTAATTTCAAGCGAGATGGAAGGCCGATTCTTTTTTCTTTTATCGATTTCGGTTTTATTTGTCGTGGAATTTTCAATTTTCGCGAAATTGAAATTCAGTCAAAAACAGACTATAAAATATAAATTACGTTTTCGCATAAAAGTTTAAAAGTTGACTGTCGGGCTTTTTTAAAGTAATGATATTTTTAAATGTCATGAATAATTTGGACACTAAATAGAGTGAAAGTTTTTATAAATCGTCTTGAAATGATGCACAAATTAAAAATGCAAAATAGTTTTTGAATAAAAAAAACGAAAATCGAATAAAAAATATATGCATGTTAGGAGTTCATTAACAAGTTACCTATCACGCATTTTTCTTGTATATTAACCTTAATCCGATTTGCATGAATTTGTATATCAAATTTATGTAAACATCTTAGCCCCACAGTTACGCAATGTATTTTAATTTACAATAAAAAGAAACCTCCAATTAAGCGTGTTAACATGACGTGAATGATTTTTATTCTGTAGTTAAGCGCCTCGCAAGTCAATTTCATTATGCAACAGGTATATATATATTAATGGACCGCCTACCTCTTAAGCGTATATCGTCGTACTTACCAATGTATGATTGAATTTATTTCATACACTGTAACGTATAAAATTATACGTCACATTATAACGTATATAAACTCTGCACAAAATCGAAAGTACGAGCAAAACGAGCACCTTCACAACTATCTATATGAGAACTATCCAACAGAAGGGATTGTACAAAACAGCGTTACATATACTCGAGCAAAACCACATCTTCCGACATCGGCTTGAACTCGATTGAGAGAGAGAGAGAGAGAGAGAGAGAGAGAGAGAGAGAGAGAGAGAGAGAGAGAGAAGCGAGAGTGAAATCGCCATTACCTCACGTCGTCACCGCGACGAGTGTACTTGCGCTGATGAAAATCGAAGACTGCCTATAAAATCGCGCCGCGGATAAACCATATACAAGAAAATCACTTCCTACTCGGCGTTCACTTCTCGCGCTGGTCTCGATTTTTCGCGGATGTTGCCGCGCGCGAAGCCTCGTCGAGATAGAAAACACGTCGAGGACGTCGAGAGAGAGAGAGAGAGAGAGAGAGAGAGAGAGAGAGAGAGAGAAATCCAAAAAAAGTCGCCAGCAAAAAAAACAAACAAACAGTCGAACCACACAAAGCCTCGTCGCGCAGCCAGCATCTCTCCTCCGCGGCTGCAAAACAGATGATTTAGTGCCGTAAAATCAAAAGAGCCATTATATATAGCGAGCCGGCCGCACGGAGAAACTCATCAGAACGATGACTAATTCAATGCGCATCTTTAATTCTCATCAGACTCGGAAGCGTTTGTAAATAACGTCGCGCGGTGCAGAGCCAGTCTCCTTGTAACGTTTCACGAGTCTCGTTTGCGCAATAAGCCGCTTTGCGATTTCCTATACGTATGTACAGCGTGTGCAGAGACTTCCGCAACTCTCTTTCTCTCTCTTTCTCTCCCTGTGGCTCTTTGGACCACGAGTCTCTGTGTCATTCGACGTCTGCGATGTATATAGGTATATGCGCAACCTTTGCGAAACGCTAAGGGGGGGGGGGGAGAGGTAAATTTTTATTTTTATACTTCTTTAATTTTCGCCGTAAGCTCTCATCGATTGAAAAAACGGAGATTGAATTTTCACGGGATAGTTCAATAATTTGTCGATTTTGCTAGCCGCACGACTGAAAGTTAGGTACTTTGCAAGCTAGAATATTAATTTTTACAGTGAGAACAGTAAGACGGTAAATTTTACTTTTTTGAAAAGGAGATTTCATTAAACTGTTCAGTATGATCATTTTATTTCGGAATTTTAGTACATTTAACTCGAAGCCTAATTGTTCCGAATTTTTCGAGCAAAATTACGCTTCGGATGTAACTTGCCTTGTTTCAACAGCAGCGCGGTAGTTACATTTTCATAACCGTTAAACAATTAACCCCGACGAATTAAGCCAACGCAAGGAACACGCGAGGAAAAGAAGTCGTTCGAACCGGAGTCGATCTGTTGCAAAGTCAATCAGCGACCATTACGAGGAGTAGTAAAAATTGAATAAAATCCAACGAACTTTCTGCCTTCTCCGCATAAGGTATACACCATGTATATATACCTACAATATCAACGCATGCAATGGTTGGTACGACTGCAGGACGAAAGTTCACGTGTTACTCAATGCTCGTTCGCCATCGGGGTTAATGTAACTTATATAAGACAACATCTGCGCTCGCGCGAGAGAGCCGCGTGATTATTTAATGCCGATCGCGATCACACGTTCTGTCTGTATATTTATACGTCGACTTAATAAATAGCCGGTTCTGTTCCATGCACGCGCTTTTCGAGGTAAGCATACCACCCGGCGCCGATTTTCTCCCGGCGATATCTTCGATATATATTATATACAATATATACATATATATATATAACGTGAATTACGGATCAAACGCGCGACTCGAATCGAGCATTAGCTGATGCGAAAAACTTTCACGGATCACAGAAAGGAGATATAGATCGGCGTTTATTTTTAGAGTTATTTAATAATTAGCGATTTTGCGCCTACGTGCGTACATATACAGGCGAACTTGTTCTCGGCGTCCTATTGATACTGAGTCACTTGGAAACTAGCTCAAAGTCACTTTCCATTTTGTCTTATTTGGCGTTTAGCTTTGCCGATTTTTGCCGATCGAGATTATTCAATATCTTTGCGCATAATTCCGAGATAATCTCCGACGTGACCTACAAATCTTGTTCTGCCGATATACGCACGGACGAGAAATGGTTTTGCTGCGTGTATGCGATAAAATTTTAATTTGTCAGAAATTTAGATCAGGAGATTTCAGAAGACGTCTCTATCTCGCAAAGTCTATACTCGTATACATAGCTTAAATTTCAATTAGGAAATAGCCCATCATGGTTTACTTCCTTTTAGGTAGACGGCGTCATTCTTTTCATATGCAAAATGCTGTTTTTAAGAACGCTGTGAATCAAAAAGTAAAATGTGACAATGACGAATTTTGAAACTTTAGCACGATTTTGACAAAATGACTTTTTTTGGATATGGATTCTTCTCAGAAACTACTCGACCGGTTTTATTGAATTTTTTACTATCATATTCCTTACGTGTGTAGAACGTGTGTAGCTTAATTTTTACTATTTTGTTTGGTTCACTGATAAAAGAATACTCGCAGTACTTTGAACTCAAAGTAAACATTTTTTATTTTACGTACAGGTCCTACCAAATGGTACCTCGTGCAACGTTTAAATGAACAACAATTCTATACTACAATCCTAAAATTAAAGAATGTGATTGATACTTACGTTTCAGAAACTGACAGAAAAATTCTGTGTACTTTGTACCGTTTCATTTTGGTTATCGAGCCTTCAGAAGATCTACTACTTTAATTCAAGTTTGGCCGAGAGACGCAACCTTTTCTAATAGTTCACTTTCTATCGAAATATACATTACCCTACCAGCTTTTAAATCCTTAAATGTTTCTAACTCTTGCACGATACGTGGAATAAACTGGTAATCTCTGCACACGGCATTCGAGTCTGAACCATAAAAATTTTGAACTGCTCATTTTCACGTTAATTGAAGTCGAATTTCCCTGGCTGAAAGTGACGCATTTTCTTCCGGCGAAGTAAGTGAAACGTGCCGATTTCAGTTCGTACGTACAACTATACACTCGGTGAAAAATAGTGCACGCAGTGAGCGCACCGCATACGAGGTAAAAGCAACAAGCCATGTAACACGTGTTCACGAGGCTCGCCTTAGACTCGCCGCGCGGCCAATTTGCGCGCGTTCCAGATTCGTCAATTCTTCGCCTCCTGTACAGCCACGTAACGCTAAATTGACACTTCGATGACGTTCGCAAACAACTGAAAAATGTTTCGTAGATTTTTTTCGTGGACACATTTGTTTACGATCGACGTCTCCTCGTCTCTCGTCCGAACGAAGCTGCGAAATTTCGTCACCTCATCTCTTCATTTTCGTTTGGTAACGATTTCGAGTTGTGTCAGAACATACTGTATACCGAGCTTTCTTTCGACAAAGAATCTCGTGCCTAAGCGGTATATGGAACGAAACTCGATATATGTCCACAGCAGTTTCTCGCATTATGCTCAGGACCTTTTCACCGGCCGATCGGTACACGGCGTTATATACGCACAAAATAAATGTCCTAGTAACCGGACATGAATAACGATTGGAAAGTTCCAGCGATCGGTGTATATGTATTGGCCTGGATTAATTGCAAACTAGTAGCGGCAAACATGTTTTGATTTGAACTGGTTTACTTCAAAGGAAAGTGCATGGCGAGCATAATGTTATTGTACACCAGAGAAAAAAAACGAGCGCGATTGAAACTTTGTTCGCAGCGACTTATGGAGGTTCGTTTCGTAAACACATTTTCTACTCTGCAAAAAAAGAACAGAAGATATAGCTAACGTGCACTTCCTTCTTCAGAATCAACAGCATCATTTCTTGACACGAAACTTTACCAGCAGCGTTATTCAATCTGCGGATTTTTGTATTATACGGCCGGTTGGCGAAAGTTGCGCCATCCTTTTCGGCAACTTATCTACGTGTCAATTAATATCGCAACGTTGGGCAAATCGGTATTACATCTGGATGACTCGTAAAATTTCCGATTTTTGCTCCGCGAGAAATATAAAGGTATGGAAAAGGGGCGTGAAAAATGCATGGGTTTCATAAACTGTAGATCACTCTATAGTATACATATAGCGCAGCAGCAAATTTACTAATTATATCGTCTCGGGAGGGATATTAACGCTCGTTTCGTCAAACTTTCATGCGAAAATGCGAATTTTTACGTGTTCCACGCACGCTATGCGCTATGGCCCACGGTGCGTGTAATAATTTTCGTCGTCGACCCTTATAAACGTTTAATTCAAGGCATGCCACCGCCGCGTTTCCGCATACTCGAGCCAATCGCGTGACTGGTAGGTTTCTCGTTTTAATGCGCGGGAAAGTGGTTTTTTCGGAGTGAATCAAAGTTGCGATTGCTAAATCCATGTAAAACAATGATGCCGTGGTGTACTGCGAGAATCGCCTGAGTCATCGTGTGATAATGAAATATTAAAATGAATTTAACACCGATTATGATAACCATAAAGATAATAAGCTTATGTTGAATTCAGGTAGCACCTGTTATAGGCCTTCAAAAAAAAAATGTATTACCGATCGAAGCATTAAATAATGCGTTTCAATTATATCGGTATCATACAAAGCGATTAGATCCGTTGAGAGAGATATGCATCCGGTTAACGTAGCGTGAACATATATGAAATTTGATATACTTACATTTGAACGACTGTATGTAATTACTAAAAGTGTGTATATATATATATAGAATATTTCGTTTGTATTAGTTTTAAACTATGCTTTGAATTATTAATTATACAAATCGTAAATAAAAAATTGCGTACGTTAGCGAAATATATTATACAATTAATCAGTCCTAATGTTTTTAATATTTTTCTAAAGAGTCTTACGACGACTTTAAACTAAAATTTTGCCTTCGTCTCCAAGAGAACGTTTGGTAATATTTAGTAAAATTTTTTAAACTCGTTCTCTTACACTGTAAACAACAAATCAGTATACTTTCACTCACCGCAACAATATTCGTCATTAAAATAATTATATAAAAATAATTCTGACGAACAACTGACCACAACAGCTCCCAGAAATACGATAGCGCTTTGCACACACCTGCATAGACGGCTGCCACTTGTCCAGGGGCCGAATCGAGGACGAGATTAAAAAAAAATATGGCTTACATAAAGCCAGACCAGTTGGGAATTTCAATGAGAGTGACCGACAAAAAAAGTTTTGTTTTATTCTGCCCTGTCATTGTACGCGTGAAAAATAATGTACGATTATATCTCGTGATGTAAATAAAGCCAAGAGGTTAAACACGTTTTTTCCGCAGGACCGTGGCCTAAATGCTATACTGCAGCGCTGCACGGCTATTAAGTTAAAAATTAAAATGCGTCTCACTTAATTCCTCGCATAAACGGCGAGGATCACATCGAGCATCGTCGCGAGAAATTCTCGGAAAACCTGAGTTTCTTAAATTCCCGCCGTGGCGCACGCGAAGACGATGCTGCGCGGACGAGGCGGAAATCGTAAAATCTCATCAATACGCGCGGTTACACACCGCTTGATTGTAATGGCCAATTCAATTATAGACGCGGGTATACAGTTGACGTTTGATTATAGACGTTTATTTCTTTTTTCTCGTCGCAGTCTCCAGCCACGAATAAAATACCTAAAACATCCGAATTGTCGTAAAGCCATCGCGATTGAGCATATTTTTTTTTATTACAAAAAGCAATCAAACGTCGTGATAATCCTTTTTACACCTTTTTCGGTACAGCGCACAAAAAAGAAGATCCGCAGCCACACGATCGAGCGAGCGACAGAGTTAATGAGCTGCGGCGCCTTGCGTTTAGACTTTGCCATTACATATGCGCAAGTCCAGTGGAAATCAATGGTCGTTAATCATATTTGTGGGTAAAATAATAAGCCCCAGGTGTACAAGGAAAAATAAAGATCCTGATGAACTGAATGCTTTTTAAAAGTTAGATAATCTTGTACATTATGGAAGAAATAAAATTGAGACACTGTATACTCAAAGTTTTCCTATTTTCAAGGTTTCAGTTCAAATCTGTTCACTTGATTGAGAGGACCTAATCGCCTCAAATTGTCAAAGAATAAGAGACTGAACTTTATTTTTATATTGGTCTTAATTTGTTGAAATAACGTATTAAATAATACTGATGAAGTCAGAAACGACATATAAAGAGTTTCAAATGACCTTTTAAAGGCTCTAAATTTGATTTTTTCAAAGTCAGTCGGTAAAATTTTCTAAAAACGACTTCGGCTTCTTTGTCCTCGTTAAAAGATTTACCTACGTGAGCTCATTTTAATTAACGTCGCAGTAAGAAATCAAGCGCAGCTTCTGCAAATTTTCTCATCCCCGCAGGCGACAGATTAAAAAAGTTTCACCCGGACAGTATAATAAAGTATAAGCAAGAAAAAAAATCCATTTCTTTCTGAAGATTACAATATTATACTCATTTTACGTAACTACACTGGTTCTTTATTTCCGAGAGATGAAAATGCAAACCTTTGGCCACGATGTGCATGCAGTCGCTCACGTGTAACAAGAAAAAGGTAAGCATGATTCTATAAGCTCGTGAGCTCGTACCCAACGGTAATTAAATTATGAAATGAAAAAGAAAACATTTAAGATAAACTCAGGCATAAAGTTGCATATATTCATGATTATATTCATGTGCACAGCGATTGATGAGGTCTTTTTAAGGTGCTTACGATTTAGCGTGTGAGGTCTAGACAAGACTTTCTTGAATAAGGCGGAAGTTCCTTTCACTGCAAATTTTTTATTGTAAAACTATAATTTATTGTTGCTTTCGAGTCTATTATATTCATTTAACTTATCTGATTCTTTTTTATTATTACTTTTTTTTAACACTTTATGATTATTTTTATGAAAAGAAAAAAGTGTCGTATAGAAAATCATCAGGCAATTAACTTATTATTAGCTGAACTTATATTATGGGAAATAAAACTGGAAATTTAAAAATGACTTTATCATCCAGAAAGAAAAGACAATGGCTTTTTTTAGATAAGCGATTTTGCATCAAATCATTGACATCGACTGACGCAATTGTCATCCAAAGAATTTTAAAAAACGAGATGTACACTTAACCAATTTTGATCGAAAAACTCGTCGACCATGGCCGGCTCTGGAACATCGAGAATATACTCTCTTCCCTTATTTCATTAAACGAATCAGCTTCTCGCTTTAGTTTTTCGTTCGTTATAATTTAATTTTATATGCATATAAAATTCATTGAATACATTGAATCAGAGAAAAAACAATAAAACATTGATATTGATACCTGGTAAATTCTGATATAAAATCTGATTTTCGTGAATAAATCGAAGATATTTGTCGGTCAGATAAAACTTAAAATAAAATAATCAATTCTAAGTAATTTCTTTAAAGATATATTTGTTTTATGTTCTGTTTTAAGAGCTCTGTATGGTAACTGACTATAAAAAAATGTTTTTATTCTTATAAAATAAATAAAACTACTGTTATAAATGCAATTTTCGAATTGAAATCAATTAATTGCACGTTAGCATGTTCATGCTTTATTTGAAAACAATATAGAATCAGGATTCAGATAGCACACACAATAAATTAATAATTACTATACTATACTAAAGTTAATAATTACTATGGACATTAAGAAAATAATAATGTATGCTCGTATTTTTACCGTATATCTAAAACGAATGCAATGACGAGTACCAGGAACAACATTTATATATATGGTAATAGGTGACGCGCAAAAACATGATGAAACATGTGCAGTACAATGGAAATGTATTGATTATTGTTATGTATAGATGCACGATAAGAAAAATTTGTGATAATAAAATATTTATTTGATTTGGCAGAACAATAGCAGGTTATTATAAATCTGAATATTACTTCTTGATGTATATCGCGTACAGAAACATTTTAAAGTTAAATTAACCGATGCCATATTTTACGCTCGGCTGCATAATCTGTTTTCACAAGAACGTCGTTAAAAGTTTTATATCAGTGTAGCATTTAGCGTTCAGATAGGTATAATTGAATCGCATATTTATAATATTTTGATCCTTTTCATTCTTTTTTATGAACTCGCCAAAATCATTCATTAATTTTTAGTATTTATTTTTCTAAAATAAGATTTTTTATAATGATAGAGCTTATAGAGCATTGTAACCAAGTTTTAAACTTTAAAAATCATCGCCAACTTTACGTAACAGTGATCAGCTACAAACGAATAATTTTAAATCATAGTGGACAATCAAGATGCCATTTGTACTTATCTCAAGTATATGCTTAAGGAGGTCTTTAGTCAAAATAATGTTCATACATGCAATTAAGCATTTATAATATTTATATAACACGATTGTATTTATCTTTGAACTAATGTATAATTTAGATCCTAAATAATATTACTAAATCACTTTTGACCATCAGTGTTAATGTTATTACGAATGGTTTTCTATTTTCATTCGTTCATCTACTTATTTTTTTTATACATTTCGTAAATCACTCTTTAATGCACATGATAATGTATGCGTATTGTCCAATCTTTTGTTTCGAAAAGCGGATATTATTTCTTCATCGACCAGATTCAAAAGCGCAGTTGATACTTTGCATCAGACCTGCAGCAAATGCTTGAATTCGCATTTCAGATAGATCATTTGTAAAAACAATAAAAAATGACAAAAACTGTATGAATTACCTTTAATTACATATTACATGACCATTAATTGTTAATTTACCTCTGAAATTTGATTTTAATTTATACTTTAATGTGTACTTTTTTGTATTGCATTTCATACATTGTATATTACGTAAATTAACTATCATAATTTGCTTAAATTAGAACCAAATGTTAAATTAAAAACTAAAAATTTCATTCACAAACCTTAGGCTAATAATGAAGCATACGTCAATAACAAAAAATTTCTCGGACATCTGTCCGAAATATTGCGTCAACGAGTCCGCTACAATCGCAAGCGTACTTAACAAATCCAATTCAAAACTTAGCTCTACGTTAACGCTGTATAATTCCCTATAAAAATCGCCTGCGTCACAATAATTGCGTTAATCACCTGCGCGCGACCTACAATCATCGCATCGCGAAGAGAAAAAAAAATCAAACCTCGAATCATCAGACACGCGAAATAAAGTCGATGCGTCCTGAAAAAAAGAAAAAACATAAATTCGTCCTCAGAGGAAAATCGTAAAAGCGCCCCCAAGGGCACTCGATCACCTCCACTTCTGCGCGTATATATAAAGTGCGCATCGAAGTATCGGCGAAACAGTGAGAATACACATATATGTACAAGACGTGAATTCTATCCAAACGAGATATACAGCGCAGAGGCGAGTGAGAGGCTTCTATATAAGGTGCGAGCGATGCGTGCCGAGCCTTTGTAATTGCAAATCGTACGAGGATCGATATAGAATCGGGTGTATATACCGCCTCAGTGTCGTCGCGTTACTTTCGTCGATCGGACAAACGCTCGAGCTCGACTGTTCACGAGAAAGAGAGAGAGAGAGAGAGAGAGTGATCATGTCTGCCGCACTACAAACCATACATCAGTCGTCCCCCATGAGAAACTGGATTGACGGTGAGTCTCATTTTTCGGGGAGCGAGCGTGGAGTGACTTAGATTTGTCGCAAAAACCTGATCTTCGAGGCGTCGATCGATTTTTATTCGAAGTTTTTTCTTCTCTCTCGTCGTTTAAGTTAGACTCGCGCCTCGGCGGCGCAGTCGATTACGTGCTACGTATTTTTCTTTTCGCGGGACTATAGATATTGTACGTTTCTTGTGCGTACGATCGCGAGATCGGTAAAAGAAATCGGCATGCGATCGACTCGTCTACTCGTCCACTGTACTAGAAACTCAATACTTCCGGCATATTAAGCTTGCATTGCATTGTACGAGCGATCGCGGCGGCTCGGCGATCAACCGATTTTTTACCGATCTCCGCGTGAAAAATACGCTGCGTACGCTCGAAAAATTGGGCGAGATGGGCTCGATTGAAACGGCGCATCAAATTCTCTAACGGTACAGGAATCGACGCGGCTCAACCGAATCGTATATACGGCAGAAGAGAAGTAAAAGAAACCTCCTAACGTACATTTAAAAGCTCCTCGGCTGTGCGGCGCTTTCGATTCATCTGCTATATAGCACACTCCCCCGTGCAGGTGTACACGAGTGCTGCGGGAGGGAAAAAGAGAACGGGACAGACGTTCTGTATACAACCCCGACGTATATATAGTGTGACAAAACAGACTTCGATCGGCGCGCGCGCAAAGGCGCACTGGCGCAACGTGATATGCAATACTTATGTATTGTCGCGTTCGATTAGCGAAAACGCATAAGTCCGCAGACGCGGGCAGCTGTTACAGATTCGCGTCATCCCCAAGAGCTAGATACATACGCGATTGCTGAGCAGGCGGACGACTGACTTTCGCGGACGAATCGAGAGCTGTCTTCGAGGCTGGTGCGAGAAAGTGAGGTTATGTTCGCGCTTGTAAACATCGAGCGGAGCGACAATAACACTATGGCAATTAGTGCGGATGTCTCTTGCTTTTGTTTGTCATCGCGTAAGCGTACGGCCTACGCAGCGTTGTGTTCGTGGTGTTGATGATCGTTAGAAGCTCAGAAGAGACAGAGAGATAGAGAGAGAAAGAGAGACACAGAGAGGCTCGATTCAAAGGCCTCAAATGGAAGTTTTGTGCGGCTGATTGCCGAGTTGAATTACTCCATTCGACGGGATTGAACGAGAATGATAGCGCTCGGAAAGGTGAATATGGCGAATTGTTGCTCGTTGCTTGGCCTTGATAAACTAGGAATGTTACTACTGCGGATCGGGTTTATTGCTGCGCTTTTCATATCCGATCTCCGTCATAGCATAGTCAGAGTAGCTCAAGCAATGATATATTGATCGCAGTTGTATGTTTCTTTTACAGTACGGTCAAGTGTGTGTGTGTGTGTGTGTGCGCGCGCGCGTGTGTTAAATTTGCAATAAGGAAACTTGATTTTTAATTGAACATTTTCAAATGGACTGCAGCGAAGAGGCCGGGACGCGAAGTAACGACTAATTTCAATTACCTAAAATAAAAGATCGAGATGGAATTTTACAATCTTAACGATAGCGTATACGATTCGCGAGTAAAGCGAAATATATTCGTGTAACGTCAGTCGACGAGAGGCATACTTACTGTGCGATAACAATTTTCGAAATGACAAGCATAATTCGATTTTTATTATCTGTCGTACGTGAATAATTGGTTTTTTTTTTCTGCTGTGATGAGACGCGAAATTTGAATTTTCAATTGACTATCAGATCTCCTCGATAAACTCGTTCTTGTATCAACTATACACAGCACATATACAAATCTCTACTTGACAAAAACATTTCAATATACCTTTTTTCCCGTAAGCTGAAAATCAACTCGCTATACATATTCCAGTATCCGTTTGACCATCGCAGCGAAGTAGCAGATGAGTTACGTACGATTAAAAATACTAGAAAAATTGTCCAATTCGCCGTTTCACCGTTCTATACTATCGACCAATGAAATTTTTGGATAACGCTCTGAATTGGCTCATAAGCACTCTGAATTAGCTGTGTTCGACAATAATCGCTATCTTCTTTTTATAGAGTGAATTAAATCCGCAGAAAAATGTCAAGATCAAAAGTTGCGCGCTTAATGAGATAGCCGATCGACCAACTGGAGAGCGAAAAAAAAGGGGGAAACATTAATCAAACGTCCGGTCTATAAACACTTTTTACCCGAAAATGACCGATGGCCAAAGAAACTTTCTCATCTTCTATTTCTCAACAAGGCGTCTTCTTGTATGTGCAGCTGCGGAGGTTCTAGACAGCCTTGCATAAGTCGCACGCACACACAGACACATTGCGCACGACGCCATACTTATATTTACATCGCAATTGACCGATATATCTTTAGAACCTTGATTTATTAAAATTTGACTGCTCGCGCACGAGTGCACGCGGACACGTGTGAAAGCTCTCTGGATTGTTTAGTATGTGCGCGGTATTTCATAAATTTATTTTCAAAGGGGGGCTCTACCGAATTTTTCATTGTCGCCATAGAAACGTCTCGTAGACGACGAATCTAAAGCCCGTTCCGTCGCGAAAAAG
This sequence comes from Philotrypesis tridentata, assembly GCA_018906965.1. Taxonomy (NCBI): domain Eukaryota; kingdom Metazoa; phylum Arthropoda; class Insecta; order Hymenoptera; family Pteromalidae; genus Philotrypesis; species Philotrypesis tridentata. Next base: position 359,010 of record JACCIB010000016.1, on the reverse strand, counting down.
TATACGTGATCGGATTAAGAAATTTGATTCAGCGTAAAAATATGTAAATAAATAAATATTTGAGTGTACGAGTGTGATTTTCGTTTATAAAATACAATACGATTTCAAAAGTTAACAATTTGCTTTACAGCAGTCTTTTTGGACAATTATTAAAAAAAATTGTATATACGATAGTGACCTGAGTAGCCAAATATTGCACGGCGTGTAAATAGCGCCCGATCGAAGCGAGAATTGCCTGAAATGAAGAATGAAAATTTCGGAATGAAACTAAATATAACTATTTATTTATTTATTTTTTGCAAGAATAAGATTTCGTAATAAAATTATACAATTGTATTTCCAATAGTATATAGTCGATAAATGCCTGAAAAATTTATATGTATGCAAAACAAAAATAGAATAGAAAAAAAAATAGAAATGAAAATGTTGACTTTTTGGATTTTAACAATTAAAAAATTACATATATTTAACATTTTACATTATTTTAACAGTTCCTTCTTAATAAGCGTAACATTATGTTTGTAGTATGAAATTTCTAAAAATATTCTGTGAATGGATCGTAGCTTAGCAATGTTTCCGCTTGCAACAAACTCGAATTTTTCAATGACAAATCGATTTTTTAAGAAAACATTCGGAGCTATAATTTCGCGTCATTGTCCGGTTACGTATATATCCGATATACTTCTAAAAATACCATCAGTTGACATAATAACATACGATTTTTGAACAATGAATCTTTAGGATGACTGTAATTAGTCGAAGTATATATTTAACCCGTCAATCAAAATGTCATTTTCCGATCTATACACTTTTTCTCAACATGAAAATAGTATCTGATATGTTTTTCGTTCAATAAAAGCTTATATACTTACGCTTCCTTAATTAAAAAATAACTGAACTTTATAAGTCGTGTAAATTTGAATTTTTATCAAAAGCCTACGTTACTTATATAAAAATAAATGCCGGTCATATACGTATACGCAAAGTCTCTCGTTTTGATGAACTATACATAAGCCACTAATTGAATAGGTGTACTTCACATATACGTACCATGTTTTATCGAACGCAGCTATATGGATACATATAGCTAGAAATAATATTCTGTTCATTTCAACAACGTACTAAACTTTTTTGAAACAATAATATTCTCACTTTTCATTCAGGAATTTATGATCTGAGGGAATATTCAGTTCAATATCGAAAAGGTCACATTGTCGCATAGTTCAACTTTTAATTATTTCACAAAAAATGTCTCTAAAACTATGTAGTCCTTGAAATAAAGTTAATTCAAAATTTAAATTCACAATATAATACATCAGGCAAAAGAAAAATTATAATTCATTGGTGATTAATAATGAAATTCACATTATTATTCAATCAACAACATAGTCGGTTTCGTTTTTGTATTCTCATCATTTTACATAAATTTCATGTTTATATTCTAAAACAGACAAGACAAAAGCTTGAACAATGTAACTTTTTAAATGATTCAAAATTCATGCGATGCAAACATTTATTTTATAATTAGTTTTTCAATGTGAACCCAATATATAATAGCCAACATGAATTTTTCGAAAAATCTTGTACAACTCCGTAAAATAATGTCGCTTGGTTGTTTCTCCGCTAAACAAGCAGTATTCGAATAAAAAAATAAACGCCTGCAGTACACGATTACCTCGAGGAATAAATCCTCAGAAATAACGACAAACAAGTGGGCAAAAAAATTGTAGAGGACGTGAGACCTAGAAAGAGATTGCATAAGTTCGTATATCGGAAGCTATTCGTAGACTTTAATCATGATATTTTAAGATTCGATGTGCACGTAAGCTGGTACGAAGAGGCACGTCTGGACTCATGGTTTTTTTTTTCGACTCGTTGACATTGTTGCAAAATCAGAACGTGTTGTTCAAGTAAAAAGCCTGATTTGTGAGAACATCGTTAAATATAAGCAGCATCGAAAGAGTAAATGTAAAATATCGTATACATGAATCGTATTTCGCTAGCGATAAAAAAAGGCAGAAAAACTCGAGTCGCGAGTGTAGAAGCAAAGTTTTTGTCAGTTTTTGAGAGAAAAAAATAATGCTTATACGATTTGCAGCAGTATTTTTACGGCTCTTTCGAGAAATGCGGAAGACGTGTCGTTGATGAATTCTATGATTCATCGAAAAATTCACTCGCCGCACAGAGGTTTAAATATGTAATGACGCATTAACAAGTTCAAGTTGGTGTTCACGGCTAATTTTAAAATGAAGGTATTGATTGGATTTCGCGCCATTTTTGAGTTCTAAACTTTTTATTTATCGCTGGACGCGCTGCATTGTTTACTCTTTAAGCTAGTGCTGAAGTCACGTATAACAGGATGAATACGTATATGATAATGAAAAGTACATTCTGCGTTTGTGCGTGAATTGATTGCAAATTATCGCAATCCGTTACAGAAAGAAAAAAAAATATTTTTCTTCTTCTTATACCGTAATCGTCATTACCTTATACGAGATACAATTTCAAACAGAAATTTGAATTTTCCACCATAATCGAGCGGCCAAAAACAAACAATTAATTAATTACATACAGTGTACACTGTTTATAGGATAAAAACCAACTTCTGAAAAATTATGGCTTTATTATCTCCTTTACACACAACGATCTTCAGTTATACGAAATTTGATATTTAAATTTCCGTAAACGACAGAAAGAATGTATATTTTGCTTTTATTCCTAACTTGCAAGTAAATCAGTCATGTTCCGTCGATGCTTCGTCGTTTGAATTTTCAATGTTCACGAAACAACAGCTAGTTGCGAACGACGACGCGATGATCCAGTTTTTACAAAAACTTTATCACCACGAATACTAAAGACTTCATTAAGTTAAAAAGCCGCTCCCGAGATAGTGGGACGTATATATAATGAAAACTCGTTTAACAAGCCCGTTTCAAAGCTGCTTTTGCATTATAGAGAGAAAAGTCGCGCGCGGTCGTCTTTCGGAACGGAAAACAACAATCTTTTGTAATACTAATACACGTAAGAACCGTATTGTACATATACGTGCTTATTCGCTATGTATTATAATAAACGTTCGATCGCAAGCTCGTGAGAGCGGCTTTGTCTATAATTGACCACTTGCTGCAACCGTCTCGAACTCAATACGTTCCCGCGAAAATAATGAGGTGTCGTGTGCCTTTCGTCGTCGTCGCGCCGTCGACGATGCCGTTCCGACCTTACCGAAGAGTACAAATATTTCGCAATGACGATCGCGGAGTCTGCAATCGACGGCGCACTTCCTTTTCAAGGGGTCAAGCGGAGCGATTCTGGATCTTCCATTAAAGTGCGGTTGCTCCGTACGCCGCGGGATGAGCAGCTATGCTGTATACTGTATAGTGAGAGAGAGAGAGCAGGTTTGAAAAGCGAGAGATTTCGTGCGGGAGAGAGAGGCCCACTCCGAGCCAGTTCCAAAGTTCGTCGACACCGGGCACTTGTAGAAGGGATATATACTTTGCGCAATTTCGTCCCGAAAACGCGTGCCGTTGAAACTTCTTTCGATCGGGCGAATTTTTTAAAAATTCTTCTTGCAAAAGTTTTTTAACGGTTTCTCACAGTTGACAAATTTTCATTTAACCGAGATACTCGCTAACGATCCTAATAAGATTGTTCGCTCTATATCCGGAGAAAATATTTTCGTTTGCTCACCGCGAAGTACGTTCCCGTATATACATAAACGCAAGTGAAATCTCGTTTGAAATCTTCCGAAATCTACAATTCCTACAGCGCATTAAAAATTCGCGCCTATATACACTTATCCTCTAAAATTCGTTCTAACATAATGGATCTCTCCTCCGCAAACCCGATCCTCCGCATCCAACCGTCTCATCCGACGCTGTTTTTCCTCGTCTCGTATAATGCGCCTATAAACATACGGATCGCGGCGCGCACACCGACAAACAGAAATATAGCATGCGTGCACTATACACCGAAGAAAAGTCGTCTAGCCACTTCCTGCGTCATCCTTGACTTTTCCGTGCGAGCGGCGCGTCGTCCGAACAGCTGAGAGGCTCTCGCGGAGCCGAGTCTCCAGACCGCCGCGGACAGAAATAAAAATCACTCTTGCGCGCGCAGCTCCGAGCCTCGTATGCCCATATATAAAAGCCAGGTCCCACGCGGACCCAACTCAGCATTTCGGCGCCGACTCGCGGAGTGCCTTCACTGCCGCGTCTTCGTCCCAGTTTCATTCCATCGTCTTGCTCGACTCTCTCTCTCTCTCTCTTGGAGCCCGGAGCCGCCGTTGCCTCTGTGATCTCGTTCTCCTTTCCCCGCAAGGAAGTAAGTGTGCGACTTCGGCTGTGTGCACGTGTGTCTTTTTGGATTTCGGAGGAGTCTTCTTGTGCCGAGAGTGAATTTCGTCCTGGGCGGGAAACACGCCGGGATCACGCGCGTGCGGTCGCCTGGCTTTTTGTGGACCGAGAGCGGATCATTCGTTGGGCAGTTTTTCTTTTATCTGTGCAACAGACTGACACACGTGATTTCTTGTTTGTTGGTAAAACGAAGCTCTGCGCAAGTGTGCTACGAGATGAAAATCCAGGAGGCGTTGCTCGAATGTAAAATTTTACGTATAGCTTTGAAAATATTCATTCGAAATAGCTATGTTTTACAATTTTCAAATGTGGCCGGTCTATTGTTTATTTAGTAAAGAAAACAAAAATTATTTGTGTATCTGTGTCCGATAAAGTAGTTTTCTTTCTTGATTTTAATCTTTTCTTTTATTTCATTATTTTAAAATAAAAAATACAACCAAGTGTACCGTCAACGCTCATTAGATTTTCCTTTGAGAATTTTAAACGCTCAAAGTTGAATGAAAATACTTACTTATCGCGCATAATCATACGAATAATCCATTCAGTATCAACTGGATTTTCATCTCTGAATCGCATACCTGTAAAGGACTCCTTCGTAACCGTGAGAAATCACATTTGTGACTGTGTCAAGGTGTACAACGTCGTCTGCTAATAGATTCTCAGAATTATTATTCTTTTTTTTTTCAATTAACACCAATGTTCCTTCGGCGCAAGTCTCAGTTGTCGAGATGCAAAATAAGGGAGAAAATCCGAAATCCAAAATCTCACGACCGGCGAAAAAAAAATCCATGAAATCTCGTGTACGTAATCCTCCGTTTTACTCAGAACAATATAGCGCAACACACGCACAGCCACGTGCAGCAGCGTGTAAACTCACCGGTCGGCTGAACGTCGTGTCTTCCTTTATTCCTCGGCCTCAGTAGCGGCTCTACTTCTCTCGACAGCGGACTCGCACGCACACAGAGCTCGTGGCCATGGATACCAAAGACATGAGTGAGTAACTCTTTTTTTGCCGCGAGTGCGTCGAGGTTTCTGAGATGCTCTTTTGAACTTTTTCGTTTATTTTTTTTTTGTTCGGCGAATCGCGCGTGTCTCGCGCAGAAAAATTCGAATTTGCGAATTGCATAATCCTTTTTAATGGCACATTTTTATTCGGCGAGGTTAGCTATACGTATAGCTGATGCGCACACACCAGGAATCGATTTTTTATTACACCGCATTTACGTTCTAGTTCAATGACGTTGAAAAATATTGACAATTTTCTAATTAGTGTGTTGATAAGGTAATATAGATAAACTTGAATTTATATCAGTGGCAAATATGGCAGTAGTATAGTTCGAACACTATACACTACGCCGAAGAGCCATTCATTCATCCGTAAGTCAACAATACTCGCAGTTTATGTACTTTGGCTTCGAGAGGCTGTTTGAAGTATTTAAAGTCTCTAAGCGTTTGTTTTCACGCCTCATATTTGGAATCCGAAACACAGAGCTTCCGACGCTGAGCAAACAAATTGCTTTGTTAGGCTTTGATTATTCAATACGGGGGACAGATGCAATTGCGCAAAATAAGATAATTGCAATTTGCCTTTGTAATATCGTCTACATATGTATAGATTTTTGTATCTGTAGGCTACCAAAATACATCATTTTTATTATGCATATAGTAGTAAACATAGAAAAACTAAATATTTTCGTTAATAAAATTTTGTTTAATTATTATTATTTATTTTTAACTAATTATAAATTAATTTAAATTTAATTATTTTATGCAACATTTACATACATTCAAGTTAGAAAAAATTGAATAATGAACATCAATTTTTCAATTTTGTTTTCACAATTTCAACAATAGATGGATGCTCAATTTATTGATAGAAATTTTCTTAATTTTTTTAAAGAAAGAACATTTGTGACGAAGAAATTAATAGTATATTTATTTGCATTTTATATTCAAAATTTAATTATCACCAGCAATGTTAGTCACTAAAGAGTATTGTCCTACTTTGTTATCAAAAGTTCGCTACAGCAATCGCACTTGTTAAAATATGAAAATTGCCTGAATGACTAAGAATAGCTTCCTGCAAAAATGACACATAAAACATGGCCTAACATGCAACATGTATTTTCAAGGTTCTAAGATAATTACTCTGCATTCTATTAAAATATTTGGTAAAGAATTTTCTATGTACAAAAAAATAATTAAAATTAAAACGATCAACTCACTTATCCACACATTTTCTTCTATATATTTTTCATAATTAATTTTTTTTAATTAGCATGAATTATTTAAATTAAAATCTAAGGTTTTCTTGCTTTTAATTATTTTTTAATTTCTTACAATCGATGCATTTTAAATATTGAACCATCAAAAAAAATGACTGAAAATTTAAATCGATTTAAAAATTAAAAAATTCTAATGCATTAACTGTCATTTCTTTATATCAAAGATATGCACGAATTTACAATAACAAATTTTGATAGCAGAATTTTTTGCTGCACTACAGAAACGTATCTCACAATGTGCTAACGTTATTATCATTAGATATTCATTTATTCTAATAAAAAATCATAGTGTTTTGTATAATGCAGAGTATAACTATCTGAACGTATATACAGTTGTTTATAAATGAGAATTTATTTGAGAATAAAATTTAGTAGGACTGAATTGGATTTGAATATAGTCACGATAAATTTAAAACTGATAATTTCGAGGCATCATTGAAAATCTCTTCAACGAATTTTTCTATAATAATATAATACGATCAATAACCCGTAAGATACAAAATTGATAGAAAAATTATAGTTGTCTTTTCTTTTGGTTTGCCTTATCGCCGAGAGAATTAAAAATTTTCATAATAATCAAATTACCTTTTCGTGCAGGCAGAATTTTTCTGCGAATAGTAAAAAATCGACGAAATGTGTTTGCATAAATCAGCTTTTTCGTTGCAGACATCCCGTACGTGTGATTGCGGAGCTTACGAAGGCATAATTGTCTCTCAAAAACTTCTGTGAGAATATGCGTATAATCCAAGAAATAATTAAATCTTTTCGCGAGCCTCCTGGCTCGTCATCGCCTTCAATTTCTCGCGCGATTAATACGACTTTTCCTTTTGCATTTAGTTTTCGTTCGGAAATCCGAATGAAAAGAATATAGTCGCAACGCCACCGCCGCAGTTCGGTATATAGCAAATGGAGGAATAAAAAGGTCGAAGTAGCGAGAGGGAAAAACGCCGGCGTCCCGCCGGGAAATCCATCGAGGAAAACTTTCTAGCTCTCCGACTTCATATTATCGTCTCCGGCCAATTTCCACAGCTTCTCGGAACTTCCTTTTCTTTTTTCACGGTGACCCACAGTCGAGTAAACGTCGCGCGGGCAAATAAAGTATAACTCACCATTTTCCAATATTGATATAAATGCGTGGGTTGTTTTTTACCGTATTATGTGTGAGGAACATTGATTTTCCTATAAATACACCGAGTCGATGGTCTTCGCTCTATTAGACAATTCATTGAGAGAATTATATAAATAATGTATTATAATTCGAGGAAACGCCTTGAATTCCGACGTGAGAATCGAGTGAAATAATCGATTTGCGTGTAAAGCTTGTGGTAACATATAATATTCATTGTGAAAACAGTAAAACTTATTATTTATGCAGTAAAAATTGCGCGTAACACAGCAACAGTGTGACATACTTTTTATGAATTTTATCTTATCGTTTATTTATTTTATAAAATTTTTCATGTGCAAGGACTTGAAATATATTAATAGCAATTTTTCATTTTATATTTATCAGGTTTGCATTTTATTAGGCATAATTTTGAAAATTTTTATATCAAAATCATTTTTATTATATGGTGTTTAAAAATTTAAATTAATATATGTTAATACTTTAATACGAATTGAAAACATTATACGTTTAGTGTAAATTGAATGTAGTAATTTTTCGTACTACAGATTTTTTTTAGCGAAGATATAGATTAATTGTATATTTAGAGTATATCCACAGATTTTCGTCTCATTATAGATATTTTAGAACTGGTTCATTCAGTTTTCTTGTTATTCACTAATTGCTCGACGTGTATTCACTGAAATTTCGCCAAGTAATGCTTCATAATAGTTTTCAACTGTTTCACGCCACGCGTTGGCAAATTATTTCTATTGCCGAAAAAAAACTCAAGTTTTTGCGCTGATTAGTCCTAATATCTGCATTATGCTCCTGGCGTGGTCTTTCCTTCATCGATAAAATCAGTAATTGAAAATTGAAATCTTAATGTCTACTTTTCATGAAATATTTAAATTTAGAACAAAAAAAATTATGACAATTACTTTTGATTTATATCGCCAGTTTTTTACTAAAAAGTCGTAAACGCTGTATTATACTCACATTATAATATGCGTAGCTACGATTACTTCTAATTAGTGTACACTGTTTGCACAGGTTAACTATATACATAGTTAAAAGAAAGAAAACACGTGAAATTATTCCGCAGTCAGTCACAAGTAATGTCGATGTTTAGTGCTTTATCGCTAATTTTGAAGCGCATAAATTATATTAGATCACAAGAAGATAGAAGGTGGGTGACAAGCTTACCTTGAAGTCCACGCATTTGCTTGTCTAATAGATCAGAGACAATTTACGATAAAAGTCACCTACCCTTTTTACATATTGTTAAATCACGCACACATATTTATTTCAATAAGAACGAGGTTTAGCGTATCGTTGCTTTTAATCAACTAACCGAAAAAAAACAAACAACATGGCATTTTCTAACATCGTAATCTAGCGACTTAAGAACAAACACGGGAGAATTGTAGAATACAACAATATGTATGTTTTGTGCATCTAACATGTTCGTTATGATTTTTACGTTTGATCGTTGATATTGAAATTGATAAAAAAATTTCAAAATCAACTGGTATTGTATTTGAAACGTATTTTTCTCAATTTAAAATTTTTTTTTACATATTACATTTATATACTTTTTATATATTTTACAAACAATTTTTTAATATTTTTATGTACTATAGTCCATGACTGTACGTAAGGTTAAAATTAAATAAATATTAAAGAAATGATTTACTTACGATATCACGTACTTTTATGCATACAAATATATGGCTACATATACACATTACACATACAACTATTATTATTAAAAAGGTCATTTTCATACAAGTAAAAAATCTGCGTAAAAAACATAAAACGCATAACTCTACGCGCAACTTTGAAAAAATGTCTGAAAATATATTTTGTCTAGTTATGAAAAAATGTATATAAATGCAAAAGAAAATTCACTACGTTTCTCTTCGTTTAAACGCCGAGAAAATGCACGCGTAAAGAAATGAGAAGAAGAAGATAATTTTCAAAGAATTTCTCATAAAGCCGTCGCGGAAAAATTGCTCGTAAGCATAATACAGACCAAAGTAGTTTACTTACTCGCGCTCGAATGTCCGTCATTAATTTTCTACGTATCTACATTCAGTAAAACAAGCGTGTAAACACACATTTGTGCCGAGAATATTTCAAGTCTTGAGAAATTCGCTGCCGTCAAGCTTTTCAATTTCCAAAGCGCGCGAACATGTAGGATTGTGCGCATGTGTCACGTAGTAATGCTCCAGTACACTGCGGTCGTTGCGCGCGAATTTCGAAATTGGCGCGCAATCATCCTATACGCTAATAACGTATTTTACGCTCGTTTTATAGACGATTATAATTGAATTCTCCAACGTAGAGCTGCACCGGTGATTTATTCTGACTTCAGCGTCCTTTTTTTTCTCAGTACATAATTCACTCAAGGTTCAATAATTTATTTTATTCGCTTCTGTTTTTGCACTGCACGAGGAAACGCTATCGCACAACGATATGAATATTTTACGAAAAAAAACGATAAAAACATGAAATGTCAAGTAACGATGACGACAAGGTGCATTGCAGTAAAAAAAAAGAATTGATGCGCTTGCACATTGGCAATAATAGCATTAAAGTATAGTGTATAAATCCTAAAAAAAATTTTATTAAAAATTAGTAGCCGTTATAGCCAGATATACGTCAGTCATACGTCTGCTAATTTTTATTCGAATTTTTCCGTCCAATGCTTGAACATTTTAATTTCAAATTTTACTTTACTGATAGACGGTGCCGACAAGAAGGGCAATTATTTCTCGGATTAGATCCATTGAAAGATTTAACATAATATCAATAATATCTCGCAAGAATAAATAATCAAACAAGCCATTGGCACTAAAGTCTTTTCCAATAATATTTCATTTATAAAACACAGCCCAAGACATCTCATTATCATTAGAAAATAACGTTCAATACGTCACAAAAAATTAAATACAAATCTGGTTGATGGATGAGGCGTCGAACGCTCGTTAACCAAAAGCTCGTTAAGCAAAAAAAAAACTATCTAAACGACGGATACAAAATGAATTCGCGTCGAAACGTTTATCGGCGAGGACACAAGATGAGCGAAATCATCGTCGTGCCGAGTCTAGAAAACGTATAGTCTCGCGATTTATATTCTCGGCGGAGCGCATGTGCGCGTCGTGTTTAAAAGCCGTTGGCAAAGCGATCACGTGTGACATTATAATCGGACGATTGAAAACATTTATTTCTGCTATCTATATCTCGTGCATGTGAGAAGCTCAGCTTTTATCGCGGGAGATTTGCCTCTCCAAGTGCGCACATAAGCTGAAAGTTTATCGAGTCTACGAAACCATTGAAAAACAAGGTATTGAAAAATTATAATGCACAGCTCGTCCTTTGTTTACGTCTAGCGCAATTCTTATCGGGGTATTTACGAGCAGAGCAAAAACGGACTATGTAAGAAAATGTTGCAAAAAAACTGCTGTCGATCGTCTAGAGGACTAATGTAAACTAGTTCCAACTTTGTTGATCTCTTGACGAGCCGAGACTGACATACACAGTGTTATGCGGGAAAATACTGTACTTCGCTGTTTCATCAGCTGCCAAGCATTAATTGATTATAACACGTTTAAGAAACACGTATCAGTGATTATTCTTTGATTATCCTTTCATTGTCAATGATTATCCTTTTTCCAAATATTTTCAGAATTTTTTTAAACATCGCTCTGCGTGACGACGGAATTTTCTTTAAGTAACAAAATAATCCCCCCCTCCCCAAAAAAAAAATAAAATAAGAAGATTTCCTTTTATCGTCCGTCGCGAAGCGCGAGCCAAATTTTCGGCAAACAAATATCACTTCACTCGCTGCTATGCGCGCGTACTATTTTCTTATCGAACAAGTCGAGCATCCGCGTTTCCGTTTTATCGCGCAGCGAGTGCATCGCTTGGAGAGAAAATAGAATACGATAAAAACGTCCTCTCGCGGCTCTGCTATGGCCTGCGCCGGACTAGTGCGCCTCTGGATTCGACGGTGTTTCCACGCGAAAAGAAAAAAAACAGAAACGAGAGAAATAAACGCGCGTCTTCGGCGGGACAGGTGAACGATCAGCTCCTGTTTGTTTTTTCTGCGAGAATTTTTCAAGTTTCAATACAAAATTAACGAGACGTACACGTCGAGAGGCTTTGCGCGCATACAGAAGCTTCCAAGCATAATATAGTGCGCTGAAACGCGGATGGGAAAATTTAAAAAAAATTTTTGAAACCTGCCTCGCCTATATGCGACACGCGCATGTGTACACATAATGCGCAGCGAAGTACATCGCGCGCGGGATAAAATATTCTCGGCACGCCTACTGCGATATATATGAAATATTCAGGAATTTCGGTGCATCGCTTTGTTCGCGCGCTCGCGCGCCTTTTCGCCGGCGCATACGCGAAATTGCGTGTATACATTGCGCGATCGATCGGGCGAGTATGGTGTCTCCGCGCCCCCACGGAAATTCGTGAGAAACTGTAAAATGCGTGAAAAAAAAAGTGTTGAGTGAACAAAAGAAGAAAATAGAGGCAACTTACGTCGCGGGCGCTGCTCATATCGTCGGCCGGAATGGGCGTTTATATTGCGGACCTCCGAAAAGAACGAGTGTCACACTGTATTACACGGATCTTCGTCATCCGCGAATTCCTCTCGACGATTCGCGTCCGATGCTCGCGCGCACTTTGAGAATTTCTCAATGACGACTAAACACTAAAATCTCCCTCGCAACGTATTATATTCCGGCGCGAGCATCGCTCGACCGCTTCGCCCGAGTATTTACGGAGCTTTGCTCGCGTTATCTGCGCGCTCGCGTGACGATCGGGTACACGAGTTTGTATAAGATATAGTGGATTTCTGTATTAATCTGGAGTGTTAGGTTTGTTTTCGGTGCCGATGCGCACAGAGCATTTTTACTGGCTGGGACGTGGGATGGCGAGACTCTGCCTTTTTTTTCTTGCGTTCGCCGAGGACGAATTATTTGGCAAATTTTCAGATCTTTCGTTAACGTTAAAAAAGTTAACTCTACAAAACTCGAAATCTTTCATTGTCCTTCCTTTTATAATTACACTTGCGCCAAAATGATGAGTTAATTGTATCAGCGATGTTTCCGTTAACCCAAACAGAACACCGATCGCGACGATAATTCATCGAAAATCGATATAGCGTCTGTCCCAGTGCAGTACGCGTTACGAGAAACATCACGAATTATTTCATAATTGTCGCGCTGCACACGCGGATCAGTCGGATAACTCCGTCTGTCGTGAAATTCGTCTCCGAGAGATAAAGCACACCGAGTCACCAGCGCATAATGCTTCCTTCCAGAAACAATGCTGACGGACATGGACCAGCTGCCCTCCCTCAAGTTGGGTGACTTCACCCTCGAGTTCGAGCTCGGCACGCCCAGCGCCGAGATCCAGGAGGTCGCGAAGAAGGAGCTCCGCGAGACCCCCGACGTCGTGAAGCAGGCCGTCACCGAGCTCCGGGAGCTCCTCAAAGGTGAGCCCGATCGACAGTTACATCGATCATGCGAGAAGATCGTGCGCGTCGAGTTCTTCTGAAAAGAAAAATGCATTTTTCGCGGGGCTCCAGAAATTGAAGAATTTTGCTTGAAGCTTGAGTTTTGAGACTGGCCAGACTTTCTTCGGTAAGCCGAAAGATGGTGAAAAATGCAGAGGAACATGGGAAACGTGGAACAGGAGAATTTGACATGGGGAGGTATATGGAGAAAAAGAATCGGCTATTTTTTAAACGTTCACAACTTTTGATCCGCGAAGCATCGAATCTGGGAATATATTTTTTTAAATTAAAGCTCTTCTGTTGCAAGTTGTTGCAGTGCAATTCCAGTATTTTGACGCATTAATTTAAAAAGAAAAAGCGTAAAATGGCTCAGAAATATGTTCCTCTGCATTTTTGACCATCTCTCGCCTTATACGGAAGAAAGTCTGGGCCGATCCGAAACCACTAGCTCTAAAACAAAATTCTATTTCTCGTCCCCCCGAACAGTGCATTTTTCAGGAGAATTCGGCGTTGTATCGTACGCGATGAGAACCATCCGACCGATCCTCACGACAGCGCAATGCCGATTTCAGCGGAGACCAACCTCAAGTGTCCCATCGACAACGACGCCTGGCTCGTGCGCTTCCTGCGGCCCTGCAAGTACTATCCGGACTCGGCCCTCAAGCTCGTGAAGAACTACTACAGCTTCAAGGTGAAGCACGGCAACGTCTACGACAACCTCAAGCCGAGCAACGAGAGCAACATCTTCGAGCACAACATCCTCACGGTCCTGCCGAACCGCGACCAGCACGGCCGGCGAATACTCATCGTCGAGCTCGGCAAGAAGTGGAAGCACAACGAGGTCACCCTCGACGAGGTCTTCAAGGTATATCCGCTGATGCTTCGTCGCGATATATCGCTTATGCGGGCGCTTCGACGCCTCCTGTCCGCTTTTCGGGAAAGAGATACTTTTTGGAAAATATCGTACTTCTCTACGGAGCGAAAGACACTGGAACGCGGTGGGGGGATATTTTCGTGCGGGTGGGCGAAGCTTACAATAAAAGACGGGATTTTGTCGGGAGAGTAAAGAGACCGATAACGCGCGGGAAACTATATATAATACTTCGAATCCCGCAAAGAGTTGCGCAACGACGTTATACCGCGGGTTATTGACGCGATACCGTTAAAAATACTTTCTTGAGAATTTGAAGGCGGTGACTCGATAAGAAATTTTCCTCGAATCGAACGACACGTTCTGTATATGCAAACATTCGATTGAAAGAGTTAGTTTAATTTGAAAAATCCGTAGTTCGATGTATTCTAAGGTGTATATATATATATAACGGCGCATAGACGTCTAATAATAAAATTGCAACTGTTCGCCGATACGAAGGGTTGCGTGCTGTACCTCGAGGCGTCGATACTCGAGCCGACGAGCCAGATCGCCGGTGCCGTCGTCATCTTCGACATGGACGGCTTGTCGCTCCAGCAGACGATGCAGTTCACGCCGCCGTTCGCCAAGAGGATAGTCGACTGGCTCCAGGACGCGGTTCCCCTCAGGGTCAAGAACATCCACATCGTCAACCAGCCCTACGTCTTCAACATGGTCTTCGCGCTCTTCAAGCCCTTCCTCAGGGAGAAGCTCAAGAACAGAGTGAGTTGCGCTCTTTTTTCTTTTTTTAGAGGAATATTAAAATTGCAGCGTTGAAAGGACGGAGCGTCATTTCAATGCTCAACGGGAGTAATTAGTAAAAGTCTATTTTTTTTTAGTTGCACAAAATTAAATGTTTTGCACATCAATGAAACTTTTATTAATCGATTTCAAAGCTTTTGACTTTAATTCGATTAACTCGCGGGTTTAGATTCTATAGCTTTATCGCTATTGGTTTAGTATAACCGTTATAGCAGCTAGTATAGCAGCACTTTTTTTATCGAAAAAATGAAGTCGCCAACTCGATGATTGCACCGAATGAACGCCGCCAAAACTCTTTTCAGATCATTTTCCACGGAAAGGACCGCAAATCTCTTCACAAATACATCTCGCCCAAGTGCATACCGGAATGCTACGGAGGAAGTCTTCAAATTCCAAGGGTGACCGGTAAACAGTGGCTGGAGCTGCTGCTCATGTGCGATAAGGAATACGACGGTGAATATCGTCACTGTTGCGCGATTATTGTTAAAGTTTAAAACGAAAAAAATTCGCTAAAACAAAATTTATGTTTCTAATTGCAGCGATCAACTCGTACGGCTTCATCAAGAACTAAGAGTCCGCAGCGTCGAGTGTGAAGCGTTCGTCGTTGGACCATCAGCGCAGATGATCGACGACACTCCGCGAAAGTATTCCCGAGCGAATTTTTTTTTTTTTTCTATACGCGCAACCGTTGATCGGCCGCGTTTACTTAAAATAAAAATATTCTCGATGCCTCGAAGGATAATGGAACAAAAAACAAGTGATCTTATATTTATATGTGTTGTAGCAATTTCGTTAAGACGATTTCTTATACTTATCGACGCGTTGTAAAGGAGCGGTTATTATTATTATTATTGTTGTTGCTGAATTATTTAATTTTAACTGTAAATTAGGTAAGGTTGTGTACTGTGAATATACTACGAATGTTATATACGATTTTATACATGCTTTCGCGATAAAAAGAAAAAATGAGGGAGAGAGAGAGAGAGAGAGAAAGAAAAACAAAGATGATTACACACGTGAGCGAGTATTGTTGAGCGAGTATTTCTTAATAATCTCACGATTATCCTACGCTTGCGAAGGGAAACTCGCGAACGAACGAGAACGAATTGTTGACAGGACGTGCAATATAATGTATTACAAACGTATATGATGATTGAGAACAAACCCGCCTCGACGCGTCAATTAAAACGCTCGTCTTGGGCCATTTTTTATCGACATACATATATATACAACATGCATACTTACGACTTTATACATATATATTATACAAACATCTTCTCTTTGGCTGTCAAAGTTTTATGGTAAAAAAAAAATATACACGGAAAGCAAATTCTCAAAAAAACGGTCTCTAAGCGCTTTTATTTGATCTTTATATCCTTGACTCCCTCGTATCATGCGTGTACATAAATATTACAACACACATGTCGTGTATGCATAGCGGCAACGATATAATTCCAAGCCATCGAACAGGTTTTCTCCTCTGTGTGTGCGAAACCCATTAAAGCTATAAATCGTATACAGTGAAAATAGCGCACTATCAAATCTACGAGTTTTAGCTAAAAATCTCTACATTTATTGTATACATAAAGCTGTCGAAACCCAGCCCGTATGTATTGCCGTGCGTATCTTCGTGTATTATACGCACAGAGCGGGTATATCATTCGCCTCGAATGAGATTGACTGTACACGTAAGACGTGCGACGTTGAGCTTCATTTATCACAAGCCAGTTTGTACTATTTTCCACCTGTTCATTAGTTGTCGCTCATGTAACCGTAGCGATTGCACTCTGCAAAGCAAAAATAATTCACGTGCCTTAGTTTTATGCCCAAGTCTTATCTGTATAACCGAATATATATATATATATATATATCGCTCGTCATGTCTCATCTCACTTTTCTCGCGCGTAATGTATAACGCGAGAAAGACGCAACGAATGCGCCTGGAATGTTTCAACACCAGCCAGTATTATATCAACCTCAATTGTTGATAGTATACGAATTGAAAGTCTCCTTTTCGAATGCACTAACATCTTTTCGCCGAACACGTTCAAGGTTAAGAATTAGACAATAATATGCGTGAGAAAATTGTTTGTGATGTGCAAAGCGAAATTTGCCGATATACATCATTGACATCTCTACCGAAGAGCGAGAAAGATTTTTCAACGCACGCGATAAAAAAAAAAGGAATTTTCGTTGTTTTGTGTTACCTTTGAAGTACTCGTCGAATCCACAGCAAAAGTCGTACAGAGGTTCGCCAACTGGTTTTTCGGGAAAATCAAATTCGCCTCCGTACTTCTTCGGCAACATCTTGGCGTCGATGTAAGTCAACATCGATGGCCTGTCGCCACCGTGAAAGATTATCCTGTCCCTCAGCTTGCCCTGCGAAAGCAATTTTCTTCTATTACAATCAGCATAACGCATTCATCGAGATAAATAATACTCTCGAAGCTACGAATTGGCCAAGTCTATATTTGAATAGGAAGGAAATTCGTTTCGAACGACCAATAAAATATAATTCTTACTGTTTGATTTGGGTTCTTTTTTAATAAAAGACTTTCGTTCCTAAAAAAATGGTTAGTACCATAAATAAAATTAAAAAAAACATTCTCCCCGCGTCTAAAAAAAAACAAAGATGATTTTCACACCATCGTTTCACAACGCCGTTTCATTTCTATGCCCGCAATAAAACGTTGAAAAATTTCTCCCAGCAATAAAACATTGTCTGCTCCCGCCGATCTTTCAAATTTTCAAACCCACTCGACCCCCCCTCCCCTCCGCGCCGTATAAATTGCGTCAAAATGATGCAGCCTAGTCCCCGAAACTTGTATAATACGACTTTCGACTTTCTTTCCGAATACATTAGAAAGAAAAATGAAGAAGAAGATGAAATTCTTCGATCGCAATCGTCGCATCGACTGCGTATGTATAGACATTGCGCGGTGACTCACGTGCAGGAACGGCTTGAAGAAAGCGAAGACCATGTCGAAGACGAACGACTGGTTGATTATGTGGACGCCCTTAAGCCGACACGGCAGGCTCCTCTGCACGAACTCGATCACGGCTTTGGCGAATCCCGGCGTGAAGTACGTCACTTGGCTCAGTGACAGGCCCTCCATGTCGATGATCAGCCGCACTCCCGAGACCTTGAGATGGCGCGAATATTCGAAAATTATTATTTATTTTTTTTTTTTTTTTGCTTTCTTTTTCCAGCGCGCGACGCCGTGAATAACGAAAATAGAAAAGAGAAAACGAATTCGTGTACAGGTACCTGCGACTTGGGCTCGGCTATGGCGAACTCGAGGATCGCGATGACCCCCCGGAATATCTGCTTGAGCGACACCTGCTTGGGATTCCACTTGCGGCCGGCCTCGAGCACCATGAGCCTCACGCCCTCGGCGGTGCGCCGCGGCAGCGGCGTCAGGACGCCCGACGTCAGGACCAGCCGCTCGTTGCTCGGCAGCAGGTCGTCGAAGAACTCGGGATGCTTCCTGCGGTACTCGTAGAAGCGCTTGATCTGTAATTGGAAATTTCGGCGTTGTTATTTGTCTCTCGCTCGCGCCGCGAACGCAATTACGTTATTATCATCGCTATCCCGCTGTTACCGTCGCGAATTATTAAAATATTATTTCCGAGAGAAGGCGCGATATACATCGTTGTATCTTTACGCGCAGAGAACATTGCCATTTGCACGCTGCAATAATATTATTATACACCGCGTATACCGCGCATGTATACTTATCAATTATTTTTGCATAACTACATGCGTTACACAGTATACCCGTGAGACTCTCGAGATCGATGCCGAAGAAGAAACGTGCGCGCATATCCGAGCTGACGTGTCCGACAGTATGGCGAAAAAAAAGCGTATACATCTACTTTTACGAGAATCTCTTCGCGCACGTGCACCGCGGCGTTACGCAACGATCTTGTATATCCACGCGATTTACTTAAATATCGCATAATACAATCTCCGATCGACTGGACATTTTTCCAAACACCTACCAATTTGAAGGCGCTTCTCGGGTAGTATTTGCACGGCCTTAGAAACCTCTTCAGGAATTCTTCGTCCAATGGCACGTATAGACCTTCCTCTTCTGCGAAGCAAAAATTTTTTCTCCTTTTATATACGATTTCCTATTATATTACACGTTTGCAGATTCGCCGCTCTCGCGCGCGGCTCTCGAATTTAACGGCTAGCGTGTAAAGATCGACAGATATTTCTTCCAGTGTATAATACTCTTAATTAGAATATCTTAGAACGGGACTTTTTTTTAACGGGGGACACGCATTTGCATGCGTATACTGAATAGCGACGCAATTATCCATAGTGAGCGCGCAAGAAATTAATATTTTTGCCGCCGCCGACTGAAAACTCCATCGACTCTGTAATTATTCGGGTTGCAAACGTCAATTACTCGTTTATAGTCGAAAGAAAAAAGAGCAAATTACGCGAGCGCGCGATGATTAAACGAAAGTATACATCGCAAATAAAATAAGAACTCGCGATCAAGAAACTCACCGCTGAGCATATCGCAGAGAATTTTCACGGACTCCTGTACGAGTTCGGGCGTCTCTCGCAGTTCCCGCTCGGCTTTTTTCACGTGAAACTCGTCGAGAGTAGCGAAGTCCATGTCGGGCTCGCAGCCGCCGATGACGATCTGAGGTCCGCTCTTCAATTTGCGGTCCAGTTCGTCCAGCAGCTGCTGCGTACGGCTCTTTTCGCTGTCCGACATTTTCAGAGCTGCGATGATTCTTTGGTCGAAACTGCAAAAAATTAAAATTTATAGCGTACGGCGACGCGTAGATTTGATTAGACTCTCGTTTACACCGTTTGGAAGGAAACAAACTGCAGCGATTTTGCGCGAGAGCCTAAGGATCGTTTGAATGCGATCGAGGCCGAAATGTGCGCGATTGTTGTTTTCGTGCGCTCTTTCCTCGAGACGCTGGGAAAAAAATCGGAGGAAACGTCGGCTGCAGACGTCGTCTGGAACGCCGCGCGATCGGACGCCGAGTTTATAAAATCTAAATGTATGGCAAAAGAAATGAAAGTCACACAGTATATTCTACGTTAATTATACTATTAGAGAAGAAAAAACTTCACGCTTCATTGCATCGATTGTACGTGCATGCACGCGCATTATCATAATCGACTTCAGCCGGGAATTATAATACAGGATTAATGAACGCTTCGCGAGAGATCGTAAAAAATTTTTTTTACTCCAGCGCGGATCGTTTGGTTTTTCTATTTATCTGAAATCTAAGCGCTTGACGATTTCATCTTATCAGGCATCGATTCCCTTATCTTATCCACTGCCGTTTCGAGTACGTATTTATATTTTTTTTTTATTTAATCTTTCGTTTGTTTTGTTATTTTTTTCTTAATTTACAATGTTTAAAATTTAACTCTGCAAATAAACTCGGCTCGATGCCGCGCGCGTACACGCATATTCCGAACGAACATATAGTCTCTCGCGACTTCTCCGAGGTTATCAACGCTGATAGAACGAAATGCATACGAGCAGCCGTTACATATCTCCGTCAGATAAAAACTGAAAAATAATGAATGAAATGTCATGAGAACGGCGCCGCGATCGACCTCTATAAGTAAATAATTCTTCGCGTAACGCGTCTATTCTGTTTCTAGATCGGATTTTTTTGTTTCTGTATCGGTAACCGCGACGCGATTGCTTTATACACTGCAGAAATTCCGATTGGCAAACGCAAGTCACAACTAAAACCGTAATGTTTCTCAACGGCAAAGCAAAGGAAAAACAAATTGTTTGCACTTCTCTGACGCGAAGCGTCTATTGATTAAACGTCGAAAAGTCCCAATGACAAGTCGACCGGTAAGAGACAATTATTCAAACAACCGTTTTCTCGGTGTTACCGAGAGAACCGTAATCGAAGTGGCCAAGCGCAAGTTTGCCCTGAACACACGTCACAGCCGATGAGCAACTGTCTCGGCAACTGTACCAACCCGCGACTCTCTCCAGCAATCCATCGCACAAAAAGCAAAACAAAGCCAACAGCAACAACAACAATAAACCATTACCTTCAATACTCTCCTCCTCAACGCCGCAGAACAAACAGCAGATCCTCCCGCCGATCTCGCGACTATGCAGTGTCAACTATAACTCGCTAAACAACGCGTGAATCAACGGGCTGAAATTCATTCACTGTCACTTTATGTATACCACACGAGCGCCGCGCGCAAAGGCGCGATCGAGTCTCTATTATATATCCCGCGAGGTCTCGGCGGACGAGCGTCACCGAGGAGACTGCGCAGCGCTCGGGAGATGCTGGACGGCGATTATAAGCGGAGAGCTTGCGATCGTCGCAAGCCTTTTCCCACCTTCTTTTTTTCTGCTGCTCTCGCCCGCGAGAACGTGCGTTACGTGCGCCCGTCGCGCGCGTCAATATACCTATATATACACGCGCGCGAGCGTTAGAGAGAAAAAGAGCGAGAGAGAGAGAGAGATTCGCGTGAATTACACGCGCGCGACGTCGGCAATGCAGAAATTCAAATGCGCGCAACGGACGTCGCGGCGACTCGCCTTGGACTATATGTATGCCGCGGGCTTACAGAGCGCGATCGGCGATTGCGCGCCTCTTCCTTCGTCGTACGGCGCGGAGGTTCTCGCGCGGAGCGGAAACACTTCGTTTCCCATCGTTCGCGGGAATTCCGAAATCTCGTGGTCCCGAGAGCTCGGCGATACAGTGTAATTGATCCGTCCAGCGAGCGGCTCGTTGGGAACAAAGCGATTTTTCGTTCCGCGCGTACACTCCGTTTTATCCGCAGCATCTTTCGCGAGATAGGTTTCGAGTCCGAGCGCGGCGCATTTGAATTGCATGATTTTTCACGCGTCACTCGCGAAGCTCGACTGTCACGTAGATTTGAATAACAGTTTTACGGAGAGGAATTCGAATGGCACGATCTCGTCGAGTTATTCAAATTCTAGATGAGATATCTCGTGCGCGGGCTGGAAATTTTTGAATGGCGTCGGTCAATAACGCTGGGGACAGTGAAAAACTCGCTCTTTCTCGCAAAATCGCGTTATTGACGTTCTTAATTGGCTTTTTGTCTTCTTAATTGACCGTTTTAAATTAAAATCGCATAAATTGAATTTTACGATTTTTCGGACAACGCGAGTTTTTTTTTTATGCAGAGGTCATCTGCAACGTACATTTGAAATTTTAGTGAACAATAAGAGAAAACGAGAATGCAAATGCGACGATTTGTATGGGCTTATTTTAAATTTTGTCGTACAATCAGTGAAACATCGAATGCGGCGAATGTTTAACGAAAAACCTAACGACAAGTACTTACTTTTTCATCACCTATATAGTACTAGTAATTTTGGGCGTATTTCTGCATTTGTTATGATACGTAAATTTTACTTTTCTGACTTATTTTTCGAAAAATTGAAAAAATTTTACGAAGGGGCAAAGAACATTGTTATTTTAGTAAAAGCGATTCTTTTATCTTTTAATTATCTATATTTTTATTCTCAAATAAGTGTAGGTCGACATTCAAATTTTAAATCGGCATTATTTTATATATATGAATATAGGCTGTGTGAATTTAGACAAAATGCTGAAGTAATACTCTCTCAATTGCTTACTTTCTAGAGATACAAGCGTTGACGAGTTTCTGTTTCTACATCGTTGTACGGCCAGTTGTCACTATTCAAGGATTGCATGCAAGCATTGAGAATTTCGTATGTAATAGGCTTTCATTCCTACATCATTGTATAGCTGATTGCCATCATTGAAGAATTGACGTAAATCATTAAACGCTCACTTAGTTGCTGTGAGTACTTTTGTAGCATGTTCTATATCGGTTTAAGATGCTGCACAAAAGCAACTTAATTCAACGATATTTTATGATCAATTTCTCATGTAGGTAGTAATATGTAAACTTTTATCTTGTAAACTATTATCTTCAAACACGAATATAACGATGTGAATAATAAATCTAGAGTTTCTGACGGGTTACAAATTCTTTTAGTTTTCTAAAATCTTTTTAAAATCAATTGTATTACGTTTACTAAATTTTTTTTAATTATTATACATTATAAAATTATGGTATTAAATCTATGAATTGTATAATATCATGAATCATGAATTATGAAATCATAGAAAATTTCAAATGCTGTTAAAAAAAATTATCGCAACTTTGCATATCCTGAAATGTGATGCAGTATCGGAAAATCAAACCCGTCAACTAGTTAAATCGTAAAAATTTTTTTAGTTATAGAGTTACAGGGTTTAGTTTGGAAAATATTTTTATGAAGATTACTGTTGCCCTTCCGCGAGAGATATTGTATTATCTTATTGAATCAAATGGAAAAATATGATTTACTACTCATCTTCAATAGATGATGAATGTACATTTGATACTTGCTTCGGTCATTGATTGTATAATTAATGATAAAAAATCATTATTTATCAAACTGACAAAGATGAATTGATTTTTTGTTTGAAGACATTGATTAATAATTTTACAATGTACGTGTGTATAAACCATCTAAGAATACTATTTGCATTTTTTTCATCGTTTTCATTAAACTTGATATATAGGGTCGTAATTATTGCACCACTCAATGCTATGCAGAAACTTTAGAGTTATAAAAATTATAAAGTTAATACAAATTATAAAGTCTTGATTTGATTACAAAACGTAATAGAAAAAGTTTAGGGACGATCGGTGACCAAAATATTTTTCGATCCCTATGTACCCTATGAAATTAATTATGGAATATATTATGGAAGCTTACATAATATATTCAGTTCAAACACCCATGAATATTGGTTAATGTAATTTTCAAGGATTTGTATTAAAAGAATTTCTCGATGGCAAAAAATGAGCTACAAGTATGCATGATTGGTAGGTAATTGTAAATATAAAATGAAGGACATTTTATAATTATATTAGGGACAACATCCTTGTTTTCATTAGTCTCACTTCCTGAACAACAAGTTGATAAAATACATTAAATTACGCATTGGCAATTCTTCGAATTAATGACTTTTACTCCCATGAAAAAAAATAATAATTTCAACAAGTTCACCTTACAAGTTTACATCTAAGCAGTCATAAAGCTACTTTCTTTAACTCAAAGAATCAAAAGTATCTTAAATTAAAGGTTTTGCAATTCAAAATATTTCATCTACACCTTAGAGGGTCATTGTGAATGTAGCTATCCCTTTTCGTGACTTAATGTGCATAATTCAGACCCATGACTTAACAAACATTGTTTTTCTATTCTTAATGACGTGTCAACAATATCAAATTTAATTATTACAATATAAATATTTTTTTATTATTCATCAATGCCAACATACGATGTTTTTCCTATATTTATTTAGCAATGATGAATGTAACAGGAGTCATTAAATTATTTTTGAGGAGCATCCAACAAAATCTATACGACTCATAAAATGTAAAAAATACAATTTTTATTTTATTTTTAATTGTAAAAGTAACAATAATACATAACATACGTAACTCTTGAGCAACTATACAATTTTCTGTAGATACGTTAAAAATTATACAAACTCTCCATCTCCTTTTTACATTCTAATCGTACTTTGTCCGTTAAATTGGAATGTTTAAATAGTCGCACGGCTGTATAAAATATAAATCAGAAAAATATAATCGTCGACTTAGTCATAGTTTTCAGCTCTTTTCATAATGTACACTCTTTCGACATACGCTCGCCGACTTCTTTGTTCGCAATCACCCTGTATTCTTTTTTGAATATCGTCTATCATCATCTTGAAATTTACAGCGGCAACAGATCGTTAGCTCGCGAGATCGTCTTTTAATCTTAATGCCTCCATCATATAATTTACGCTTTGCTGGGGTAACCGTGTTTGCTGGTCGCTGAAATGAATAGTAAAAAATTAGGTTAACCGTAAAAAGAAAATTAGTACATAGATTGACCCATGTCAATCGGTAAACAAATTTTCTCACTTTTTGTCCTATGTCTATGAGTTCAGTGTATTCTAAATAAAAACAGGAAAATATTTTTGGACCGTAAGATGTGCACTTTTTAAAATTATGACCCATGACAAACAATTTTTTCACATTTCTACTGCATTTGAAAGTATAAACCTTTTTTAGCGTCAGATAGAAGTCATTTTCAGTAAATTCGTATTTTCTTCTACGAATCACTATTAGTTCAAAGCCAAAGTTCAGATCAGATGAATGACATTAAGTGATTGACATTGAGCTTATCGGTCTGACAAAATTAATCCAAATTCTGGTCAATAATACTAACTGACCTCATTTTTCAATAATTCAAAATCTAAGATTTTTAAATTAATAAATCAGTTTTCTCTACTACTATACACCGAACTCAAAAAATGTAATCGCACCCAAGCACAATAGAGGCATACCAACGAATTCAGGTTCGAAAAGCTCCAAAAACTTGACCATACTCTCGCCAAGCGGTTCATCGGGAAAATCGCACTCGCCCCCGTATTGTTTCGGCAAAGCCTTGGCATCGACGAACTTCTTCAGGGAATTTTTGTCAGTTCCGTGGAAGTGTATCCTATTCCGGAGTTTCTCCTGCGAAAATCGAAAATACCAGCTGTTATACTGTATAGCAACACATACGAGGTGGCGAAGAAGGATAAAAAAATGTGCTCACGTGCAAGAACGGCTTGAAGAATGCAAAAACCATGTTGAAGATGAAGGGCTGGTTGATTATGTGGATACCTTTGAGACGACAGGGCAAACACCTCTGGACGAATTCGACGACTGCGCTGGCAAAACTCGGTGTGAAGTACGTCACGTGAGTCAGTGTCAGGCCGTCCATATCCAGCATAACTCGGACACCGGCGACCTGTGCATTGTTGTAACGATGATTGGAAGTTTGAAAAATTTTATCATTTTTTAATAGTAACAAAAACAAAGGAGCAGATTTTAAAAGAACGAACAGAATTCAATTATCTCGATACATTATTTTCATTGTAATTTGGAGCCTGAATAACAGTATTGATGACGAGATTTTGTTGATCTTGTGGCGCAGGAAATACTATTTGTACCGTATTTTTTCAGTATCATAAACAAGTCTAAAAATGTGTCATCGAATTTTTCTTTTTAAAGCGTAAAAAAATAATAGGATATATGTTGAGTATTTTATTATAAGGCGACATTTGTTTAGTAGAGGAATATTATAAGAAATTCTTGTACCTTATCTCGAGCCGCGAAAATCAAATTGGTAATTATTTATTGTTATACAAGTCGGATTAGAATAATAGAACTTGCGTAATGAATTCGATTCGTAAAAAAAATATTTTAGTTTAGGCGCACTGTAAGTGAAAGCGCGACTCATTCATCTTACTGATTCTCAGTCTCATGGCTGCTTTCACCTCACCTCGTAATTCGCATTTTTCGCGAAAATCATGCACAATTACCCAAACGTAAGGCTCAGCCTATTCAATTTACTGTAATGACAATCTCGTAACGCGATACATCGATGCGAGAAGCATTTTTACGATCTAAACAATTTTTGAGATTGCATAAAGGGTGCAGAATATATTCGACGAATTAACGCGGCTTTGATCGTGCCGTTTTCGTCATTTTCTCTTACGCATCGTGAATAATTCATGCGAAAAAAATAGCTCAGCCCAATCAATGGGGGGAACGATAAGAAATAAAGAAGAAATAGCACAATCATCGGTTGGACTTTTACCTGCGATATAGGCTCGGCAATGGCAGCTTCGAGCAGAAGAATAACACCGCGGAACAATTGTTCGAGGCTGATTTCCTTTGGTTTCCAGACCTTGCCACCTTGGAGCAGGATGACGCGAACACCGTCCTCGGTGCGCTTCGGCAGAGGTGTCAGAAGTTTGGTCATCATTACGGCTTTCTCATTGCTGGGGATCACGTTGGTGCAGTATTTCGGGTGCGTTAGCCGGTATTTGTAGAAGCGCTTCATCTGTTGGTGGATGAAACAAAAATTTTTGATTAAAAAGAAATTTCACTGGTACACCTTTCTAAACAAAATGATTTCTTTTTTTTTTTTTATTGGAGAAAAACTAAAGTATGTCATTGATGTATTACGGAGGTCGCAAGTGACATCGATGTGATTCCCTTTACGTTTTGTTTCGCCTTAAAATAGGGGCTGTAGTTTCATATTAATCTATAATTGTCTTCAATAGAAAATTCCACGCAGGCTTGCAACTTTTCCAATAACATCATATTTTAATAATTAATCCTTGCATGCTACAAGACGCAATTAGAATATCCGTAAACAAAACATAAAAGCTCGAAATTGACGCGTAATCGATGTAACAATCATTTTTCATGTACAACTGCAATCAAGACCTCAAAGCCTATCTTTATGCGCATTTATACGTACACGCAGCTATAGAGATAAGGAAAAAAAATTACTGTTGGATCGACGTCCCATTGCACTATAAGCGTTTCACATTATGAATAATTTACGATCAAGATTAAACAACAATCCGCGTATCACACGCGTATATCCCCATCATATTGCGAATCAAAGCGCATCGTCGTATATACACCGCGTACACATACTAATTTACGTAACGAGCTCAACTGCGGACTCGACAAGCGCCGACCGAGGCATCGGCCAACAAAGCGCGCAACACCGTCGCTATGTGGGAAGAAAAAATAAATAAATAAACAAATAAATAACTTTCGCAACTCGACAGTTTCCACTCACCAATTCGAAGCTGCTTTCCGCATACCACTTACACGGCCGCAGGAATTTCTGGAGGTGCTCCTTATCTAGTGGGACGTTGAGGTCTGGCTCGCCTGGAAAGGAAGAAAAAGACGACGAAACGGCATCACGATTCTGCATTTTTCTTTCTCGCGGTTTCTATAAATACGTAATTACACATACACACATTATGTGTGTATACATTGCGAAATTTAATTTTTTTCGAGAAAACAATATATATATATATATATATATATATATACATGACGCGTATATATATAAGCGCGCATTTGCGTCACCGCGACGGTCTTACAGTCGAATGCTCGCAAAGCTTTTAAGTCCGTCATTAAAAAAAAAAAGCCAGACAATACTCGCCCGACGTCTATATATTGTCCGAGAATCCGAGGAGAAAGTACAGCGATATAATTATAAATTCAAATTAGCGAGACTTCGAGAATACTGAAATTTTCAGTTCTATTTTTTGGTCGGGCTTTTATTATACGTATATTATATCTATTCGTGAAAACCTGTTGGACAGTTCGCATAGTGCGCGAATCTCTCGGATTAGCATTGAAATCCTAAAGGAACAAAAGGAATTTTGTGGTAACTAAAAAAAAGAAACAGGATATTTCTCGTGAATTCCTTGTTTTCGCGCCACGATCTAACGATTATAATGAAAACCAAAAGGCTGAAATTGCATCTTTTTTGTCTTCGGTTGCATAATTACAAGTGGTTTATGAAACATTGTATTTAAATAAAAAATCCAAACTTTGTAAAACAACAGATGCAATTAAAATTATCTAGATGTTACGTAATGAAGAACAATGAATTGTGGTTTTTCTTAATTTCAGGATTATTATTTGTTCTAAGTGAGTTACTTATACGTTGCATCTGCTATATTGTAACGCTTTTGGACTTTATCCTTTAGCGAATATCCACTATAATATTACAATTGATTAATTAGGTTGAAATAAGCAATTTTATTTAGCCATTCATTTGTTTAGTAATGGAAGGCTTCTTTCTTTTAATAAGGATTCAATGTTTAACAATCAATCCTTATTATAATCGAGGTAAAAAAAAATTTATCTGTAAAAGTATACTTATTGCGCATATTTTTTAAATTACGTAACGTACAGAAGACACCACGATTCGATAAATTAATTACTGTATCGTAAAAGAATACTGCTTCCATTACTGCATTCAACTATATTGCGCACATATTCCAGCTAGTTGAAATTTGATTATCTCTCTTTAAAATTGTATTATATCGGAACTCGAATTTCTCCAAAGCAAACTAATCCAGGCATTCGATTCGGAATCGACCGAACCGCCGCGCATACGATACAATACGTAATGACGCAGTCGCATTTTGCATTTTTTCAGTCCGACTGTAGGTCATTATGCGACGCATTGATCGCATACTTCGTAATCGAATTATCGCTCGATCCTCGCGCTTTTCAAATCGACATAAAAGCGCTTTCCAATTCTCTTGTTCTCCCAATCCGAAAATATACCTTTACGTAATGTCGCATCAAGCGCTTGCGCGTAAACACACATCGCAGATTTTCCCACACTTTTCGCGCAACGACGTCGCAGTGTCTGCGGCTCATATATATATATATGTACATACGCACGCGCGCGTCAAAGCGAATTCAAAGCGAACGAATTCCATCGCGCATTTGAATTTCCAAGGCAGCGACAGCTCTCACGGACGAATTCGAGTGACAAACGCGTGATCGAGCTTCAATGACGAAAACTTTTCAACGCTCTTTAAAAAAGAAAGCGACCGATAAAGTCAACTGGACTGTATGTAAATAGCGGAGAATCGCGAGATACGGCGATGTCCGTTGCGATCGACGATTTTGCAAAACAATTTTGAACTCTATGAGATATAGAATCTCGCGCTCTACTCAAAGTTTTCTTTTTCTTCTTGCAAAATCGAAACTCGAAGACTTTCTAAGCCGATGGATCGTTGCGTAACGGATGTATCCGAGAATTTGCTTTAGCACTGTTATACTTGCGAGTTTCAGAAATTTTGAGCTTTTTTTCGAAAAGATATATTTCACGTATATATCTCCATATACGCATAAACTTGTCCACGACCGGTTACGCGCCGCCCGACGCGCATCGCGGCGCGAAATTCGAATTTTCGACTCGGCTATACGTACAGCTTTTCGCGCGGAGCGACTGCGCTCCAAACTCGTTTTTCCTATCGCCGCGTATGCACGCGCAGGACCCGTCCGAATTTCAATATTGATTTTCGATACACAGAAATCTTAAAGTCCTGACGCACATGCGCTCAACGAGAAAAGAAGCATATAAGTATATACGTAATATAACAGTCGAAAAATTGCGTAACGAAAACGGAGAACCGCGCGGGCACGTCGCGTCGGCAAAAATGCCGCGAGTACCTATCTCGACGTCATCTCCAAACAAGCGGTACACGAGCGTGTTCGAAAGGAACACACACACACACACACACACACACACACATGTATATGTATATACAGATATATACACGCGTATAAACGCACATGCATACATATCCACGTAAGAATTTCACTTTCCTCGCGTGTGTCTATTGCAGCAGCGATTGTGGGTCAGTGAGTTTTCGCGTTTGAAAATATAGGCGCTATATATATATATATATACACATACATATATGTATGTACACATAATGTGTGTACGCGGATAAAAAAGATCGCGGGAGATTAAAGGAGAAATCGCGTGGCGTTGCCGGCGCTGCGCGATTCTCTCTTAATTTGCGCAACCGGCCGCTGTAACAATCGTGACACTCTCCTCTCCTACACGTGTACTACGCGCGCGCGCGCGCGATGATTTATTGCGACGAGAGGACATGGTGCGAATTTCGTTGCGCTTCAGCGGCGCGACGATAAGAGCAAAGAGAAGGAAAAATATCTCGGATGCGTGCGGCAATAATGAACGGCGCGTGCAGCGGCCCAACAGGTTTTCCACCGCGTAAATTATATCCTCGCGTTTCATTCCGCATATAGTACTGCACGCACTCGCCGTACTCGCCTATACGCACAGGCGCGAGCGTTAGCGCAATCGGAACGGAAATACGAAAAAAAAAACGGAGAAAAAAAATCCACGTATCCTTGCCAAACGAGTGTAATACAGGCGAAAGCCGACCTTTCAGCAGTTCGCGCAGCGCCTGGAGAGCCTTCTCGACGTTCTCGGGCGTTTCCCTCAGCTCCTTGGCCGCCCTGGCCTGCCACTCCTCGTTCAGGGGCGTCGCGTCGAAATTGAACTCGTTCTTGCCGATCATGAGCTTGGGGGCTCGCGCGAGCTTGTCGGCCAGCGTCAGCTCCTGCGCCGCCTTGATCAGCGTGTCCTCGCTCATGATGCCGCTCCTTCGATTGCGAGACAGAGATAGAGAGAGAGAGTCGAGGCCCTGCGCGACAGAGAAGGGGGAAACGATTAAGAATTTTTTTGTTTTCTCTTCTTTTCTTCGCGGACTATTGTAGTGGGCGCGCGACGCCGATTATGCGCCCTTGGGACATCGGCGATAATCGAATTTATTGCGATAAGATGTGTGCAGTATAGCGATATTTATTGCGGGTCGCCTGCGGGGGATATTTCGCTGAATGGTGTGTTGTGCCGTATCGTTTTCTTTGAAGAAAGGTGTATTCTATTTGGTCTTGTGAGATCTGTGTATTCAATGTTTTTTTTCTCATTCTTGGCGAGCATCCGATTGACAAGTAAATTTAAATTTCCCCGTGGGATGAATTAAGGAACACGTATACGTCTACGAAAATTTTACTTGGAAAGTCGATCGAACGATCGATGCATTATGAATGCTGCATATATGTAGCACCGACGACACTCAGCACAAATAGCGTGTTTCAGCAACTTTCATGCATTATCAAGAGAGAACACGTGAAACCGACGCTCATTTCGCCATTGAATATAATACTGAGAGTTATTAAAAGGGACCTTCACTTTTTATGGAGCTTTCAAATGCATTTGTCGGACTTCTGATGAGATAGTCGAGTTTACTAGTTTAATTATGTGGTTTTATAGTCGCTGATGCCTACTTGGGAGAAGTCAGGAGGGAGGGGGGGGGGAGGTATGATATTAATGAAGCTTTATAAATTCCAAGCTTATTAAGATGAAAAATACTACCTTGTTGTTTACACCAAGAGAAATGAGAGCAAAGTGTTAAGTACTCGAATCGATTATTAATTATAATTGATTTAAAGAGGATTTGCAACGTCATTTTTCTAGCGCTTTGAATGTAAGTAATTTATTAAACCTACGGAATTAAATAAGGAATGTATAGAAATTGAAATTATAATTAATTCAGACATCTAGTTTAGTAGTTTAACGTCTCGATAAACGAAAGCAGTGATGTAAGCTAATATTTTATTATTGAAATATTACATATCTTATCATAGAGTCAAAGATATTATTCGATTTTTATATAATACGCCATTTTATTTATCATTTATTATTTATGTGAAAATGCGGGCTATTTTCCAATGAATTCACGTCATTGACAACAGGAATAAAAAGCTTCCCTAATATGGCTTTCTTCGAAATCGACGATTATTTTCCACGGCGTTCACCGAACGATGACAGCATCGAGCGAACTTTATCGCCGACTAATTTCAGATCTGATCTCCGGATCTCCCGCAAGACTCGCGAAAATTCTCAAGATCGTCCTCGTCGCGCTGAACAGCGCGTTTCGCGACGCAGATTTAATCCGAACGAAATCCATGGCAATCTAGAGGCTTCAACGAGATTTTCCGGTGCGCAGCAGCAGCGCAGCCGAGGACTTGACGAAAATTACACAGAGCAACGAGAGTCGACTCATGAAAGTATATATATAACTGTAAAAGGCGCGCGGCGCTCGATTCGGCGATTAAGAGAGCCGAGCGTGGAAATTATACACACAAAAGCCGCAGCCGGAAGTGGCCTATCCGAATCAGAGTTGAACAGCCGATCTGAAACAATTTCCTCGGTATTGCGAAGGGGAGGGGGGGGGGGAGAGGCAGAAAGGTATAAAAAAAAATTTAGCGAAATACCACAAGTTTTCGGGGAAGCACTGGGAATCACGAGGATTCTACTCAACTACACACCCAGAACAATCGGATCCCTCGTCCTTGTCGATATCTGAGGCACGAGAAACGTCACCAACACCTCGGGACAGCGAAGCACGACACTGCGCTGGCTGCAAGCAAATCAGCTGTACGTCCGACTCGACCGAGCGAAGGCACTGCGCGCACTGTGCACGAGTTGTATATGGTGTGGCGAACGGTATACGCGAGTGTAATATAACGTGCCCAGTGCGCACTGCAGCGCGAGTAAGCAAGTAAGTATGTATATAGAAGAGAGAAAACCGGTGCCGCGGAGCTCGCGTGGAAGACTGCGCGCCGTTGCTGTATACTCCGGGCGACTGCGGTCGCCTCCGCGCAGAGTTCCCCACCTTTTTTTCGCCATTCGGCTCGCTATACCTATATCAGCGCGGCCGGCTGCCGCTGCCGCCGCTGTCTACCGCATGGCCAGTTCGCCCGCTGCAACGATGCGCTTTGCGCTGCCGAGTTTATTCGCGGTCGTTCGATGGGTTCCGGGTATATTATAGTGAGTGGTTTTTGTTTTTCGAGTTAAATTTTTGAGAAAAGGATTGGTCGCGATTTTCGAAATTTTCGCAGAGTGGTACGCGCAATGCGTGAAATTTTTTATGCACTATTGCTTTTGCGAAAGTGATCTTGCAAATTGTATTTTGCCCTCGCAGAGAAGGAAGCGCATTCTGGATGGGAGTTCTTCACTGCGCTGATCGCTATTGTTTTGAACGGTTCGAAAGGGGCTCGATTTTCTATTGGAGTGCAGTACTGTTATAAGCCAGGAGGACATAATCGCATTGGACAATTGTTTAAAAGTTATAAATGGAATGTAATTGTGAATGTTTATTAATTTTTTTTTTTAATTTATAAACGTTTTTAGAATTTTATTTTATTTTTGTATGTAGAAAAAAGGACATTCTAAAAGAGCGAAAAATTTTTATTAGTGCAGTTATTAATTTTTATTAGCTCACAGAATACAATAAACAGATCTCCAAATTTTACTAAAAAGTTCTGTAGTCTAATCACAGACCCGCAAAAAAAAGTTGCTGAACTAAAGAGTTACTGTTTTACATAATCATAATAAAAATTTACAAAACATTTTAATAATTTTTTACTAAACTTTTCAGTAAAATTTAGTGATCATTTTTCTTATAAAAAAAAATATATATATGAAATAAAAAAAATAATAGACAATTTTTTTTTAATTTATGTATTTTTTAAATGTATTTAGATGAGTGTGTATACACTATCTAATATGATTTTATCCCTCGGTAATTTTTTAATATTCTTTCGTTGACTTATATCGATCTCTCCGAGGCAGTGGTTATGAAAGGGTTTAAGAAAAAAAAATAAAAAACACAATTACAAAAGTTAATAAAAGCTAGTAACTATTATTAACTATTACTAGAATAAAAAAATCCAAATTTTATGATTCGATTATAAAAGTTATTTACTTTTATTATATTTTTGTAAATAAGATTATTTCTGCCTAGTAAAGTATTGAAATGCATATTTATGAACTTATGTTCAAATACTTATCAATTTATTTCTATTGATTTGAAAATCTAATTCTTTTATTTCAGCTATTTGTATTTACATAATTTTTGTTTTATGTTATAGATTTCTTTGTAGTAGCATACAGATGTATACATATGAAATTAAACAGAAATGTATAAAAAACAGTAAGTAATTGTTAATTATAAATCTCGTAATAAAGTTTGTAGTAATTTTGATACAGTATAAAATTATTCCATATTGCTCCATAGTTTATACTGGGAATACTTTCTTCAAAATTTCCCACTATTTAAAATGTTTCAAATTTATTCGTTATATAGTATTTTAATTCAAAATCACTGTTTTTTATAAGTATCAACGAAGGTTAATGTTTTTAAAAGATAAAATAGTTACAACAAGGTCACAATTACGCGATTCATCAACATAATCTGAATGTCATCAACAATTTTAAACAAAGAGATTCTGAAACATGTTTTTATCAAAAATACTTCGACAAGATCTTAATAAAATTCAACTTTAAAAATATTGCATTGTAAAATAAAAACAAAATTTTAAGTGGTTACTGTAATTAATATTAATATCACTTCAAATATAGAAATATGTATTCAATTTTAGAAATCAGTTAAGTAATGACCAGAGTATTTTTCCTCATTCTCAAATAATTATCTAAAAAGGAAAAAAATGATCAAATAATCAGGTATGTACATTAATCGCAATTTTGATAAATTGTATATTGTGAGTAACCTTATCGATATTTCGATTTTTAGATTATTTTTATA
This sequence comes from Philotrypesis tridentata, assembly GCA_018906965.1. Classification (NCBI taxonomy): domain Eukaryota; kingdom Metazoa; phylum Arthropoda; class Insecta; order Hymenoptera; family Pteromalidae; genus Philotrypesis; species Philotrypesis tridentata. Next base: position 323,984 of record JACCIB010000016.1, on the reverse strand, counting down.
ATCAAACGTCGTGGGAGGTTCAATGAAACATTTACAAAGGTCTTCAAAAATATATGACCCACCATAAATCATAGTGATGATGCTTCAGTTAGACAATTTGTTAATAGTAGATTATGCACCTAGGGAGTAAAAATAAAGAATGTCTCAAATCGCATATAATTATGGCCCAAGCCGAAGGCGAGGGCGATCAATATGCGATTTGATGCATTCTTTATTTACTCCCGTGGTGCATATACTATTTTTCTGCACGAGGAGCGTAAAATACGTATGCTGTAATTCGCCCGTAGGGCGTAGAGTACGCACTTTACGCGCCGTGGGGTGAAAAAGCAAATTTTGCTCGAGATTCCCAATAGTATATTACGTCGCGAGTGAGGCTAGAGTCGTGCCGTGAAGAACGGGTTATGGTATTAGTATCGTACGATATTTTATAGCACAGACTAGCATAAATCCGCTGCCACGGATAGTGGCTTAAGTGCGGATTTATACCACCCTGTGCTATAAAAAATGGTAATCGTATAAGATGTTATGATATCATATCATAATTTTATTTTAAGGTATGTAAACAAAACTTATTTTCTACGTCAACAAAGTTCTATGTAAAATAATCATTTTTTCGTGCATTGCAATTTGTTAAATTAAAAAATTTTGAATTTTGAGATTAATATCAAATCAATTGGATATTTTGCTTAAATATATTTATATAAATTCCCATTCCACATTTTAGCCTTGTAGCTATGATGGATTTAAATGAGTATACTGAAATTGACTTTGAGCCAATTATTCTATACAAATCCAAAATTTAGTTTTTGCAATCATTTATCATATTATATTTCATATCATAGCTAGAAGGCAAAAATTAAAGAATGTAATTTTAACACTTAAGCTGAATATTTTGCCGCTGAAACTTCATCATAAGTTTAACATAATACGTTAATTGATTTTTTTGTTTTTAGAATAATTTATTAAAATCTTCATTTATTACTGCGAACCTACACTTGCCATTACTTTAATTACCTGTACGTTTTTGAAAAAGTCGCAACTTTTCTTAAAAAAACAAAGATATTTGCCATCGTTTTCTCTATTTCTTATCCCTACGCATTAGAATTTTATGTATAGTTCTAAGTTATGACTACTAAAATTGCATTTCGTTTTCTTTTTCATTTTTCCTCCAGTTTCCAGTTGGAATCGCTACTGTAAATCACAAAACCACGTAAAATACATTTTTTTGAACTTGCAATAATCGGGCACTTTATAGCTGAAGATAAGTAAACATATTAACTACCTAAATATCCGAATAATGTTGGAAATAGAACAACTAAAAATTGTGCAAAATTATATTCACGTACTTACTAGTCACATTTTTGGCAAATAACCCATACATGTTTGTCAAATGTTCTTGGTTTGCAATATGTTTCCGCGAGGCAAAAATTTATCGATTTGTCATCGTCGCCGTTCCAAAAAACCCCCATCAAGCGCTTCTCACTTCCCCTCTCCTCCTTCTCACTTTGCCTCATCCCAGAACAACCCCATTAGTAAGGTTATTCGTTAATACGTAATCTGGATACGGTTCGAATGAAAATCGAGAGGAATCGCAGAAGCTCTAGGAAGATGAATGTAAGTACTATCGTTCATTTTTCATAATACGATTGTGCACTTGAGTTTGGTCGTATATTGTTAGTGTAATTGACGACTGAAAACAAGTACGGCACAACTCAAATAAAACAAGTACAGCACAAAATTGCGCAATTTCCCGAAAAAAAGTTTTTTTTTCAAAACAAACCAACTAACTCATACTTATTTTTCGCACTGCTCATCGTCACCATACTCTGCTGAATATTTCAATCTCTGCAGTTAGTTTGCCCACGATAAGTGTACCGGGAAATGCACCGATAACGCGTGAACTATACGCTTTTGTCTCTGCAATACCGCACCTTCCGCTCATCAAAAGTGGCACTTCACAGACAATTTTTTCTTTTACGATCGACTATCAAGCGGAAAGAAACAAACCTTTGTTTTCGGCCGCGAGCGCACTCAGACAGGATTGAATAATTATGAGGTCTAGAGTCAACATGAATCTTTTCGTCGTTTTTGTGCTGACTCATTATTTGAATTTAAAATCGACGACCGATGGAAAAAGTTTGGATACAAATTTCTAATCGTTCGATTATAAACGGAATAACAAACAGGTAAGCGACCACTAATTTATCAATCAATTTTCATCGTTTATTTTTTATTAATACACTATAACAAGAGAGATAAAACAGGAAAAAAACGCAGTACGCCCGAGAGCGAGCGTCGCGTCAACTTAATTACATAAAACTATATATCTTCGTACAATTTACTTAATAAAAAAAACAAATAACAGAAATAATAGTGCAGAACAGCTCGATCGACATTCTGTAATCTGTCGTGGATGGAATCGTGATTGCACCTTGTTCAGTCTATTCGTCCTTCCTAAATCCGTACTCGTTCAGCTCTGCAACAAATAAAAAGCGATTAAAATTTTTAGCTCTTTTCAGAATGGGTGAAATCGTGATGAAAAACAAAACGCACGACTTATTTGCGAGAAGCTGTCGCTTTAAAAATAATTAAATTAGCATAAGCCCATGCACTGGTAGAATGCAGTGACGAATGTCAAATATTTATAAATTTACTTGACGCAGTGACTGGCGAAAACAACAATTTTTTTTTTTTTTCGTGTTAATGGCTAATGCAACGGGTGTGTCTTTTATATGCAAATGTCTGGACTGTTCTCATACTTAAAGAGCTCGAAAACGTAAACAAATGTGAAATGATGAAAAGTTAGTTCTTCACTTTTGGTGTGTAGAAAATGTTAATTTTCGTGGGTGTAGAGCACGTGCGAAGTATTAAATTTTCACGCTTGACTGCGAAATTCAAGCTGGGTGCGAAATTTTTATTTCGCACACCCCTTGCGTGAAAAAATTTATTTCGCACACGCGATGCATCTTGTATTTTAAATTCGAATAGACTTCAAAAACAACGAATCTGTTTCCCTTCTCTGTTCAAATCCTTGCAACTTTTCAGCTAAGAAACCAATTATTTTTCAAATCAAAGCGCTCCAACTTTTTACTCATAGCTTGCGTTAAACGTTTTTATTATATGCATAGACTTTCGAATCGCTTTTTAATCCTATACATACAGTGAACCCAAAGGAAAGCAACAGGTTTACAAAAAAGCCAACAAAAAATTACGTTTTTTTAAAGGTTTTTTGTACGCCCTATAAGACCGACAAAAAGTTTGCGCGCACAGAGATTATGCGTACATTTTTTTCCTTTCAATTTTCGATCTTTTTACAACTAAGTGAGAAAAATCTGTATTTTCACATATATCTTTTTTACTGGATATTTACATTTTATTATTTATGTTCTCTTCCTACGGTACCTCTCTCTCTCTCTCTCTCTCTCTTTCTCTCTCTTTCTCTGTCTCTCTCCCAGTTTACAATTACCGCAGCGTCCAGCGACCTTTGGAAATATTACCGAGTCTAGTTCCTTTCTTTTCCTTTTCACACAAAGCCTGACGCAACGCCGAGAAACTCGTCTTCGAATAACTTTCGTTTTTACTCCGCATCTCGTCGAGCGCAATACAGCTTTACTTTCACGCGACTCTCTCTCTCTCTCTCTCTCTCTCTCTCTCTCTCTCTCTCTCTCTCTCTCTTTATATAGCTCTGAGCCTCGCTTATGAATGAAGCTGTGGCTGAAGACACGATTGCATGTGTTTTTTCAGGCTTTTTACTCGGCGAGCTCGGACGACCGTCTAATCCCGAGTGCATCTCCTGCATTGCGCAAGTCGGCTCGGATTAATCAAGCGCAATTAGAACTCGTCCGTACACACATACACGCGACAGAGAGAGAGAGAGAGAGAGAGAGAGAGAGAGAACGAGCGGGTCTGTGTAGCGATTTAAGCGCGGGTTAACGATCTTGACTTTTATAAATAAACGAAAGTTGAACGACTCGACTGCGCAACTCTCATTCATACATCCACGGGGTACGTTTATGCGAGGCGCGGTAGCACATTTATGCATCTAAAGCATAAACACGTCGTCTAAATACACACTCGAGTTTTGTTTTATTTCGATGGAATACGAGTGCAGCGTGTCGCGATTGGTTTTTCCGCGTGACTGTATGGCTGTAGAGTCGTGCTCGACTATTAAAATTGTAAGTATACGTGACTTGAGTTTAATAGACCTCGATGTAAACCAGATCGAATATTTTATCCTTGAATGTAGGTCAAATATAGCTATATACGAAAACAGTATATATTTTTAATTATTCTAGTGTAAATTACTTTTTGTAAGTTTCACATATTCTTAAAAGTCAATTAATTATTTGATTTATAATAAAAAATCAATAGCATTTATACAATATGCATAGTACAAATAATTATACGTATTATAATAATATATTATAATACAATATAGTAAGTAATATAATATAACAACTTTATCATTTATTTTATTTCGATTATGATGATTACGGCATTATTTGTATGAAAATCATTGGAATGTACTGATGTCCGTGAAGAGGCTGATAAAGCTCGAAGCATCCGAATGATTACCATATCGCGCGCTTCAACGATGCAACGAAGTTATTCGATACACAAAGCGACTCTCCTTCCAAAATGTAATGCAACTGTTGCGCGCCCGTACGAGTGAATAAAGTTCTGAAGCTAGTAATTTTTATCGATATAATTTTCATGCGATGTATCCATTGTGTCATATACATTACTTCAGGTCGGTGTATAGAATACACGTATATATATATGTACAATTACAATTACATAAAAAACAGTTAGTAATCGCCCATTTCACAAGGATATAACGAAAGTAAAGTAAACAAATGCCGCAGCGATTATTTAATATACCTATATATATACGCGCGCTTGCGTGCGCGCTATATATGCGCGCAGCGTAAGTTATTCCATTGAGGCGCGAGATATAGCGCCGCATTCAAAAACGTTATAAAAGATATATAAAGTCGAGTCAGCGACGCGCTTTGCATCGCCGTCACGGTCATTGTTCTAGGCTTTTCTTTTTACCGACCGACCGACATCGGCGCTCTTTAAAAATTGAAATCCAAATCCGTCTCGCTTCGGCTTCGACTCTATATATATATAATATATATATACACACACACACACGACGACGGCTCTCGCTCCATAAATCACGCGGCATTCAAGTGCGACACACAAGTTCACTATATAACGCGCGCATATTGACACACTTGCGAGAGGTGATTTTTTTTTTTTGATTTTGTTTTTCTTCTCCTGCTCTTTCCGTTCATTCAAATCCAGCATAGGTTGGTGTAAAAAAGCGGCTCGGCCGCGTCGGCGAGCGCGGCGCACCGGTAAGGTAGGGATCGTTGCATATTGATTGCAATGTGGCTTGACTCACGTTTGATGTGGTCCTCGTATTTGCTGATGACGGGGTACCACTCGGCGCCCGTGTAATCGATCTCGGGCAATTGTCCGCCGTAATTCTTGGGCAAGTGGGACGGATTCATGTGCTTGTGGAGCGACGACATCTTCGAGCCGTGGAAGAACATGCGCTTCTTCAGCTTCTCCTTGACGAACGGCTTGAACATCTGCCACACCATGTTGAAGAGGAACGGCTCCTTCACCACGTGGACCTGTTGATCACAATTGTTTTCTTTTAGCGTTTGTCTTTCGTAATATATACTTATATATAAAGTTAAATTTAAGATCGACGTTTGTTGAACTATTTCGTTCTGGTTGCGTTGAGTTTTTTGTTAATTTTTAAATAGTACTGCCTAGATAATTGTATGTGTCGTAATTTTTTTTGTCTTCATCTGTGCGATCCACAGAATGCGAAGAAATAGTACTCTTCCACAGTCGAAGGAACGATATCAATTTTTTATACTTCTATGTAAATAATATATCGACAGTGTACTTATAACATATACACAAACAAATTAAATCAGTATCGTTCTTTCGCCCTGGAGAACAAGAAAAAAGTGACCTAGGAGGTTTTATTTTTCGACCTTAAAAACTAAATCTATTTTATAGATTTTTCCATATACATTAGAATTCATGCAATTGGATACAAAGATAAATGAACATAAATTCCTTGATCTATATTACGCACACACTGTAACATTGATTTAACAGTAGTATCAAGAAAATCAAGCTATATTGTCGCAAACGCTTTGTTTGGTCGCATCGATTTTCAGTATATACCACACTGTATCACAGAAACCTACTAAATTTAAATAGTAACTCACCAATGTAAATTACGCGGTAAGTGTACCTACATGTTTTTCTTTTTCGTGTGTACCCGTAGCCTAAAAATTCGAGTGTTATTTCTCGGTATAACACTCGACGAGCGCGTTATGTCACGCAGAGAAAATTCCACTTTACCTCCTTGAGCCGAAGCGGCATCGCGTCTTGAATGAAGCTGAGAAGTCTCATACTGAAGGTCGGAGTCAGGCCTAGAACTTGTTTCATCGAGAGCCCGTCAAAGTCCATGATAACGACGACGCCGTGCACCTGTCAACGAGAAAAAGAGCGATTGCAATCGTCGTTACGTAAAGCCGAATAACAACCGAAATCCGAATCGGAGGCGCACTTATGTCGCTCCGTGTCTCTTGCGCAATCAGCCACCTCGAAGAAACAAAGCTCGAGATCGCGGCGATACGGGCACGTATATGTACCGCGACCGATAAGCCGATTTCCCCTACACGCTCCTGCGTACGCTGCGTCCCTCTCGAGTGCAATCCAATCGAGAGCGAATCGAGAAGAGGAAAAAATTGCCCAAACTCACCTGGGTCTCGGGCTCGATTATGGCGGCCTCGTGGATCAGATAGAAGATGCGGAACATCTGATCGGCGTTGACCCGCGCCGGGTCCCAGGACTTGCCGGCGTTCACCACGAGGACGCGTCTCCTCTTGTGGTCGCGGTTCTTCAGGACGTTGACGACGTTGTTCTCGAGGAAGGCCGCCTTCTCGTCGCAGGGCATCAGGTTGTCCAGCAGCGAGGCGTTCTTCTGCTTGAACTCGGCGATTCGCCTCATGAGGGCGTGCGCCGATTCCGGATAGAACTTGCACGGCCTCAGGAAGATCAGCAGGAAATCGTCGTCCGTCCGGAAGAACACCGTCGTGTCCGCTGCGGGGATGACGAATTTTCATTTTCATTTTACTTTTCGTTAAGCAAGAGATACGTTTCAATTGATGGGTTTAACTAGGTATAATAGGTCTATAATTAGGTTTTTTTAGGTATACTTTTCAGTCGAATATTCATATATTTCTACTAATACTCTTTTCAGAAATTATTTTAATAGAATGACTGCGAGAACGATTCAAGTACGACTAAGATACACATTGTTTTCTCCAATTTTATCGTGATCTTCTGCAAACAAATTGTTTGCGCATAACAGTTATCTGCATCGGCTCAGTGCAATCACGAAACTTAGATTTTGTAATCCAAAGAAACACAAACACAGACAAGGTTACCGCCTGAACCTAGCATATAATTTCTCGTGCAAAAGATACGTTAAATCCAATTTAGCGCAATATTATATAATTCGTTCGAAGCACACAATCCCACCGCCCGAGAAAATGGAGCTAATTCGTCATTTATATTTCCGCAGCATGCATACAACATATACAAAGTAAACATTATCTTCGTCGTTGGTTAACACAAGGTTCAACATATATCGAGTTCAGCAGCTAAAACTATGCGATTACATGGAGAACTTCTTCATCGATCTTTCGCGCAAGGAAAACATTAGGCTATATATGTGTATAATATACTCGATTGAAAAAGAAACAGAAAAATCTCAACTTCGCAGTCACGCTCTCGCGTCGACGGTTCAACGTTTTTTAAAAAAATTACCATTCCGTATAATGTATTATATATATGCATACGCGCGCGCGAGTCATCGGAGAATTTCGCGGAACCTTCGATCAGGTTTCGGCTTTTATGATGCCTCTGCTTTATAGCCGAGCGCGCGTGATCGGGCAGTTTTCGATCATCAATTAGCGTCGCGCGCACGTGTATACGGTGCGTTTGTTTGTATAAAATGTCGTTTTCCGCCAATTCGAGAGAGGGCCGCCTCACCGGCACGCATGGCGCCCGTGAAACCATCTATTTTCTTCCTCTCCTCACCGCTACGTACATACGCATATGTACACGCGCGCATCACACGCTACGCACACACAAAAAAAGAAAAAGCCGCCGAGATGGCCAAGTGACATCAATAATAATTAGTCATCGCGGCTATAGGCTCGATTACACAAACCTGTATTTTTTAGCCTTGGACTGCGCGCGGACTATGGCCCCGGCGGTCTTTCAATGCGAATTCGCGTCGAAACGAGAGAAAGAAAAAAAAAACAAGCGAAAAGGCCTCTCGGACTCGCGAGGTCGCCGCGACGGGGACTTTTACGCCCCGAGGATCGAGAGGAGAAAAAGAAACTCCCACGCGTCCTTATCTCTGCGTGGGGAAAACGAGGCGGCCACCTCGTTCGAACTATGGAGAGAGCAATCTATGCACAGCCGCGGCGACAAAGTCGTCGAGCCGAGCCGATAAGACGAGCCTAAAATTTTCGATTATCAATACTCTCCTCGCTGACCCCAAGTTCTCTCGGTCTGTCTCTCTCTCTCGCGCGCGCGCGTCTTTGCAGCCTTCGTGCTCCGATATTTCGAAATCTCGTATGTGCTCGCGGAGATTATGTGCGTTACAGTTGTCGAACGTAATAATAATATGTGCTCGCCGAGAAAGCATAATACGGAGATAGGGCCGTCGCGCCGCGCAGTGGGAAATCGTCTCTTCGTTTCGCTCTCCTTTGTTCGACACTGGCGGAAATTAGTCACCGCCTCTTTTGTTATTAATGTAGCGTCGAGCAGTGCAGCGCGCGCGCGATGTGTGTACCGCGAATTTTTAATTATTCGAACTCGGTGCTACAACCGCGATTGGGCGCGTCGACGCTATCGTACATCAATAATTATACAAATGACGGTTTGTCAATTAAGCGTTATCGTTAAAAAGGAACCAACTTCTCTCTCTCTCTCTCTCTCTCTCTCTCTATCTTTCTGTCGTGCACGAGGAAATAGACGTTCGTTACATAACGCATTTTTGGGGGGCGTCTTGAAGCGATAATTATTCAAAATCTCTCTCGCGCAAAACGAGCACTGAACGATAATATCGGCTCGATGCATGTATATCTGTATAGTGCCGGTCGTTCTGGATTTAGAGATTGCAAGTTCGAAGAAAATAAACGAGTAATTATGCAACCATTGAAATTTCGTTATTTCGCCGATTCTCGCCGCGCGAGTCGCGAAACTTGGCCGGGGTGAACCTGTTGATCGCCGGTGTGCATCAGCTGCCACCGAAGAAATCTCTCTCTCTCTCTCTCTCTCTTTTTCTCGAAATTAAAAAGTAAGACCAAAAAATAAAATAAAAACAGAGAATACACACCTTCCAGGAGCTTCCTCAGCTTCTCCACCCCATCCTTGACGTTCTCCTCGGTCTCCCGCAGCTCCTTCGCGGCCAAAGCCTTGCTCTCGGCGTCGAGGGGCCCTTCGTTCAGCTGAAACTCAGCCATCTCTCGCGCGCAAGACGGGAGAGAGAGAGTGAGATGAACGGGGAAGGAAGCCCAGAAATTTCCCTGATCTCAGTGTGCACAGCGGAGCGACGATCTGAGTGGCTTCGGCGATCCTCGCAGCTCGAGAGTCGCCAGTGCTTCTGGTGTCGACGGCTCGACTCCTCGGCTCTTCCTTCGTCCTCCTCCTCCTCCTCCTCCTCCTCCTCTCGGACTGGCTCGTCATCATCGATGAGCTATACCGATCCCTAATCTCTCTCTCTCTCTCTCTCTTTCTCTCTTACTCCGATTCCAAAGTCCAATCGACGCTGGCGTTTAGTAGCTCTCCCACACACACACACACGCACACACACGCACGCTCGTACAGGCGGACACACACGTCACCGCTTTTTTATCCACGAGACATGACAGATAAAGGCCGCGAGATAGTGTAGTGGAATACACTTCTGACGATCTTCTCTGCGTTTACCGGCGAGAGATGGACGATCGGCGTATATGCGCATATATGTATGTATATATCTACGCGTATAGCTTTGCGCTATGGCCCGAGTGAAAGCGAAAGCCTCGAGCTTTGTGTATATAGGTATACAGACGCGCGCGGCGAAATTAAGGTACCGGCGAATAATTTATTCAAACGATCGAGTATAGTATATATGCGTGTTTTGACGCGGGCCTCTCATATAGCGTTGTATATATATATATTGTATATATACGTATAACGCGCAGAGCACGGACACAACGGCGATGATGCTGCAATCGGGATCAACAGCTCTTTTGCGCACCGGCTCATTTCCATCAAACGCTTGCATCACCCGCACTTACACGCACGCCCGCTCAATAAAAGCGTGTGTAGACCTTCCAATACATGTGTGTACATCTGCCTCGGATGCGCGAGAGCGCGCGCGCGTGAATAATTATAATCGATTGGAGCTGGGCATATAACGTAAAATACGACGATCGCAGAAGGTCTCTCCTCGTCCGCCGTGTGATTTATCGCTGAAAAGTCGCGGGGCAAAAATTCTCGCCTCCGAGGAAAGCAGCTTTTTCTCGCTCCGGCCCTCGCCGCGATCAGTGCGCGCGGTGTTTCTTGTGTAGAGAAAAGCTCGGCGCGAGCGCACGCGCGCCTCTAAAAACGCGCGCGCAGGATCGAGGATCCGGCGTGCAGACGCGCGAGGCGACGACACAAGAGCGTCGGAATATTTGCACACAATGAAAAAAATTTTTTGCCCACTGCGCTGGCGCGCGTACGCGAAAGGAAGATGCGCGCACGCGAGGCTCGCAAGAAAAGGCTAATAAGTGACGTTTCGGTTTCTCGGAGTCTCGGATGATTATATGCGCGCGCGCGCGCGCGCGAGCTTCCGCCGTTAAGCCTTGATTGGCCGTAACTTGGACGTGTACGAGACTTTGGAGTTGATTGGGTTACACGAAAATGTAATGATAATACGCTTGTGTAAGGATAGGATGAATCCAAACATTTTTCTTTTTTCTTTTTTTTTTCTAGTTGATTTACTTGCCAGCGCTGCGCTCGATGACAAAAAGTCAGATGCGCGTGTACGTATGTGTAATTGGTAGTTGAAAAAAGAGAGACGAAAAAAAACGAAGGACTTTTTGTAATTTCATTAGGAAGAACATCCTTGTTTTCATTAGTCTCACTTCCCGAATGACTTGTCGATAACATATACGTTAAGAAGGATGCATTTCTTTGAATTTTGATATATATAATTCTTTAAAAAAGAAGCAGGAAGTATAAGGTAAGTGATCTAGAAGCCAGACCGATATTCCACAGCAAATCGAGCTGAACGACTACATCCCCTTATCAAAATAATGTGCAGATATTTATGCAGAGATATCTGCAGAATTCTCTGCAGGGCTCTGCAGAGCTATATGCAGGGTTCTCTGTAGAAGGTCCAAATTCTCTGCAGAAGTAATTACAATGCAGAAATCTCTGCAGTAATCTGTGTAGTAATCTCTGCAGAAAATTCTACAGAAATTACTTCCGAAGCATTGACATTGTTCCTCTGCAGAGAATTTGGACCATCTGTAGGGAACCCTGCAGATTGCTCTGCAGAGCTCTACAGAGAGTTCTGCAGAAATCTCTGCATAAATATCTGCACATTATTTTGATAAGGGTCCTAATTTTTTGGCCCACTCAGTACGAATCTCGAGGGACTAAAAAGTTACAAACCTTTTGACTGTTTGAACCACGCTTCAAAATTAACTGAAACAATAATTAATGATGATTATGAAATCATAATAGTTGGTTGGGCCCTGACAAATATTTTTCAATCCCGTAAAAAGGTGCGCAATTATAGATGTATACTATACTCAATCTCAAATGCTTATAATTTGTATAAGGGGGTAATCAGTAGATGTAACCTAACTAACTATAGCGTGTACTGATTTTCGTTCCAATCGTTTTTTTCGATACCTGAATATTTCAATTTCAAACTTTGTATATTGATAGATGATACCAAGGAGGAGGGCAACTATCTCTTGAATTTGCGTAATTCGTTATATTTATTTTATTTCAGCACTTTTATATCGTATGGTTAGTGACACGTCATTAATGAGTATCGGACCCCCTTTTTCAGCATCATTTTATGATCAAGCACTCTCAAAATTCGAATTCAGTAGGTTAAAATTCTCAAGGAAAACCTTAGTATACCTATAATTAACTCGATTTGCTATATGAAGAGGCTAAACTCGTACACACTTTGACTTTCGGCTTTGTTATCTCATCTCTGCAGGATAATCAAATGTCTTGATTTCTCATTTATCGTTATCTATATAAAGATTTCTGATTCGCTGTAAAAAAATTATATACAAATGCATAATTAAGTGTTCTTGCATAAAACAACGACACTTCGAAACAATAATATATAAATTTTCTTTTAACTTTAAAGTACTCGAAAATATTATTTCTTAAATGCCTTGCAAATCGTAAAATATTTAACGTACGCCTTATGGAGCCACGCGAACGTATAGCGTCCCATTTATTCGTTGACGAATGTATGATACCGTTTGACTGAATGAAAATTATTATGATTGTTTAAATGAGTTCTACTAAAATTCTGCTGGATTTACTAATCGTAATATATTATATATTGCATTAAAATATAATAAATTACGATTACATCTTATTCTTGAATTACTGCAATGTTAAAGTTTCGTATAATTTTATACATACAGAATTTAAAATATTGTATCAGCAACAATAACTCTAAAACTACATACTTTCAAATTAATAGATCTTGGTTGCTTCGGTAAACCATCGACTTCGGTGACTAATTTTTGAACTCAAAATTGAAAATTCTAATGATTCCTAATACTAAAAGATGCTTTTTACAATTGTAACACACTAAATATTTCACTACATTTTCGCGTAAGATAAAAATGTATGATGACCTTTAATCATTGGACAGTTAATTAAATCGAAACATTGTGGAACATAAACAATATTAAAACATCATTATCCTGGTAAACAAATTAGAGACAGAATTAGAACAACTGTAAGCTAATGCGAATAACTAGAAATAAATTTTATTATGACATATAGTCGGCAAAAAATAAGCTTATACAATGCATCTAAATCACGTTCGTTTTTTGCATAAATTAATAACTGATCATCTTTTTATACATATTCGTATATTAGTAAATGGTATTTATTTTTATGTTCATTCAGTTATAATAGCTGAAAGTTGTATAAATGTTCGAATAGGACCAACTTTTCCTGGACAAAATTCTGTACTTATAATGTAAAAAACTTTATAATTAAAAAAATTTCAAAATTGATTCAAATTTTTCAATTGATTCAAAATTGATTCAAAATTGATTCAAGTTTTAACCAAATGACTCTACTGATTTTCCAATAAAATTCTAAAAATAAATGTTAGGTTAGCATTCAAACTCAAATAGCCCCTTAATTATCAATTTATTACAAATGTTTAAAAAGCTTTACAATATTCATTAAACCAAAATCATAAACAGTCGTTCTGACTATAGTATAAATAGTTATGTTTGTACGCATAAATATAAAATAAATAATGGATCGCAATTTATCATTAACAATGCACTATATCTCGTATATATGACTTTAAAATTTATTAAAAATTATGAAATTTATCGTCAAAGTTTCTATGAAAGCTTTTCTAGCGCCTTTGAAGAGATAAAATTTGATACACTTTGTGAGTATAACAAAAACGTAATAAATGAGTAATAGTGTCTCAAGAATATTTCATCTCATCGAATGACCCATTGTCTAATTGAATTTTGTTATAAGAACATAAGTAAAATTGAAAATTTGGTTTACTCTATATAGAATGATACATATAGATCATACTTGAATTGATGATTTATCTATCTTCTCGAAAATAGATAAAGCTAATCTAACGCTATGATCTAATTTATATTATGGATAGTCAATATAGAATCTAACATCTTTCTATTTTTATTTTGCCACACGTGCTAAAATTTCTGGTTCAGAGAAAGAAAGGAAAAAGAATAAGATGGACTTATATATACTTATGAGTTAATTCCATTGTTCCCTTATCAGCTTCCCGGTGAATGTTGTATTCGTTTAAATTATCAGATTAGCAAGTGAAAATTTATAAGCAATTTCGATTATCAAAGCCGAGCACAAGCTTTTGATCGTTTACAAAAATACTGACAAGAAATAATCGCAGTGATCAAAAAAAATATCTATCCAATAATTATCTTTAGGCTATACAAGAAGTGCAAAACAGTAGTACATGAATATTATAATTATAATATTGTTATGAACAATTTAATTTTTTGATAATAAAATATTAAGATGCGTACATGTGTACTGAATGATGCTAATAAAAATGTTCTCTGGTAGATAAAACGATGTGCATGTATAAGACGCATTTTATATTTTATATATATTTTATATATATATATTGTAACGGGGTGTAGGAAGATGGAATTTGGACATATAAAAGTAAAGCGCACCTGTGATCTCTAGGCGCGTGCTCTACCACTGAGCCAACAACGGACTGCCATATGTCCCGCGCCTACTAGCTCATACGGGCCACCGCCCGTTACACTATAGTATGTAAATTGTTCCTTATGAACGCGCTACTTAATCTCAGGGTTTGCGTAAATAAAAACATATTTTTAAAATTTGCAACTTAACTTTCTTAATTCTTCGGAGAAATTGTATAAATTTAGAGGTTTCCTCTATATCTTCCTGCAGCGAGGCGCTATCTTGCGCTATCACATAATCTCAGCTGTTAACATAATGTTGAGTCATAATTTAATTGTTACAGAAATTTTTTAACTACTATACTAGTACTATAAAAAAAGAATGTTTTTTGGTAAGCCCAAATATATCATTTACTTACTTATCGCTTTAATTTGATTCAAAATACAATTGTTAAATATTTCATAATGACATTCTTTTGAAAAATATGAAAACATGATAGCACTGTAAAAATAAAATTTTGAATAAAGCTATTATTTTTTATATAAATAGAAGTCATGTAAACCGACAATTTCATGTTTCGAGTATAGCTGTTCGAATCATGAAGGTAATAGTTTTACTAAGTTTTGGACTGTTTGGACTGTTAGCTTTTGGTGCCTCGGCATTTCATGTCAACCCGATTGAATCTAAACAGGACTTTGACTGGTGGAAAAATAGTGTAATTTATCAAATTTATCCACGGAGTTTCAAGGACGACAGTGGTGATGGTATCGGTGATCTTAACGGAATCATCAGTAAATTAGAACACATAAAGGATGCTGGCGCCAACGCTCTGGGGTTGTCTATACGAGCCCGCAAAAAGATTATGGATACGACATATCTAATTATACTGACATCAATCCAGAATACGGAACTCTTGAGGATTTCGACAGACTTCTTGCTAAAGCAAAATCATTGGGATTGAAAGTGATTATTGATTTTGTTCCCATTCACACTTCAGACCAGCACGAGTGGTTTAAGAAGAGTGAGGATCGTATTAAGCCATACGATGACTATTATGTTTGGGTAGACGCAAAGAAAGGACCTAACGGAAAGAGAATGCTACCTAATAATTGGTTGGCTGCGTTTGGTGGTGATGCATGGGAGTGGAGCGAAAAACGTCAACAGTACTATTACCATGCTTATCTTGCTACACAACCTGACTTAAACTACCGTAACCCAAACGTAAGAAAAGAAATGGAAGACGTTCTGACATATTGGATGGATCGTGGAGTAGATGGTTTTCGAATAGATGCAATCTTCCACCTGTTTGAAGATTCGCAATTACGTGATGAGCCTGTAGAAGATGGTTCAAAGGTTACCGATAACTACGATAACTTAAAACACATTTATACCTCGAACTTAGATGAGTGTTACACGGTTTCCAAGTCATGGTCATCTTTGGTGGATAATTATGTTAAGGATCACAAAACAGATTCTAAATTCATGATTGCAGAGGTATATGGAGATAATTCAGAGTTGATGGGGTATTACAACATGGGAATAAATCCTTTTAACTTTATGTTCATTAGAACGTTGAACAATACTTCGTCAGCTTCTGAATTCCAAATAAGAATACTTGAATGGTTAGAGTCAATGTCGGAAAATGCAGTAAGCAATTGGGTTGTTGGAAATCATGACCACCATCGGGTAGCTACAAGATACGGTTCACGCAAAGCTGATCAAATTATTTTTCTTGCTGTAGTCTTACCAGGAATTGCAGTTGTTTATAACGGAGACGAAATCGGTATGGTTGACAGACCCTTCACTTATAAGGAAACGCAAGACCCGAAAGGATGCCAGCACGGACCAGACAACTACCAAATATACTCAAGAGATCCCGAAAGGACTCCTTACCAGTGGGATGACATTACCAATGCTGGTTTCTCCACCGCAGCAAAAACTTGGCTGCCTGTTAATTCCAACTATAAAACTCTTAACTTAGCTGCGCAAAAGGAAGCTGATATATCTGTCTATAAGACATTCCAAGCTTTAACGCAATTGAAGAATACATCACCTACTTTAAAAAGAAGAAATATCGCAGTTGTACTTGTCGCTGAAAAGGTTTTAGGCGTAGTTCGAAGATTACAGGGAAATCCAACGATTGTACTTCTCATAAATTTCGACGACGAGCCTGTGACAGTCGATGCGAGAACGCACCTGAATATTGTTGAGAACTTAACAATACAAATAGCTAGTTCTGCGTCTGAATTAACTGTTGGATCAATAGTCAATACAACAAACTTCGTTCTACCCGGAGCAGCATCAGTCATTCTTTATTAATATTATTGAATAAAACCTTGTATTTACAAAAAATAAATTTTAATTCGATAAATTTGATTGAAAATGAATTGTTTTATGCAACACATATGGAAAACATATTTCCTCTTATAACAAAAACAATAACATTCAACTCCAAAGGAGATAATGATTATCAATGATATTGGTAACAAAAAGTTTTTTATATTCTTATAGATTTTCTTATTAATTAAATTTTTTATTATTGATTAAAAAAAATATAATCTAAATAATTCAAGAAAAATTTGTTTACAAGTAGTATGAATTCTATTACTAAATATATATATTCAAATTCATAAATTTAAATAAGTTCTACTTAATTTTTCTCACAAACTGTTTTTGCTGTTATGCAAACTTGTATATTTTCGTAAATATTAATTAATTTCGTAAATGTCATATCGCATCGTTCGATAAACTTTGCAACAGATGAGCGATCCATAAATTTCAACAATCAGGTTGTCACAGGCAAAAGAGCTCGTGGGTTCGATGCTTTGTGGCTTCGAAGGACCCTTAATTGGCTGTCTAAATATACATAAAATGGCTTTGCGCGTCAAAGCGTTCATTTACTTTGCAGAACAAAACTAATGCAACTAGAAGGGATCCAAGCTCAATTTTCTCGAAATACGAGCCATCGATTCGTCATTTAGCCTCATATACTGCAACACAAAGGACTTTCCGGAGCCCAGCAACTTCAGCGAGACTTAATTGACTCTTGTATATATACGCTGTATACGGAAGCTTTACCTGAGATCTCTAGGCGCATGCTCTACTACTAAGCCAACAACGCACTGTCATATGTACCGCACCGATTAGCTCATACGGGCGGTGCGCCCGTTACAATATATATAATATATGTATTAGCTGTATGCTGATTTTATCAAATAAAAACAAACTATATTTTTTTCATACGAACTGAAGCTAGAATTGCTTGACGCATTAATATTTGCTGAGTACTGTACAACCTACTTATTATCTTTAAACATTTATTCTTTATCTGCCGTATACTTCACGGCTTATTTCTGTTTGCACGCTCCTAATCATATTTTCGTTCATTGGCACATTTTTGCAGTAATTCCTAGCCCCTAACTAATTTTCCCTATTTTACTTGACGATTTCCACAAACGAAGTGTAACAAGTATTTGACCTTTACTGAAGTTCCTTGAAAATCGTAACTGAGTCATTGGAAGTCTCGTTTATCAATGCATTTTCGCTCTATACACGATCTTCTTTGTTACAGCAACTGATTATTTTCGAAGTGTCATCATTTATTTTCTGACGCGCTATTCGTCGAATTATGTAGCAAAATTTCTCTCATCTCGTGATGTGACTCATACTTGATATTTTTGCTCGTTTATTCATTGCTGCTCTTGTGGACGAAACAAAACGTATCAGAAAGCCACACACTCCTAAGTGTATCATCCATTTCATACAATTTCGTCATCCATTTTTAAACTTATGTGTAAGTAGTTTATGTACATTTATGTACACATCTATTTTTGCAAGATTATCTCGAGTATTCAAATTGGCAATGGCCAAGGCGTTGAACGAAAAATTTCATAAGTTGTCAGCTACGAATGGAGAGGTACACGCACAGCAAGTGTCTCGAAGGGCATCAGCAGGAAACAGAAACGGGAAAAAAAGCAGAATTTTCTTTCTTCGAGAGATCACATAAACGGTCGGATCTCTGCTAAGCAGCTGACGATCAGTATGATGAAAACAAAGTTGTTAATAATAATTTACGACTCCGAAATTCAGTATCGAGAGTACAGCACAGATAATGCGAATTGTATCAGAGTTTCGCATGCGTGATTTTCGAATTCGAAATTTTAATGATAACAATAATTAGACTGTCTCGAAAATAGGTCGATTTAAGTAAGATTTTTAAATTGCAAATGTAGAAAATGAAAGAAACTACCTTAATAAATAAAACGCGAACAAGAACATTATTACGAAGAAAACATTATTCAGAAACGTGTAGATTATTATTCAGCGACGTGCAGATGAATTTTTTTCACGTTATATCACAAGGTACCCACATATCTTTCGAACACAATCGCGTTGTCGAATCGATTGTCATAAAATTGAGCTTTCGAATAACGTTTTTTTTTCCTCGTTGCAAAAAGATTATTATACTACCGAAAAGTTCATGAAAGCTATTCCAACTAGAAACTTAATGCTATTCAATCGTCACATGATTTCTACTCAGAGCTTATTCATGAGTATTTATTCTTTTTTTTCTTCCTTTTTTTAAATAGTTTTTGTATTTCCATTTGTAATCAATTATTCAATAATGCGTCTAGATAAGAAATACTGTACTTTTTTAATACAAGACGATTTTTGTTCAAAATAATTTCATGGTAATACTTAATTTTACATCGAATTAAATCCGAATTTCTTGTGCAGTTTCCTTCATCGTTGTTTCTTATCCGATGTCATAACTAAGTATTCCACAGCGACAATAAAAAATCATCAAAGAATAAAAACAGATAATATATGAAAAGCAGCGAAATCAAATAACATATATCAAACATAACTTTATTAAAAATTAACAAAAAAATAATAATAATAAAATCGACAATACATATACATCATCTACATACATTCATATCGTCTTGTTAGTCAGGTATTAAACTCAGCGCCTGCGAAACGGCAACCACTTAGCACTTCACGTGGCTAGCGTAGTCACAGTATCCGAGGGGATTAAAAACCAGAGGGTCCGGACAATTGAATTTGTGGACGATGTATTCTCCACCATTAGGCTGACAATAGTAAAATATATTGCACTGTTTGGGATCACGCACGTATCCAGAACTCTTGCATATATCTGTAGGTGCTGGTGTTTGTTCAGTCTGGCTAGGCTGAGTAGGTTGTTCCGTGGCTGATGGTTGTTTGCTGGTAGGTTCAGTAGGTTCTTCACAAACACAAGGTTTTTTAGTCGTCATTGGCGCTGGAGTAGTTGATTGAGAGTCTGATGGTTTTTCAGTGGCCGATGGTTGTTTGGTGGTCGTTTCCGCTGGAGTAGTTGATTGAGTGCCTGATGGTTGTTTGGTGGTCGCTGGCGCTGGAGTAGTTGATTGAGTATCTGATTGTTGCTTGGTGGTAGGCTGAGTAGGTTCTTCAGTGGCTGATGGTTGTTTAGTAGTAGGTTGAGTAGGTACTTCACAGGCTGGTGGTTGTTTAGTCGTCACTGACGCTGGAGTAGTGGATTGAGTATCTGATGGTTGCTTAGTGGTCGTTGGCGCTGGATTAGTTGTTTGAGTAGCTGATGGTTGTTTGGTGGTAGGCTGAGTAGGTTTTTCAGTGGCTGATGGTTGTTTGGTGGTTGTTGGCGCTGGAGTAGTTGATTGAGTGGCTGATGGTTGTTTGGTGGTAGGCTGAGTAGGTTTTTCAGTGGCTGATGGTTGTTTGGTGGTCGTTGGCGCTGGAGTAGTTGATTGAGTGTCTGATGGTTGTTTGGTGGTTGTTGGTGCTGGAGTAGTTGATTGAGTGGCTGATGGTTGTTTGGTGGTCGTTGGCGCTGGAGTAGTTGATTGAGTGGCTGATGGTTGCTTAGTGGTCGTTGGCGCTGGATTAGTTGATTGAGTAGCTAATGGTTGTTTAGTGGTAGGCTGAGTAGGTTTTTCAGTGGCTGATGGTTGTTTGGTGGTTGTTGGCGCTGGAGTAGTTGATTGAGTGGCTGATGGTTGTTTGGTGGTAGGCTGAGTAGGTTTTTCAGTGGCTGATGGTTGTTTGGTGGTCGTTGGCGCTGGAGTAGTTGATTGAGTAGCTGATGGTTGTTTGGTGGTTGTTGGCGCTGGAGTAGTTGATTGAGTGGCTGATGGTTGTTTGGTGGTCGTTGGCGCCGGAGTAGTTGATTGAGTGGCTGATGGTTTCTTAGTGATCGTTGGCGCTGGATTAGTTGATTGAGTAGCTAATGGTTCTTTGGTGGTAGGCTGAGTAGGTTTTTCAGTGGCAGATGGTTGTTTAGTGGTTGTTGGCGCTGGAGTAGTTGATTGAGTGGCTGATGGTTGTTTGGTGGTAGGCTGAGTAGGTTTTTCAGTGGCTGATGGTTGTTTGGTGGTCGTTGGCGCTGGAGTAGTTGATTGAGTGGCTGATGGTTGCTTAGTGGTCGTTGGCGCTGGATTAGTTGATTGAGTAGCTGATGGTTGTTTGGTGGTAGGCTGAGTAGGTTTTTCAGTGGCAGATGGTTGTTTGGTGGTTGTTGGCGCTGGAGTAGTTGATTGAGTGGCTGATGGTTGTTTGGTGGTAGGCTGAGTAGGTTTTTCAGTGGCTGATGGTTGTTTGGTGGTCCTTGGCGCTGGAGTTGTTGATTGAGTGTCTGATGGTTGTTTGGTAGTTGTTGGCGCTGGAGTAGTTGATTGAGTGGCTGATGGTTGTTTGGTGGTAGGCTGAGTAGGTTTTTCAGTGGCTGATGGTTGTTTGGTGGTCGTTGGCGCTGGAGTAGTTGTTTGAGTGGCTGATGGTTTTTTGGTCGTAGGCTGAGTAGGTTCTTCAGTGGCTGATGGTTGTTTAGTGGTAGGTTGAGTAGGTAATTCACAGGCTGGTGGTTGTTTAGTCGTCATTGGAGCTGGAGTAGTTGATTGAGTGTCTGATGGTTGTTTAGTGGTCGTTGGCGCTGGATTAGTTGATTGAGTGGCTGATGGTTGTTTGGTGGTAGGCTCAGTAGGTTTTTCAGTGGCCGATGGTTGTTTGGTGGTCGTTTCCGCTGGAGTAGTTGATTGAGTGCCTGATGGTTGTTTGGTGGTCGCTGGCGCTGGATTAGTTGATTGAGTGGCTGATGGTTGTTTGGTGGTAGGCTGAGTAGGTTTTTCAGTGGCTGATGGTTGTTTGGTGGTTGGGTGAATAGGTTTTTCAGTGGCTAATGGTTTTTTGGTGGTAGGCTGAGTAGGTTCGTCACAAACTGATGGTTGTTTAGTGGTCGTTGGTGCTGGATTAGTTGATTGAGTGGCTGATGGTTGTTTGGTGGTAGGCTGAGTAGGTTCTTCAGTGGCCGATGGTTGTTTGATGGTCGTTAGTGCTGGAGTAGTTGATTGAGTGGCTGATGGTTGTTTGGTGGTAGGCTGAGTAGGTTCTTCTGTTGCTGATGGCTGTTTGGTGGTTGTTGTCATTGAACAAGGTGATGGAGGAGCATCGCTATCGCGAAGCACACTGTTGATGGTTTTTAAGAGTGGATACTTCTCACCACAGATACCATTGAAGTCGTCCGTCTCAACGGACCATACCATAATACCACCGAGTCCTAAGGACTTTACGTAGTTTGCTTTTTCGGTAAGAGATCTGTAAGAAAGTATAAAAACGTTGGATATTATGTATGGGAGAAGAGTTATAGGGTGCACCCTTTGTTGGGCTTAGTCGATTTTATTACATTAAGATATGCAGGTACACTTACTTCTGATCATCGTACCCAACCCACTGGTTATCCTTGACAGCATAGGGAACACGTTGTTCCTCCTGGAAGGTGACCTGCCATCCTCCATTCTTGATGTTTTCACAGATTTCGTTGTAACCTAAGGTACCAGCTTCACGAGTGTAAGGACCGGCAGTAGAGGGTTGATTGGCTGGGGCACCAATTTTATTGTTGTTAGTATCAGTAAGGGTAAAGCCACGACCGTAGAATGGAACTCCAACGATCATTTTCTCAGCTGGGGCGCCCTGCTCGAGCCAGTAATGGATTGAGGCATTCTGAAAAATGAGTCACATTGTTTTCATCGAATGATAACTCTTATCCACTGGCTCATATCGTTTATAAGATAACAATGCTGCTGTTAATTATATAGAGTCAGATAATATCCACTTACGACACTAAGACCTAATTCACTTCCGCTCTCCCACGATCCAGCGTAAAGTGGAGCATTAATGCCAGTTTTTCCGTCCCAGACACCATGTAGATCGTAAGTCATAAGATTGATGAAATGAAGGTACTTTGACATCTCAGAGATGATGTAAGATTGACTAGCGGATGTTTCAACAGCTCCAACAGCTGCACTGAGGATCAAACCTTCCTTATCGAACTTCTCTCTGAGCTCCTTAAGTAGCGAAACATAGTTCTCCTTGTCAGAAGCTGCTCCACCTCTCTGGTTAGGGTACTCCCAATCAATATCGAATCCGTCAAAACCATACTTTTTAACAAAGGCGACGACGTTGTTGACGAATTTGTTGCGCAGATTCGAATCGGATACAACTTTGGAGTACTTGACAGAACCCTCGTTCCAACCACCAACGGCTACCATAGTCTTCACCTCAGAACTGATCTTACGAAGGGCATTGAATCTGCCGAAACCATCTTTACCAGAATCGTTGGGAAGATCTTGCCACGCGTCCAGAACCCGAACATCACCATCTTCGCTGATGCCGACGAACGTATAGATCAAGTGGGTGCAGAGGCTGGGATCGATGTTGGAAACGTCGAATTTACCATTTCCTGGACGATAGATTGCCCAGCTACCGAAGTAGCAGACGACTTTTTCTGTAGAGTAAGTATATCACGGTCAGAAGATGATCAGGTGTAATATAATATGAATGAGACTTACTGTCACTAGAGGCTGTGGCCACGGCTAGAAGCCCAGTCAAGAATAGCGTAACTGCGCGCATCTGTAAGAAAATTAACGATCAACTCTTAACGTTATATTATGTATCTTTCGTCTGAACTATTAGGAAGAACTCAACTGAATGCAAGAATCAAGTTGATATCGCAGTTTCGTAAAGGTGGGTAATCGGTTGTAAACTGATATCTAGATTATTTTTTCCGTGGGCGGAAAGAAAAAATGCTTTATCAATGAAACTTACCTCCGTAGATGTGCAATGGACGATGTCAGTTAAGAATGTAAGGAACGTTAAAATCGCGAGATTATTTATACCTGCTTTTGATTCAAATTTGATGGAATATCACTCCACTTGACTTACTAGCACAATAGTAAATCGACCATGAAAAGTTCGTCGTCGCTTTCCGAGGCAAAATCTATTTGGGTTAAGTTTGTACAGCTGTCCTTTTGAATACATTACCTATCCGCCAGATTGAATACTACGTATTGTTGAGATACGAGCAACTGATTTAATATACATGAATTGCATTATTGAATTCAACATTATGTGTATATTAAATATATAAAGATTCAAATTGACATTGACTACTATGCAAAATAATTTACGTGTGAGCTTTTATAATCAACTGACCTAAAATTAAAAACTTGTCTTTAAACTCCTTATATTTTATTTTTCTTGGAGAACTTTCGGAATAATTTAGTTACAGTAGATAGTACTTTATTAAGAACAAACAAAACATTAATTTATTAATTCATTCGTTCCTAATTAATTAGTTCTTTATTAACAATAATAACTTGTTCGAATGAAGGTAAACTTTCTTAATAGTTTAGCTACGGTAGTTAGTACTTCACTATAATAACAAACAAAAAATAATCCATAAGATAATTAATTTATTAATTCTTTCGTTCCCATAATTAATTAGTTCTCAATTAACAATAATAAAAAATAATTTTTAAAAAGAAAACGACTCGTATAATCGCTTGTGCATGGTAAAATCAATAAAAAAAATTGAAAACTCTTGATACGAATTTATTTATATTTGCCTGAAGAGTTTCTTTTATTTATACTACTTGAGTGCTAAAGGTTTTTTAGTTGTAGTTGATGGCGGTCCTGATGCTGATACTCCAACAAACTCTTGTTCTGAAGATGCTTCCGTTGGAGAAGATAGAACAGCTTTATTGATGGCTTTCAGAAGAGGAAACTTTCCATCCCCACAGTTGCCCCTAAAGTCATCATTTTCTATCGACCATACCCCTACACCACCAAGCTCATGTTTCATTGCCAGGCGACACTTCTCGGTCAATGAACTGAAAGTGATAAGACGTATAAATTCCCTCTATAAAAAGTAGATAGCGATTATATATCGAATAGAGCCAATTTTAAGCGTTATACAAAAATTTCATCAA
Source organism: Philotrypesis tridentata (assembly GCA_018906965.1). NCBI lineage: Eukaryota > Metazoa > Arthropoda > Insecta > Hymenoptera > Pteromalidae > Philotrypesis > Philotrypesis tridentata. The sequence goes on along the minus strand of JACCIB010000016.1, from coordinate 299,184 downwards.
AGGAAAAATTGTAAAGGACAAAATTTTAACTTAAATAAGTTGAAACAAAGTCAATGAATGATTTTATAATAAATTAAATATCAAATGTGAAGGAAAATAAAAAGTTGAAGGAAAATAAAAAATTTTTTAAAGAAAACTCAACAAACTGTATATATGTGTGTGTGTGTGTGTGTGTGTGTGTGTGTGTGTGTATGTATATATTTCTCTCTACAATATTTTGAGATTAAGTAATAAATAATAAATTTACTACATATAATTTGATGATAGTACTGATAATTAGGAATTGTAATCAAAAATCTGTATTTTATATAGTTACAAAGTTATTACGTACAAAGATTTTTCTTTTACAACAATCACGCTTTATAATTCCAATTAAAAACAATTAACAATAATTTTATGCTTTATACAAATGGACAAAGGAGGAACAAGAACTTTGCTTGCGCCGTGACGCTAAGCAGGTGCCAAAATACTGAATTACTATAAACTGTGGTGTGATGTGAGACTGTGAAAGGGAAGGAAAAAATAATCTACGTGCGCGGTACACGCGCTTGGCAATTTCTCTAGTATCTATAAAAAATGCTATAATGCGTATTAGAAACTTACCGTTTGTTATCGAAACCGACCCACTGATCTCCACGAAAAGCATAGGGGACTTGTTGTTCCTCCACATACACGATCTGCCAATTAGTCTCGTTTTGAAATTTCTCACAAATCTCTAGGTAACTAAGTATACCACGTTCCTGAGTGTAAGGTCCAGCTAGTGATGGACCACTAATTGGGGCACCCAGTCCATTCTTTTTAGGATCTGCAAGGGTGCAACCACGGCCATACAACGGAAGTCCAAGCACGAGCTTGGAAGCAGGAGCTCCCTGTTGAAGCCAGTATTTGATAATGGCTTCCTAGAAATAAATGTTTGTCGCTATAGCTTAAAACAATTTCACAAAACAGCACAACATATCAACTTGAGACTGTAGATCACTTACATCGCTGAGCTTATCGCTACTGTAAGTCGGAGCGTTGATACCGGTCTTGTTATCAAAAGCCCCATGGAGATCGTAAGCCATAAGGTTGATGAAGTGCGGATGTTGAGACACTGCAGAAATATCGTAAGACAGACTGGCAGAACTTTCAGCAGCTGCAACAGCAATACTGAGAATCAGACCTTCCTCATCGAATCTCTCTCTGAGTTCCTTGAGCAACAAGACAAAATTCTGCTTGTCAGCAGCTTGTCCACCTCTCTGATTAGGATACTCCCAGTCAATATCAAATCCATCGAAATCGTACTTCTTAAGGAAGGTCACTACATTTTTGACAAACTTCTTGCGAAGGTTAGCGTCAGCTGAGAGGTTGGAATACCTGGCAGAATCCTCGTTCCAGCCACCAACAGCAACCATAGTTAAGATAGAAGGATTATCTATGCGAACAGTATTGAATTGCGCAAAGCCATTCTTGCCTTCGGGAAGATCGTTCCAAGGGTCAAGGACTTTAACGGTACCATTTTCGCCAAGACCTACGAATGAGTAGATCAAGTGGGTGCAGAGGCTAGGGTCAATGTCGGAAGGGTCGAATTTACCATTTGCTGGACGGTAGCCTGCCCAGCTACCGAAGTAGCAGACGACTTTTTCTGTGGAAAAAAATCTTGTGAGATAAATGTTTGTAATTACAGAATCTGCGGATACTTACTCTCATTCGCAGCTGTGGTAATGGCCAAAAAACCTGCTATAATCATCGTGATTGCTCGCATTTCTAAACATAGATTGATGTAGGAAGGATAGAAAATCGGTCAACTTAACAAAAATTTGTTAAGCACGTAGTCGGTGCTAATGGTAGAATACGATAACATTATTATTTTTATATATTGTATTATAAGTAGTCTATGGATATCGAATTCATGCTATAACGCAATTGGCTGTGTTTTCTCATTTTCTTAGTATTAATTCTGTCAACAAAACAACAAAAATAGGGCGACTATGTCTCAATCAGCAGAGTATCAGGCTAGAAATCCAGAGGTCCTGGTTTCAAGCCTGACTCTTGACGATTTTGGGGACACCTCTTTGTTTACATAAGTGTCTATACGTCTGAGATCCAGTGGTTCAGATTCCACTGTGTACAACGTGTATATTTCACTGTACATAAAACATTCCCTAGGGTATTTGCAAGTTGCTTAATTGTGGACATAATGCACTAATTTAGGACTCGCAAAAACGCAGGGAATGAGAGTCGCTAATACCGACAGGGGATGCAACTTAAAACACACAAACGAAAAAAAGTTAAAAATAACAAAAATCAAACGATGTTAAACAATTCATTTTATCAAACACTATTTTTTGTATGGATCAAAGCTATACTACTAACGTTAATATTAAAAATGATGAAGAATTTCGTTGGTTATGATAATCAGTCTCATAAACCATTTATACACACTTAACAGAACTACTAAATTATGTAAAAAGTTTACGGAATTAAATATATTCACACAAATTTAAGAGAATTACTTAATTATGCAAATAATTTAAATTATTGAATTCAGAATATATATGTGTGTGTGTGTGTGTGTGTGTGTGTGAGTGTGTGTTTGTACGCGTATGTCGTATATTCATATACATTTAAAATAACTACGTAATTATTTATTTTTATTAAATATACTTAAAAAATATATTTCTTCCACTTGATCATTTAAAAAATGAGACAAAATTGAAGACATCAAACCTATCTACCGATGGTGCACTTAGACTACCTCAATTTTCCTCTTTGTCCGTAAAAGGAAAAAATAATTTTTTCGATGAAACTTACCGTCACCGTTCAAAAATAAGTCCAAATTTGAAAAGCTGAGTATTTCGTTGACTTTAAATACTTCGAAATACGTAGCCACACGATCTTAAAAATGGTAAATTTGTGAGATAAATAAACGTGTGATTTATGTGCGTCTAAAAAAATCTATTCAGTGTCACAAACAGCAGATATACCTAAAATAACGCAGTCCTAAATTTTGTACAACTATGAATAAAGGCAAATTGTGAAAAATACGAGAATAAGAAATGAAAAAGATGCTGTAAAAGTATACATTGAAAACTTCTTAACGGTTTATTTTCAAATCAAACACTGATCTTAAAGAAATCAAGAGTAAAATTAATTTTCAAAGTTGAGAATATGATTTACGTACATCATAGGAGAATTTGTTTCAACTTGAATACATTTATTCTGATAGAATTCTACCAAATTTTCTAAGTTTCTTTATCTGAAAGTAATATTTTCTGAAATTTTGCATTATTGCGATAAAAAAACAGAGATCGATTCGCAAATTTGGAATAATATTTACTGCAAAATTTTGCAAATAAAATTAAATTCTAGTGCGCGAAAAACTTTTACAAGTACACCACACGAATATTGGTCATTATTAATTCGATCCTATATTTTCCCAAATAAATTTTAACATTTTTCAAAACTTCCACTAAATTCAAATAATAATAACCATTGACATCTCACGTGGAAGTATCAAATTCTTAGAAGTAACGTAAAAAATGTACTGTTAAATATTCGATTGTTCGAATAATTCATTGGAAACAAATAAGTAGTCGAAAAAAATTTATAAAATATTTCATAACAATAATCATTTGAAATGATTGTATGAAAATTCATTTGAAAAAATTTATGGTAGAATAAGCGATCAACATTTATTGAAAATAATACATATTGTCGCTCCAAACGAATACTAGCACACTTCAAAATAAGCCTAAATTGAATGCTACATCGAACGTCTACGAATATTTATCTAGACTTACATCTATTTGTACTTTCGTCCAACATACATAATATTTAGAATAAAATGACTCTATTGCTCTACTCGAGTAAAATTGATTTTAGAATACAGGCTCTGCACTGCATATTCTCACACTGGAGATCTGTATGCAGGCAGGCCTCAAAAAAATATATATACAACACAAATAACATCTTTACCATGAAAAACCCATAAAATACAACAACATAACAATTTTAGAGTTAAAGTTCATAAAAGAAAAACACTGAAAAAAGTCTTAAAACACAGTCTTAATGTTTTTCAGCTTCAAAAAAAGCCCCATAAAACAACCGTATCTACAATTTTTTGTGGTAGATGAATGCTTGGTAGCGCCAATATACCTAAAGTGTGAAAAAAAATCCATGAAAATAATTAATTTTTACCAGTGATGGGCCTGTTCTGCTAATTTTACAAAAATTTGTTTTTTAAGTATAAAAATATCTGTACTGATCTGCATACATGAATCAAGCTCTACTTACAAAAACTGATTAATATTCTGGCTTAAGGCCTATAGGAAAGTTTATATTTTATTGTAAATATTTACAACAAAATATAAAATAATTTTGAAAAATCAAATATCTCGCTTCCGTTTTTTATGAAAATCGAAGATCTCGTCTCCATTGTATAGCTGAGTTGAAAACATTCGATTTCATTAATTCATATTTGGAATTATTTAATTATTTTATTAAAAAAAATAACAGATCCCACGAGCATCGTATAACATTATATAAAAAATCGAATAACTCGCGTCCGTTTTTTATCGATAAAATGGATCAATTTTGAGATTTTGAAAATTTTTTTTTCACGAATGTATAGCGCAATGGAAAACGTTTAATTTCATCGAACCATATTTGTAATTTTTTATTCCTTTCATAGAACAAAAAACACACTTTCCAGGCACGTACGTACGTACATACGCTGATTTTCGAAATCTTAGGTCGTATTCAAAAGCCCATTTCTCAAAAACTAATTGGGTTAGGTCAACATTTTTTTTACATGATTCGAAGCACTTTGATGCAAGGAATACACCCATTGTCCCACAATAAATTTTTAACGTACAGTTTTACCAGAATCGGGGATTCTTTACAGGTGTGATTTTTACGATTTTATTCTCTTAAGGGGTTATGACAGTGTTAAAACCTGAAAAAAAAGAAAAATTGTTAGTGTTGAAAAAAATTAATAGATATATAGGTGCTCTAAAAACTATATTTTTGCTTTCTAATACAAGTATTATACATCACTTTTATGCATAAATAATATGCAAAAAGTGAGTGTAACATTAAAAAACAATTAAAGGTATTTGCTTACCAAAAATCATGATTTTCATCACTTTTATTTACTTGCCGCATGTTTCTGATGGAACCGTACCATCAATCCTGTTGAATCAAAGTGCCAAATCTTCATTATGAGTCTGGTCTCAGACTAAGTGGAACAGATTCCTGAAAAACACAAAATTAATATAATTAATTAAACATATATTGACAATATTAATAATTATAGTGAATGTTACATATGTAAACATACGTAACATTCACTTTGAACTTATTTTTGCCAATTCTGCTCCACTCAGTTTGTGACCGTACTCATTAGGAAGGTTTTCCACTTTGGTTCATCCGGATTGATGTTACGGTTCCTTCAGAAAGCTGCGGCAAGTACATCAAAAGCATGAAAAAACTAAATTTGAGTAAAAGGCATTTAAAGTTTATAATGTAAATCATACAAATGTACTCAGCTGTACTTACAGAAAATATCCGGCATACCTTGATTTGCTTTTGGTACTCAAATATACATGCAATAAAGTATATTTGATGGTACGCGCTTGTCATGCTGTGTGATAATAGCATTTAGAAGCTGAAAATAAAATAAAAATTATCGTTAGCTATTCATAATCAAGTTATGTTTATGAATTACAGTTACATACAATACTTACCATTATTAAATACACTTCAAGTTCTTAAAAGGTATGCAAAATAATACTTCAGGCAGTCAATATAAGCTCCCATTTTGCTGGCTTGCACCCGTATACCTAAAAGCAAAAAATATACCAACAAAGAAAAAGCTTTATGAACACTGTTATTACAAATTAGTTTCCAATACTTATCTGAATAATGTTTGTACTCTGCAGAAGCTCTTGCACTTTTGCAACACCACTATAAGGTTATAAGCATTGCTACAGCAGCTAGCAGACTAACTGCACTGATCTAGTGTCTTGGATGAAATACAGCTGTTTGGCTGCTTTCTGCTGCTTTACAGAAAATTCTACTATACCGATCAAACAGAAATCTTCATTCTCGACTAGACGCTGTGAGGCACAACCTATTCGAGTGGCAAATTCAAATTTGTTGAATGCCTTTACTTTAACACATTGAGTTTAGTAACATAAAATCACACATAGAAAAATTAATTTTACAGATTTTATTTATTTTACGGAAATAATTAAATTAATAACTCTTGAGAAAAAAACGGTTTCTAAAACGGTTTTTAAGTCATATTTTCAGTAAGATTTCTCATGAAATTACTCTGTAAAAAGTGGGTTAGAACAATCCTTTCCACAAGTTTGGCCTAATTAAAATATTTAAAAATCACGATTTTTCAAAAATTTACTTGAAACAGATTTGTTAGTTTTTTGTTAATATCTTCGAGGAAAATTTTTTTAGCCAAAAACGGCTTTCAGGACCATATTCTACAGACTATTAACTATGAAAAAAGTGAATAAAATAAAAATGGGTATTTTCAAAATTTTAACACTGTCATAACCCCTTAATATAATGTGTAGATTGACCTAGTGACACTTAACTAGTAGAACAACTTTAAAACTTGATTTTTTTAGCAACTTGAAATTCTAATAAAGACTAAAATAATATCAAAACACGACATATTGTCATCTCTATAAATATTATCAATCATTATATGACAATGTTAGTAAATCATCATTAACTTTACATTAATAACTTATAGGTCATTTATTAACATCACGAAAATAAATTTTAATAACTATTTCAAATTTTCTCCATCCATTTCGTGTTGACTTATAAAGTGGTTCTGCACTGTTGTAATTAGATTACTTCAACTTTTACGTAACTTAAAATGTACTTTTCCATATAAGTTGATATATATTTCCATTCTTCTAAGAATTCACATAAACTGTCCACTGATCTGTATGTTCATCTTCATCTTTTTTTCCAAAACCGCAACCTACATTACTATAAACAGCTGACTTAATAATAGTTATTCCCCAAATACAAACGTAAACTTTGATTACTAATTCTAACAAATTTTTATTTAAAATTAATTTAAAGAACACTTCCTATACTGTTTTAAATACATTAAAATATTTTTGCTTAAGAAAATTTGATGAATAAAAATAAATTAATAATTACCTGGTCATTATGATTTCTATTTAACTTCTTAAGAAAAGCTTAAATTTTCTAAAACTAAAAATAATAAATACTTAACAAAGAATCAATTCTTCTGTCAATGAAAGTAAAAAAATTTTGCAATATGATTTTATTAATATTTACCTCATGAATACGTACGTACATCCGTGCTTGGAAAGTGTGCTTTTTTTCTATGAAAGGAACAAAAAATTACAAATATGGTCCGATGAAATTAAATGTTTTCCAATGCGCTATACATTCGTAAAAAAATTTTTTTCTAAATCTCAAAATTGATTCATTTTATCGATAAAAAACGAACGCGAGTTATTCGATTTTTCATATAATGTTATACGATACTCGTGAGATCTGTGTTTTTTTAATCAAATAATTAAATAATTCAATAATTAATGAATTAATGAAATCGAATGTTTTCAACTCAGCTATACAATGAAGACGAGATCTTCGGTTTTCATAAAAAACGGAAGCGAGATTTTTTCAAAATTATTTTATATTTTGTTGTAAATATTTATACTTAAAATACACATTTTTATAAAATTAGCATTTAGCAGAACAGGCCCATCACTGGTAAAAATTATAGTATATGAAGGTAACTTTCCGCACAAATTTAGAAAGGCAATAAAATACTGTACAATTTCACCATATTACATATACATTATATTAAGAGAATAAAATCATAAAAATCACACCTGTAAAGAATCCTCGATCCTGGCAAAACTATACAGTAAAAACGTATTATGAGAAAATGGGTACATTGCTTTTATCAATGCGCTTAGAATCATGTTAAAAAAAGTTGACCTGACCCAATTAGTTTTTGAGATATGGGCTCTTGTAGATGACTGAAAAGTTCGAAAATCAGCGTACGTACGTTGACATTTTCAGCATTTTTTAGCTCAATAACAAAGCAAAATCATGAAAAATGCCAACTTCTTTTCTTTTTTTAAAAATTAATTTAAAAATTTCAAAGTATTTAGAAAATGGTACAAAATTTATTACTAGTTAAATTATTATTTTATAAAAATTATAATTTCTTATATATTTTTCAAACCTACAAAACTATGCCACAACACACCCCAAGCTTCTGTGATTTTGAAATATGATATATTATATAAGTAAATAATTCTAAATAATCATAAATATTATTTTAAAAGACATTTTATTTAAATAATTAATAGTGTTTTATAAAATTTATTATTTATAAATTTTAAGTTTTATATATTATTGAACGACCCAAAACCCTAATACAACGTATGACAATTTTCTATTATACTCAAGTACGATATAATATATAAATAAAATTATTTTAGAGAAATACTAATACTATACAATACGCATATATAGTATTATAATTGTTTAGTTGGCAATCCAGACTAGAATCAAAAGTTTTATTTGGGCCATATAAGCCTCCCAATAATTATGAATACAATTCCGACCATTTATCATTCTACAATATAATTTATTATGTAAGCCCCTAAACAAATAGCTAAACAAAACACTTTGTAATCATATATATATATTCGATAAAACTTCTTATTAATTTATAAGTTAGTTAAATTTTTTATATTTTCAAATTTTTCAACTATTTTTTTAATAAATAAATGTTAAGCTAATTACTTTTTTTCATTCTATTGATTTTTAAGAATTTTAACTTTAAAAAAATGTTGAATTCTTTGTTTTAGATAAGATATGTATACTGTTTTATAAAAATTTATCATTCATTATTTCCCATAAAGGGTACTGAGTATCGCGAGCGAAGCGAGCGATCTTTGCTAGTCCAAGTATTCAATAATTACCGTTCGTTGTCATAGCCAATCGATTGGGTTTTAGTGAAGGCGTATAGAAACCTGCTGTTTCTCGACGTAACTGACCTCCCAATTCTCTTTGCGTATCTTATCACAGATCTCAATATAAGTCCGTGAACCAGCTTCCTGCGACTTTGGTCCAAGTAGGGACAAGCCAATTGTGGCGCCAATTCTATTGCTCTTGTGATCGGTAAGCGTGAAACCGCGACCGTAAAGTGGAGCTCCGAGGATGAGTTTTTCAGCTGGAGCGCCCTGTCCCAGCCAGAAACTGATGATGGCATCCTATAAAAGCGGATGCTTGTAAACAAACAGTTTTACTAAAACAGCAGCAAAACTCGCGTAGATCACTTACATCGTTGAGTTTGTCGTTTCCGTTAGTCGGAGCGTGAATACCGGTCTTGTAATTCCAAATGCTGTGAAGATCGTAAGCCACAAGGTTGATGAAGGCCAGCAATTTGGAAATTCCAGGAATGTCGTAAGACAAACTGGCAGAACCTTCGGTGGCTGCTATGGCAGCGCCGAGGATCAAACCTTCCTGGTCGAACTTCATTCTCAGCTCCTTCAACAGCAAGACAAAGTTCTGCATGTCAGCTGGGGTCGATCCCCCCATCTGGGCGGGGTATTCCCAATCCAGATCGAATGCATCGAAGCCGTACTTCTTGACGAATTGGACAACGTTTTCAGCGAACTTCTTGTAATCGTAAGTTTGATTGAGCCTTATTGTTCATATTTAAACACATTGTATATGCATATTGTCCATTGTCAAAACAATTGTTTTGATGTTTACACTTTATAGTCGTTATCGCATCATCACTTTAAATATTCAAGCGGAAATATTTCTACTCAGTATATTTAAAAAATTTAGTTTATATAACATGAAGCGAAAAGACCACATTTTATTTTATTTTTTATTTATTTATTTAGTTTTTAATTAATTTAGCCGAATTATTTCATGCGACATAATTTTCAACCATGAGAGTAGTAGACTCACAAAACTTTTATTTTTACTCTAAAAGTAGGTTTTTACTTCATCGCAGAACAAAAAGGTACAAACAATATAACTTTTTTATTTACATTTTCCAAAGGAACTATTATTATTTATGCTAATTTTTAAAAAGAAAACGACTCGTAAAATGGCTCGTGCATCGTCAAATCAATAAATAAATTCAAAACTCTTCTTGCGAATTCAATTATATTTGCCTGAAGAACTTCTTTTATTTATGCTACTAGAGCACTAAAGGTTTTTTAGTTGTAGTTGATGGCGGTCCTGATGCTGATACTCCAACAAACTCTTGTTCTGAAGATGCTTCCGTTGGAGAAGATAGAACCGCTTTATTGATGGCTTTGAGAAGAGGAAACTTTCCACCCCCGCAGTTGCCCCTAAAGTCATCGTTTTCTACCGACCATACCCCTACACCACCAAGCTCATGTTTCATTGCCAGGCGACACTTCTCGGTCAATGAACTGAAAGTAGTAAGACATTTACATTATCTATAGAAAAATGGTATAGAGTGTATTGGAAACTTACCGTTCGTTATCGTAACCGACCCACTGATCTCCACGAAAAGCATAGGGGACTTCTTGTTCCTCGACATACACGATGTGCCAATTAGTTTCGTTTTGAAATTTCTCACAAATCTCTAGGTAATTAAGTATACCAGCTTCCCGGGTATAAGGTCCAGCTAGGGACGGACCACTGATTGGAGCACCCAGTCCATTCTTTTTGGAATCTGCAAGGGTGCAACCATGGCCATACAACGGAAGTCCAAGCACGAGCTTGGAAGCTGGAGCTCCCTGTTGAAGCCAGTATTTGATAATGGCTTCCTGGAAATAGATGTTTGTCGCTATAGCTCAAAACAATTTTACAAAACAGCACAACGTATCAACTTGAGACTGTCGATCACTTACATCGCTGAGCTTATCGCTACTGTAAGTCGGAGCGTTTATACCGGTCTTGTTATCAAAAGCCCCATGGAGATTGTAAGCCATAAGGTTGATGAAGTGCGGATGTCGAGACACTGCAGAAATATCGTAAAACCGACTGGCAGAACCTTCAGTAGCTGCAACAGCAATACTGAGAATCAGACCTTCCATATCGAATCTCTCTCTGAGTTCTTTGAGCAACAAGACGAAATTCTGCTTATCAGCGGCTTGTCCACCTCTCTGATTAGGATACTCCCAGTCAATATCACATCCATCGAAATCGTACTTCTTAAGGAAGGACACTACATTTTCGACAAACTTCTTGCGAAGGTTAGCGTCAGCTGAGAGGTTAGAATACCTGACGGAATCCTCGTTCCAGCCACCAACAGCAACCATAGTTAAGACAGAAGGATTATCTATGCGAACAGCATTGAATTGCGCAAAGCCATTCTTGCCTTCGGGAAGATCGTTCCAAGGGTCGACTTTAACGGTTCCATTTTCGCCAAGACCTACGAATGAGTAGATCAAGTGGGTGCAGAGACTGGGGTCAATGTCGGAAGGCTCGAATTTGCCATTTCCTGGGCGGTAGCCTACCAAGCTATCGTAGTAGCAGACGATTTTTTCTGTGGAAAAAAATCTTGTGAGATAAATGTTTATAATTACAGAATCTGCGGATACTTACTCTCATTCGCAGCTGTGGCAATGGCCAAAAAACCTGCTATAATTATCGTGATTGCTCGCATTTCTAAACATAGATTGATGTAGGAAGGATAGAAAATCGGTCAACTTAACAAAAATTTGTTAAGCACCTAGTCGATGCTAGTGGTAGAATACGATTACATTATTATTTTTATATATTTTATTATAAGTAGTCTATGGATATCAAATTCATGCTATAACGCAATTGGCTGTGTTTTCTTATTTTCTTAGTATTAATTCTGTCAACAAAACAACAAAAATAGAGCGATGATGGCTCAATCAGTAGAGTATCAGGCTAGAAATCAAGAGGTCCTGGTTTCAAGCCTGACTCTTGACGATTTTGGGGACACTTCTTTGTTTACATAAGTGTCTATACGTCTGAGCTCCAGTGGTTCAGATTCCACTGTGTACAACGTGTATATTTCACTGTACATAATACTATAGGTCCCCATTCCCTTGCGGATTTGCAAGTTGCTCAATAGCGAACTTAATGCCCTAATTAAGGACTCGCAAAAACGCAGGGAATGAGAGTCGCTAATACCGACAGGGGATGCAACTTAAAACACACAAACGAAAAAAAAGTTAAAAACAACAAAAATAAAGCGATGTTGAACAATTCATTTATGAAACACTATTTTTTGTATAGACCAAAGCTATACTACTAACGTTAATATTAATTTAATTTTTCTTATTTAGACACACGGCACGTCATTGATTTTCATCAAAATGGTCGTTTTCACGGGTTGTACATTTAAACGCATTCAATTTCAAAGCATACAAAATATTCATAACAACTTTTTATAGCAACCAAAGAAAATGCGTTTTAATATTAAAAATGATGATGAATTTTGTTAGTCACGATAATCAGTTTCATAGAACCATTCATACACTTGACAGAACTACTAAGTTCTGTAAAAAATTTACGAAATTAAATTGAGCAAATATATTTTAACAAATCCAGGAGAAGTACTTAATTATGCAAATAATTTAAATTATTGAATTGAGAATATATATGTGTGTGTGTGTGTGTGTGTGTGTGTGTGTGTGTGTGTAAGCGTATGTCGTATATTCATATAAATTTAAAGGAACTACGTAATTATTTATTTTTGTTAAATATACTTAAAAAATATATTTTTTCCACTTGATAATTTAAAAAATAAGACAAAATTGAAAACATCGAACCTATCTACCGATGGTGCACTTAGACTATCTCAATTTTCCTCTTTGTCCGTAGAAGGAAAAAATCATTTTTTCAGTGAAACTTACCTTCACCGTTCTGAAATAAGTCCAAATTTGAAAAGCTGAGTATATTCCGTTTGACGTTAAATACTTCGAATTATGTAGCCACACGGTCTTAAAAATTGAAAATTAGTGAAATATATGAACGAGTGATTTATGTGCGTCTAAAAAAATCTATTCAATGTCACGAACAGCATATACCTAAAATAACGCAGCCCTGAATTTTGTACAACTATGAGTAAAGTAAAGGCAAATTGTGAAAAATACGAAAATTAGAAATGAAAAAGACTCTGTGAAAGAATACATTGAAAATTTCTTATCGGTTTATTTTCAAATTAAACACTGATCTTAAAGAAATCAAGAGTAAAATTAATTTTCAAAGTTGAGAATATGATTTACGTACATCATAGGAGAATTGGTTTCAACTTGAATACATTTATTCTGATAGAATTCTACCAAATTTTCTAAGTTTCTTTATCTGAAAGTAATAATGTCTAAAATTTTGCACTTTTGGGATACAAAACAGAGATCGATTCGTAAATTTAGAATAATATTTACTGCAAAATTTTGCAAATAAAATTAAATTCTAGTGCGCAAAAAACTTTTACAAGTACACCACACGAATATTGGTCATTATTAATTCAATCACAAATTTTTCAAAATACATTTTAACATTTTTCAAAACTTCGACTAAATTCAAATAATAATGACCATTGACATCTCACGTGGAAGTATCAAAATCTTAGAAATAATGTAAAAAATGTACTGTTAAATATTCGATTGTTCGAATAATTAATTAGAAACAAATAAGTAGTCGAAAAAAATTTATAAAATATTTCATAACAATAATCATTGTATGAAAATTCATTTGAAAAAATTTATGGTAGAATAAGCGATAGAAGTACCGAACAATTACGAATCCAGATCGAATGCATCGAAGCCGTAAAACACATTATATATGCATATTTTCCTTTGCCAAAAGAATCGTTTTGACGTTTACACTTTATAGTCGTTATCACATCATCACTTTAAATATTCAAGCGGAGATATTTCTACTCAGTACAGTATTTCTACTCAAACACATTTTATTTTATTTTTTTTTCATTTATTTATTAATTAATTTAGCCGAATTGTTTCATGTGACATAATTTTCAACCATGAGAGTAGTAGACTCACAAAACTTTTATTTTTACTCTAAAAGTAGTTTTTTACTTTATCGCAGAACAAAAAAGTACAAGCAATATCACTTTTTTATTTATATTTGCCTAAGGCGCTGTTTTTATTTATGCTAATTTTTAAAAAGAATGCGACTCGTAAAATCGCTCGTTCATGGTCAAATCAACAAAAAAATTCAAAACGCTTGATACGAATTTATTTACATGTGCCTAAAGAGTTTCTTTTATTTATGCTACTTGAGTGCTAAAGGTTTTTTAGTTGTAGTTGATGGCGGTCCTGAAGCTGATACTCCAACAAACTCTTGTTCTGAAGATGCTTCCGTTGGAGAAGATAGAACAGCTTTATTGATGGCTTTCAAAAGAGGAAACTTTCCATCCCCGCAGTTGCCCCTAAAGTCATCATTTTCTATCGACCATACCCCTACACCACCAAGCTCATGTTTCATTGCCAGGCGACACTTCTCGGTCAATGAACTGAAAGTGATAAGACGTATAAATTCCCTCTATAAAAAGAAGATAGCGATTATATATCGAATAGAGCCAATTTTGAGCGTTATACAAAAATTTCATTGGTTGATTCGTGTGGAATGGTGAAATGAAGAATAGACAGTGTCGATGAAATTCATTGGTGGATTGACTGGACAAATGAAAGAAGGAATGGTGGAATTCTAGAGGAGCAATAGTGGTCTGTTCAGTTATGCGCTAACAAACTCTGAAACTCTGACAAAAGGAAATAAAAATATAAATAAAAATAGGGAAACCTAAATTTAATAATAATATTAAATATAAATAGGGTGGAATATTCATAACCAATGAATTTTCACTAGTTATTAATTAAGAAAATTCTAATAAAATTACTTTTATTGTATAGTATTCAGCATATATACTAATTAGTATAAATGAAGAATTAGAGGTCCAAAGAAGGACGTGATAAAATATAACCTGCGATTTCGGTCAGCGTCAGTTATAAAAATTGTACAAGGTACAGCTATATTTTTTGCTAAAAAATCTTTTTTATTGTTTTATCTAAAAATAAAGGCATTTTGAATCAGTTACTAGGATGACTGCTTCAGTGTCTGTCCATTTAAGAGTTCAGTGTTTTAGTTACCGACAATTTAAGTTGCATAAAGTTGAGTTAAAAATAAAATAATAAGTAATATAGAGAATACACGCAGCAACCTTTAATCTGAAAATAAAAAATAATGTATTTACGATTTAAATAATAATATTATGAAAATAAAGTACAAAAGCAACAACGCTCTGCTGAGTATATACTCATAGAAACATAACCTGAGAAATAAATCATATTTATACAGCGCATGAAATTAAGTTATTTTAAATTTTAGTTATTAAAAATTATTAAAAACTATACATCAACTGTAAACAATAAGTTAATGTAAATGTTTTTTGTATTGTTGCAGGTCACTCAAGGTCAGTGTCAAGGACATTGTAAAGAATATTACATCAAAGGAAAAATTTTAAAGGACAAAATTTTAAATTAAATAAGTTGAAACAAAGTCAATGAATGATTTTATAATAAATTAAATTAAAATTATTTTCAGATTTGTGAAGGAAAATAAAAATTTTTTTAAAGAAAACTCAACAAACAGTATTATATTTATTTATTAGAATAAAAATATGTATTGCTTAAGAGTATATTTCATTTGCTTTTATCTTATTCGTATTTATCTCAATCCCTGATTACCTTACAGTATATTTTATTATAATATATTATATCTACAATTTTCTTATGCACATAGTAATTTTAGTTAAAAAAGGGTCGTAAACGTAAAATTAAGACCGATGAAGAAGAGGAAATATCTAAGAAGCGTAAAATAGAACAGGTAAGATTGAATCAGCAGAATTATAGAAGACGTATGTCAGCATGTAAGAACGCTGAAACTTCTACTAATGCGAATCAAAATTTGAATTTTGATAATTGAGTTTTGTACGATCATTGTAAAAATGTTTCATCAGAGATAAAAACTCATTTTAATATTAATCATGATCATGACTACTGTCGTGAAAATAATAATGATTTGAAAAACTATATTGGAGAAATAAACGTTGAATGCATTCATTGCAAAGCAAAACACTGTGCAAGTGAAAGAGTTTCTCATAAAGTTGGGAATATTGGATGTAAGGGGGGTTAGTGTTAATAACTCGTGTTTAGTAAAATGTGATGTATTAACAATTAAACAGAATAACTATTGATATAAACTACGGAAATAACAAAAGTAGGTGGATTCGTGTATGTCTCGCTTTGTGCAAAAAAGTGCAACTCTCTCGCGGAGCGAAAGAAAGAGATAGAAAAGCGAGGGAGTGCTTGATTCTCTCTCTCTCTCTCTCTTTTCTTTCTCTCTCTCTCTCTCTCTCTCTCTCTCTCTCTCTCTCTCTATGTATATATTTCTCTCTACAATATTTTGAGATTAAGTAATGAATAATGAATTTACTACATATAATTTGATGATAGTACTGATAATTATAAATTACAAAGTTATTATGTACAAAGATTTTACTTTTACAACAATCACGCTTTACAATTCCAATTAAAAACAATTCACAATAATTTTATGCTTTATACACATGGACAAAAGAGGAACAAGAACTTTGCTTGTGCCGTGACGCTAAGCAGGTGCCAAAATACTGAACTACTATAAACTGTGATGCGATGTGAGACTGTGAGAGGACAGGAGAAAATAGTGTACGCGCGCGGTACGCGCGCTTGGCAATTTCTCAAGTATCTATAAAAAAATTCTATAGAGCGTATTAGAAACTTACCGTTTGTTATCGAAACCGACCCACTGATCTCCACGAAAAGCATAGGGGACTTGTTGTTCCTCGACATACACGATCTGCCAATTAGTCTCGTTTTGAAATTTCTCACAAATCTCTAGGTAACTAAGTATACCACGTTCCTGGGTGTAAGGTCCAGCTCGCGATGGACCACTAATTGGGGCACCCAGTCCATTCTTCTTAGGATCTGCAAGGGTGCAACCATGGCCATACAACGGAAGTCCAAGCACGAGCTTGGAAGCTGGAGCTCCCTGTTGAAGCCAGTATTTGATAATGGCTTCCTGGAAATAGATGTTTGTCGCTATAGCTCAAAACAATTTTACAAAACAGCACAACGTATCAACTTGAGACTGTCGATCACTTACATCGCTGAGCTTATCGCTACTGTAAGTCGGAGCGTTTATACCGGTCTTGTTATCAAAAGCCCCATGGAAATTGTAAGCCATAAGGTTGATGAAGTGCGGATGTTGAGACATTGCAGAAATATCGTAAGACAGACTGGCAGAACTTTCAGCACTTGCAACAGCAACACTGAGAATCAGACCTTCCTTATCGAATCTCTCTCTAAGTTCCTTGAGCAACAAGACGAAGTTCTGCTTATCAGCGACTTGTCCACCTCTCTGATTAGGATACTCCCAGTCAATATCAAATCCATCGAAATCATACTTCTTAACGAAGGTCACTACATTTTCGACGAACTTATTGCGAAGGTTAGCGTCAGCTGAGAGGTTGGAATACCTGACGGAATCCTGGCTCCAGCCACCAATAGTAACCATAGTTAAGACAGAAGGATTATCTATGCGAACAGCATTGAATTGCGAAAAGCCATTCTTGCCTTCGGGAAGATCGGTCCAAGCGTCGAAGACTTCAACGGTTCCATTTTCGCCAAGAGCGACGAATGAGTAGATCAAGTGGGTGCAGAGACTGGGGTCAATGTCGGAAGGCTCGAATTTACCGTTTCCTGGACGGTAGCTTGCCAAGCTATCGTAGTAGCAGACGACTTTTTCTGTGGAAAAAAATCTTGTGAGATAAATGTTTGTAATTACATAATGTACAGATACTTACTCTCATTCGCAGCCGTGGCAATAGCCAAAAGACCTGCTAGAATTATCGTGATTGCTCGCATGTCTAAACATAGATCGATAAAGGAAGAATAGAAAAACGGTCAACTTAAAAATTTGTTAAGTACCTAGTCGGTGCTAGTGGTAGAATACGATTACATTATTCTTTTTATATATTTTATTATAAGTATTCTATGAAAATCAAATGCATGTAATAACGCAATTGATTGTTTTTTCTCATTTTCTTCCTATTAATTTTCTCAATAAAAAAAGTTAAAAACAACAAAAATAAAACGATGTCGAACGATTTATTGTATGAAACAAAATTTTTTGTATAGACCAAAGATATACTGCGAACGTTAATATTAATTTAACTTTTCTTCTTTAGACATATTGCTCGTGATTGATTTTCATCGAAATGGTCGTTTTCACGTGTTGTATATTTAAACGCTATCATTTACAAAGCATACAAAATATTCGTTACAACATTTTATAGCAACCAAAGGAATTGAATTTTAATATTAAAAAGTTTCATAGAACCATTCATACACTTGACAGAACTACTAAGTTATGTAAAAAATTTACGGAATTAAATTGAGCAAATATATTTTAACAAATCCAGGAGAAGTACTTAATTATGCAAATAATTTAAATTATTGAATTAAGAATATATTTGTGTATGTATGTGTGTGTGTGTCGTGTATTCATATAAATTTAAGAGAACTACGTAATTATTTATTTTTATTAAATATACTTGAAAAATATATTTTTTCCACTTGATGATTTAAAAAATAAGACATAATTGAAGACATCGAACCCGTCTACAGATGATGCACTTAGACTATCTCAATTTTCTTCTTTGGCCATAGAAGGAAAAAATAATTTTTTCAGTGAAACTTACCTTCACCGTTCTGAAATAAGTCTAAATTTGAAAAGCTGAGTATATTCCGTTTGACGTTAAATACTTCGAATTATGAAATTAAATATTCGAGATATATGAACGAGTGATTTATGTGCGTCTAAAAAAATCTATTCAATGTCACGTACAGCAGATATACCTAAACTGAATTTTGTAGAACTATGAGTAAAGGCACATTGTGAAAAATAGGAGAATAAGAAATGAAAAAGACTGTAAAATTATACATTGAAAACTTCTTATCGGTTTATTTATAAATTAATCACTAATCAAATTAACAGGTTTGACATTAACAATCTATAAAGAACGTCTATCTTTAACACCTATTAGTATCAGAGCTTACGCACGTAATCAATCGCATGTATGTATACAGTCATTATAATAAGAAAAATACATTGCTTCACTTGTTATAAAAGAATTTTTTGTTCAGTGTCCATAAAAATTACAAGAAATTTACATGCACCTTTGGAGCTCTTTTATGGGACCGTCAGACTAAATCCACCTTAAGGGGACTGATACACCTTTAAAATGTTAAAAAATGAAAAATTGAATTTTATTATTTTATAACTTGAAATTCTTTAAATAATGTTTTATACAATGGTATTAGCTTATATATTATGTTATCAACATAAAACAGTTTTTATATATGCCATATTCTAGGTACAACATGTCTTCGAAAGCCAAAATCCATGAATTCCATTTTTTTCATACACCGCAGACTTTAGTTAAATCTGGCCATCGGAGAACACTCTGGCAGGTCCAGATGTGCTTTAAAAATATGTAGTTTCCAGATGAGTGTGGGAATTTCCAAATAATTAAGATTCAAGAAAGTTATAAACAATTTCAGAAGAATATTTATAATTTTTTACTTTTTTTAATTAATTTTTGTAATAAATTGTTTATAACTTTTTTGAATCTTAATTATTTGGAAATCCCCACACTCATATGGAAACTACATATTTTTAAAGCACATCTGGACCTGCCAGAGTGTTCTCCGATGGCCAGATTTAACTAAAGTCTGCGGTGTATGAAAAAAATGGAGTTCATGGATTTTGGCTTTCGAAGACATGCTGTACCTAGAATATGGCATATATAAACTTTGTTTATGTTTATAACATAATATATAAGCTAATACCATTGTATAAACATTATTTAAACAATTTCAAGTTATAAAATAATAAAAATGAATTTTTCATTTTTTAACATTTTAAAGGTGTATCAGTCCTCTTAAAGAAACTCAAGATTAAAATTAATTTTCAAAGTTGAGAATATGATTTACGTACATCATAGGAAAATTGGTTTCAAATTAAATACATTTAATCACATAGAATTCTACCAAATGTTCAAAGTTTCTTTATCTGAAAGTAATATTTTCTAAAATTTTACACTTTTGCGATAAGAAAACAGATCGATTCGCAAATTTGGAATAATATTTACTGCAAAATTTTGCAAATAAAATTAAATTCTAGTGCGCGAAAAACTTTTACAAGTACACCACACGAATATTGGTCATTATTAATTCGATCCTATATTTTCCCAAATAAATTTTAACATTTTTCAAATCTTCGACTAAATCCTGGAGCGCCCTGTCGCAGCCAGAAACTGATGATGGCATCCTATAAAAGTGGATGCTTGTCAACAGTTTTGCTGAAATAGCAACAAAACTCGCGTATAGATCACTTACATCGTTGAGCTTGTCGCTTCCGTAATGTCGTAAAATAGACTGGCAAAACCGTCGGTGGCCGCGATGTCAGCGCTGAGGATCAAACGTTCCTCGTCGAACTTCTTTCTCAGCTCCTTGAACAACAACACAAAGTTCTGCATGTCAGCTGGGGTCGATCCCCTCATCTGGGCGGGGTATTCCCAATGCAGATCGAATGCATCGAAGCCGTACTTCTTGACGAATTGGATAACGTTTTCAGCGTACTTCTAGCGGAGATTGGAATCGGCCGCGAGTTTGGCGAAGCGGGATGATTGCTCGTTCCAACCGCCGACAGCCATCATAAGTTTGATTTGAGCCTTATCGTTCATATTTAAACACATTGTATATGCATATTTTCCATTGTCAAAAGAATTGTTTTGACGTTTACACTTTATAGTCGTTATCACATCATCACTTTAAATATTCAAGTGGAAATATTTCTACTCAGTACAGTATTTCTACTCAAACACATTTTATTTCTTTTTTTTCATTTATTTATTAATTAATTTAGCCGAATTGTTTCATGTGACATAATTTTCAACCATGAGAGTAGTAGACTCACAAAACTTTTATTTTTACTCTAAAAGTAGTTTTTTACTTTATCGCAGAACAAAAAAGTACAAGCAATATCACTTTTTTATTTATATTTGCCTAAGGCAAATATAAATAAAAAAAAGGCGCTGTTTTTATTTATGCTAATTTTTAAAAAGAATGCGACTCGTAAAATCGCTCGTTCATGGTCAAATCAACAAAAAAATTCAAAACGCTTGATACGAATTTATTTACATTTGCCTGAAGAGTTTCTTTTATTTATGCTACTTGAGTGCTAAAGGTTTTTTAGTTGTAGTTGATGGCGGTCCTGAAGCTGATACTCCAACAAACTCTTGTTCTGAAGATGCTTCCGTTGGAGAAGATAGAACAGCTTTATTGATGGCTTTCAGAAGAGGAAACTTTCCACCCCCGCAGTTGCCCCTAAAGTCATCGTTTTCTATCGACCATACCCCTACACCACCAAGCTCATGTTTCATTGCCAGGCGACACTTCTCCGTCAATGAACTGAAAGTAGTAAACATAGATTATCTATAAAAAAAATGCTATGGAGCGTATTAGAAACTTACCGTTCGTTATCGTAACCGACCCACTGATCTCCACGAAAAGCATAGGGCACTTGCTGTTCTTCGACATACACGATCTGCCAATTAGTCTCGTTTTGAAATTTCTCACAAATCTCTAGGTAACTAAGTACACCAGCTTCTTTGGTGTAAGGTCCAGCTAGGGATAGACCACTGATTGGGGCACCCAGTCCATTCTTCTTAGGATCTGCAAGGGTACAACCATGGCCATAGAACGGAACTCCAAGCACGAGCTTGGAAGCTGGAGCTCCCTGTTGAAGCCAGTATTTGATAATAGCTTGCTGGAAATAGATGTTTGTCGCTATAACTCAAAACAATTTTATAAAACAGCACAACATATCAACTTGAGACCGTAGATCACTAACATCGCTGAGCTCATCGCTACTATAAGTCGGAGCGTTGATACCGGTCTTCTTATCAAAAGCCCCATGGAGATTGTAAGCCATAAGGTTGATGAAGTGCGGATGTTGAGACACTGCAGAAATATCGTAAGACAGACTGGCAGAACTTTCAACAGCTGCAACAGCAATACTGAGAATCAGACCTTCCTTATCGAATCTCTCTCTAAGTTCCTTGAGCAACAAGACGAAGTTTTGCTTATCAGCGGCTTGTCCACCTCTCTGATTAGGATACTTCCAGGTAATATCACATCCATCGAAATCATACTTCTTAAGGAAGGTCACTACATTTTCGACAAACTTCTTGCGAAGGTTAGCGTCAGCTGAGAGGTTGGAATACCTGACGGAATCCGCGATCCAACCACCAACAGCAGCCATAGTTAAGATAGAAGGATTAGCTATGCGAACAGCATTGAATTTCGCAAAGCCATTCCTGCCTTCAGGAAGATCGTTCCAAGGGTCAAGGACGTTAACGGTTCCATTTTCGGCAAGACCTACGAATGAGTAAATCAAGTGGCTGCAGAGGCTGGGGTCAATGTTGGAAGGATCGAATTTACCGTTTCCTGGACGGTAGCCTGTCCAGCTACCGAAGTAGCACACAACTTTTTCTGTGGGAAAAAATCTCGTGAGATAAATGTTTGAAATTACATAATCTGCGGATGCTTACTATCATTAGCAGCTGTGGCAATGGCCAAAAAACCTGCTAGAATTATCGTGATTGCTCGCATATCTAAACATAGATCGATAAAGAAAGGATATAAGAAAAACGGTCAACTTAAAAATTTGTTAAGCACCTAGTCGGTGCTAGTGGTCGAATACGATAACATACTGTTTTCATACACTGCTACCCCCCCCCCCTGAAATAGATACTTTTTTCCCTGAAAAGCGGGAGTAAAGTAACTTTTTTTCCCGTTGAGAATGGACCTTCATTTTTCCCGCTAATGTTCATGTTATATATGTAGAAATTCACCAGAAAATGTTACACAAGTCGGTCTAAAAGTTGCACTTTTTTTCAGGGCACACCTATCGGACCATGTTAGTTTTGGTTGGTAGCTCATCTCAAACAATAAGCCGGTGTGTGCTTAATCAAAACCCCCCTATGCTAACAAGGAGCTACAGGTGAAAAACTGAAAAAAAATCATCGTGATTTTTGCTCTAAAAATTAAAAAATGGGCATTATCTACAGTATTATAATTTTTTAGATTATTTTCATATACGCAGTCTTAAAGTGCACAACAAGACCTTTAATTTGCATATAAATTTTCCTGGATCGGATGCACTGATCAAAAGATACGCACATTTGAAGACAACGAACTCTGTTTCGGGCGCTTACGAAAATAGCCAATTTTACGCTTTTTTCTTAAAATCCTTCTAACTTTTGATCCAAGCATCCATTTGCAACATTCAATACGTCAAATTAAAGCTCTTTACTTGTTCTTTTCTGACAATAAGTCTAGATTCAAAATTTTTAATATGGTGAGCGATATATATGCTTCTCAAGTAGATCATTTTTTGATAGCATCTATATAGCACACTATATTTTATAAAAAAAATTGGACCAACAAAAAAGTAGAAGAAAAGTGCTTTAATTTGAGCTATTAAACATTGAAAACGTACAACTGGATCAAATGTTTGAAACATTTGAAAAAAGGGAAAAATCTCTGTATTTGACAAAAGCGAATGATTTCACGGAAATAAGCGAAATTTGCCTTTTTTAAAAACCTCGTACCTTCCGATCCAACGGACTGATTTTAAAGTTTAATAGCTTAAATTGAAGCTCTTACTCTCTTGCTCTTGCTCTTTTTTACTAACTTATCTTAAGTTGAAGTTTCTCATGCGATTCGCTACATATATGCTTCTCAAAATTAGTAAAAAACGATCAACTTGAGAAACATATATACAGTTCTTGACATAAGAAAATTTCGATTCTGATGAACTCAAACGAAAATAGAAGAAAAGAGCTTTTATTAGAGATATTAAACGATGAAATTGAGAAGAATTTGAAGAAATATAAAATTCTCTGGATTTTGTCAAGCATTTACATGGAAGAAAGCGTTAAAATAATCGTTTTTCTTTTTTTTATTTAAAACCTCATGATTTGCCATCTGACTTATTGCCAGAAAAGTAAAAGAAAAAAGCTTTAATTTGACGTATTGATCGTTGCAAATAGATGCTTGGATCAAAAGTTAGAAAGATTTTAAGAAAGAAGCGTAAAATTGGCTATTTTCGTAAGCGCCCGAAACAGAGTTAGTTATCTTCAAATGTGCGTATCTTTTGATCAGTGCATCCGAAAATTTATATGCAAATTAAAGGAATTTTTTTAAGTTTCAATTTTTAATTCTAGCTGGCGTATTCATTGTAAAATTTGGTGTGAATTATGTTTATAGTAGTGTGATTTTTTATCATTAGTAAGGTAATAATTTTAATTGTAAAATTCATCTGTTGAATTATTTAAAATTAATTTGTTTATATTTTGTATTGGCTCTGCAGCCCTGATGAGTACAGTGGCTCGAAGAGATGCGTAATTGTTCTTATTGATTAGGAATTTTTTTAAGGGGTTATGCCTGAGTTAAAATTCAAAAAAATCAAATTTTTTTTATTTGATTTTTTAATAGCAAATTTACTGTAGAATATACTGTTGAAACTCCTTTTGCCCGAAAAAATTTCGTTACAAAATTATAGGCAAAATACTAAAAATATATAATTTGTCAAAATTAAGTATTTTTCATATTTTATTCTATAGCGCTTTTGTTTATTCAAAGCCATTACATTTTTATAGAAAATTTAACGTTAAATGTGCATACAAACTCCTTTTGATAAAAGACAGTTTTATTAAAAATAACACAAATTATTTATTTATGAATTATTGCATATAGTAAATAGCTCATTCTGATAAAAGCATAGATTTTTTTATTGTGAATGTTAAAAATAAAATAAATTTATCTGTTTCATTAATTTAATCTTTTTAATAAAATAATAAGCATGCGTGCAAACTAAAATATTTTTATAAATTACCACCTAAAAACATGGTACCATACAGCATATGGAAAAGCCAATCACTGTTTTACCAACCTAGTTAAGTTTGCTATCAGACAGCTCTT
The DNA here is from genome assembly GCA_018906965.1 of Philotrypesis tridentata. Lineage (NCBI taxonomy): Eukaryota > Metazoa > Arthropoda > Insecta > Hymenoptera > Pteromalidae > Philotrypesis > Philotrypesis tridentata. The sequence continues at coordinate 274,048 of JACCIB010000016.1, read as the reverse complement.
TCGTCTGCTTGATCTGCAGTCTAGTGCAAGCTTGATGTTGTGAATTTTGATCTGAAGTGAAAACTTCTGAGTGTCAGTGGTGTTTAAATTTAGATAAGTATTTTGGACTCTAAATAACACATTATTTGTGAAGAACTTGTTCTTTGTGAGTGTGTTCTTTATTTTTAGGTATATAAGCTGTCAATGGCATGTGAACGATAAGGTACTTCTGTGTTCGATGCAAGGTTAGATGTTGTGGAAGTTGGCTGTAACTATGAACAATCCTAGAAAGTCATGGGTAAGCAATACCAACAATTATATTCATATGAAACATACTGACTGTGAATGCGTATAAAAATTTATATTTCAATTTCAGCTTTTGATACTAGTATATCAATATGTGTGGCACCCGGGTCTTAATATATCCCTTAATACAGGGATATTTTATGCCAAAACACAAAAAAATATGCCAAGCAGTTTCTGTAAGTACTACCCGATAAATGGAAATAAGTTTCATGTATAAACTTTAAATGCAGTTTTCTCAAGTTTTGAATTTTTGTGATTTTAGGTCAGTTGCCGCAGGATTTCTCAACAACTATGGGACCGATCAAGCTGAAATTTTTTAGAGAACTCCAGGAAGCCCTTCTTCACTGCTTGAACGGAGGGAAATTGGCTAAGGTAAGTTTAAAGAATGTTACGCATGTGAACATATGCATAATTCACTATAATTATGAATATTATGAACTTATGTGTTTCTAAATATTTAAAATTTTTATTTTTCAGTAATCCCTTCCGTTCAAGCTGAGGAGAAAGACATTTAGAAGAATTGCCATCCAGTTTGGTTTGAATTCATCACCTGGATCATGAGAAACCTTACGGCAAAGGATAAAATATACTGAAATTTAGTTCTTCACACATGGTTCTTCACACATAGTAAGTATAGATATATAAGTTTTTAAACACATGGAAAATTACAACTAATATGTACAGTTTAATCACGAAAAAGTTTTTATTTGATATTACTTGTACAACTTTTTTTTTACCTGTTAACTGATAATTTATTTTTTTCAGGTTTAACTCAGGCATAACCCCTTAAGTTTTCATTTTTCGTGTTTTTGGCCATATCGACTGCGTTTTTATACATAACGTCGTAAAGTGTAGAGAAATTACTTATCTTTATAGTCTTCATTTCTTGCAGTTCAAATTTACATTGATCGAAAACAGCTTCTGCTTTGAAATCGCTATCACTATCAGAATCCAATAAATCCGGCTGATATCTTCTCTCATAAGGTTGATGGCAATAAAAGTAAGACTCTTCAAAAGGTATGCTAAACGAAATGCCAAGTGCAAGCATTTTCATATAGCTAGATTGTAACACTCAAAATATAAGATTATTATATCTTTGGTCCTTACGCAAAATGCAAAATATACTTTGATCGTTAGAATTCACAATATTTATATCGGCACCGAATTTCAATAATTCGCGAATAGCAGGTAAATTCTGAGTTTGACAAGCCAAGAAGAATGGACTATTTCAATCACTGTACAGAGAAAAAATTCCTTTTTGTACACTAAGACTGCGTATATGAAAAAAATCTAAAAAATTATAACACCGTAGACAATGCCCGTTTTTTAATTTTCAGAGCAAAAATCGCGATGATTCTTTTTCGATTTTTCGCCTATAGCTCTTTGTTGGCATAGAGTTTTGACTAAGCACACACCGGTTTATTATTCGAAATGAACTACCAAATAAAACTAGCATGGTCCGATAAGTGTGCCCCCAAAAATAAAAAAGTGCAACTTCTGGACCAACTTGTGTAACACTTTCTGGTGGATTTCCACATATATAAGACTGCGCGCGCGCGCGCGGGTGTGTGTGTGTGTGTGTTTATTAAAATATCATGTAAATATCATATTTAAATGTAAATATCGGGTAATTACTAATAAACCTCACCCTCGGGTATAAACGACGCTTTTACTCCCTAGTTGCATAATGTACTATTTTTTTATTAATCTATCTTATTATATCCTTATTTTTACGCCTACATATGTATTCTATGAATATCGAATTCTTTGATATCTCATTTTCTTCGTATTAATTCTCTCAACAAAAAATGTTAAAAATAAGAAAAATAAAACGATGTTGTACGATTCATTATATGAAACACTATTTTTTATATAGACTAAAAATATACTACGAACGTTAATATTAATTTAATTTTTCTCATTTAGACACACTGCATGTGATTGATTTTCATCGAAATGGTCGTTTTCACGGGTTGTATATTTAAACGCTATCATTTTCAAAGCATAAAAAATATTCGTAACAACATTTTATAGCAATCAAAGGAATTGCGTTTTAATATTAAAACTGATGATGAATTTGGTTAGTCATGATAATCAGTCTCATAAACCATTCATACACACTTAACAGAATTACTAAATTATGTAAAAAATTTACGGAATTAAATTGAGCAAATATATTTGTACAAATTTAAGAGAATTACTTAATTATGCAAATAATTTAAATTATTGAATTGAGAATATATGTATATATATGTATGTGTGTGTGTGTGTGTGTGTGTGTCATATATTCATATATATTTAAAAGAACTACGTAATTAATTATTTTTGTTAAATATACTTAAAAAATATATTTTTTCCACTTGATGATTTAAAAAATGAGACAAAATTGGAGACATCGAACCTATCTACCGATGGTGCACTTAGACTATCTCAATTTTCCTCTTTGGCCGTAGAAGGAAAAAATAATTTTTGTAGTGAAACTTACCTTCACCGTTCTGAAATAAGTCCAAATTTGAAAAGCTGAGTATTTCGTTTGACGTTAAATACTTCGAATTACGTAGCCACACGATCTTAAAAATTGCAAATTTGTGAGATAAATAAACGAGTGATTATGTGCGTCTAAAAAAATTTATTCAATGTCACGAACAGCAGATATACCTAAAATAACACAGTCCTGAATTTTGTACAACTATGAGTAAAGGCAAATTGTGAAAAATACGAGAATAAGAAATGAAGAAGGCTCTGTGAAAGTATACATTGAAAACTTAAAGAAATCAAGAGTAAAATTAATTTTCAAAGTTGAGAATATGATTTACAGAAAATTGGTTTCAGAAATTTGGTAATATTTTCTAAAATTTTACACTTTTGCGATAAAAAAACAGAGATCGATTCGCAAATTTGGAATAATATTTACTGTAAAATTTTGCAAATAAAATTAAATTCTAGTGCGCGAAAAACTTTTACAAGTACACCACACGAATATTGGTCATTATTAATGCGATTCCATATTTTTCCAAATAAATTTTAACATTTTTCAAAACTTCGACTAAATTCAAATAATAATGACCATTGACATCTCACGTGGAAGTATCAAATTCTTAGAAGTAACGTAAAAAATTTACTACTAAATATTCGATTGTCCAAATAATTAATTAGAAACAAATAAGTAGTCGAAAAAAATTTATAAAATATTTCATAACAATAATCATTTGAAATGATTGTATGAAAATTTATTTGAAAAAATTTATGGTAGAATAAGCGATCAACATTTATTGAAAATAGTACATATCGTCGCTCCAAACGAATACTAGCACACTTCAAAATAAGCCTAAATTGAATGCTACATCGAACGTCTGCGAATATTTATCTAGACTTACATCAATTTGTACTTTCGTCCAACATACATAATATTTATTACGTTGTAGCAGTTTAAATTTGTTATAATGCTCTAATATTAACCATTGAAAATTGCTCTTTTTGAACTGTGCTAGTCTTTGTTAGGAGCGACGATATAATGCCAGCACTAAGTATTTTATACTACATAAGAATATAGTTTAATAAACTATATAAAATATGAATTTTTTTATGATTTAATAATTTTAATTTTTTAGATTCGTTACTTTCTTTTTCACTAATTTGTATAATTGGTATATCATTGATGTTATATGAAAAGCCGCAAAATAAAAAGACTAGTTTATTTTTCAAAATTTTAAATTGTAAAATAATTACTATAATTATCAACTACCTGTGGTAAACAAATTATTACTCTTATATTTTTTTGGAAATTTCAATTCATTCACACAAGCCATTAAAATACATAAAATATGGTATAGATCTTTTTTTAAAATAAACAAATGATAATAAATTTAACGCTATAGGACAAGAAACACCCAATTCCGTTTATTTAGGACAATTAACTTGTTCCTTATAATCGCAAATGCTAGTAGTAACATCAAAGACTAGCTTATCAGGACAGCTAAATTTATGGGCAATAAAGCTTCCGTGAACAGCTTGGCAATTGTAGAAATTGCTGCAATTCTCAGGATCGGAGACTAATCCTTCCGCCTGGCATAATCCGCTTGGTTGAGTGCCTGGTTGCTCAAGACCCGGGTAATCAGGCACCTCAGGTCTTTCGGGTAAAGGTTGTGGTTCTGGTTGCCCAAGACCCGATTTTTCGGGTGCAGGTTCTGGTACCGACGGTTGTTCAAGTGCATCTAGACCTAAAAATGCAACACCGCCTTTGTTTAAACCCTTGTTGATGGCTTTGAGGAGAGGGAATTTTCCACCGCCGCAGGTATCACTAAAGTCATCGGATTCGAGGGACCAGACCATCATACCGCCAAGTCGCCGTTTTATCACGAGACGCGCCTTCTCGGTCATTGAGCTGAAAGTACGAAGATGTACTGTACACTGATGTGGAGGAGATCGTAATTGACATATTGATGCGAAAGCATTCAGAAATAATGAATGAACGAATAATTGTATTCGTTTAGAACATCCAAGTATTCAACAATTACCGTTCGTTGTCATAGCCAATCCATTGGGTTTTACTGAAGGCGTATGGAACCTGCTGTTTCTCGTCGTACCTGACCTCCCAATTCTCTTTGCGTATCTTATCACAGATCTCAATATAAGTGAGTGAACCAGCTTCCTGCGACTTTGGTCCAGGTAGGGATGGGCCGCTAATTGTGGCGCCTATTCCATTGCTCTTGGGGTCGGTAAGCGTGAAACCGCGACCGTAAAGTGGAGCTCCGAGGATGAGTTTTTCAGCTGGAGCGCCCTGTCCCAGCCAGAAACTGATGATGGCATCCTATAAAAGCGGATGCTTGTCAACAAACAGTTTTACTAAACCAGCAGCAGAACTCGCGTAGATCACTTACATCGTTGAGCTTGTCGCTTCCGTAAGTCGGAGCGTGAATACCGGTCTTGAAATCCCAAGTGCCGTGAAGATCGTAAGCCATAAGGTTGATGAAGTCCAGCAATTTTGAAATTGCAGGAATGTCGTAAGACAGACTGGCTGAACCTTCGGTAGCCGCGACGGCAGCGCTAAGGATCAAACCTTCCTGGTCGAACTTCTTTCTCATCTCCTTCAACAGCAAGACAAAGTTCTGCTTGTCAGCTGGGGTCGATCCGTCCCTCTGGGCGGGGTATTCCCAATCCAGATCGAACCCATCGAAGCCGTATTTCTTGACGAATTGGACAACGTTTTCAGCGAACTTCTTGCGGAGATTGGAATCGGCCGCGAGTTTGGCGAAGCGGGATGATTGCTCGTTCCAACCGCCAACAGCCATCATAAGTTTGATCTGAGGATTGGTCGTGCGGAGGGCTTTGAGTTTACCTAAATCATCTCTATCCGTGATTCTCGATACGTCCTTATCGAAATCAACGAACGAGTAGATTAGGTGAGTGCAGAGGGTTGCGTCGATATTGGAAACATCGAATCGTTGTGCCCAGCTAGCGTAGTAACAGACGACCTTTTCTATGGAGAGAGCATTTCGTCGAATGAGATTTTTCATGAAAACACGTATAAATGTGGACACTTACTGTCTTGAGATGCCGAGGCTATGGCCAGAAGACCCGCCAGAACTATAGCGAGTCCGCGCATGTCTACAACAATTATTCAAAAGACGTTTAATAGACATTTACGTGGAGACAAAATTTGACTGCTTACCTTGCACTATTCGTCGCAACCGATGAATTGTTGTAATTATAAGACTGTTTTCGAGGCTTAATTATATATACTTTTTCGGTTTCTATTAAAACGTAGGCGGTATGCTTACATTGTTCGATGGATGACGTCTTGTTAAACAAATATAAATACTTTTCTTTGTTGCTAGTTAAGCGCGTGTTTACAGTTTGAACAGAGTTAAAATTTTGCCGGACCATTCTTTTTTTTTTCGACTATCAATGATGTCATGTGGAAAGAAATAAACAAGTCAAATATTAGAAATAAATGGATGAGTAGAAACAGCTGGATTATTTAAACATGCAGTACATAATGTATCGCTCATTTCCCCTAAAATATAATTGTTTCGATATCTTCTTTTTAAGACTAAAGTCTTCAATAGCTTTTCGAATCGGCAATTGGGAAAATACGTCAGTTTAGCATATTTAAACGTTCATTTATATTAAGTTAATTTAAAAATTATTTTTTAAAATCAATTTTAGTTGAATTACTTCATTTAACGATTTAGTAGAGAAATTTATACTTTATTTACGAGTTAAAAAATTTGAAAATATAAGTACAGATGTGTTAATGCTCCATAGTTCGTCTGATTTGAAGATTATAATTCACTAAATATATTACAACCACACGATCATATAGTATATAATTTTAGAAATTTCAAGAAAAAGGGTTCCCAAAAAATTGTAAACATTTTTAAAATTGTTACATAAATGTAGCTAAAGATAGCATCATCAACTTTCAAACACCTTAATTATTTTTAAAGATATAAGAATAGATAATATAATGTATCAAGAAGATTTTATTTACTTTTATTTCATAAAAACTATAAACAAATATATAAACAAATTTCATAAAAACATGTAACTATAAAGGCATTCATACATATCAAGAAAATGCTAAATTCTAGTTAAATAGAATTTTTCAATCCCAATTAAATATTTTTAGATTCGACTGTTAATAATTAAATTTTTAATGGGTAAGATAAATATTTGAAAATTTTTTTATATCCCCTATACGCTTTCAATGCATCATGTTCCTTAGCTTATTTTCGTTATTGAAAAAAATGCGAAAAATAAGCCAATTATTTTATATCTAAAAGAATCTAGAATAATTATTGAAATTATTAATCACATTGGAATATATCGTTGCCGAAAATTGGAATAACCCAATTCTCATGCTACGTAAGATCGTACTTGATTTCCCAAATAAAGCAAACTGTTTGGTACTCGCGGGCAAATGAAATTTTGAATATATTAGCCGCCAAAAGCTAAGTATTAAAGAGGGAATTCGCAATATTGCTGCTAATTTATTGGAACATAGCTTCCTCGTACTAATTTCTCGTTTTTATATACATAATATATTCTGTATAATTATAAAATATTTTAATTCAATAAAATATAATAACCTAAGCGAACTGCACAATTTAACAATTTATAAAACAAAATGATCGACTAATTTGAAATTGCGGAATTTTTCTTAATATTAAAATTTTACAAAAACATGAATAAATTAAACCACATCTTTCTATTAACTAAGTTCTAAGCTTCTACATCAAATTTGTTAATAAGATTTTGGCAACACGTATGATGATACTGAAAAATAATAGTTGTGTTGCCAAAATCTTAATAAACTTGATGTACAACTTTTTTTTTAGTAAAATAGCTCATTCAGTTTAAGCATTATTTTAGATTTTTTAATAATAACCTTATTCTTCATATTTAAACACATTGTATATGCATATTTTCCATTGTCAAAAGAATTGTTTTGACGTTTACACTTTATAGTCGTTATCACATCATCACTTTAAATATTCAAGCGGAAATATTTCTACTCAGTATATTTAAAAAAGTTCGTATATATAACATGAAGCGAAGATAACACATTTTATTTTATTTTTTATTTATTTATTTTTTAATTAATTTAGCCGAATTATTTCATGCGACATAATTTTCAACCATGAGAGTAGACTCACAAAACTTTTATTTTTACTCGAAAAGTAGTTTTTTACTTTATCGCAGAACAAAAATTAGTACAAGCAATATATAACTTTTTTATTGATATTCGCCTGTAGAGCTTTTTTTATTTATGCACTTAAGGTTTTTTAGTACTAGATGCTGGCGGTCCTGCTGCTGATACAAACGCTTGTTCTAAAAACTTTTCGGTTGGAGAAGATAGAACAGCTTTATTGATGGCTTTGAGAAGAGGAAACTTTCCAGCCCCGCAGTTGCCCCTAAAGTCATCGCTTTCTATCGACCATACCATTACACCACCAAGCTCGTGTTTCACTGCCAGACAAGACTTCGCGGTCAATGAACTGAAAGCAGTAAGACATATAAATTATCTATAAAAAATGCTATAGAGCGTATTGGAAACTTACCGTTCGTTATCGTAACCGACCCACTGATCTCCACGAAAAGCATAGGGGACTTGTTGTTCCTCAACATACACGATATGCCAATCAGCCTCTTTGAGGAATTTCTCACAGATCTCGAAGTAACTAAGTGTACCATTCTCTTGGGTGTAAGGTCCGGCTACGGATGGACCACTGATCGCGGCACCGATTCCATTGTTCTCGGGATCGGCAAGCGTGAAACCGCGACCGTACAGTGGAGCTCCAAGGATGAGTTTGTCAGCTGGAACGCCCTGTTCAATCCAGTAGCTGATGATGGCAGCCTAAAAATGATGTTCATTCGTAAACTCGAAACGACGTTGCAAGGAAAAATGTTGTACACGCCCAATAAACTTGTTTGACAATCTCGTAAGCTTACATCGTTGAGCTTATCGTTATTAAAGGTCGGAGCGTTGATACCGGTCTCATTATCGAAAGAACCATGCAGATCGTAAGCCATAATGTTGATGAAGTCCAGCTGCTCGGCAATGGCAGGAATATCGTAGGACAAGCTGGCTGAGCTTTCAGCAGCTGCAACAGCAGCACTGAGAACCAGACCATCCTTGACGAACGACTCCTTAAGATCCTTGAGCAAAAGGACGAAATTTTGCTTGTCAGCCGGTGACGAGCCATCCCTTTGAGCGGGGTACTCCCAGTCAACATCGAATCCACCGAAGTTGTACTTCTTGAGGAAGGCTACGACGTTCTCGGCAAACTTCTTGCGAAGATCCGCGTCGGCCACGAGTTTGGAGAAGTTGGCCGAACCCGCATTCCAGCCACCGATGCTAACCATAGTTATAAGGTTGGGGTTCTTGTCGCGCAAAGCATTGAATTTGGCGAAGCCATCCTTGCCTTCGGGAAGATCGTTGTAATCGTCGAGAACTTTGACGGTTCCATTTTCGCCAAGACCGACGAATGAGTAGATCAAGTGGGTGCAGAGGCTGGGGTCGATGTCGGAAACTTCGAATTTACCGTCTCCTGGGCGGTAGCCTGCCCAGCTACCGTAGTAGCAGACGATCTTTTCTGTGGAAAAAACATCGTGAAACAAGTGAGAATATGGTAGAAGATGATGGACTGTAAGAAACACGTAATACTTACTGCAATCCGAGGCTGCGGCTATGGTCAGAAAACCAGCCAGAATAAACGTGACACCGCGCATGTCTAGAAGGAAATTTAAAAAGTGGCTAAGAAGATACTACACTTGAGAAAAATGTTATTGGACGTACCTCGTGCTTCTTGCTTTTAGCCGATAAATTCGTATAATCTGAAAAGTCGGTTGGAAGGTTTATTATATACGCTTTTTATGATTATGAAGAACTCGGCAATGCTTATATTGTTTGGTACACAACGCAGTAAAAACTTCTCAATTCCCAGAAAATATTTATTTTTTTAGATGTCTCAGCACTTTAACCAGTCTTAAGGAAAATTTGCCCAATCGATGTATCATGTATGTCAATAACATATTAATCCTTAATAAAGCAGCTTAAAAATACTAAAAATTATGTTTTATGATTAATATCTTAATAAATAAGCAGTTTAAAAATACCGAGAGTTGTTTTTTAAGATTGCTAAGATTTTGTTATTTTATTTTATTTTTCATATAGTAAATAAAAATGTAAAAAATACGAGCGTGAATTCTTAGGTAATAAGTCTTTTTTTCGTGGATGAAATGAATCACTGCAGTTGCTTTATTTATTAACTATAGCCAACAGTTTTGTCAAAGAGCTGTTTAAAGTTGTAGTTTACCTATTTCAAAATCTAGTTTAACTAATAGCTAGAAGTATTTCTTCGTATTCATTCATTCTACTTAGTATGCATTAGATTTGATCAATAATCATAAACGTGCACAAACATATACTTTCACGAATTAAAATTTTAAGCTTATAATCTATACAGATCGTGACTTGGTATGTTATTTATCGCAATAACTGCATCGAAGCCATGCGAATATTGTAGATTATCTCATGAATCATAACTTTCGGTAAAAAGACTTATATTTTAGAAAATTTGGAAAAATGATCGAGCTTATAGGATTGTATAGGATTCTATCAAAAACTTCTAGACTTATTAAAAGTAAATTTTGCAGAAACACACGATTCTAAATCTTAATTAAGAAAAAGCCTAAAATAAAATCAAGGAACCAAAAATTTCAAATAATAATAGCATTATGCAAAACATGCACTACTCATTATATAATGACGCAAGTTTGTAAGGGTGACTCTTTAAAAAACACTTATCTACGATTGGTGGACACTAAACATACTTATAAAGTATTACTTATGAAATATACTTATCATACTTATGAAACATGCTTATCAACTATTTTATTATACAGCATACTTATGACGGTTACAGTCAAGCACGTAAGTGCTTTAAACGTCAAAATGAAAAGCACCCATTTTTAAAAAAGCTTTATGGTTCCGATGATTGTTATACTCTTTATATATACAATTATACATATATAATTAGTCAAGGAATAAATGATTTTAGTTCAGTGAAAGCATTTCATTGGTAAGCTAAAATTTTATCGCTGAAAATATTTCTTATGAATTATGATCCAAGTGTAGAAATATTTTATTATTTTTAGTATTGGCAAATGTGAGCTCTGAATAAAATGTCGTTTCGAAATGATCATATAGATAAACTGTGTCAATACCTGTTGGTGAATAACTTATTATTTTCAGTCCTTCAAGTGTTTGAAACTTATGAACAATGTTTTTTATGCCCTTTTGTAAAGAACGCGCTATATAAAGTAACATAATTTTATAACGGCATTTACTGATCAAAAACGTTCATTTTGAGAAGAAAAATCGTAATCAATAACGTTATGATTACTTTCTACGGAAATTATGTGATTTGTGCATTAGAAATTTTTTTTGTAAATAACGATGTCATTAATCGATTTGGTTCGTATAACAAAAAATAAAGTTGGATAAAATGACGTATTTTACATCTCTGCGAGACCCAAGTTCTTGCACCTAACTTACGTTTATCTGTGACCTAAATTAGTTCATTATGGCACGTTTAATTATACTCGAGTCCAAAGACGAGTCCTAAAAATTTCTCGTAAAACTGGCAATTTTTTATTTACAATATTATTACGTTTGACTGACATTTTGATCAAAATCTATCATCGTTTCTATGTCTATCATTGAGTAAACGTTAGCTACAAGCTGCAAGTCAACTGCAAAAGCATGACACGACGCCCTCGATAACGTGCAGTGTCACAGCTTGTAAGTCCGGAGGACCAACCTTGTTCGACTGTCAACAAAATTTATAATCAGAAAAAAGAGGTCCAAGGTGATCATAAAATCAATTAAAACTCCAAATTTATGCACCATACTGTATACTTATCATCGTCAAATAAACGTGAACAAGGCTACGTGTCAGCTCTATGCCTGTAAGCAATATAGCACAATAGAGTGCTTGTCTCTTTTGATAGCATACTGCGTACGTACAGTGTTATGGCTCGCCAATATCAGAGAACTACACCAGCAAGCCTCTTAGATTGTCAACGAAATTTTATAAGCAGAGTTTTTTTTGACTGTGCTCAAAAGTTATATGACAATTTTTAAATACGGGATGTATAATGTAGCAAAGAAAAAACGTAATTCGCTTTGCAAGAAACCGCGTCGAAAAAAGATTTTGAATAACATGACTTGTTTACATAGTTTGTCTTTAAAATATAATTTTGGTAAGTATATTATTGAAGTAGTAAATTATCTTTAACAAAATAATTATACATAGTGACAAAGTTTGTGTGCAATCAGCTATATACAATTTAAAACAAATAAAATATTGTTTTATATTTTCGTAACATATAGTCCTGAAGAGGAAGAGCAATCCCCCTCGAAATGTAGATTGGTGCAATTAAAGAAATATTACTCGAAGACGTATTATTTGCTTGAAAATAATTGTTTTAGCAGATATTTTATTATTTCACAGTTATTTCAGCCAGATTACCTCTACAACTCGTTCAAATTCATCCGACTTTTTTGTAGATTTTTTTTACTCTCACAGATTTTTGCTATACTTTTACGTATTATATGGCTTCGAAAAATCACAATAAAAATATGCTTATCGCTTTCTCAGATTCTCTCTGTATGTACATTGCAAGCTACGTATTCAACAAAAAATAATGTCAATACCAGCTCGTTTATCTATAAGATGTTAAAAAGGAATTCCAGAACTTAAAGCCGCCAACATTAACATTTTAGAGCAGATCATTTCTCATGAGAGTGTATGAGCAAGACTTTTAATCTCCTAAATTATAGTTATAAACAGTCTTCGCTTTTTGCTGAAAACTATATAATTTTTCTTTTTAGTGAAAAACCACAGCTTTCAAGCAAAAAGTCTTCAACGCTAAACATCATTATCCACTGCGCAAAATCGCTGCGTTCGCGGTATAGCTATATATACTTGTATAAAAGTCTTAATCACATTCTGTGTGACATCAGTCCGAGCTGTATATATTATATACTTACTACTCACATAAAGAGGAATTAATTACGAACAAAACGTACACAACAAAAAATGAAATATACTACATATTATATACACTTGCTGGTATTATATGCATATCGAGTCTCTCGCAATCGCATGTCTGAACAAAACATATTTTAGCATACGACAATATTTTCGAACATGCACTTGCTTAAAAAACTGTACATTATGTGCGCATTTGATGTCGCAAGTACACAATTGTTCGCGTTGTATTACCAGCTATCATTTAAAATGGAGTAGGTATGTTAGCGCAATACTTTCATATAAACGACGGAAAAATGAATCTTTAAATAAAAATAGAGATTCAAATGTTTAATCAAAACAAATCGCATCATATTATTGTTCTCCTACTCAAAGCAGCGATCACACTCTCTAAAAAGAGGATGATGTAAACATAATGATGATGCATGTGCCGGCACCTTTATTATTTCCTCTAAAAACACTGCGCATACATTATTACGATCGATATATGTATATTGACGCGCAATTTCCGTCATTCTGTTATTCGATCGCAGTACCGCGACGATAACATAAATCTTTGCAAATACATTTGTAACGGTATTCGAATGTTTTTCTATATTTTTGAAACCGTGGCAATTTTCGTTCTCTGATTTTGCTGCAGTTTTGGAGCAAAACGAATTCTCGAAAATGTAAATAATTTACTTAATAGCTGGATTTATTTAATAACGAAATAAATTCTCCATATCTTTATTAGTATACCAGACTAAGTTAAGCAGGTAGACCTAAAATGAAACATCAGGTGCTGTGCAATAGTCTAGTGACTTGCAAACTGCTCGAAATCGGGAAAACGTGACTTGAGCCGTTATGCCTCTCAAGCCACCAGCTGTGTCGTATACATATATATACGCACACATATATATATGTACGCGTAATCTTACGCGTCGCGCCACCCGCGCACACACGTGAGTCGTGAACTGCAGGCGACTTTTCCGCACGTCTAAGTACACGCAGTAGCAGGCAGCAGTGTCGCCGCCGCCGCTGCTGCTGTTGCAGAAATCCTACAAGTGTATATACCTACTCGCTTTCGATCAGAAAACACTGGAGAAAAAGAAAATCAGCCGGAAGAAGGGTCCGTCTCGGCTGCGAGGGGAGATCTCTCGAGCGAGAGAGCGCCGCGCTGCATATTAAGCATAAGTACTTACCTGCACGCGTGTAAACATAAGAGAACGACGAGGACGCGGACGAGCGAACGAGAGCGAAGCGAAGACACGCCAAGGAGGAGCGGCTGCAACTCGAATGACCGCATCGCGCGTTCTTCGCAGCGGCAACCACTGCGGAAGACCGAAGCGAGACGGAAGATAATAGTGTGCCGTGTGCGCGCCTGTGTTTATAATAAATTCGGCGGCTGCGTTGTGGCTTATCGTATCCCGAATTTTTCATGCGACATGTCGGATCCGCAGTTGGTCGCGACCGACACCATCGACGGGGTCTGGCCCTTTCTGCAGAGTGTGAGTTTTTCCGCTTTTTCAGCCTGCGATTCGCATAGCACGAGTTTTCCTGGCTCGTGCTCACTATTGCACTGCACACACAGCGTGCAGTCGGCGGTCCCGCACTGCACGGAGGAATTGCCGTGTGTTCGGGCCTTGAAACACGTTTTAGGTTAAGGACTCCCATGCAATTTTGTCATCGTCGAATTGAATGCATAAAGTGCCCGATGCACTTGATGCCCTAAAACGTATCAAGGCTTGTGTTTAAAGCGGTTTTTAGGATGGCCGATGGGGTTATCTTTATTGGAGGTGAGCTCGCTGGGATGCCATTACGATGAACTGAGCGGAAGTGTTGATTTGGTTTTTGACAGCAAAGTGGTTTAAGTTTTATCGATGGATTGTTTCAATTAGTCTCTACGAATATAGTTGTAGCCTTGTTGCGGAGTACAGTTTGTACACTTGTACTGTGTGCTATAGAGAGTAGCAGATTATTTTGTAGTTTAGAGAAGAAGCCTTGCAAATGAGTTTGCTTTATATAAACTAGAATACGTAATCAGGTGTAGGTGAACAAAAAGTTTTCCTTCTACGAGCATTTGATCTGATCTGCATTTAGTTTTGACAAACTGAATGAACTTCGAATCAGGAGCTTGAAAGAAGAAACAAATAAATCTTTATCAATGTTATAGAAGAGCAATAGAGCTATCGTTAATAATATTTTAAAAGATAAGGGAGAATAATATTGGGGAAGCCAAAACAGTTTATTTGATACTTGATATAAGAATATTAATTAATTTTATTTTTGATTATGATTTTATATTATCTTTTTGCAGATTGATTGGAGAGACCCATGGCTAGCATTACTGTTGACATTTCACATAGCTGTCACAATGACAGCCCTAATGACAAGGAATCATGCAAACTTTCAAATTTTATTGTTCCTTGTTCTATGTAAGTATATTAGCTAAACTAAAATATTTAATAGTAAACCATTCAATATTTTTAAATCTGTACTTATATTTCAGTGTTATTAGTTTATTTTTCTGAGAGTATTAATGAAGTTGCTGCCACAAACTGGATGTAAGTTAAAAAAAGCATTTACTCAAATTCAAAGTAAAAATATTCATAATAATCCGCAATATTTTTAGGGTTTTCTCCAGACAACAATATTTTGACTCAAAAGGGTTGTTTATATCAATTGTATTTTCTATACCAATATTAATGAACTGTATGATAATGGTGGTAAGCTAAATAAGAAACCTTTTTGACTTCTCTCGTTTTTAGTAAAATGTGATAAATCAATATTCTATTTCTCTACTAGGCAAGTTGGCTGTATCAATCAAGTCAATTAATGACAAGCCTAAAAAGAGCTCAACTTCGTCAGCAAGCAAAAAGTAGACTGACAACTACACCTACTGCAGATACATCAAATGGAACCAATAGTAGTTCCAATCCTACTGAAAAGAAAAATGATTAAAGAAAACCAATCTAGTCAGCCATACATCAGAGATACCAACAGTTTCTCGAAAAGAATGTGCGACAAAGTGATATGATCTATGGATTTATAAGGAACGCATTAAAGTTGCTTCGCATCGGTCATTGGCAACCATTAAACTTAAGCTTTTTCAAAACGAAAAAAAAATGCTCTGAAATAGCATTCTATATTAGGATGTTGAAAAAAGACTAGGTTTTGCTTTATTAGCAATGCTTAGACAAACAGTGAAAATTAAAAGTCGAAAACTGCTTTCAGATTCAAACAAAACTGAGAGAGAAAAAAGATTCAGAAATTAATAGATAACAATTTGGTAAATATTTACACGAAACGTGTTCTTTTTTGAGCAGTAAGCCATTTTTTTGGGAAAGTGTATCCATAATAATTCTAAATAGAGTGCCGAGGCTAGTTACTACGTAAAATATTATCAAAATTAATATTCTGGAAGATAAATAGGAATGCCTATATATTACTGAATATTTAATACCATGAGCAATGGAATTATCAAGATAAAATTTTGCATACAGTTAAATTCTCAAAAGTTTTAGAGAGATTTGCAGTAACTGCTTTAAGATTTTTTCAAAGTATTGCTTTTTAGCATAAAAAGTTACCTGCTTTTCGTATAATTTTTAATAAACCTAAACTTAAGAATAAAAATCAAAAAAAGACTTGACATTTTATAGTGTTTCATTAATATTTAATCATGCTTAACACATTCGTATTGATAATTAATAAGGTAAAGATTGAACTTACAATATTATTATACAATAATTGCTTACGTATATTATTATATTAATCAGCAGTATAATTATAATCAGAGAAGTTTAAGGGATTATTAGAATATCAATGAATCCGATGGACAATGAACATTTTGTTGCAACTAAGTTTTTAGTATTCAGCCGTTTTTATTATGGTTATATTCATCTATTTGAAATACTATATTATCTTATGTTTTAAGATTTATTGTTGCCGAAATACAAGTATTTAATTACACTGCATATCTCTCTTTATAAAGCATCTTGTTTACTGTTATATAATTTTTGAGGTTGAATGTTGCGTGATTTTCCTGCGGCTTTCCTTGTTCCATTCATTGGCTAATAACAACGAATGCGAATGAACTTAAGGTGCGAAGTATGTACTTATTGAAATTTTTAGATCACAACTCATACTATATACGTTATATATATTTACCGCTTTTAAAACTTTATTAATATATTGAAACACCTTACAACAGTTACAATATTATTGAAAGGCTAGGATCTATAAAATCAAAGATTTTGTAAGATCATGATCCACTTGTTTAACAAGAGTGAAGTAAATGCATTTTTCTTGCCTAATAATACATTCTTATCTGAATATAATTACATCAAGTAATATTGTACTACAATAAAGTATTAATGCAAAAAACGACATCTTACTTTATAAGATGTTTCACTCGTGACGTGACTATGCTTTTTTATTATGTACAATTAATTTTTAAGCTTTTTAATCTTTTAACAGTTGTAAATGTTGTTCTAATTTTACTATTATTGATTCTTGATAAATTCACGTTAAAATGCTTTCATTAAACTAAGAGTTGTACCATTTACAAATATAATTAATGTGATTATTTTGAAAGGCTTTTTTTATTCGTTGTAAAGTTATGCATAGGACAAAAAAATTGTATACATTCTTTGATTATAGAAATCGATAAAAAGTTGTCTTTGTTATTTCATTGTATTAACAGTTAAAAAATCAAAGAATAATTTACTTAGAAAATAAATTTACAAAAAATACGAAAACCTTCCGAGAGCTTTTTACATTCCTATTTTAAAACTGTAAATATCATTTATATGTATTGTAAACAATACACTTGACTGTCAGGAGTATCAGGCCGGTGACACTGACATATGACATTCGTTTGACATACCTAGGTATATTTTTATTTTTATTTTATGCAACATACGCTGACACGCACGCGTTGTAATAAAATGCGCGCGCGACGCGAATGCAGAATTCGACTACTCGTTGTTTTCACTTTAACAATAACAAAAGTTGACGATATTTTCAGTATAGTTGTGACAAAAAATTAAAGAATCATCTATATACGATAAGTAATTACTTGCTATAATAACGATTTGTAAAGTATATATTGTATATTATTATTTTTTTA
This sequence comes from Philotrypesis tridentata, assembly GCA_018906965.1. Lineage (NCBI taxonomy): Eukaryota > Metazoa > Arthropoda > Insecta > Hymenoptera > Pteromalidae > Philotrypesis > Philotrypesis tridentata. The sequence continues at coordinate 256,096 of JACCIB010000016.1, read as the reverse complement.
CCCATTACGTATATTTAAATGCATAACCTCTTTAATCTAGTAGTGAAATATAGATATTATTTTGAAATACTAATGTGAATATTGTCTATTTTTTAAAACAGTTTTTTGCTTATTTTAACAGCAAACAAAAAAAAACTGCTAAATATGGATTCAGAAGATGCAGAACACTTTCAAACCTTGATGAAAGTGATGGCGAAGAAATGACTGCCGAACAAGCAATGCTAGCACTTGAAAATGCATGACTAAATGAAAAGTTTGCTCCAGAAGTTCTACCGCATCGACTACCACTTGTTGACACCATGTTGGAACAAATAATGCATATGGAAAATAATTTAAAAAAGTTAAGATTGTAAAAAATATTGATGCTAATTAATCTATTTTTCTTCTAAACTTTATGAATCATTTAATTATTTTTAGATTAGATAAAGGGGATATTCGCTTGAATTTCCATACCATGGAAATTAGTAGAATCAGATTTTTAATTTCAAGTTACCATAGAAAAAGAATGGAAAAAATAGAAGAATATGCCATTCATTTATTATCAGTGGATGCTACGCGAGAAGCAAATACAACTTTCATGACACCTGATGAAACCAAATTTGCTAGAGAATATATATCTAGTATTGAAAACTTATTCACTACTGTTGCCTTATAGTACATGCCTCCAAGAGTAAGAGAATTCGAACTGAATAAAATGGCTTGTAAACCAAATATGAACAAACATATTTTTGTAAGAGCAAATAAAGATGCATCAGGAATTATTATTCCAGGCATTAATGATATACAAGTAGATTTCAACAAGGGTTCACAACAAATCATACAATACAGTGCTATTGCTCATTTAATTAAAAATGGTGATGCAAAATTAATATGATTGTTACATTCGACGACAACTTTTACTACAACGATTCATGCAATGCATTAAAATTTTAAACATCTGAAAGTTAATTAATATTTATATTTTTTAATTGTTTTAAATAATTAAAAAAAATTGTTATAATTAAAAAAAATTTAATAGTATTTATACATAATGTAAAAGAAAAGTGTACAAATTTCATGAACTGCCATTTTACTAAAGATTTATCAGATTAGAGAAATATCCACCTTTCTGTTCTAACAATTTTTGTGGAGTATCGAACTCAACCACTTTTCCCTCATTTATCACTAAAATTCTATCACTGTCCATAATCGTTTTTAATCTATGTGCTATAGTTATAACAGTGCAGTCTGCAAACCTACTTTTTATCGTTTTTTGAATTATGCCATCAGTAACAAGGTCAACATTGGCAGTTGCTTCATCAAGTATTAAGATTTTATTTTTTGCAATAATTACTCTAGCAAGGCATAAAAGTTGTTTTTGTCCAATACTGAGATTATTTCCCCCATTTTCAATTTGATAATCTAAGGTTTTAATTTTCTTCCTTAATTCCACATCTTCTAGTGCTTGCCATATAACGTCATCATTGTATTTCTGCATAGGATCAAGATTGATTCTCAAGGTAGCAGTAAATAACACTGGGTCTTGTGGTATAATAGATATTCTACTGCGAAGATCATAAAGCCCAATAGTTTTTATATCGATGTTATCAATAAATATTGAACCATTTGGCTCTACTAGTCGAAATAATGCTGATATGAGAGATGACTTTCCACTTCCAGTACGACCAATTACTCCAATCTAAAAAAAAAACTTATGAATGATCATAAAACTGTTGGATTATAAAAATTTGAATCCATATCTCACCTTCTCTCCTGATTTAATATTTAACTTTATATTTTTTAAAATGAATTCATGTTCATCTGAGTACTTAAGAGAAATGTGATCAAATTTAACTTGACCTTTATCAGGCCAATCTTTTGGCAACGCAGTTTTAGAATCAATCTCAAAAGGGCATTCCTGCTCCAAAATTGTAAACTGAAAAATTCTTTCCACACTTATCATCTGTGTCATCATTTCAGATGATTGCCGAAGTCCATACTGAAGCGATCCATACAGCATGAAAAACTGAGTTATGGCCAATCCTACTGTCTCTGCATATGTACTGCTATCCTTTACAATTATAAAGCAGACAAGAACGAATACTAATAGACTAATAGATAAAATGTCAATGTAAAAGCCGAAAGCAGACGATGACGCTATGTTAAGATAGTAAACAGATGCGTGAACATTCTGAAGAGAATCAAATTCTGCTTTGATTTTTTCTTGGGCCTCCGCCGAACGAATAGTGCAAAGACCAGATATAGTCGAATGAACATGAGAATAGACTGGACTTTTTGCTGTAAAATTGATTTCGTTTAAAAACAATATTGAAATGCAAATAGTTAACTGCTATGAGCAAAAGGTACCTTGGTTTTCCAAACGTTTAATGTTTCGAGCGGTTTGCAAATAGACTTTGTTTAATATCCAACAAGTGGTGACCATTACAATGATAGGTAATATTGACCAATGATTTATAATTAAAACTTGAACAATGGCGCCCATAATTTTGAATAACACTTGCAATGCATCGAGAGTCGTCGTCGGCAAAGTTTCATCAACTAATCCAATGTCTTTTGAAAACCTATTCAGAATTCTTCCTGTAATTGCCAGTGAGCGATTAATAAAATACTACAGTGTTTAAATTTATTTGTCCCTCAACTCACCTGAAGGATTAACTTCATAAAAACGCAGAGGGGCCTTTATAAGACACGAAAACATTTCATTATGAAGTTTTTTGCTTGCAATAGCACAGATTTTGTAATAAAAAAAGGTACTTGTAAACGACATGATGACGCTCGTTAATAACAAAATTAAATATACAGATAGATCCTGTTTTTGTTTGATTAAGACAGTACTTTCCTGATTTCCAATTTTTTCAATTCCATTTTCTTGTTGATTAAAACTATAACAACAGTTAAAAGTTAGTCTTAATAAATAAATTATAACTAATTTTAAGTTTTGCAAGACACGACCGCACATAGCTGGCGCTTCACGTTTGATTGATCACGTTGCCTGATACTCACTTTTAATACTCGGTAAAATATAAAAAATGTTCGAAACTAAATAAACGTTGTGAATATCGAAAAGCCAACAGCTAATTATAATTTATACGAAAAAATTGATTTTTAAATGTTAGAATTCGATTTTGGATTGTTAACTCAATTTAAAAGCATTTTCGAATTTTAATGTCAACAGAAAAAAGTTGTAGGTATTCCATTGAGATCTACAACTTTTTTAGTTTTTTAGAGAATACTTAGTATTAAATTATTATTATAATACAAGAGGAGTTTCTAAAAAAAAGTCTCAATCGCATACAATTTCTACGAGATTATACATTTTAAAAATGCGTGTAAAACTGTACAAGCAAATACTTACTGCATGCAGTGTGCTAACCAGTAATCACATACACCTATGAAAGTTTGTGCCAGAAAGAAACTTAATAACAAGTAAATCAATGCAAACACTGAACCTCCAGCTCTAAAATATCTCCACCACATTGGTTTAGAAAACAGCCATTTATTTATGACGGATTTTTTTTTCTGGTTGATCATCATGGTTGTTAATCTTTTATTCTCAATAAATTTTAGATTGAGTTCAATTTGATTTATATTTTCATCTTTTCCAAGTGTTTTGTCTATGGAAAGTCTTGATGTTTTTTGAGATGATTCAAGTAAACGATAATCAGTAAGATTAGAAAAACTACCTAAATAATGTACCTGATCCTTTTTCAGAAAATAAATCAGAAAAAAATTAAATTAAAAAAAATAATTAATTACATAAATTAATTATATTAATATTATTATTATTTATTGTTATTATTATTATTATATTTATATTATTATTATTATTATATTTATATTATTAATATTATTATATTATATTGTATTATATTATTATATGTATATTATTATTATTATATTTATATTATTATTTAATTATATTAATTAAATAATTTAAAATATACTGACATAAAAACTCAAGAACTTACATTATTTATAGTAAGGATTTGATCAGCATGACAGCAATATTGAGTGCTATGTGTCACTAGAATTCTGATTTTTCCTTTTAATAACCCGTTAATGCAGTTATTAAATAAAAATTTGCTTACATTACTATCGAGTGCTGCTAGTACGTCATCAATCAAATATATATCCGCATCTCTGTAAATTGCTCTGAAAAAAAATAAAACCAATCATTTTTAATTTTTTTGAAAAAATTAAATCATTAAAAACAGGATGTACATGAAAAACACCTTGCCAAATTAACTCTTGCACTTTGACCACCACTAAGCGTAGCTCCTCGATCGCCAATGTATGTTTCATCTCCATTTAATAGCAACTTAAAATCATGTTCCAACGCACAAGCTTGCACGACTCTTTTGTATCTTTGTTTATCGTATTCCTGTCCAAATAATATGTTATTTTTTATGGTTCCAGGGAAAAGCCAAGGTTCTTGGGAAGTGTAAGAAATTTTTCCTTCGACTATTATCTTTCCAGAATTTGATTGCAGTTCTCCAAGAATAGTTTTCAGAAGCGTTGACTGCGTAAAGCAGAAATAAAATTTATAAGAAATATAAATCAATTTGATTTATATTTATTTGCGCATATGCACAGTGCATACCTTTCCAGATCCTGTTGGACCAAACAAAACGCACAGCTCACCGGCAAATATTTTTAAATTAATATTCTGCAAAGTTTGTTCAATTGACCGTTTCGACCAAGAGACATTCAAATTTTCAGCGACAATATGAGCAGTAACTTCTCGTCTTTTATTGAAACCATCAAAATCAATTTTGTCATCAATCTCATCCAAAACTAAAAATTCCTAAGTAAAAATATATTCATTAGTATAGTTAAAAGAGTAGTCATGGTATGGTTAATTTTTTTCCTGTATACTTCGATGCGTCTGATAGAAACTAGAGCCTCTGCTGTCGAAGATTGAGCTCGTGGATAAAATACCGTTATCATGACCTTTATCATTCCAAAATATTGAGCTACTGAATATACCACACTGGCCTTCAAAACATTGCCGAGCAGAACGGAAATCATTAGAATGAAAAAGATACTAGTACTATCTGCAAAGATAGATGTTGCAGAGCTTACAGCCTGCACATAAGATTTTAATGTGATTGCATCTACTTCGCATCTGAAACAAATTTTCAGACTTTTTTGTTCTTTTCAAAATTTCAAACATCTGCAAAAAATACTCCCAACCACAAATATTCTTTAGTAAAATTTTTACCTTCTGGCAACAAATACTAGATTTTCAAAAGGTTTCTCCCAGGTGTACATTTTTATGGTCCGAATACCGCGCAAAATCTCACTCATCAGACGGATTCTCTCGTCGGTCTTGATAGCAACTTTAGCACGAATTTTCGCTATTACTTTGGAAAGATGTCCTGAAATTTTTATTCACCAAATTAAAGTAGTGTATTCTAATGAAATAATTTTATTATTCTCGTGATTTTGGGACTTACTTTGAATAGGGACAGTCTGAATAACCAAAAACAGTATACCAATTAAAGAAGACACTCCGACGTTTTTCCAAAAAAAGTAAGACATAATGATGCCTTGAATTGGTAAGACCCAAACATAATGCCAAAACATACAGACGTTTTCGAATTTGGCCACATCATTAGATAACATATTTATAATCTTCCCAGTATCAAATTTATTCGAAGATAAAATTGAAAGTCGAAGAATCTATCGACGAAATATAAATATTTACATATATATTATGTAAAGTGTTTTGTGTATAATAATTTTATTACAAAATTGGATATTAATAAAGCCAATATGTGCAGTCATACTTTTCTCTGCACCAATGCCGAAACAGCAATCGAAATTCTCATTCCTAAATCTTTTCGACCAGCAACTGAATGATGTCCTATCACAGCCTGTAATACCATCATTACTATGAGGATGACAGCGTAAAGACAAGCATCTGCACTTGTTGAATTAGAATGAAAATCAAAATGCCAAATTAAACGTTCCAAAACAAACGGAAGTAAACCTCTAGAAGTATAAGTAATATAAAATATTAAATGGATTGTAAATGATAATAGTATTGTAGTACATGAATGTATTACCTTAAAATAACGCATATAATGAAAACGTGAATTCCATAGTACCAAAAATATCCACCAAAAGTTTTGCACAAAGCTTGAAGCAAATTAGGCTTGCGTTTAGTAAAGTTATAACTTTTTAATTCTTCGTACCAAGCACTAATGAAAGAACTTTCAATAACTATATTAATTAATCAATAAATTTGTTAATTAAACTCTTTTACCTTTCCAATTTATCACCAAGCGATTTACTGTACCGCTTGGGTAAAATAGTGCACAAGTCATTCGCATCTAAATTTTTATCTTTCTCACAAAAAAATATAGGTTTCAACCACCTGTGGATACATAATTAAAAGCAAGATAAAAATTACAGCAAACTTGGCATTACTTTAAAAAAAAATAAAATTCAAAGATTCAATTCATTAAAGAACGTTTGAAAAGTAACTAATCAGGGGAATCCCGCAAGTTTATCGGCGTAGCAACCGTAGCTATACATCTACAGTTCAGCGACGCAACATTTTTCCATTTTTTTTTATATTATTATATGTAATGTTACAGCAATCTTTTTTTGTTAATTCATGCTGCCATTATTTTACTAAGTATTCGTTTTAAAAATATTTGTGACAAACAATATCTAATAAGTTAAAAATAATATTTCACCGATTCGAATTACTTTGTGTATATCTATACATATCACTGATATCATACATTTGTAAAATAAGAAACATAAAGCTTACCAAAAACATAACTGTTTTAACATATTCATCTTTAAAAAATATAAAAACTTTAAATGCATAAGATCAATTTTCGATATTAAAAATGACGATATACTTATATCACACTTGCACCGTAAACACTACTGAAATGAAGATATTGAGATTTGAGAGAGACATTGGACTAAAAGTCAGTTGCGTCTTGCGTTTAATGAAAGCGACAACCGCAAACGGTTTATGACATAGTCATAAATGAATGGTGCGTTCGTCGTCTACTGGCTATACGCTCAGAATGAGAATTCGACCAAAAATTCAGGATTTAAATCACAAAAAGTAAAAAATAAGTATCCTACCAGTTAAATCTGTGTGTGTGTGAATTTTATTAAATTTAGACAGGTATGTAAAGAACTGATTTCATTTAGTTACGGTTTTTTCGTTCGAACAATTATTTATGATTGACCACCTGATTTGCGTACGTGTTGCATTTATTTTTTTCATGAGCACTAGATTTTATATATTTAAAAGAAATTTACGTACCCAAGAGTGCGAGAACGTAGACATTTCGTAAACAAGGATATGAACATTTTTTAATAAAGTAACTACATTTTAGAAAAAATCGATTTAATTAAAGTCGTTTATTAATGTAACTGTTGGACCTTACATTAAATTGTTGTTAATGTTTATAATCAGTTGCAGCAAATACTTGTATGATTGAAGACTCCTTTTCAGAAAACCTAGAAATAAATGTAGTTACTTTATTAAAAAATGTTCATATCCTTGTTTACGAAATGTCTACGTTCTCGCACTCTTGGGTACGTAAACTTTTAAATATATATAATCCAGTGCTCGTTATAAAAAAAATAAATGCAACACGTACGCAAATCAGGTGGTCAATCATAAATAATTGTTCGAACGAAAAAACCGTAACTAAATGAAATCAATTCTTTACATACCTGTCTACATTTAATAAATTGTGTTCTCTAAAATTGTGAAATACCGCGAATGATTCAAATGTTTACTATACATTTTTGAAAATAATTGTAGAATATACTTATAAAACTCAAATTAAAATGTCATATGTATAACATAAGTGTTTCTAAATATAAGCTAACTGTGCTGTATAAACATATGCACATCACTGACAAACCCTATAACATTGATTATCTCTACATAAAGGTGTGAATGTACAACTAGGGAAATGAATTGCAAACTTACAAAGTTAAAAAATTTTGTATTTGAACTAGCAAGTTGAAATAAATAATTATAAGAAACATTTATTTAGTAACTATAGTGATTTTGCACTACATAATATAATAGTAAATACAAACTAATGATGCATAAACATATGCACAACACTGATAAAACATAGAATAATGATTATCTCTACATATAGATACAACCGTGCAGCTCATCAAAAAATCTTGTTTCTCTTAAACTTAAGAAAACGGGATTTAGGAGAACAAGAGTTTGAGATCCTCAATGGTGAGTCTATTATCAACTGAGCCGGATAAAACATTGCTTGCAATGGAAAGTTTCATATCTTGAAGTTTTTGAATGTTTTCTTCAATAGTATCTTTGCAAATAAATCTACAATAAAATTGTGAATTTAATTAATAATTTATATAAAAACGCCAGCAATTAAATAATCATATTTACTTGTAAATATGGACATTGTTTTGTTGTCCCAATCTGTATATCCTGTCCATTGCTTGAACCTCTAATTGTGGATTCCAATGCAAGTCGATTAACAGTAAATTATTTGCTCCAATTAAATTGAGCCCTACTCCACCAGCAGTTAGAGATAACAGAAGAATATTCAGCGAATCATCACTATCGTTCAAGCGATCCACTAAACACTGCAATCAATATTATTGGTTATTTAATATTAATTCATGGTTTATAATATCTTTTTTATAATAATATTTATTGGTTAAGAAAAGTATATACCTGTCTACTTTTTATATCAAGTTGTCCAGTGAACATCTCGTAATTAGCATCCTTCATAAGGTCCAAATTATTGGCTATAACGTTTAAAAAGCTAACCCATTGTGAAACTACAATAACTTTCTCTCCTTTTTCTACTATGGTGTGAACAACATCTAATACTGCTCGAACCTTTAAAAAAAATTATTACTAGTAAAATATTGTAATATTTATAAAAAATTCACTAATTTAAAGAACTGACCTTTGATCCACGTCTTTTGTATTCAAAAACAGGGTTATATCGCGACATCACTCGACGAGCCAACTCATCGTTGATGTAGCAGTCCTCGTCATCATCATCAGCAGTTAATTTATCGATCTCATCCATTAAGCTTCTTCTAGAATTGGAATATTCATCTCTTTGCTCTGTGTCTTCTACATCAATATCCTCTTTATCGATCATGGATTTTATTAAATAAGGATGACAACACATTTGTCGAAGCCTAGTTATCAAAACTAGAATATAATAATTATCCACTTCAACGTGGTACTTCATTAAAAGAAGTAAAATCTTCGTAATTTTATCAGGAACCTCTGTAAAAAAAAGGAGAAGATACATTTTTAAAATAAATGCAACCAAGGCTTATAACAGAATAACATTATGCTTACCTTGTTGAACTATGTTTCTGTTTCTCATTCTTGGAAACCCGAATTTTTTCTCGTGTTCTCGGTCTTGTTTTTTTTCCAGGAATTCATTGAAAAAAGTTCTGGAATATAAAAGTAGTCTTTGGTAGACTAACTTTTCCTCTGTATCTAATTCAATTTCAATAATATTAAATTGTTTTTCAGGCAATGGTTCAATCGCACCTTTTTCGATTAATTCTTCTTTAGTTCTTCGCAGCATAAGTGATGCCGTGATTACTTTTAAGCGTTTATTGTGAGAATCTCTTACTCTGGGATGGTCTGATCCCACCCATCTGTTCCAAACTGGTTTTAAATTGAATGGGGAACAGTTCACAAACTTTAAAAGAGCATAAAAATCTGATCTTCTATTTTGAATTGGTGTTCCGGTTAAAGCCCATTTTGATTTTGCGGACAATTCACAAGTCGAAGTATTTAGCTTTGTCTGGTGATTTCTTATATAATGGGCTTCGTCCAGAACGACTCGTTCCCATTTAATCTATGTAATAAATTTATAATGAATTATTATTTAATTAATATTATTTTCATTATGTAATAAATGCAATTACCTTGAATAACCTTGAACAATTTTTAGTGGAAGGAGCTATGTGAAATTCCCATTCTTTTTGAAGTAAATTATAAGTTGTAATGACAACATCGTACTTAGCTAATATCTTGGTAGTGAGGTTCCTGTTTGGTCCATAGTAAATAAATACGCGTAAAGCTCCTCTCCTACATTTTGAGCTAATCTCTTTTTCCCACTGCCATAGTACGGATGTGGGACAAACCACCAACGTTTTACCATCAAAGACTGAAGACAAAATATTATTTTATGTTTACATGCAATAATTAATAATCTAACAAATATATGATTTTTAAAAATGTCCTTACTTCGACGGGATTCATCATCATTTAAGGGTTCCCCCCAATCCTCATCAATATCATCATCATCAGAACTACTATCCATTTGGCCGTTAGCTCGAGCTTGCTCTTGTTTATCATTTTTCGATGCTAATATTAAAGCTATCATCTGTATCGTTTTCCCCAACCCCATTTCATCGGCTAAATAAAACATAACATTAATAATAATAAATAAGAAGTACGTAGTGGTAAAAAAATGGTTTACTTAAAAATCTCATCATACCTAAAATTCCACCACTAGGCTTTTGCTCCTCTCTCCATAGCATCCATTTTAAAGCATGCTTTTGATGAGGCATCAGTTGAATTATTAAATCGCGAGGCTCTGTTATGACAGCATCAACAGGCATATTTATCACGGAATAATAAAGTCTTTCTATGCACTCTTTTGTTAAATGCTGTTCTTTTAAGTAAGTTTGCATACGTTTTTCGCCAACCTTTCCCTTAAATGCTGAATGAACGTTGCTTTTTATAGCACTTACATCGAAATCTATGTTCTCTGCCAAATTTGGAAAGTCATAGTCTTTTGTTTCATCTAACACTTCTTCGTCGTCAGTTTCATCACTATCAGAATTTTTATTGTCTTTAAAGCTCATGTCTTCATCCTTTAATAAATCACCTGATTTTGGGAATATAGGAAAATCTTTTTCACTTTTTAGACTTGTCTCTGTAAATAAGAATATTATAAATATATAATTAACAGAATGAAAAAAGCTTAAAAATGGAAGAGTGAAAATAAATATAGAAAAATCATCTAACTTGCCTATTTTTGGTTTTACTTCATCCTTAATATTATTTTTGAAAAAACTGTCTTCCAAATTTAAAACTATTTCATCGATTTTATCGATGCACTGAAATTCATCATCCTTAGTGCATGCATCTTTATCTTTGAATGGACTTTGTGACTTGATAGGGAAATCTTTTACACTTTTAAGACTTGTTTCTGTAAATTTAAGAACGTAAAATGAATTAAATGTTAAAAAAAATTTAATCTAAAAATATAAAAACGTCTTCATTTTTTAAAGAAATCACCTGATCTTGGGAATATAGGAAAATCTTTTTCACTTTTTAGACTTGTCTCTGTAAATAAGAATATTATAAATATGTGATTCAAAAATCAAAATAGCTTAAAAATAGAAGTGAAAATAAACATAGAAAAATCAGCTAACTTGCCTATTTTTGGTTTTACTTCATCCTTAATATTATTTTTGAAAAAACTGTCTTCCAAATTTAGAACTATTTCATCGATTTCATCAATGAAATGAGATTGATCATCCTTAGTACATGCAGCTTTGTCCTTGAATGGACTTTGCGATTTGATAGGGAAATTTTTTATACTTTTAAGACTTGTTTCTGTAAATTTAAAAACGTAAGATTAATTAAATATTAAAAAAAATTTAATGTAAAAATATAAAAATCGTAGCTGGTGAAACTAACCTATTTTTAGTTTTATTACATTTTTGTTTTCAATCTTATTTATAGCAGGAATGTCCGAACATTTCAGAAACTTGTGATTTTTTTCAACTTTTTGGTCTATATCATCTTTGTTGTTTATGTCTTTGTTTTTTAATGGACTTCGCCATTTAATTGAAGAGTGCTTTACATCTACTGAATCGATTTCTATAAATTTATTAAAACCAATTCAATGATGTATTGAATAATTTCAATGTAAAAATAGAGAAAGCATAACCAACTTAACAAACCTATTTTTTGTTTCTTTGGATAGTTATTTTCTACATTCTTTTCTATCATCTCATCTAAACATCGTTTTCTAGCAATAAAACTTGATTTTCCACTCTCTATAAAAAGAAAATTTGCGAATTAATAAAAATAAATATTTGAATTAATCAATTGAAAAGATTTACCCTTTGAAGTACAAGGAACAACTATGTTACGGCTAATAGGACTGGATGTAGCTTTACCATATTCAGCAAGTTCAGTTTTGGCAATGTTAGCTGAAATTTTATGACAATGTTAGTTACTTCTATGTTATTTATAATAAAAAATAAGATAATATATTTCGAGAAATTATGTAATTTAAATACGTAATTTATGGAACTAATAAAAATTACCATTTGAAATAGTTGGATCAAATACTTTGTTTTGTATAGTACTGGATATAATATTCCGTTTAAATGGAATAAAATTCTGTTTGGGAGCAAAATTTTCACTCTGACATCTCATGTCTGTATTTATAGGTCCTGTGTTACCTACTTAAAGAATGAATACAAAATTTAATGTAAAACAAGCATGAAAATCACAGAATTTATAAAACTTACCTTTTAAATTAGTTTGAATAATTATGTGACTTTTTACTTGAGGATTACACATGGTGCTTGTGGATTGGGTGATCAAAATATTTTTGACGTTGGTGTCACTAAAAGGTCGTTTTATAGCTTTGCTACTGTTTGACCTTTTATTAGCTATACAAAAAGTATTAACATAATGATAATTTATCAACTTAAAGAAAATTCAATAATTAGAGAAATTACCTTTTGAATTGCTTGGAGTAGCTTTCAAAGTACTTTGAATAACTTTTGAAGTGCTCGGAGTATCTTCCAAAGTACTTTGAATAGCTTTTGAAGTGCTTGGAGTAACTGTATATTTGTTTATAGAGAGATTCGAAGGTGCAATTGTACATTGAATTATTGTGTCTTTTGCAGTTCTTGGTTGCGTAACCTGATTAATTTTATTAACATCAACTGTTGGAAACTGATTTAAAAAGTCTTCATCCGAACCAATACTACTTTCATTCATTGTAGTTATAACTTCTTCATGGCTGTGAACAAAAACGTAGTACATTACATATAATAATAAATTTCAATATTTAAAAAAATGTTATTTTCTAAAAATAGAGGTAAATTCATTAATTTGTCTTCAAATATTCATTCATTTCATTGAATCAAATGTTGCATTAGTAAAAATTTTTTAACTTTTTTAATGTAATTTAATCTGGAAATCTTCAGATAATTTTACTTTACCCTAAAAATGTGTGGATATCAAAGTCCTCGTCCATTTCGAGAGGAGGCACTCTTTGTTCTGACAAAGGTGTCTTGCAACAGAGTTTAGAGTCATTATTTTGTTGCTCAGTCAAGGAATCAGTTAAATCCTTGTTATCTAATATTTTAGATAAATCACTGAGCAAGACATCAGTACCATCACTTGCTCTAGAATTATCATCATCACTGATGACGATGGACGATGTAGCAGACACACTGACTTTTTTGTTGATGTAGGGAGTAATCTTTATTGCAGGAGAGTCTTTTTCTTCAGCAGATGCTGTATGACTTATTTCTTCTAGTTTTCTCCGTCTGAAAAATTACGTTTAAAATTAAAAAAAGGTTCTCGGTATTATCCAGTTGAAAAAAATTGATTAAAGTTTGTATTACTACTTTATTATCACTTTTTTCATGATTAGAAAAAAGCTGATAAAAGTTAATTCGGCGCTGTTTGAAAAATCACTATCAAAGTCTATTCATTTTTATCGCAATCTATAATTTTCAGTTTTATTTACTTATTTATTTCTGTAAAGTTATTCAGAACAGCCAGGTAGAATAAGTAATGAAAAATTATACAAATTACTTGAACAACGTAGAGGTAGACCTAGTTACTCTCCTAGAAATTCCTATCTGCATCGCCGAATTCGACCTCTTTATCGCCGTCGTAGTTCCTTGTTTACTCGGCTCTGAATTAAACCTGGTGATGTTCGAAGAGGTTTCCTGCAGCTCGCTCAATCTTGAATTCAACCTTGCGATGCCCGTTCCCGTCGGCGCTATCGGCTCGCTCATCGCGGAATTCGGCCTGGTAACGCTCGCCGAACTTTCCGCGTCACTCGAATCGACATTCGAATGATTGACTTGACCCAATCCAGACCTCGACCGAGTGATCCTCGTCGACGCGGGAATGCTGGACATCGACCTCGACGTGCTGGCGCGTCTCGCACCCCGTTTCTCGCGAGAATTCATAAGGCCTTCGCTTTTTCTCAACTTACTTACGCGCGAAGGTAACACCAAAAAAAAATGAATTATGAAAGAAGTCTCGCGCCAATTATTATCCACATCGAAATCGACATTCCCGACATTATGCGGAAACACGCGCGAGCGCAAATATTCCCGACAAAGAGAAACTCGCGATGGCCAAGTCCAAGTGCTTACTCGTACTTACGACGAAAAAAAGGAAGATGTTGCGGCGGCCAGAGCCGAGACGAGACTGGACTTGCAAGCTGAAATTGCCGGGGCCTTCTTCTCCCCGATTGCCCCGCCGTGGATTTTGTTTTCAAGAATTACCAGAAATCGGTAGGGATAACAACGCGGCGAGGGAAAAAAGCACTAAAGGTTTTGCGAATAGATCTGGAGAAAACGGCAACGTCGCGGACGAATGTCACTGAAATTCCGGAAAATAGTTGAGCAACGATTTTTCGATGCTTGGACAATGGACATCTGAACGTTGCACGTTTCGAATGATTTTGAACATTTTTCGAGTAAGTAAGTACTTATTGTTTATTTGACGATGGGATTGTTGTTGTAACGACTGAAAAGCGAAGTAACGTCGTTTTTACTTATTCATGTATTTTTACTGTTTTCCGAAAACTCGAAAACCCTTGCCTATTATCACTATTTTCTTCGGTTTGAGTATACATTTTAGAAATTTTTTCGGAAATATATACTGAATATTGTAAGTTTCGATTGTTTGTTTGACATTATGATAAAAATATAATTAAAAACCGTAAGTGCTATTTTTTCAGGTAAATAAAGGCACTGCTGATTGATAGTTATAGTAAATAAAGCAAGAGTATGTATGTACGTAAATTATACGTACTACTACTTACAACATTCAAAAACTATTTCAATATTAATTACAACTGGACATTTCTTAAATGTAAGTATATTTTTTTTTTTTTTAATAATATTAGAGGTATCTGAAGCAAAGGTAATTATAATATGTAAAATAAATTTAGATTGGTAAGTGCAAAGGTGTAGCATAAATTTTCATTTGTATTTTATTGATATTATTATATTACAATAAATAAATTTAATTGAATACTAAAAATAAACAAGAGTAGCATTTGAAATTAAGCATTTCATAGTGAATTTAGAAGTTTGTATGTAGCCTAGTCTCGAGCCTAGCTTATGTATGAACGACTTTAACCATAGGCCAAATTAAAGAGTCAAATTACATTTTGTATTCTGCTGCTTTTTATGTCTATACATCATGCTTTGAAAAACATTTCAAATTTTCAAATTATTAATTTTCTACTATGAAGCTATGTAGTACACAAGTATATGTCATTGTTTCTTTACTATTTTATCTATTTTAATTTTCTTTTTTATTTATTTTAATTTTTACTTACTGATAGATACAAGAAATTTCATTGACAATTGTAATTGCGCAGTTGTATAATAATTAATTCAATTACATCTAAAAACTCGGTGACAGAATTTTACAGAATTTCTCTGATCATTTACTGAATATTTACAAACAGTCATAGTACAATTCATAATACAAGCAATTAATTATTTACAAACACTTGTTAAAGTCGAGATTAAAATTACAAATAAGCAGCTGGTTTGATGTCATTTGTAAAAACAAGTTTTATGAATAACTACTAAATTTCAGATATATGTATATTACCTTTAAAATTTCTATGGCTAGTGAATTTCCAAGTCCTTGTTGGATTAAAATGCTCTAACGAAAAATTATTCCTTTAACTATATTTTTTTTAGAAAAATGATTTCTTTGACTGTAACATGTAGATAATTATTCAATAGTTTATATTAACTATGGTAATTAAATCCTTCACTAATAGTTTAGATCAACGACCAATTATATTCATATAAAACGATTGATACTTTGAAATTCGTCTTGGATATGAAATAAATAAATTCAATAATTGTAAAGAATTTTTATTAGCTTACTGATACAGATTTTCTAGTTTTTTAAAAATACATCTAAATTAAAAATTTTTCATCTCAAATATTGTTTAATTTAAAAAAAAAAATCAAGCATAAAATTTGAGCTTTATACTTGATTTACACGTGATGCCCACGCATGTAGCGTATATACAACGGGCACGTGCGGGACCGAATACCTATAATACTTACTTCAGCCTGCAATAACCGCATCTCTCGTACGGAAGAAAAAAAAGACGGTAAAATGTCCCTTTTGCTTGCTCGGGGGAGCATCAGCCCCGTATACAAATAATAGAGCATTTATATGGCAGGTCGTAAAGGCACTAAAATTTCCGGCCGAATAATCGCCCGGCGTAGCAATAAAAAGGATTATCGACCTGTGGGGTTTTTCCATGGGCCATTATACTATACCCGCCAACCCGCCTTTGTACCCGCGGGGGAAAACCAGCAGCAGTGAGCCGCCACGTGTTATATTATTTATTAAAGGTCGGTATACTTTAGTTTTATTGCATCGGTGCATCCCTACACGAGTGTCATTCATTTCGTCCGTTTTATTTCAGCAATACAATCGCACGGGCGTCGGACTGCATCAGCGAAATACGAATTACGATGTCTCATGTCTGCCAGATGAGTACATGACACTCTGTATGTTACACCATATACTTATAGATTATAATATAATGTAATAAGTATATTATACATACATATGAGTATTTGCATTATTTGTATCGTGTATGCGCAGCAGACGACGTAAGGATAAGAATCGTCGATATGCACCTAACCTTCTTGACGCTCAATGCACTAGCGTCCTCTACTCCTCTTGGTCTTCTCAGCTCAGTCCAGCCAGAACCAGACCAAAACCGCAGCCTATCTAGATAATGCTGTGTACTGCAAAAGCAAAACGTACTACAAAATATGTAGAAATTGTAATTATTCGGAATGGTTTTGTCCCTAGTGCATTTCAAAGCTCATAGATTTTTGCAAACACGTGAACGCAAATCATTAATTTTATTAAAATCGTAGAGTGATGGTAACGACACATGCATATTGCACAAGTACAACAACATTTTCATGAATGATTTGAAGCTTCAATTAAATCGTTTACTTTTGTTATACGTATAGAGAGAAAACGTTTGTTTCCGGAACGTGTACTAAACATCTAATATTTACAATTTCTTTGTCATCGCTTTGCTGTTGGAAACGCAAAAACGACGAAAAGTTTGCCCTGCTGTGTTTTGTAAAGCTTCTAAGTAATACAAAGAAATCTAAACATAATCTTACATCAACGAATTGATATTCGTCGGCGCTTACATATATTTATATATAAGTACATATATTACCAACTTTGCGCGCTGCTTTCGCTGCTCATCAGTATAGTTTGCGAAGACGCGCAACGCATAAGCCGTCGATAAAAAAAGGGTGAGTGACGCGTCGTCATCAAAGAGGAGGGGAACCTCGAGTTTCTCTCTCGTCGCGGTCGCTCTGCACACAGCGACAAAAAAGAAAGACGCAACCAGACGCAACCGTCAGTCGTCAGTCGTGTACAAACCCGAAGCAGCTGCGCGGAGCTTCCACGGAAAATGAGCAGCAGCGAACGACTGCTCTTCTACGACGACGGTCTGTTATCCGCGAATCATTATGCTGGCCCTTGTCGCCTTGTAAATAACTAGTGCTTTACACTGGAGTACGTGTAACGAGGTGACGTTGAGACGCACACGGGGACGTGTTTGTGCGCGTGTGTAGATATAGTAATAGCAACGGCAGGATGACGATAGCCGTCCTGGTCCTGCTACTGTCTCTGGTGGCCAGGAACTGCCATGGAGCAGCCACTGACATTGAGCTTGACGCCAAGGCCCAGTACCTCCACAGACTTGACAGTCTCAATTTACTGCTCTACACCTTTCTGTTGATTGCCACTGTGCTGACGGTGTGGACCTTCAAACACAGGAGGCTGAGGTTTCTGCACGAAACTGGACTTGCTGTTATATATGGTGAGTCTATCGCTGAATGACATTGTCTGTTTACGTAGTGCTCTGTTTCATTAATGATGAATAGTATTATTGTATCAGTCTATTCATACTGATTTGTTGACAATTTCTGTTGATGATTTGTCTTATTGTCATCTAAAAATTGAAATGTTTATAGTCTATCGATTCAGATATGCCTTGTTTCATAATTTTAATTACTTATTGTTTCTTTGTATCACCAATTTGTCATATATCGCAAACAATATGTTTCTGTTCACTTGCATGGATTACTACTGTTTTTATAATCAATGTTATAATCAAGTTTATTGATTGGAACAATGCTGATCTGCTGTTTTTATCTGCAAAGCTGTATTGCTATAAAAAATTATGTACATATAAATATATTTATATGAATGTACACGTAACTATTCACACCAAATAAAATCACTGAATTCCTTTTCAAATTGATCTTGCTTTGTATGTTTTAATAATAAATTTTTCTAGAAACAATAATATAAATAACATGCTTTAAACTATGAAAGTAAAAATAACTTTACATATTATCTTTTCAAATACTTTTGCCGAGAAAATATTCTGTAAATTGATGAATAAATTTATGACATCTTGCTTACTTGCTATGATTCTTTTATTATTATTCATAAATGAAAGTTTTTTGTAACAATATCAGTACATTTTAACATATTTTTAACATTTTTATTCAAATGTTTAGAAGAGAAACAGATATTTAGTTTATACAAAGTTTTCGCATTGCATAATAATACGGTTTAGCACTTTTTAAATATGCAATAAAGATACACATTATAATCTTTATATCACTTTTTCTATTATTTGAAAGTCCTTGAATGCCCACTGTAACAATCTGCGGAGTTTTAAGTTTTTGAATTATTCATAAATGGTATTGAATTTGATTCATGTATCTTGACCATGACTTTAAATCATTCATGTTTTCTTATTCACAGTAAATTCAATACTATCATGAAATATATTTTTTCTTCTTAATTTTTAAAAAGGAAGTTAAAAATAAAATAAAGATTGCTAACTCAGTGTTTGTGATCTGCTTATATTACATACTTAAATTATCATGAACAGTACGACACTGATCTGTAATTTACCTATATTACTTCAAATTGAATGTCAAATATATTTTAATGACTTCATGTCCATCTTCTATTATAATAAATTTGACTTTTGCTGTTAAATCTATCCTTAATAACTCTCACTCAAGCTCTCATTCTTCATTCTTCCAGAACCTTTTTGTATTGTTCTTTCTTTACGCATAATTTTTAATTGCACTAAACTGATCCAAGCAATTTTTAATCTTTCTAAAAGAGTTGATTAATTTTCCATCATGCAACTCTTAACTTGATTGCATCAAATTGTGAAAGTTTGTCATTTAACTCATCTCAAAACAAATTTTCTAATTACGCATAATGCAGCACCATTTTCACTTACATAAAAAAAATATGCGTGCACAATGCACATCTCTCTGGGAAAAGCTTATGATACAACCTTGATCCTTGACACTATTCCTGTAACGAAGAGTTAATACTGCCTACACCGCTTGCATATTCAAATTCCTACCAAGTCAAGGCCTTTTATTTCTTGTTTTGATAACTCCAACACATATATGGGTTATCATTTTCCTGGAGACAGTGAAATTGTTTTAGCAAACAGGTCTGACAATTATCGCTTACTTTATCTGAGCACATTCGCTCGACTTGGTCTTTTTCAGTCGCGCATGTGTGCAGGAGCCAAAAAAAAAAATCGAATCGTGTCCGTGTGAGTCAGCCGATTGATTTTCACGTCTGTAAGAGACAGGGATTATTTTCATTTATTAAACATTGCTTTTACACGTAGCATTTGCATCGCACGATTTGTATACATTCACGCGCCAAACGGAATCTGTAATGTTACGTAAGGTAGAAAAGGAATTCCTTAGGTGTTTTGATCAGAGTAAACATTGACTTTTAACTCGACCTCCTCTCGCGTCTTAGGTAGATTAAATTATTTTTGATCGGCTTTAAAGAAGGATTACGTGTATTAAACGAAAAAAAAAAATTGAGCGAAATAATATACGTTAAAACGTGCAAAACTTTTATGATTTCAGGTCTTATTGTAGGGGCGATAATTCGATATGGATTTACGACGAGTAACACGATTCAACGACTGCCAGTAGTGCCTGCAGCTCCGTACAATCAATCCATACCACCGGACATACTATGGTTTCAAGTGCACGAGAACAAAACCGGCGGCGGCGTCGGCAACAAAACCTACGCCTACTCTTTCCGTGGAGAAATTTACAAGCAGGACAGCGAAATCGACAAGAAGGTATAATTTTTTTTTTGCGAATGCGAAAGTCTCTTATCACGACTTTCAGATGCAAAGCTTTACCCACTGGATTTGTTTTGTCTTACAGGCCACATTTGATCCGGAGATATTTTTCAACATCATTTTGCCACCTATAATTTTCCATGCCGGATACAGTCTCAAGAGGGTAAAGCAATTCTAATATAAAAGCACAAATAAAGTTCTCACTTAAAAATGCTCGTAAAAATGTGTACTTCTCCTGCAAAAGAAACGTCGTTTATATTGTTCTAATAATTGAGTTCTTAAAAATTGAGGATTTTCATTTTTTAACAAGTGAACAAAACTTGATAAACACTTTAATTCATAAAAAATTTGACCTTTTACCTATAGAATAGTAACAATAATTTTAAAAAGTCATACTAAATTTCCATTTTGTTTCAGAAATATTTCTTTCGAAACCTCGGCGCTATATTGATGTACGCATTGGTCGGCACGACGGTCTCGTCTTTTATCATCGGGTAAGTCCTGCTTACAACTTTGCAGGTGCACGCATGCACCTATCTAAGCGTGCATAAGCACTACTCGAGACCATGATGTGTCATTAACCGACTGGTAGGCGCAGCACAAACCCGCATTTACACATACACACCACAAACAAACAATAAAGCTCGCCTACTTGGTATTTACGTAACCGTCCTGCAACGCGATTGCATAGTATGCTCTTGTGTGATAATGACTCTAAAATAACAATATTAAACTATTCCAGGGCATTGATGTACGGATTCATGCAGATGATACCGCATCTGTCGACGTCCTTCACGTTTCTGGACACACTGTACTTTGGCGCTCTGATATCTCCGACGGACCCGCTCACCATCATTTCGATATTCAACGATTTGCACGTTGACGTAAATTTGTACGCACTTGTCTTTGGTGAGAGCGTGCTCAACGATGCTGTAGCCATTGTACTTAGTGGGTGAGTTGAAATTGCAGTGATAAACAACGAATTTTCGACTAAATGTCATAGAAGCATATGAACACGTTATAGAATTGATTTTTTTCTAATTTTTAAATGGCAATTAATGCTTTGAGATATTCAGTATTAGGTTTCTGTTATTTAAAAATAACAGAAAGTCATCCTTATAATCGTTGAATCATCGTTAAATACGGTAACTGAAAAAATTTCTAGCCAAAAATTTAAAACCAATAAGAAAGAAATTTAAAACCAATAAGAAAGAAGAAAAACGAAGCTTTTCTCCTTAAAAAAGAGAAAGCCTCACAACAATATCCATTATAATGACAATTATAACTTTCTTTCCTCTGTTACAGTGCCATTCAGAATTATGGCGAGCGCTACCTCACTCCAGGCTCGAGTAAATTTGAGTTAGTGGCCTTCTTCCAGGCACTGGGCGATTTTGTTGGAATCTTTAGTCTATCGCTCTTCATCGGCGCAACTATGGGTTGCATTACAGCTCTTCTTACCAAGTTCACAAGGGTTCGGGACTTTCCACTTCTCGAGTCAGCTCTATTCGTGCTCATGTCCTACAGTACTTTCCTTATCGCTGAGGCTTCCGATCTCACTGGTAAGCCATGCAAATGCCTTGAGTTTGATTGATCGGCGACTTTTATGTATTTGTGACGGTATAGCGATTGCATTTTCGCAATTGTTGCAAAGCAGTTTCCGATAAAAAATTGATTACGGTTGTACGGTAATTGAGTTTGATTGGAATATCTATTGTCGGCTGCTATTAGCGAATATTAAATTTAGTTGTTACTTTGAATTTATAGTCGGTCTAAAATTTATATTACTCATAAACCTTTTTTTTATTGATAAGAAATATACAGACTGACAGTTTTTATTATATTCTGGATTTTTTTGATTCGCGAGTGACTCCAATGGCACGTGCATGAATTTAAAATTAAATTTACCGAGATAAACTCACTTATTACGTAAATAAGAGATAATAATTGTGTTATGACATGTGAATTTAACTCTTGAGTAACGTACGATTGAAATATCTAGCAGGTTGAAGCATCAAAATTTCTATATTGTATTATTAAATTTTAATTTTGTCGAAAAACTTATTATACTTTTAAAGATATCATTTTGTTTAAATATTTGCTGATAACTTTGAATTTACGAATCAAATACTTTTAATATACCTTACATGTCTAATGTGTTAAGACTGTTTAATTTGATTAGTTAATGATGAATTAGTAATATGTATATTAATGAATTACAATTATAATTTCAGGAGTTGTTGCCGTTTTGTTCTGTGGAATATGTCAAGCTCACTACACATACAATAATTTAAGTTCCAACTCTCGACAGAGAACGAAGCAGCTTTTTGAATTGCTCAATTTCTTGGCTGAGAATTTTATTTTTAGCTACATAGGAGTATCGATGTTTACCTTCCCTAAACATCATTTTGATTTTGGATTCATAATTTCAGGATTTGTATCCTTTTACATCAAAAATTTCGAAAACTGTTCTAGTATAAGGAACTTATAACTCGATTTTAAACATTGCATGACACATTCGAGTTTCTTTTTCTCTAACGGTAGATTTTTATCTATTTAGTATCTTGCATAAGAAATGCTATTTAAGTAAGTAACCATGATTCACCTTTATAGACACCAATGACAATAATTACTTCCTTTTCAATTTTACATAAAAATGATTCTAATAACAATGTAATTCAGAGTATTCGAGATTATTTTATTTATATTTCATTAATATATTAAATACACTGTTGCTATAAGTATTGCAAAGAATTACGCAAATCCAGTGTCTGCATAACGCTTGTGGTAATTATTACGCCAACTTTACCTAACTGCCTGTAAAAACCACCTATATCGTGGTTTAAAAAGAAAAATTATAAAATAGAGCAAAGTCTTAAAAATTTTCCTGCTTATCTGAAGTGAGATTGTTTAGTTATCAATCAAACATAAATTCCTTAATTTATTTAATAGTTCTGCGCACTGCTGGGCAGAGCCGCAAACGTATATCCATTGTCATTTTTACTGAATCTCGGGCGTAAACCGAAGATATCTCTGAACTTTCAGCACATGTTATTTTGTGCTGGTTTGCGTGGGGCGATGAGTTTTGCCTTGGCAATACGAAACACAGTGTCTGAAGCTAGGCAGGCCATGCTAACAACTACGAGTCTTATAGTCATTTTGACGGTCATCTTCCAAGGCGGAATGGCCTCCCAGTTCCTCAGCTGGTTCAATATACCGTGAGTTTCTTCTTTTAAATATAAATTTGTATTTTATTTCAACAAATTCGAAAGACGGTTTTACTCTTAGATTTAATACACTTCTTCGGATTTGAAGCTGTCAAAAACCTTATAAACATGAAATTTGTTAAAAAATTATTTTTTTCAATAATATTTTTGGCAGCTATACTTGATAAAACTACTAGAAGGTAATAAAGTATTTATTTTTTATTCAACTTTTATTTTCTTTGCGTGTGTGTATAATGTATATACTACATACATTCAAATTTTAATCTAAAAGTTAATTAATGTAAAAACTTATTCTAAAAAATGGATTTGAACACGATCAATATTTTTTATTTATTTAAACTTTTTTTTCCTGTGTAGACAATAATTAATTCTGTGTTTTTATAGAGTTGGCGTAGATGAGGAAGTAGAAGTATTATCACATAATGGAGTTCGAAGTGTAAGTAATAAGACGTCAAGATTTGAAATTTCTATAGTAGAAATTTATGGTCGTAGTAGATTTGTGTTATTGTAAGAACATGAGCTTTTGGTGACTTCTGAGTACAAAATTATACTATGTGTTTTTTATGCCAAAAATATATCGTGGCTTTTCTATTTAAAAGCTATCAAAATTAATTTTAAGCTCTTAATGTGAAAAAAAAGAAATATTTATACAAAATAAGAACAAAGGCACCTGCGCACGTGATTTTGTCGAATTTACAATCACAAACTGCTTCACAAATCCTTGCTTTTTATTCTAACGCTTGCGCCCAGGTGTATAACTCCATGGACGCTGCTGGGGTTCGTATTTATCTTATAAAAAATCACAGCTGTTTTAATTTTTCAACATATTATTTCAAAAGGGGTGTTTTATTACAAAGTAAAATCTAAATTTTTTTTCTTGTTACTTTTCAAATTTTGAATACTATCTGTATTCCTATGAAATGCTATTGCATTGTTAAATTACTTTCTCAAACCTCTTATCTGCAAACTCTTTAATCTTTATTGATGAATTTGAAACTGGGTATTTGATTTAACGTTTGTATTAAAAGCAATGACAGCGTATTTTACTTTTGTTATATTAGAATGTACTTTTTTCTTCCACTTTCTCAGCATGGGTTTTTTCACAATCATTTCTAAGAAAGACTTGCAAGCATTTTTTTCTTGAATCTGAATCGTAAATATCGATAAAAAAACTGAAATTGCAATTTTTGAATAGTCTGGTGGCGAAGGTGGCTTTGGCGAACTGGAATTGCATCGGGAGAGAAGCTCTCCGGTATGTCTGCACAAAACTTTCGACAGTCGTCAGTCGTGTGTCTCATTTCATTTTTAAAATTTAAAAAAATTTTTTAATTGCCTGCTAAGTTTACGCTTCACAAACCTAAACAAAGCTTGAATCCTGTTTGTGCTTAAAAAGACCATTACATTTGGTTCACGCGCAAACACAAACACGCCCACAAGCAAACACACACACACACAATTTCACCTATTTTTTAACTTTCACATTCAAGTTGTTTTAATTTGCAAAATTTCCATGTACACGATTATTTTAAATTCAAATTTATGTATTACATCGGATACTAAAATAGAGTATAAAACATTAAAATACGTAAATTTGTCTGTTTCTTCAAATAATAAAAATACATATTGCTTTTGTGATTACTTTTGTGAATGCTTTTAATAATAATGTTTTATAATCTGATTATGATTTTTTTTATTAATTTTTGTTTTATCCATTCTGTATGTTCTCAACAGTCGGTAGTTACTAAATGGCCGTTATCATTGCATCCTTTAATGACGAGCATATGCTGAACCAAATGCAACAGTACGCATAGTTGATATGATGGAATAATTCAGCACTAAGCATGGCGTATTCAATAAATTAATTATTATTTTTAACTAATGATTGCGACAATAATTAAGGCTTGTGCACCTAAAATTTTCGACTACATCTAATCGCCAGACTTGATTCAAAAATATAGGGAGTTTATTAATATAATACTCTTAATTTTTATTTCATACCAGTATCTATCTCATAGACTTACAGTAAAATAAGTAGTACTAAGTAATGAAAGGTATTTAATCTTACAATAATTTTAATAGATTATAGTTTGTGTTAAAACGAAAATAAATGGTAACTAATCAAAGTTGTTTCAGTTTTACACCAAATATTATGAAAAAAGATTGATATTACATATTCTTTATTTCCATTCATGGCGATTAACCCATTATTTTTCATTATATTTTTAAAAGTAGTAGCAAGAAATCCTTGTGTATTTAAAACTTTTAATACAATTTTTGCATGCATTTATTTATCTAGTAAATATCTTTCTAATCAAACAAACTATGTAAAAGACACTGGTGCATAAGCCCTAATTAATATCTAAAAAGCATTATCATGACATGTGAGGATATTAAATAGCCTGACACACGATAATTCCAAAAAGTGTGCGCCTTTTCGAAACTTTCTCTTAATATTCTCTTTAATTTGAAAAAAAAATCAGACTGATCAAGTAATCCCCGAATCGATAATAATAAAAATTTATCAATAAAAAAGAAACCCATATAGTTCAGATCAATCGAGCAATGCAAACGACGATGGATTACGCAGCCCCAAAATAAAAAAAAATCACGCATACAGGATGGATAATGCAATACTAAATCCGCACTTTTGTCCGATTTCACAGTATAATTCTATGCAGGACGGTTCATCTGGAGCCGGGGTCAACGGCAAGCCTAACGAAAAGGCGCTACTCGCACGTATCTGGGGCAATTTCGACACGAGGTATATGAAACCTCTGTTGACGCACTCGAGGCCGACACTACTGGAGACTCTACCTGTATGCTGTACGCCTATAGCCAGACTCTTGACAACTACTCAGCAGATGACACAGGTGAGAAGGTGGTTGATTTTGGTTAAGGTTGATGCACAACTTGGTGTGGCCGTGCTATACGTCGAGAATGAATTTCAAAACAATTGTTTCATTTGCTGATGGAAATTTGTTTCCTACGCTACGATTATGGTTACATAATAACGATGTTAAAGATTTCTATTGATTTTTCTAACTTTTGAACAGCATAAAAAGCTGTTTGAATTATTTTCTTATTAAATATCGTTTACGATTTATCAAAATTCTCTATCCAACGGCAGAACGTTTTAAAATCAAATTTAATGAGAACCTGACGTATATACTTAATTAATTTGATTATGCTTTGCGCATAATAAAAGTGAGCAGCGAGAGAATTCATCCTCGACAAAAACAAAAATCATGAAATTCCTCAAAATGCAACCCTTGTCACAATTGATCATTGGTTTAAAAAGTGTTTTGCTCATCATAAAAATATCGTATTCCTCTCCAATGCTTTCATCTAACAATAAAGGACGACATGGGTCACAAGATTGATTCAGATTCCGACCTGTGCCTGGACGAGCAAGAATTCGAGAGGCGAAGAACGAGCGGCCAACCGGTGAGTTACCATCAGCCTAATCTGAACTATACAATTAACCCGTGTTATCAGCCTAATGGCACGGAACCAACTGTCTCCGCAGCCTCGGCCGTCCCGACTAACCGGGACGAGCCCTACGTTATCCTCAACCTTAACAGGCGATAATTTGTTTCATTCTTAACACCCAATGAATCCGAGAAAAAAACTTAATATAACTAACAATTAGATAATAACGTATTCACTTGCGGGCGATAATTCTTGCTTTCCTATACATATATGGGTCTATTTATTTTCTATTGTTATACGTATATACCTATATTTTTTGGCTGCAGTTTTTATTGATAACGATGTGGACTGATACATCCTCTACTAATTTTGCGATCGTTTTTTTATTATACTATTACATCCTTCACAGTGTATGCCACTAACTCCCTGGAATTTATTTATATACTCACTTACTATCTCCTTGTATATCTTTTGGATGCATCCTTCTTACGAATGTGGCTGTAAATTTTAGCCTTAATCGATGTAATCAGAGTTGGGCATGTTGTACTCCTTTCCTACCATACTTTGTACACACTTTTAATCCTGATATTCTCAAGGAGTTATTTATTTCTCTATCTTTTCTTCTTCTTTTTCGATGGAAACAACTTCGAAACAAACGTTATTATTTATTCTATAATTATTTGATTAAAACAAATAATCGAATCCCAACAAACCATAAAATGTTTGCTTTTCGCTATACAATAATTTATACATCATTTTACAAAGTTTCAAATTGATATTATTCAAACTTTTTCCATTCACCATTTAAATAAAAAATTAAAACTTTCTAAAAATTAATAGCTAATTATTTAATAAAGGACAAACATCTCTTCTTTCATTGCAACTGAGATTTCCGCAAATTAATTGTATGACCTCTGTGCTGAATATTAAGACGTGAAATTTAAATTTATGATTGACTTCCGAACCCTCTCTTTAAAACGTCCAAATTTGTTAACATTTCTTTTGATAACCAAAACTATAGATAACAGCATGGAAGAAACGTAACGTTAATAATGTGAATTTGGATGTTACAGAGCGACATCTTTTTCATACCCGCAGTATAAACATTCGCAACGCTCCTTGAAGAATCAAACAATCAAAAAAAAACTGTCCAACTCTGAGCTTAAAAAAACGTTTGCGCGTGGAAAATTGTGAAGCGCAATTTCCTACGCGCGACGACGTTAATACTTATATAAATCGTATATATTAATCAGTATATTTTCTTTCCTAATAACATAATGTATACATGTAATGCCAAAGACACACGCGTTGATGTGCAAAGATAAATTGGAAACACAGAAAATTTTCTATTATATATAAGTAAAGAAAACAAGCTGAACTGTGTAAGAAGGAGTTGACGAGAGACTTATAACGAAAAGTGCTTGTATGTGTGAATTCGTGTTCAACGATTCAAACTGTGATGAAAAAAAATAACTAAAAATCTGTAAATAAATAGTGAATACAGGTCGCGTAATTGTTGCTCGATGCTATAGAACGATGATAATATGTCTATCGAAGAGACAAGTTTCTTTTTTTGTTTATTTATTGGACTGCGTGTGAGAATCGAGTATATGTGATTGTAGTGAAACTTTTGCATGATGTGGTGAAGACGGTTTGATATTATCTATACACCTTATTTATTAATATAATTTATTCTTCCTTGGCTGTTGACGGTTGAGTTTTTTAAAATTTTACGCTTACATTACTTTTGATATTTGTCGTACTCGACTGTGTAAATTACTCGGTCGTGGCAATGACTTCATTTTTTTGGCTTTGGTATATGCTTTGATCTTATTAACCACATTATTTATTATTTTTGTTACTAGTATCGAGTTTGTACTCTAATTCCCATTACGTATTGTAATACGAAAATTATGTTTAATGTCAATCGCAAAATGCACGTAGACCAATAGAGGCACGGAATAGAAAAAAAGTTAGTTCTTTGGATCAACCTTTAACAGCTTTTTACGATTTATATGCGCTTATGTCTTGTCCGGATGTAAGACTCAATTTAAAATAAAATGTCTAATCGGTTTTTTTAGAATAAAACTGTCGCCGTTGATGCCGAAGAGCTGAGAATCATTGGAGCCGAGGGATATTTTCCATTGCGAACCTTGTGAATCGTTTTATGTACTTTTTTATACAAAAAATTTAACAAGAACTCGAATATCGTAATACGTTAAGAAAGTATCATTACTACGCGATATTGCACAATTATGCTGTGTGTGTTTTTTTAAGCTACAGAAATAAACAGTAAACATCGCTTGACAATAATAATCAAGCTATAGATCCGAATCAGCTGTATCGTTCGCGGCTTGAAAAAAAATATTAACCGAACATTAAGCATAATTTTCTCTCTTCAATTTGTTTTCCGACATACCTCACATTCTAGAACAACTAATGTCCTTCAACTTGATTACTTAAACATTATTTTCTTTTTGTGACTGTCGCGTTGCTGTAACATTTTTTAATTTAAATTTAACCGATGTCATAATTGTAAATTACGTAATTATTATTTTAGTAAATAAGTCTGTTTACTTTTGATCTTTGTTTTAAATCTATAGCGATATCCGCACGCTTCTGCATGAGACCTCGAAAGATCTGTACGTAAGCTAGGCTTGATGTAACGATATATAATACTTACGTCAGAGACACAGAGACACATAAATTTAAGTCGTTTTTTCTTGTACAGTATCACAGCTGTAGAATATTTTTTTCTTGTTTTATTTTTTTATTTTTGTGTTATTACACATTGTATACGACGCAACGAATCTTCCTAGACGTAGATTTTTTTATTGTCCCAAAGAAGATTCTCTGCCTGCAGAATATTGGACGGGATACACTTAGTTTTGTATTAACTCTTGTATTAATACTTTGGTGCAGGTCAACATCCCTTTTTAATATATTATTATGGGTATATGGCATAAATACTCTGTATTTAAACTATTCTGCGGTAGTACAGGACTGAATCTGTAAATATATATAGAAAGTTTGCGGTGTTGCGTATTTATATTTATAATACAGGTCATCATTTTTCTTTCAATTAATAAAATAAGTATCACGTGATTCTGTGTTCATTCTCAAAAAGTACTTATTAAACATAAGCGCGTGCCGAAAGACTATATTTTTAGACGTGAATTAAAGCTCAATCCTATAGTTTGTTCCTTTTTATACGTTCCGAATCAGCATGATTTTGTCGCATGTATTATTAACAACATTTCTTCTCTTGCACCGATATCTTCTGCTCTGTCGCACGATTTATCTCCCAATATAAATGTTATACATCCAAGAGAAAACAAAACAAAACACCTTCAACCACACCTGGTTGGCATATTTGATTTGTAATTATTTTGTTTTAATGTTATTCTTCACAGACACACGTAAGAGGCATCAGTGACAGGTCGCACGTGTAAAACCGAGGTATCAATCCTCCGACGAATCATGCCTTCGTCGAAATGTGTCGCGTGTATATCTATTTGTATATCGTCTGAAAGATTTTATTTTTTATTTCTTGTGTCTTGAACTAGATTGTATAGTCTGTGCACTGATATATATTTTTTTTGTTTCGTACGTTTGATACGTGAATCATGTATATTATATGCAGTTGTGCACGTTATAGCGAAAGAGAGAGAAAGCAAGGGAGAGAGATTTGTATATCTGAGTGTGGTTTTTTCTTTATCCGTGACAATATGTAGTGCTTCTTTTTTGGGAGTCGAAAATTTCTATTTTTCTTTCTTCGATCATTGTGACTTTTTTTTCTTCACTTTTTCTTTTACTCTTTGTTTCATCGAAACTTTATATATATATATAATATATATATATATATAACTTTATTGATATACATAGAACAGACGAGGATTCTATAAAAAATCAGGGAATCTAAAAAAAGGCATTTAAAAATTCGAATTCAAATTTCATGACGTAACATAACAGGAAAAAACAATTCATTTGCATATACAACAAATCTGAAAAAACCGAAATTCGTAAGTTTTTTCAAACATCTAAATCAGTGATATACAAAAATAAGAATAAAGTTTATTCTTTAAAAGTTAAAAATATTCACTTAAAACTCTATAAAAATAATTGATTCTTATATAAAGAAAGATGAGTATATCGATTGTAATTTGATATTTATTATTATAATTGTAAATAAAATAATTATTTTTACATCCGCTTTATTACCGACTGAAATTCGAATTATTAATCGGCTTTTTTCAGACTTTCCTATTTGTGAGATACGTTACTGCGTGCAATATTTATGTATTTAACACGACAATCCAAACAACTGTTTACATCTTGTCTAGAATTAATCAGTATTACCCTGTTCTAACAGGTTGAGAGTTGTCAGCTTCCTATTTATCTAAAATTCAACAGAGGATCATGATATTGCATAATAGTTTAATGAATACAGCGAATTCCAAAGTCACTTCTTACTCGTATTTTCTCTTTTGTTATGAAAAAAGAATCAATAAGTCAACTCCATTTACTCGACATCAAGTTCCAAGCAGAAAATAAAGATTTTGTACATCAATACAATTAACATATGTTACGACAATAATTTTCGAATAAAAATTTGAAGTTTATACGTAAGAAGTAACTTTTGCAATGGTTCAGTCAACTTTGCTGAAACTATTATATTACGTCTTGATCTTCTTATATAGTTATAATCGAGAAAAATTGACAAACGTACTGAACGGAAAAAAAATATAAGAAATTAATTGTACATCGAACTTATCCAAACTAATGATATTGATTGTTGATATGTAATGTATTGTATATGCGATGATTTGTGTATTGCGTAAAAGCGGCGAAACAGCTGGGAACTGTGTGACAGAAGAGGTTGGTCCGGGACCATTACCACAGCAAACACGCGTCGCACTGATAGATTTCATATATAGATACATGTAAATTCTAGACGATAATCATTATGTATTGTATGATTGGATTAGTCTGTTCATTCAATTGTAATTACTATGCCAATATCATGTCTCCTATAGTTTTTTGTGCTCTGTGTATAACACTGAAGTACCGGTGAGTATTTTTTTTTTATTATAGTGAATTGGATAGTATGACAATGAAATATTCGATATTTCATTGTAATAGAGTATTATAAAGATTTTGAATTTCGTTTTGAAAAACACAATCCGGTACTTCATCTTCAGCAAAAGATCCTTAACTGGGACTGATTAATATATTGCATACATATAAGATGCGTGTCATAAGCGTTTTTGCATCAGTCACAATTGTTCAACGATGTGACGATGATAAGTAATGTAACAAAAACTACGTCAAAGAAAACTGATCAAGTTCCGATAAAACTCGATCACTTAAATAGACAGCGAGTTGTTTCAAATAAACAGAAACAAATTAAGAGCTAAATCTTACAAAAAAAAAATAATACGAAACGGCATTGCCATAAACGATAGACCTGCAACAATTCGTTTCGAGATGTACCACCGGATGCAGAAGCCTGGGTTAGAGCAAACAAAAACAGTACAGCAACAGAAGATTGTTCAATCTATAACGCCATGTGCAGATATGCACATGTATTTTTTAAGCGTATAATACACACTAACATCCACCCACACATATGCACATTTGCATTCACATACAAACACATTGTAACTCAGAGTCGATTACGTTTGACCCATCAGAACAGCAAGAAAGATGATATGAAAGTGAAAAAGGATATTGTGTGTAATTGAAATGAAAGCGTTTAAAAAAGCGAATGCTAATTAATAATATATAGTAAATCGATATAGAAAGGCTTTATTTTTTTGGCGCGTTCGAGCCACTGAATCGGCGAGTCGCACGTATAAATATTTTATTTGAATTTCGGCTGTGAACGTCTCTTGTAAAATCGTTTATAAAAGTAGAGAGAACGACAGGGAAAGAGTATTTATCAATACCGCAGTATGTATATTACCGAATTTGTTAGAGACGCTCTTTACCGTAGTTCAGTTTTAGAGCGTATATATATATAATATATAATATGATGTATGTATGCAGCGATGTAAATTTGTTTCTTTTTGGTTTTCTAATACTTTCTTTCCTCATCACTTTAATTTCTTGTGGTGTAGAATTTAAAGAAGCCCTCAAACTAAGTGTCTATTTCTACATTCAACACTAACACGCGATATAGTTATGTCGTATAACTATTGAATTAACGGTAACGTTGTGATATGTAATACATGATGCGATGTTTAATAAAAACTTTGTAAAAATACTTTGTTTCGAAAGTTACATTTTCATTTCCACTCTGATATTCTCTCGTTTATGTGTACTAAAGAAAAAGCAATAAAATAAAATAATATTACTTAAATAATGAAAGTAAATTAAATATTTTGAAAAAAAAATGATGCTATATTGAAGACGAACGTATGAAGGAAGTTTTGGAAACTGAACGGTAAGGCAGCACCTTGGTTTCCAAGCTATTTTTATCCCTGTATGCCATAGTGAGACTATAAGCAACTCTAAAGCTTTCTTTACTCTAGAGAGGAAGAAGTGACACGACGTATGGTGAGCAGAGAGTATTAATAGACGTTGGAAATTTTTCAGCATCTATTCTGCTAATAAATAACAAACTGTAATCACACTTTAGGTAAGTAATACAGTTAGGCATTAAAAGGAATCAATTGTTATTTAATTTAATAAGAATATTGTTATGTTTTCTGCATACAGCTCAGATTGTTTAAAACAAATCGGGAAATGTCAAAACGCCTCTTTATTTTGGCTTTCTGTTACCTAGTTTTAAATGAAGTAGATGCCGGTATTTACGTGTCCAAAACCAAAGAGTTTCCCAACAGAAATATATTTATAGACAGTAATGGAATAAATAAAACAAGCTTATTTTACACGGTATGTCCTGCTAACAAAAAAAATGCTGAAATAAAATGCCAAATAAAGCGTTTATCAAATAATCAGATTCCCGAAAAATCTTGTCACGTTCTTGTAAACTATCAGGATCCAACATATCAAATATTTATGCATGCAACTGTAACGAATTTAAATGGAAACAAAAATTTGTTTCTGTGGTCAGGAACAAATAAAAAAATGTCCATAAGTTTTACAAAATACTCCATTGTTGATTTTGACAACTGTCAGGTTATCAATCATCTAAGTAGGTTTGATCAAGAGTTAATGAACATTTCTGTGCTTGTGCATGAAAATAGTTACGACTTGATAATAAGTAATTCAAAACTGTGCAATGACAAGCTTTGCAAGTTCAGTTTCGACTTTAACGGCGATGAAATACCTGCAACGAATCCTTCATTGCATATGTTTAAAGCAAAAGCACACTTTCCACCCAAGATTCATTCTGTTCCTAATGGAATCGTAATGGCACGTTATAACATGGATCGTGCTCAAGTTTCCTTAATAAACTCTGACGGTAAATGCTCTACATTTAAAAGTAATATATTTAAAGTAATTATTTTTGATATTCATTTTGATTTTTATAGGTGCAAAGATATTAAGAAAATACAAAATCGACAATTTATTACCTTTTGGTTGGGTACCTACTTTTTCAATTGATCACGAAACAATTCGTATGTGCACTTGGTCGAATACCGAGCTGAGTTGCCATTGGTTCGATTACAATGGAAAACCGATCATGAAAAATAATATGAACGCTGGTTTCTTCATACTTTATCTTGTAGTGCAAAACTTATCAAATGGTGGATACATCCTGATGATTGCCGGATGTTCAGATGTTGATAACTTGTTTAAATGTCGTGGAGAAAAACAATACTATGATTTAATTAAATTTAATGCTGATGGAACAACAGTCGGTTGGGTAGCAATTTCAGAATTAAAATGCCTGGGTGAAAATCAAAAATTAGAAGTTCAATTATTCGAAAACAGAACAAAACAATCTTGTATAAGTTTCGCGTGTGTAACTAAAAACAAAAGCCCAAGTATTGCAAGTTTAAAATTTACCAGCAAATGCTTTTCGAACCATGAATTTGTTACTAATTGATTTTTGTACTACTAATTAATTATTGTGATATTTTACTTAGATTGTTTAATAAAAAAAGTGATAAAGTATGTTACTGGAATATTTATATTTAATACTTAAATTGACTCTGAAAAGCTTATTTATTTTTAGCTGTCTCTTTATGAATCATACAAAATTTTATATAATTACAAAATCGTGTACAAATTCTCGATAATTATTTTATATGACTAATATCAATATATCACTATTTTTGAACAATATTTTTTTAACTTAACACCTTGTTCAATTTAAGGTTTCTTTCAATACTGCAAACGAAATTATTAAACTTATAAATGTTTTTATAACATTATCACAACTCTTTCAATTTTATCTGCTCAAGTTGTTGAGCAAGTTTGTTTCGGATTTTATCTGTAATTTTGAAGGCTGGGCCATGACCAGGTATTATAATGTCAGCTATACTTGCTATCCTAT
The DNA here is from genome assembly GCA_018906965.1 of Philotrypesis tridentata. Lineage (NCBI taxonomy): Eukaryota > Metazoa > Arthropoda > Insecta > Hymenoptera > Pteromalidae > Philotrypesis > Philotrypesis tridentata. Next base: position 220,469 of record JACCIB010000016.1, on the reverse strand, counting down.
AGCGAGATAGTGCTTGTACTTCTTTAAGATCAGTTGTTCCAAGACTCATCCAGATCGTAGGATCATCGAGATCTTCTTCTTTTTCAAACAGATCACCTAAAAATAAAATCAAGTCTTTTAATATAATTTTTTACTAAAAAAATTTAAATAAAATGAAAAAATCAATACCGGTTATTGCTACTGTTACTTCTTTTCCCTTGAATTTCCCTTTTACAATAACAGTAACATCCTCTGCTGTATGACCTGGAGTTGCAACTATTTTGACTTCTTCACAGAGCTTATAGTCACCTAGAAATCGCAAAATAATGTAATAAACAATATATTATTATACTTTAAATAATATTCTTGAACATACAGTTTTTTATATTCCTCTCATGGAATAAAGTTGCTATTTCAACAGTCATGCCAATTATATGCTCCTCAGCTTCCAAAAATAAATTATTATTTCCAATGTGATCTGCATGACTATGTGAGCACACAACGTAATCTATATCCTTGGGCCGTACATCATATTCACTCAAAGCTAAGGATTTAAAAACTATGGTTCTTAAAAATAATTTAATTAATATAATCATCCATTTCAATCGTTCAACTTTATCAATGAAAAATTCGCTCAAAACAAATTTTTAAAATTATCATTACAAAATGACTTTTAGAATCAGTCTATACTTATTTACCTATTATCAGTAAAAACTTCAACGTTTAAAATATGTAAGTAATCTTATGCAACAGAAAATTTTGAAAAATATACCTTCAATAATACGCTGCTTATCCCAAGCAGTCATAGTATCGACAATGATATTCTTATTTGGTGCTTTGATCAAAGTGCAACTGCAATTTGCATCCATTGTCACATCGTCGATTTGCGTCGAGTATCCCTCAAAAAGCACGAAAACCTCGCACATGATTGTAAGTGCCGAAAAATTCGAAAAATTTCCAATAGAAAACAAATGAAAAACTTAACAATTTAAATATCAACAGATTAAATAACAAACAATGCAATAAAGATGCCCAATTTTTTTTTTGTTTTGCATTTGACACTGCAGATGGTGAGTGTTCTGTGTGCACAATCCAACCACCGGCAGAACGCAGAAGAGGTTGGGTTAGTTTTCTTTAGGTGAAGCAGCAAACAGGTGTAGTTATATACAATTACATATATGTACATACAGTGCGCGATTTGAACTGATATTTGATATATAATCGAAAAATGTGATGCTACACCAAATCAGTGAAAATTCGTAAGCTCTTTGTTGTGTTGTTTCGTAGAATTTCAAATACGCACCGAGTATGCCGCGGTTATTGGATCCGCTTGAGTGTTTTCAAAGAAGAATTTCGCTGCTTTTCGTGAGAAAAGTTTAGAAAGGATTGTAATTATTTTCATCGCTGTTACTATTGCTTAAAAATTTATCTCGTTTGTACAAAAAATGAACGTTCAGTATTAGACTGTATTTCTATATCCTTCCATCAAGTTGACCTTCCATGAAGAGAGTTGACGAATCTTTGCGGTCGTATGGATATTTACAGGCATTTTTTCAGAATAGGTATAAGTAATTAAGTATATTATATGTAACAAAGTAAAAGGGAAGTAATATGGATTTAAGCGAAGGTAAGAAATAGTTTAATGTTTTGCTGTGTAATTGTAAAAATTATAGCCTTGGTTTTTTAGTTTCAGCTTCAGACAAAGTGACGGAATATCTGTTAAAAATAAGTGATGTTAAAAATTCAGTTAAAAAAAGAGTACCTCAGGTAATAAATCTACAAGTTTCTCATGAAATTTAGAATCTAAAATGATTTAATAATTCCATCAGGTACCTTATACACCACCTCATAGACGAGGTACAATGAACATAGTATTTCAAGAAAAGAAATCTGCAGATGAAATACCGAAAATGAAATTGAGTAAATTTCAGAGTAGTGAAGAAAAAAATGAATTTAAAAAAAAGGATGAAAAAAATAATTTATCAACTGACATATCTAAAAATATCCAAGAATTTCAAATTATTGATGAAAAGTTGAGTCAAACAAAAGATCCTCAATTAATGAATGCATCTTGTGATACTAATGAAATAGTTCATAACATTAAAAAAGAAATCAATGTTGATAGAACAATAGAGAAAATAGTTAAAAAAACTAAAGAAGAAGAAAATTACGATACAATGCAGAAAAGAGTTGAAAATGTAAAAAAAGGAAATAATGATGATACAATTATGCAGAAAACAGTTGAGAACAAAAAAGAAAAAAATAACGATACAACATTAGATCAAATTGTTGAGACCATTAAAAAAGAAAAAAATGATGATACCATACATAAAGTATTGGAATTAGCTAATACTTACGTAAATGTGACATTTAAAACCATGTTAGGTAATCTTTACAGAAAAAAATATTGTGAAAACTTACCATTAAACATATTGCAAGACCTTACTTTTTTAGTTAAAGTAAATGATGAGTTATTAAAACATCAGTGTGTTGCTTTTACGAGTGAAAAGGTATGTACATAATTCAAGTTTGTAAACTGTGATTATATTTTCATTGAATACCAATTATTAAATGTCGAAATTAATAACAGAAGGCTAGTGAGATGAAGTACTCTACTCCATCCCAAGTTGTAAATACAGCTCCAAAATTTGTAAATGCTAAACATATTGGTAAAAGTTTTTTGGTCAAAATTTATAACTGCAAAAGTTGTGTTATTGGGGACATAAAAATTTGGGGAAGAATAATAGATACCAAGAATGTAAGATAAAATATTTTCTCATATTTTTTTTATTTTAAGCCAACACTTGAAAGCAATTGATTAATTTAAAAACTTGTTTTAATTTACAGAAACAATTAGACAAGCTTTTAGAAGAAATGATGATTTTTTATAATTATGAAAAATTAATAGCACCTTGTGTTAAAGAAGATGGCTTGTATGCAGTATTTAAAGACAGTTTTTGGCATCGTGTAAAATGTTTAAAACGTGATACATTGGACGCTGTCGTTTTGTTTATAGACCGTGGTGACGAATTTACTTTTCCATTGACTCAAATTTATGAGCTTCATGAAAAATTCAGTTTACTTTCTAAACAAGCAGTACAAATGAGATTGTTAGACTTGGGGATTTTCTCTGATTGTCGAGAAATATTGCCATTTTTAAATGCTACTTTAAGAGAAAAGACTGTTAATGCTACTTCAACTAAACCTCTAAACTTAGATGAAAACAAATGTTGGGATGTACAGTTATATTTAAATATTTATGGAGAACAACTTAATATTTCTGACTTAGTGATTGAAGAACTATTAAAGACGTTCTTAAATCCGAAATTTAACATTCGCAAAGTAAGTTAAAACATTTTAAAGTATTTTGATTGTTATAAAAGTTGTTTATTTTTGTAGGAAGAAATGGTTGATGTGCACGTTTCTTGCATAAACGAAAATAAGTTATACATTCAATTAATACAATCAAAGAGTTATATATACTTTATAAAATTATTCCAAGATGTATTGAAAAGAATGTTTGATAACAGTGAGTTAAAACAAACTGAACAAAATTTAAAAGAAAATAAAATTTATTTGATTCAAAATCCTACATCAAAAATCTGGTATAGATCAAAAATTCTAAGATTTAAAAATGATAAAGAAGTTGAAGCAGCAGTGATTGATTTTGGAACAACTACATGTCTCACTAAAGAAAGTTTTATTTTGCTTGAAAAGTTCAGTAGCATCCTTGCGAAATATCCAAATCAAGTAATTTGAAGTTATAAAATTAATTTTGAAATTTTCATTTAAAAGAAATTAATCTTTTAATTTTTCAATCAATTTTACAGGCTATAGAAGTTCGAGTTTCTGGACTTTCTAATTTTTATGAACACCATGAAGCATTAGAACATTTTCAAAAATTAATACGTTGTTCAAGTAGATTTTGTGCATCATTTCTAGGAAATAATAATAATATTTGGACTATTCGACTCTTTAAAAAGGAACACGACACTTCTTTAACTCTGATTGATGATACTTTATTGTTTAATCAAAAATCTCAAATAATTGATATCAATGCAGCTCCAATGAATAAGTCAGAATCATCTAATGATATGTAAAGTTTTTGATTTTGTTATGACAATTTTTCATATTTAATTTTTTTATCTCGTAATATAATAAGTAATAAAGTCTTTTTTTTCATAATATCGTTAGGTCAAAAATGCGGGAATTGCAAAGATCTTTATCGCTAAAGACTTTAAGTGCAGTTTTAGATGCTCCATCAATTCCCAAAAGTTTTTTTGATGGGCATGTTATATTAGCAGATAGCCCATCAAAGTTTGTGTTGCAGATTCTGCACAGTAGATCTGAACTTAAGGTTGAACTTCAATCTTTTTAAAATCAAGAATAAAAAATTTTAATTTTAACGAATATACTTATTTGTTTCAGGAATTGGACTCTAAACTTTCTGAATTTTGTAATTCTTATGCGGGTCCACGATTTAATATCATGTCTTTAAAACCTGGAGAATTATACGCTGCTAAATATGATGAATATGATAGCAAGTGGCATCGGTAAAAACAACATATCTAAAATATCAATTTACAGATTTAAAAAAATATAATTTATTTATGAATATTCCGTATTTCCAGAGTTTATCTTGTAAAAGTCAGTGACATGGCCAATATCTATTTTTGTGACTATGGCTACTACAAAGATGTAAATATACAAAATATAGTACCTTTAGAAGCTCAATTTCATAAACTACCTTATCAAGCAATTTGGGCCGAATTATATGGTAAACTATTTAACTGCATAAAAAGTAATTACAATGAATAAAAAATTTATAATTTTTAAATTAAATTTAGGCATCAAACCAGTATTTAATAGATGGACAGTTGATGATGCATTGAGATTCAAAGACTTGACACAACAAAAAAATTTTGTTTGTGCAGTCAGAAACAAAAAATCTTTTCAACCTAAAAATAATATATTAGTGCCTATAACAGTAGAAACAGTATATAGTTTGGAACTTGTTGATACCAATACAGAAGAGGATGTTTATATTGCTAATCTATTTGTGAATGAAAGGCGAGCATTAAAAAGCAGAAATTGTGCTGATCAAGACTGAACGTCGAGACGATTTATATGTAAAACTAAGAGCATAAAATATAGTCTCGCCAAAACAAAACTAATTTTGTATTGTAACAATTTAATTGAGCTATTATGAAATTAGTTTTTCATCAGTTTTTGTCAATTATGATTATAATTGAATTTTTATAAAGCAGAATTTTCACACTGTGTTGTTTATATATAATATAGGAAATGTTTTTGAGAAACTTAAACAAAATATTCTTTTATGAATAAGTTTATTGCAAACTGTTTCATATTTTTTTTATTTTTTCCTTTTTTTTTATAATCCCAATTGAATAAAATATAAGAGTCCGGGTATACCCATCATTTCGATGTTTTGAAGTCGCAACCTAACTTTACCTGCGGGACTTACATTTGCTTACATTATGAAAACATGCCGTGTTTGATTACCTGCAAAGAGTAGTGATTGAAAACCCATTACATTACATGGTGAATCTCGATCAAGACTGGACGTGTCTCTTAATTGAATGCACATGATCACTTTACTCTAATTAAATACTTGTTGTATATTACATGGTGATGGCCTTAGTCATAGTCGGGTTATACCTAACCTAACAAGATAAGGTCATATATTAAGAAGAAGATTGCCAAAGACAAAGAGACACAAATCTCAAAAAAGTAAAAAAAAATGAAAGAAAATATTATACTTAATATATATTATATTTCATTATAATATATATTATATTATATTTAATATATATTTATAAATATTGTGATAGATTTTCAAAAAATAAATATATACATCAAAATGAAACTGGTAAGAACATCAATTCTTGAAATAATTTATTTCAGGAAATTTTTAACGTTATTTTTGCATATTTCGATGAATTGAAACTTAAATAAAATTAGAAGCGTTTATTTATGAAATATTGGGCATAAATTATTGAAATACTCATTTTTTATTTAGATAAAAAAGTAAATAATGTAGAGGCTATGATTTCTAACCTTAATAACAAAGATACTTTACAAGAAATTGAATTAAAGTACATTTGCTTGTTATAATAACAGCTATTTTTTATTTTGTAGTATTGTTTGTCAAGCGAACCTACCAAACCATGTTTGGTACTTACATTTAAAGGCATCACATTGATGCTGGACTGCGGTCTAAATATGCAGTCCGTTATGAATTTTATGCCTATGCCTATGGTACCCAGTGCTAAATTTAATTCATTACCCAACTGGGTTCCTCGAGACAATTATCAGGATTGGCAAATTGAAGGGGTAAGCACTGCTTGTACTTATTTTATCATGTAATGTCATTGATATTCATACTTATAATTTTTTTAGGAACTCAAAGAATGTTGTGGAAGAGTTTTTGTTGACTCAACTCCAGAGTTTTGTCCTCCTTTAGAGAAAATTATAGACTTTGCAGAGATAGATGCTATATTAATATCGAATTATACATGCATGTTAGCACTGCCCTTCATAACAGAAGGAACAGGTTTTAAGGGTGCAATATACGCAACAGAGCCAACTCTGCAAATAGGCAAGTTCTTTATGGAAGAGCTTGTGGAATATATAGAACAGGCGCCTAGGGACACAATGGCCAGGCATTGGAAAGAAATGTTGCACGTACTTCCACCACCATTGTCAGACTGTCTGAAACCAAAGTCTTGGAAACATATTTACTCAATGACAGCTGTGAATTCAGCACTATCTAATATTCAGTTGGTTGGATATGACCAGAAATTAGATATTTTTGGTGCTTTGGCTGTGACTCCTATTAGTTCTGGTTACTGTTTAGGAAGTAGCAATTGGTTGATTTCCAGTGATCATGAGAAAGTGGCTTATGTGAGTGGGTCATCCACACTTACAACACATCCAAGGCCAATGGAACAAACAACATTGAAGCACGCCAATCTTCTTATTCTCACAGGATTAGCTCAAATGCCTGCTGCTAATCCTGATACTATGCTAGGTGAACTATGTATGACAGTTGGTGAGTACTCGGATACATACTTCTTTTGATTCATCAATTCAATGAATACCAAAATTAATATCCATTTTGCAGCTATGACTTTGCGTGCAGGAGGTTGTGTGTTGATACCATGTTATCCTTCGGGTGTTGTATATGACTTGTTTGAATGTCTCAGTTCTCATTTGGATAAATCAGGGTTTGCTCAAGTACCACTCTTTTTCATATCGCCTGTGGCAGAAACTTCTTTAGCCTACTCGAATATATTGGCAGAGTGGCTTTCAACAAATAAGCAAAACAAAGTTTATCTTCCGGAGGAACCTTTCCCTCACGCGTTTTTAGTGAAAAACGCTAGATTGAAGTACTTTACTTCAACTTATGCTGATGGCTTCAGTACAGACTACAGGCAACCGTGCGTTGTATTTTGTGGACACCCAAGTCTTAGGTTTGGAGATGCTGTGCATTTCATACAAATGTGGGGTAACAATCCTCAACACGCAGTAATATTTACCGGTAAATTTTTATTTTAATCATCGAACTTTTTGTTTGAATTATAAAATTGACGAATCTTAACGTCATTACAGAACCTGACTTTCCCTACATCGAGGCATTGGCGCCTTTCCAACCACTTGCCATGAAAGCTGTTCATTGCCCTATTGATACTTCATTGAACTTCACACAAGCTAACAAATTAATACGAGATTTGAAACCTGATAATCTTGTTATACCCGAACGTTATATGCAACCGCCTATGACGGCGCCGCACAGAGCAGATTTGATTATTGAACCAGTTGGGGTAAAAAACATGTTTCGTATTTTTATGTGAATGACTTAACGAATTATCTATTCTAAGGTACGTTTTCGTTTCAGGAAAAACCATTAATTACTTTTAAAAGAGGTGAGGTAATAAAATTACCTATGAAGAGGAGAAGAGGAAGAATTTTCATAGAACCTGAATTAGCCGAAAATATTATTCCTAGTGAAATTAGACCTGGCTTGAGCTTAGCCTCAGTGAGTGGTGAGCTTGAAGTCAAAGATAATGTTTACACGATTAAGGTAACAGCTTCGTTTTATATCTTTATCAATGAAACAGCATGAGGTAATTCGTACCTTTTTTCCATAGAAAATTCCAAGCAGATTAAATGGGGACAGAAAACGTAAATCTTCCTCGAATAATGCCGCCCCAATGAAAGAAGAACTACTAAGAGAAAGGAAGCATGAGTATGGTAATTTAGATCCTCAAGATCTTCTGCAAAAATTGATTCAAGAAGGTATCACGGGTGCTAAATTGCAACACACGCCTACAGCAATCAGTATTCATTTGGTAAGCAATTAATTTAAAGATGCAAATAATAAACTAAAATAATAAACTTATTTTTACGTTTCTAAGTTGTGGTTAATTTTTTTTTCCAGGATGAAGATACGTATATTCAAATTAGCGACAATTCAACTCACATATTTTGTAAAGCGGATCAAAAGTTAAGACGAAGGCTTAGAAATATAATCATGCAGTGCCTGAAAAGATTTTAGTTAGATCCTTAAGTAATAATAGAAAAAGACCAATAAAATTTATTTCTTTTTATACATGATATATAATCATTGTTTATTGTGATTCAATGAACTAAACATCATTTATTGCCTTACTAAAGCGCAAGGTCACACTTTGATCCAATATACAGACTTTTTGTATAAGGTGCTATATCGTAAATACTATTCAACAAGTAGTATTTCGAGAAAGTTCGGAACTTTCATTATTTATTCCGACATCATTAGTTTCGATGATGTATCTAATGTTCTTGCCTTCTTACTTTTTTCTCAAAAGTATATTATAGAATCATATACGCAAGCAAATCACATCGATAAATATAAATAAATTGCCCACTGAGTGCGCAAAAGCGAGTGCTGACTTTTTCAACCAGAGTATAGAGATAATACAATATATACACATTGATTAACAATCCAAAATGCAAATCAATCTCAAAGTAAGCCACGTACAGATTCGGAATTTTCGCAGAAATGAGAATAATCGATCGAAAAACTTATTATATCGTTGAGACTAGCTGATTAAAGTACAAAAAAAAAATAATATAATAAAAATCACCGAATAATATCAAACGATGACTTAGAGCTACTGGATTTTCTTATAACAGGATTTCTTTTGATGAGTAGCGGGTTGTACGGTCTAAGAGTACGATTACTAAGATTACACCTCCCTATCGTCTTCTCCTTGTTTCTTGATCGTGCTGCAATTTGAACGTAAATATCACTTCTGCAGTTGGTCCTTCAAAACTTCATCGAATCAAAGTTCTTTCGTCTTAAGATTCTAAAGATCGTGAACATTCAAGCCCGCCAAACGCGACGTGTGACCGACTTGATTATTCGGGATTCATCCCAAGGGCTTGTAACAATCGATTTCACGAAAAAATGATTTGCCATACTGTTTTAAAAAATGTGAAAAAGTATCGCATATAATAATTCAACGGTACAAACAAGTCGTTTCACGAATAACCAGCATCAGAACCAATTACGCGGATTGTCAAGAAAATCAGTTTATACAAATCAGTCTCCGGAGCCCCGGGATGCGAGAACCCTTTGACAATCTTCATGCGATCCGGTCCAAACTTTCAGAAGTGAGCGGATGTTGTCTCGCCGCGCTTACAGGTAATCCTTGACCTGCTCCCGGCACCAGGCCCTGAACTCGTAGAAGTTCTTCATGGCTTCCTCGAAGAAGTTCTTCAGGGAGTCGAGCGCGTCGACCTCGACGGCCTCGACGCTGGCGACTTCTGGGACTGAGAGCGGTTTTTTGCGCGTATTTATGATCAAAGCGCAGCACTCGCTTACCTAGTTGGCAGAAGCTATGCCAATCGCGACACCCGCGGCGAATGAGAAGAGGAAGAAGTGAATCTCGCGGGCGCGGATGCTCGATTCGCCGCCACCGGTGCCACAGATCTTCTGATACCAGCGAGCGGTTGTGACTTCGCCGTTCTTCAGCAACTGCTCGGCCTTGTCCAGCTTCTTGTCCACGTACCTCTCCATCTGCGAACACCGGATCACGGGGAAAAAATGCGTTATATATAATTATACATACAGTCTGGTGGGATTTTGTTTTTCTTTAATATTGCGAAGCGCAACTGAGCCTCAAAAGTATCTGTAGCTGTATGTTACATATAAGACATTGCAAGCATAACAACATGGCATAAGGCATAGTCGTGATAATTGAAGAAAGTTCTTAGATAACTAGTGCTAATTAGGAATTAACATATAATTATAAACACATTTTTTCCTGGAAACTGTCCAAGGCTTGCCTTTCTAATAGAATCAATAAAACACGGCTTTTCAAAGTTGGAAAACTTTTTTTTATTGTTCAGCAGTCGTACACAGCACAGTCTTATGCATTCTTCTAACACTCTTTCATTTACAATAGGATATGTGATTATGAAAAATTCATGTAAAGTTTATTATACATTAGCAGCGAGTGTCAAAACATGAGAAAGCTGTTCAATGTTCATTTATTGACTGATTAACGAACTTATTAATTAGGTTTGTACAAATAATTATAATATTTTGGTATCTTATTTATGTACATTTTTTTATAAAAAAAAGTTAAGACTTACTAAAAAAAACTAAAACTGTCAATGATTAAGACAACACCAAATTTGTTGTAAGTTCATATCAAAAAAGATTTGGTGATCCATTTTTAAATAATTATTAAAAGTGTGCAGTGTTACAATATAAACTATTTATTTACTTTATTTTTTTTAACTATTTTTTTTGTAAAATGATTCGAAAATGTGGAAGGGCACGATTCATTGGAGCAGTGATATTAAAAAATGGAATATTTTCATCTACAACCATTTTTAATCAGTCAGAATTAAACCACTTTCACACTATGTCAATCTTTTATAGAACAATTGACTTGTCGTAACAAAAAACTTTAGGCAAAGCTTAGGCATTCATTTACAAATCATGTTGCAATATAAATTCTATCTATATGAATACTAGATAAATTATGTCAATTTCAACATTTAAATTCACTTGAATGTGTGAATTTATTCTACAAAATACAAGCAGTAATTGATACTTCAATATACAAATTGAATTATACGACAATACGTTAAAATTCACGTATCTCATATAATTTTGATAAAAACTTAAGTGTATACAGGATAATTTTTTTTTTTATTATCAAAGAAGCAATATTAAATTTTTATGAAGCTAGGCCGATTATAAAACCACCAAGAAAACTGGTAGCCAAAAATGAGTTTGCTTGACAGAATTTCCCTACCTGAAAAATCATACAGAATTTTGATAGAAATCAAGAAACATGATTTTTAGCTCCTCATCTACACCAGAGGACCATCTGAGTTACTAACAATGATTAGATAAAAATCATGCAATAGAAATAGAGTAAATTTTGAAATATAATTCACATAATAGTTATAAGCATTAATACAATAGCATTATGATGTAGAATGTCCAAACTTATATTCATAGATTAGTAAGATATGTGCATTTAACAATAATTTTTTATTTATATTATCAGCTATAGTTTATCATTGCTTTTGTAAATAGTTTGTAGATTCAGAGAGGAATAAATTCTAAAATATAGTTTAAAGTCAACTGTCAACGTTAAAGAACTCTCACATGATTCTCCAGCATAAATAAGAATAGAAAGTAAATTTTTAATTAGTATTCTTACCTTGTCCATGAGTTTAGGACCCTCACCAGTTAATTTCTCTTCAACTTTATCGGTAATTTTATCAGCCTTCTTTTGAATCTTGTCCCAGTTAATCTTAATGTAGCCCTGATTTGCTGCAATTTGAAGCATAATAATGCCACCACCAACTGCGAATGCAGCAACTTTGCCCACTTTCATTGTCACAAAGCCAGTTGCCCTGTAATAATACAAAGCAAATATTTTAGGTCAATAATAATTCATAATAATAACTATCAGTAGTACTTTTAGTAGAATATGGTTTTCATATTACCATCCTGATGCAGTTCCAATAACTATCTGTTTGGTGGCTGATGTCTTGCTGACGTCACCAAGAATCTTTTCTAAAAGACTTTTGGCATCTTTGGCTACATCAGATACCTCTCGGTTGGCATCCTCCTTGCCTTTCTTTGACACGGGAAGACTCATTTTGATTCTGAATAGGATAAAAACAAAATATTTATGATCAGCAACATACCATTTAATTATAGAAACTATTATTTTATACATGTATCAACATGAGACATAGTGTAATTCCAATAAAAACTTATTATAACTCTGTTTTTATATGATTTCAAGGTGAATTATACAGTAAAAGATTTTGGTTCAAAATGATCTTAAATAATGCAAGAATTTAAGTAGTATTCACAGACAAATTGCATAATTTTCTTTTTACATATCTATATTGATCCAGGCACATAGACTTACATAAATAGAGTATTTTAGTGTCATGAAATAGCATTCGACTAACTATAGATGTAAATGTATTTACTTACAATAATAAAAATAAAAACAAAACTTTGAAACATTAAAAAACATTTAATTGACTTGCAGCTTGATATTATAACGATAAAAATAACCTTTTTGTTTTATTTAAATAAAAATAACCTATTGGCTACTGACCTAGAATTGTATTACTAGGAAATCAGTTATGAACAAGTTGTTAAAATAATAATGACAGAATGAGATGATGAAATCTGAAGCTGGTGACTAATACCTATATCCAATACCTCAAAAAGTCAAGGCCAGTATCGCAGAGAAATATATGCTTAACAACTTATCGATTGTTAATACAAAGGTAAAATAATAAAAAATAAACAATGTAAGTCGTGTAATAACTTAAAACTTAAGAAATTTTTCGTTCATAACCACCACGAGCCGCGTGAACACGCAAAAAACATGTCTCCAATTTGACATATATATACGTATATACTTTTCAACAATGATCACGTATACCCACAACTAACAAAGACGCATCTACAACTCTAGAGACAAAGCTGTTAAAATGCAGCGAATCAGCCGTATATATACAAGTATACTCGTCCGCCCGCGCAACAGAAACAACAACAAAAAAGAACTCGACTCCGAAATAATCGTCGGAGCAAGCCCAATACCTTTTTCTACCGGGGCCCGCGACGACAATGAAAAAGAAAATCAATAGCCCGCAGCACTGAAAAATGCTTCTTACCGTGGAAATCGAACAAAACTGCCTGGATATCCCGAGTTTCACGTCCTGCAGGCTTTCGCGCACACACCGAACTGTAAGGTATAAGGCGAGAAAATATCGATGAGAGGCAAACGCAAAGGCCAAAGCGCGACGAGCCTCACACACACGCGCGCGCGCGCGCGACTATGTACTTACGCGCATATACACACAGATTTGAGGCTATGATGAGAATATATTATATATTTATGAGAATCGCATATCTATATAGAGGATGAGTATAAATAATTGTACCGTTTCACGATCTTCGAGGCTGTGGCTACAGGCGCGGACTTCTTTTTCCGCGGTTCGGGCATCCGCTGCTCTTTATTTCGCACTAGTGTGTATTAGTTGTGCACTTATATATATACAGGTATACTGTCTGCAGTAGAGAAAGAGCAAGAGACGAGACTGAGAGAGGAAAGGGAAAATACTTATAGTGTGCGAGCGTCGGTTACACAGAGAGCAGATGTGCTAACGCAAGCAGGAAACCGCCAGGAAGTCGATTACTTGCCGCAATACGTGTATACATACACAGCCGACTGTGCGAGAGTAGACAAATTATAATCGTTCTTTTCGAGCCGAGATCTCACCTAAATATATGTATCCGTCCAGGTGTACACGAGTATAGACAAGTGGTTGTCGGGTTGAGGTGATGCCGCGGCGGCACAACTGTGCGATATATGGTCTGATGATGCTCTAGTTTTCTTTTGACAGATCGAATGCAGGCGACGACGCGCGCATGCCAGGGTGTCTCGCGCAACCCTATTGTGATGGGGGAATGGGGGAGAAGTGGTGGGGCAATCGAGGCCACAGCTGATCTCTGGAGATCGCTTTTTATTTATCAATACAGAATACTTACAGATCAAAATGAAAAGTAGAACTTTCTTATATCGTCGCTCTGAATCCATCGATCATTTTTTTCTCCCTCGAGAATACGACGGCGACGACGACGACGATGGGAGCACTTTCCCCCGTGCAAGAAGAACCAGACATGAAGAGGAATCTCTTCTCTCTCCTCGACAGTCTCTGGGAAGAACGGTTTAGATTACTTCGAACGCAGTGTAAGGGGTAAATGAAGAGTTCGAGTCAACAATTTCGAATCCTCGCGCTTAAACGGCCCGACCGTAGGCTAACGCCACCTGCCGACGAATCACCCGAAATCTCTCGTCTCAAGATTTGAGGTTATAGGAATATTCTAACCTCGTCGACGGGGCAGCAGTCTCGGTAGCTCGCTCGGTTCGTGGCGATAAATAGCCCCTCTCTCTCTCTCTCTCTCTCTCTCTCTCTCGCGAGTTCGCGACTCTCGCGCGCACACACAAGCAAACGTAAACACAACCCTCCCCCCGTACGTATGCGTGCAGTGTACGTATACATATTATATACTTGCAGAGGCTGTGCAGAGTGTGCAATATAATATACAGATACAAGATGTGTGCGTGTTCTCGTAACCCTTGCCGTCGTCGTCGTCGTCACGCGTGCGGCAACCATTATTAAATCGTCCCCCCAGCCGCACCACCGCGCGCGCTTGGCTACACACATACGCAAGTGTAATACAGGGCTATCCGTCCGTCGTCGTCGTCTCTCTCTCTCTCTTTCTCGCGCTTATAACCTATCTGAAACCGCCACCCGGGGAGAGAGTGCGAGAGCAACATGAGTTGACGTCGCCGTGGCGCGCGTCCCCCTCGAGAGTGTGCGTGTATGTTCGTGTGTTTCACCGCTGCAGATATATCCCATTCGCGTTGTGTGCAGCTTTAAAAAATGCCGCTCGCTCGTTGATCGAGCGAGTGCAGATCCGCGCCGCGAGATTGTTCCGTATAGAGACCGATCGGTAGCCGTCGCCGCCGCCGCCGCCGCCGCCGCCGAAGTGCGCGGAACGTCCAGAAGAAAACATGGCCCAGGAGACCGACGAGATAAACCTCACGCCTCAGGAGCTGCAGATACTCTCCGAGCTCGACAGGTTAGTTCTGCTCCCTTGGCGAGCTTTGTCTTGTCCGCCTTTTTTTTCTCATCTATGCTGCTTGTAGCCTACTGACATCCTTGCCTACATTTTGTGCGTCAGGCTTGGTTTCACTTGGCCGATGCTGACTTTTAGTGGACCTAGCGAGTGGTACCACAGACTGGCATGATCATTGCTTGCATTTGTTTTGTAAACAGCGGGACAAACACCTGTTGTGACAGTGCACAGCATCAATTGGTTTTAATCAAGTTAATTGACTTGTGGTCTATGTTTTTGCAGTCGTCAGTTTGGATTTTTGAAGCTCAACTCCCCCGAACAAGCCAAAAAGAAAGCTTTAGTGGTTCGTGCAATCAAATATTTGGAGCGTATGCTGGTCCAGGCCCAATCTGAGAAACAGCGCAGGAAAGCTGATAGTACAAAATCAAATTTGGAGGGATCGAAAGATGATGACGAAGATGATGACGATGAGGAGGATAAAGGAATCAGTATTGATCCAAAAACTTATTGTAAATTGGGACATTTCCATTTGTTGTTGGAAGATTATACAAAAGGTTGGCATACGTTTCTTGAGAAAAGCGATTGTTATTAATATTGGAAAGTCTTGCAGTTCTGATAATATTTAAAAAAAATTATATTTTCTGTCTGCAGCTATGTCCGCTTATCAAAAATTTTATGAATTAAAAGGTGACTACTGGAAGGATGCTTCGTTTCTTTATGGGCAAGGACTTGTCTATTTTCATTTCAATGCATATCAATGGTAAGTCTTAAAAAATGTCTAATTAATTTTTATAAATCATTTTCAGTATTTTCTAATTTAAACATCATTTTCTCTAATGAAAATATCGTAATTTTCCTATCGTTATGGCATCATAAATAGAATAAAGTAGCACCATAATTAATTTTTTTTTTAAACGATTCTGAGCTCGTAAGCATACAGGTGCAAGCAACATCATAAACATCCTAATTATCGTTAGCACAAGTACGTGCAATATTTTCACTTTAATAATCATACAACTTTCATTTGCTCGCATCAGCCGGGCATTTTTAAATTCTTCTGATTCTCCGGTGCCTAGCGACTGGAGAGAAAGAAAAATCTTTGCGTTCGCGAGCCTCAAACTCGTATATTTGTACAAAGTAGCAAGCCTCGGAGAACGTTAGCAAGCCCATTCGAGAAATTATCTAACCCAGGCTTCTACGCTCGTGATGGCGTCTCTCGCGAAGAGGGTGCAGAGGAAGGCAAAAAGACGAAGACGAGCTGGCCGAGAGAGTGAGCCGAGCCGGAAAAATGTTGTAATCTCCGACGGCGGAGAGTCGCTCACCTTGAAAAGGGGGCGTCGGCCCCAGACGGGGGTTCGTTCTCCTCTGCGGCTCTCGTCGTGCTCGTTGTTTTTGCGCTTTTTTAATTTGCCGCGGAAGTGACCTGCCGCTAAGGCAGACACTGAGCCTCGAGTTCGGACACGGGCTTTACCGACGGGGGTACAGTAGGAATCTCGCAGAGGATTAACGCGAGGGAAAGGTAGATGGCGGGACTGAAAGGGTTACAGATGTTCGGCGATTAAATTAGTTTTCAGCTTATCGATTGCCCCGCGACGAGCTTGAGATTGGGTTCAAGTTTTAGACTGCGTCTGGAGTCAGTTATATTACCGGATTTCCACCGATAAAATTTATTTACCGTAAATGAATGACTAAAAATACCGCTGTATTGAAATTGTAAATTAGATACTTAATTGTATTAAAATTTCTCGTTTTACATTATTCATTTCTCTTAACAATGTCACAATCGAACTGGCTTGGGAAGCTATATCGTTTTTTTTTCTTTATCAATTGAATTCATTTTTAAATTACAGTTTATCGACCGAAAATGTAAACATCGATGCGATTTATCAGCTGTTATATACATCCGCACGAAATCGTTGAAAACGCTTCCGCAATCGGGCTCTCTCGCAAAATACTCGAATCAATCAAATAATTTCGTCGCGAAATAACTGATCCCCGTGAATAATTCAAGAGCGTTAAAATAAACGTTCGCATTCGGCCAAGGAAAAGACAATCATTAGCTCGCGGGAAAATAGGTCTTACGTAAGGGAATAGCGACGGCCGCGTAGCATTAAGCATGCGGCGAATTTAATGCAGCTTTCTCCGAGAGCTCAGGGCTGTATACAGCCGGTCATTTAGAAATTGGGTTAGATTCGCCGAGTCAGATTTCCGCTTGCACGTATAAGGATAGAGAGAGAGAGAGAGAGAGAGAGAGAGAGAGAGAGAGAGTAAAAATTCTCGCGCGTACGCATCCGATTGCACGAATACATGTATAACTGCTATGGATCCCACATCGCTATCAGATCAGCTGATCGATTTACAGCCTGGTACGCCGCGTCGGCTGCTTTCCGTTTGACCTTTTCGAAGCTCGCGCGCGCGCATACGATTACGCAGCCACACGACTTCCTGGCTCCTTTTTCGGAGCGAAAGAAGCTTACTTATAACTTTTCGCTGCGTGCGTGCTGCAGCCAGCACGCCCGTCGTCGCGCGCGGACTATCTCGTGTCTGTGTAATGCGCATTGCACAACCTGCGCTGTATAGCTGCGCTCTCTCATGGTCGTGAAATTTTCTTTGATTTGAATTTCGAAAACGCTGCTACTCCCGTATTACCGCACGGTTTTCACTCTCGCCCCCGCGACGCTCGTTAACACTTAAATAATCGATGCGCGGCGGGGAGAAAAAAACAGACGCGAAGAGAAAAAGCCGTGTCGTTTCTAGGCGCGCATAGTCGTCGCGCGGAGTCTCTCGGCGGCGCCGTTGCAGCAGCGCTAAGCCGAGCGGCTCGACTCTCGAGGTGCGCTACGTGCCTGGCTGCTCGTAGCGCATGGCGGCTCGCCCCCACGCCCCAAAGGCCGCCGCCGCCGCCGCCGCCGCTGCTGCTGCTGCTGCTGCTGCTGCTGCCGTTGCTGCTTCGAAAGAGAGCTGCCGACGCGGCGCGAAACACGCCGCTATGTGTGCTGTGCGCCTTGAGGAGGGACGCCTCTGTGTGTATTATAGCGGCTGCATTGTTCCAGCGCACTATATTGTAATATACCTATACGTACACAATATATATATAGCTGTGCGAACTAGGCGCACACACGCGCGCGGCTGATCGTTGCTTTCGCCTCGGCTATTATTACGGGCTCGCGCGGCCGTTTCATCGGCGGAGGCAAGGGGTCGCGAGATTTTTCATGCGGCTCTGCGGCGGGGAACGAACAGGAAACTCCCTTTCTTTTTACAAACTCGCGCGTCGACGAACTGGCTTTTCTTTACTTAAAAATGAAGAAAGGCTGCGCGGATCTGTCGATTCTTCGTTTTTTTTTTTTATGCAGAGTAGCGTCGCTCGGAGCTCCAATAAAATTGATCGATGAGCGCAGCGTACACTTTTACCTCTCGCGCACGGTTCTCGTTGCGCGCATTCGCGTTCGTTCGTTTATTTGTTTATTCGGAAATATCCTGACTTGGCGTGCTTAAATTAAGCATAATACTTTTTCTCCGACGAAATAAAAAAAATAGCCACTTTATCACGCCGGACTGACAGAAAAACATAACTGCCTTTTCCATTCGGTCTCTCCGTTCGGTCGACTATGTGCAACACGTGCACACAGTGAAACAGAGAGAGAGAGAGAGAGAGAGAGACAGGGAGAAAAAGTGCACAAGCGGCGCATTAGCATGCGCATAAAATTATAAGCGAAACGCTGACAAAGAGCCGACAGCCAATGCACTCGAAGCCGAAAAGACGCGGAAAAAATTGAATTTTCGCGCATTCGCGAGCAGCAGCACACAGCGCGATATTCCGCCTTGGAGCCCGCGCGCGATGGCGCTCCGCAAAGACTTTCTAATCGTTAAATGCCCCGCGAGAGCCATAATCGTCCGTGGCGCGCGCGATCGATTTTTCGCAATAATAGTGCAAAAGGATCTGCGTGCAATGAATTTGTCGCGCAACTTCTCTCTCTCTCTCTCTCTCTCTCTCTCTCTCTCTCTCTCTCTCTCTCGGCTCTTTCTCGTCATTGCCACCTCTCGCGCGCGATATATCGCTATACGTCGCGTTATTTCACCACCCAGCCGGATACAGCTCTCGCGGCTGCGAAAATATCTCCGCGAATCGGGTCATCGGCTTCTGCAACGCGCGAACGTAAATATAATCGCGAGTGACATTTCCAGGACTCGGTGTGCTGTGCGCGCGCCCTTTATTCATATATTGCTCCGTTCGAATGAAATTTGCATGCCGAACGCGATGCAGCGAGCGTATACGTAGAAATGTTTTTGTCGCCGATGTATTTTTGTTCCGACGATTGGATTAGTCGATAATACAATAAAAAGTTGGCTTGACTGTGGGGAAAAATTAATTTCATCCTTTTCCGAACGTAGAAGACACTCGATTGTGTGCAGTCTCTATGTTGATCTCTGCTCGCATCTATATGGCTATACAAGTTTTTTTGTAGAAAATCACATCGGGGTTCGGAGGGGCGTTCTCTGATAGCCGCAAAGATGTATATCCGATAAAAATCAATTTAAAATTTAAATTTCGCCTCGTAAGAACCAGACTTTTATACAGAAATTCTGAGTCTGTAAAAGATTCCATCTATAGAGGTTTAAAAAAACAAGCGCATCACAACGCGAGTTTGTTTATTAAAAATATTTTATGTTTTTTGTTTAGTCTCAACAACAAACGTTGTAATTATACAGAAACATTTTTTAGCCGCGAGAGAAAAGCACAATCTTTAATGAATTTCCAATTGACCGATCAAAGGCCGACATGGCTTCCGCTCAATAGGACTTCCAGAGATCAATAGAAACATCATCCCGGAACAGACCGTCTGAAAGCTGGACAATAAGCCGCTCGATCGAAAACAAAAAGAAAATGAAAATCCAAAAGCAAAGTGTATACGTGCACTGCACACACGTTTGCGACTTTCCGCTCCAACACAAACTCCGCGTGGAGAGGGAGAATGGAAAAAATATCGATTTCCGGCAGAGCAGCAGCCAGTCTTCTCGTCTCCCTCATTGACCCAGATGAAGAGAGAACGGAAAGAGAGAGAGAGAGAGAGAGAGAGAGAGAGAGAGAGAGAGAGAGAGAGACTCTTTTGAGAGTACGTTGCTACCTGCTTCTCACGGCTCTTCCACGCGATCGTTCTTTCTTTCACCACGTTTTTTCTTTATTTTTTTTTGTTGTTGTTCTCGAGCCTTTTGCCGCGCTGGAAGTAGTTTTTGAAATATTTTAATTCAATTTGAACTGATCTCGCGCGAGGAGACTCCGTCGCGAA